>CM048747.1:89112500-90312500 GCA_026315105.1 Locusta migratoria | reverse complement strand
CTGTCTGTCCGTCCGTCTCTCTGTCTGTCCGTAACGTGTTCCCCGAGCCGGCCGGGGTGGCCGCGGGGACTTAAGCGCTCCAGTCACGGTCTGCACGGCCACTACAGTCGGGGGTTCGAATCCCCCCTCGGGCATGGATATTTGTGCCGTCCTTAGTATAAGGGAGTTCGTAAGTAGTTTGTAAGTTTAGGGACTGATGACCCCGTAGTTAAGTCCCATTAGCTTAACAACATTTTTGTTCCCCGTTTTTAAGACGAACCGATCAGCACCAAATTTTACAGACATAATTGTAGGCCGCCAGACACCAGAACCTCCGTTTTCCAAATTTTTCTGACTAAAAATACGGTAGTAATACCAGAAAAGCCGTTTGTAATATAATTGTGATTGCAAACGAACCATTCATCTGACACGAAAATTGAATAACCTAATTGGTAGAGGGGAATATTCTCTACAACTTCGCTCTATTATGTTTTTTTTTTCATATATTGCATCGTTGCAGAGATATTTGCAAAAATAACGGCGATTTGACGATATCTGTCTGGCTGTAACGTGTTCCCACTTTTTAGGTCGAACCGTTCAACCGATCGGCACCAAATTTTACAGACATAATTTTTGGCTACCAGAGACCAGAATCTCGCTTTTTCAAATATTTCGGACAAGAAATACGTTACTAATACCACAAAAAGGCCGATTGTAATGTAATTTTAATTGCATATAAACCGATCATCTGACGCTAAAATTGAATAACCGAATTTGTAGAGGAGAAGACTCTCTACAACTTTGTTCCCTTATGTTTTTTTTTTTTTTTTTTTTTTTTTTTTTTTTTTTTTTTTTTTTTTTTTTTTTTCATATCTCGTATCGTTTGAGAGATATTTGCAGAAATAACCGAGTTTTGACACCCTCCACTGAATTAACGAAAACCAGCCGTTCGCAGATGTCACGTGACATTCATCGCCCAGAACTCTCTCTGGCATAAGCCATCTTGCGTTGCGTATTTGATGATTTTCTTATTTTAACTTACACGTATTCACTTCAAAGCAATGGCGCACTGAAGAATTAACAAAAACATGTCGCTCTGCGTACGATATATGATAATCTAGTGTCTACAAATGCCACATTAGCATCAGTTAACAACGGCCATGAATAGTACGCAATTTGTAAGTGTTGGCCATAGCGTAATGGGCAATGTGATGCGTAGTGACACTGAAGGTCAGTTGTTCGAAACCCGCCACTACCTAATTTTCTTTTTCCTAAAAGGGTTGCAGACTCTCTTATTCATTAATTTTTTATTGTTAACATTATTATTTAGGTCCAAAATGTTTGTAAAAACTTACAAAACTCCAAATCTAAAGTGGGCCGTAAAACACGTCAGTGCGATTTTTTTTTTTTTTTTTTTTTTTTTCCAGACTGCGAGTGGGACGTCCGTTTAGGTAGCGACACTAGCAGAAATGCAGTCACTTGACGATTGAAATAAAGGCGCGTTCACACGAGTCAAGTTTACTTGAACGAATTTACTTGATCAACAAAAGCTGAAAGCGACTTGAACCAGTTTTTGTTCACATGTTTCTACTGAAATCGATCAATTCAGTAAAAATTGCTTTGAAATTAGCGGTGCGCGAAGTGGTGCGTACTCTTAACAGTTATGCTACAAGTAGAGTTGACAAAAAAGCAAAGGGCGAAAGCGTCGTTTTTGGGTGCGTCTGTGGATATTAAGAGGAATCAGACTGGCAGCTTCGGAGGCTTTGTTAAAGGGAACTAGCGTTAGAGGCCATGGAAGAATATCGAAACCATTTGAGACTGTCGGAAGAATAATATGTAACACCATTCACAAATATATCTGCTCTTTTATACCAGAATAATTTAAGCACATACAATGCCTCTGTTCACATTCCACTCTTTTATTTGGACACTAATGAATGTTATTTTTTGTACATTGTTCTGATGTTTTTCTTTCGTTTTCTACGTTGGTAGTGGTTAAACCGCTAACAATGAATTTTTAAAACAGCTTGTTGGTTTACACGTGTAACTACGTGCTTCGACTCAAAGTTGAATCATCACTTGAACGGAAAAGTTTGACTCGGTCAACCTTTTCTTGATCCACTAAAAGGTTTATCAACTCAATTGAAACGAAGGTTCACGAGCGGGACAAAATTTCGTCCTGTCTTACGGCAGACTTACTGAACTCGATACCCAGACAACTACAAGCAGTAATAACTGCAAAGGGAAATTCCATGAAATATTAATTTTTGTAACTTAAATAATATTTTCAAGCTGTAGTTGCCAACAAATTTGAATAGACGAATACTTTTTTGAAGTAGCTTTTGTGTATATTTTTCATTTTTTCAACTGTGATATTAATATTAACGTATTTATTTGTTTAAATATAAATTAAGAAACCCTGAGACGGTTTTTCGTCTCAAATATGTGCATGACATTGAAGATGAAGGTGAAGCAATGAATTAAAATTTGTGATGCGAACGGGAATCGAACCCGTACTTCTGTGATTACTAGACAGACGTCTCACCGTTAGACCACCACACCACTGACGATTAATGCGCCTCGGATATTCTAAGTACGGATTCTCTCCACGTCACAAAGTTTAATTCAGCTTCCTTGTTCCATAGAAAATTGCCACTACTGCCAAGGCTCTCCATGGATCACTTATTTTAATTCATTGCTTCACCTTCATCTTCAATGTCATGGACATATTTGATACGAAAAACCATCGTTCCTTAATTTATATTTAAATTGATATTTATATCATCTTAACAGGAATGTTCCACTATGTCCATTGCCGGGGTGCTATTTCACTGAATGGAGAGCCTTGGCATTAGTGGTAATTGTCTATGGAGCAAGGAAGCTGATTTAAAGTTTGTGACGTGGAGGGAAGTCGTACTTAGACTATTCCGAGGCGCCTTAATCATTAGTGATGTGGTGGTTTTACGGTAGCTGGGTGCCGTGGCTCAGCACACCCGGTCAGGGGGCTAAACGTCCTCTGTAATAAAATATCGGAGCCAAATATTCAACGAACGACCATGAACGAACTGAACCGACGACCGAATAGCATAGAACTACATGAGGAATAAAAAAATAAATAAATAAAAACGGTAAGACATCTCCATAGTAAGCATGGAGGACTGGGTTCGATTCCCGGCCGCATCACAAATTTTAATTCATTGCTTCACCTTCATCTTCAATGCCATGTATCTATTTGTATTGAAAATAAAAATCAATTACCGAGGGTCCTTCCGCAGAACTGGTAGTTCACATGTTACGGAAAAAAAAAAAAAAAAAAAAAAAACAGCTAGACGAATACTTTTTGGACTCATTGTATGTAGAATTGTATTAGCTGTGAATTACGGGAATCAAGGGGGTCGTATTTAGGAAACTTCACTGACAAAAGCGATTTTGACAAATGGTGTGGGTATACCTAAAGAATAAAGAAAAGAGGCATAACTGTAGACTGGGATACCATCCGTCTGCTTTGACCCATGACGTCATCAAAATGTCGGAAAACTATTATATGGGATATCTTAATACTTCTGTATTGTAAATACAAATAATCTGTAGTTATTATAAGTAACAGACTGTACCATCGATCAGAGGTCTTAGTCCAAAAATGTGCATCTTCGGTGCTCATATACGAAAAAAAAAAAAAAAAAAAAAAAAAAAAAAAAAACAACTCTCGGTTAACCTACACCTAACCATCAGAGAGAAGCTATAGCTCACTTTTAAACACAAAATATTTACTGTTTTGTTTGTAAACAAACTGTCGTCTTTAACTCAACCACCACATCACGCCTTCTACAAACACGCACGCACCTAAGAACTACCGCGCTGCGATGACGTCACGTGTCAAAGCTGACGTGCGGTATCCCCGTCTACAGGTGAGCCAGAAAATATATACATATATTTAATTTTACGTAATCTGTCGGGTGTTGCATCCTTTCTTCCCCCATTCGATGTGAAGAGCTTTGTGTCTCTTTTACTGGAAACTACTCGTTTGGGTGTGTGGTTAAAGGATTCCGGAGAAGCTACAGAGGGAATTTACCTGGCGCTGGTGGAGAGAGTGGAAGAATGGAGCCTCGGGGGGTGTTTGTGAGGGCCGGGCGTGATGTTGAGGGCGCGGCGAATGCGGCACAGTGGCGCGGCGCGGCGCGGGCGATCGCCCGGGCAGTGGAACGCGCGCCGCGGCCGGCTGTGTGGCCGTCACGCCGCCTCACCGCGTGCGCCTCGTTAGCGTCGCTCACAGACAACGCCTGCTGCCACCACCTGGCTACTGACGGCTGCACCTCAGCCCCTCATCTCGCCACCTGCAAACGTGACTGGCAACTGAAAATCTAGTGTGGCGATATCCATACCAAAGTACCAATTTCGATTGTCTCGGCTTTTTGGCTATTTCTTTGCGTATACAATACTTTGTTTTTCAACTACTCCTTTATTAACGCAGAAAACATTAAACAAAAATTATTCAAACCGTCGACCCACTTTTTAATTTTAACGATACTGACGCACAGAATTTGATTTATACACAAATATATTAACGAATTTTATACGTTTTTAAGACGAATTATCTACAGGAGAAATTGAAAAGCTGGTAGAAGCTAACCTCGGGGAAGATCAGTTTGGATTCAGGAGGAACATAGGAACCCGGGAGGCAATACTCACTTTACGTCTTATCTTAGAAGATAGATTAAGAAAAGGCAAACCTACATATCTAGCTTTTGTAGATTTGGAGAAACCATTTGACAATGTTGACTGGAATACACTCTTTCAAATTCTGAAGTCAGCAGGGGTAAAATATAGGGAAAGGAGAGTTATTTACAACTTGTACAAAAGCCAGACCGCAGTTATTAGACTCGAAGGGCATGAAAGGGAAGCATCAGTTGCGAAGGGAGTAAGACAGGGTTGTAGCCTTTCTCCGATGTTATTCAATTTGTACATCGAGCAGGCGGTGAAGGAAAGCAAGGAAAAATTTGGAATAGGGATTAAAGTTCAGGGGGAAGAAATAAAAACATTGCGTTTTGCTGATGACATTGTAATTCTATCAGAGACAGCAAAGGACCTGGAAGACCAGTTGAATGGATTGGACAGTGTGTTGAAGAGAGCGTATAAAATGAACATTAACAAGAGAAAAACAAAAATAATGGAATGCGGTCTTAAAAAATCAGGCGATGCTGAAGGAATTAGATTAGGTAACGAAACAATGAAGGTGGTAGATGAGTTTTGTTCCTTGGGTAGTAAAATAACATGCGATGGTCGCAGTACAGAGGATATAAAATGCAGAATGGCAATGGGAAGAAAAGCATTACTGAAAAAGAGAAATTTGCTAACATCGAATATTAATTTAAGTGTAAGGAAGTCCTTTCCGAAGGCATTTGTGTGGAGTGTTGCCTTCTACGGGAGTGAAACATGGACGATAAGCAGTGCAGACAGGAAGAGAATAGAGGCTTTTGAAATGTGGTGCTACAGAAGAATGCTGAAGATTAGGTGGGTAGATCGTGTAACTAATGAAGAGGTACTGAACAGAATTGGTGAGAAAAGGAATTTTTGGCATACCCTGACTAAAAGAAGGGATCGCTTGATAGGACACATTCTTAGGCATTGGGGAATCGTAAATTTAGCATTGGAGGGAAGTGTGTGGGGTAAAAATCGCAGAGGGAGACCAAGAGACGCCTATAGTAATCAGATTCAAGTGGATGTGGGTTGCCGTTCTTATCAGGAGATGAAAAGGCTTGCTCAGGATAGAGTAGGGTGGAGAGCTGGACTGAAGACCATAACAACAACATACGTTTTATTGTGATTATACACTACTGGCCATTAAAATTGCTACACCAAGAAGAAATGCAGATGATAAACGGGTATTCGTTGGACAAATCTATATCTATAAATGTGAATGTCTGTTCGGTGTGCGTTTGTCACATCTGAACCATAAGACATAAAGAGCTAAAAATTTATACGGTTACTAATGTCTACCCCGGGAAGGCTTTAAGATCGGTTTTAAGGCGATCGGCTAGCTATTTACCTAACATATATTAATGAGAGTGTCTGTTCGGTGTACGCTTATGACGTCCGAACCACAAGACGCAGTTACTTAAATATATGTACAGTTACTAATTTATACCTGAGGAAGGTTTTAGGCACGGTTTTATAGCGATCTGATGGATATTTAGTAATTTGAAAATTATATTTACTCTTTGAAAATGGTTTTCTTGGTTGCATTGTTGCTTGACGGTTGATAATGATAAAAGGCTGGAGTAAACTGCGATGGAAATTCTACGCGCGCGTGTGTGTGTGTGTGTGTGTGTGTGGGTGTGTGTGTTAATATTTCGCTCTGCAGCGAAAAGTACAGAACGCAAACGAATGGTCTATGTGTAATTGTTGTCCGAAGTCTCCCGTTGTACACCATAGCAGTTCCATGTTTAAAAATGTTCAAATGTTTGTATAGCTTATGGGACTTTTTCTATAAGTATTAGACAAATGCAAAACGGAAAATAACACTACATCAGTAAAATCTGTACATGGGTGGAAACATAGTAAACTATCTTAAAAGTGCATAGTGCAACATGAATATAACACTAATGTGTAACAACATAAGACACAAATAATATTATTTGTTCTAGGTATTAAACTGAGTCGCAAAATTTAAAAAATGTTCAAATGTTTGTTAAGCTTAAGGGACTTAACTACGGGGTCATCAGTCCCTAAACTTACAAACCACGTATCAACTAGCTTATCCTAAGGACGGCACAAATATCCATTCCCGAGGGGGGATTCGAACCCCCGACCGTAGTTGCCGTGCAGACCGTGACTGGAGCGCCTCAGTCCCCTCGGCCACCGCGGCCGGCAGCAGTTCCAGGCCGATAGCTGTACGGAGGTGGTAGATATGGTGGTTGAAAGTCGTCAAATTATAAAAAATTCGGACTGAAGGCCAGCGATGACGTTTGAGGCTCTATAACAAGGAGGTTACATACAGTGAAACGTGGTGCCACAGACCATATCTTTTCTCTATGCGTGCTACAATGTCATCAGCTCTTTCTTTGTAAGGATAAGCATAGGACTAAGGAAACATAAGAATAAATAAATAAAGCAGTAAAAAAGAAATTTCTTTTAATACGTCGCTTTTAAAAAATCGAATTCACGTTACGCGCATTACATCAAGTGGTCGATCTGTGATATTATTACAATCATTATTGTTGAATTTCGTGATTGGATTCTTCGAAACGAGTGCATTTTTACTTGTGATTTCATCTACACTACTTACTTTCCTGATAAATGTAAATCATAAGCACTTCACATAATTTTATCTTTTTATTTGAGTGTTGATTAAAAATGTTCATTTCTAAAGAAGGTATTGTATGTCATTTCATCTTTCAAAACCAGTCTAACAGCACACTAATGAAAGATAGCTTATCTATCATAATCAACCAACACGTGAGCGGAGCCGCGGGTTTAAGCTAGTATATTATACTAGAACTGACATGCCATTCCATTTTCACGCAATTTCCCCAGGGAAGTGCTATCGGGTCCCTATTGTTCCTTGTTTTTATAAACGACTAGCAGAAAACCCGGCGTCGCCCGGGTACTTATTTATTCCAGGGTTACGTTAGTCCTGTTAGTTGCCTTATGATGCCTCACCTTGATCACCTCTTTCCTTCTCTCTTTGTCTATCTCCCCCTCTCCCCTCTCCCCTCTCTCCCTCCCTCACTCTCTCTGTCATCTCCCACCTTCTCTTCTTTGTCGAACTCCTCCTCCACCTCATCAGTCCAATGTCTCCTCCACCTGTAAAAATATATATATAAGTCAATTAAATTTTATAGTGATCACTGAAGTAGTGCTTAAGTTTTGTAAGGAACCCTCCACTATGCACCATATGAAATCTTAGATAGACGATGTTAGATGTTCCTACTGTTTTCAAGGTTAATATCACATCAAGTTCGTAATAAAAAAATTCTGTCATGTACCAAACAAAATGTTACGCAGACAGTGACTACCCTCTTGCGTTGAAGATCAAGTTTGCATAGTTTCTTCGCAATAGCACGAAGAATGTGGCAGTGCATAAAATACGAACAACAATGTTGCGGTAGTTCCCATGTGTCTCTATTTATCACGGCATATCTCCTATACCAGAGGTCGACAAGTAATCTTGGATGCGATCCGAATACTTTTCAAAATTTATATCGAAGTCTAGAAGTAAACAACATATTCCTTATCAATATTTAAATTTCATTTTCAGTTTCTAATATGAAATACAAAAGATGTGAAATAAAAACGTATAATAATCCAGTAAAACCTATATTATTTGCTATTTACTTATTTCTATTTTCACTCAGAAAAGTATAAAATAAAATATGTAGTGAAACTTCTATTAAAATATCCAGTAACAGGTCAAACATTAAACATGCTATTTTTTGCTTAATTTTCAGTAAAAATTATGAAATATTCGTATTTCTGTCAACGACAAAAAATCAATACAAGAAATTACATTTGCGGTCTTCAGTCGGTTTCTTAAAGTTAGGTTGACATGCGGAGCAGCTTATGCGAATAGTGTCTCCAAGGTGGGCTCCCGTTAATTTTGAGCAATACTTATTCTTCAACAAATTAATATTTTAAAAATAAAATTTGACAAATATATGTGGACCTAAACATAGTAGCCAGGTAGATGGTTAGTGTTATGCAGTTCTCATATTATTTTATCCATTATTTTTGGTTAGAAAACACCGCAACTGTATCCGCAGTAATAAAAATCAAATGTTTGTAAAGCTTATGGGACTTAACTACGGGGTCATCAGTCCCTAAACTTACAAACTACTTACGAACTAGGACGGCACAAATATCCATGCCCGAGGGGGGATTCGAACCCCCGACCGTAGTGGCCGTGCAGACCGTGACTGAACGCCTCAGTCCCCTCGGCCACCGCGGCCGGCCCGTAATAATACTGTAGTAAATAAACACTGCAACCAGCCTCAAGATCTGGTGGCTAGTTGCAGTGTTTATTTACTACAGTATAATTTTCATATTTTCCGCGACATGTTCACTCCACAATTCGCCAGCGGATTCATTTTTAAAATGTTTGCAAGGAAATGTCGTCTTGCAAGTCTATTATCTCGATTTGGAGTAAAGGCTTTGAAAGGTGGAACAACTTCGCAGCCACGTCTGTCCATTCTGCTGCTGGAGAAACCTCGAAAGGTGATTTTCAGAGTATAAAAACGGTGTTTAAATGGATATGTCTCGAACGTTTAAATAGAGGTTTCAGAGACTGTCAGGGTATGAAGACTACTTATGGAATTTTATTGTTCGTTAGATGAAGTTCTGGTGCTTCATTCGTGTGTACAGGGCTTTTATGCGGATCACCGGTCAGCTTGCTGCCTTCTGCCATCGCTCATCAGCGTACTCTCTAGCGTCGCACATCAGGACAACCAGTTATTTCATCAACCTATAAAAACCATTAAGGGTTCTAATTATTCAGCAGATATCTGTAAAATTCTCGAAAAATTATAATGTAGGCTTTCGTATGAATTGTTATCCACAGAAAACAGGTTTTTTTTTTTTTTTAATATCTGAGTATGTAATTTATACTTTCCAAAATTTTGGCGATCAAGTTTTTGGCCTTCGGCGGTCCGCCAGTTGCCGACCGCTGTCCTACACTATTAGTCACACATTGAAACAATATTGTCGATATTTTCATTGATATAAATGGATACTGTCTGCAAAATACATTGCGAATACATTTAGCAGCAAAGAAGTAATAAATTTACACGCCATTCTTAATGTGGCAGTTGTTCACGTATGTTTATGACATCATATCTCCTCAACTGTGTCGAAAGTGCAATAAATATGATGATAACGTTCTATTTCAATCCGATGAACGATACGACAGCGTATAAAGTACGAACACACACACATTCATTTTTATATATTACATTTATTTTCAAATTCGCATTAAAGCCGTACGTTGGTAACAACATTTTCCTTCTGCTGGCGGTTTTCACCTCAATGATTCTGTATGCTGGGTATGCATCAAAGCTGACAGCCAAAAAACCGTCATTTAAAAATCTGAATGAAGTATGCTTTCCACTGAAGCATATTAAAAAAAAATAACTAAATAAAAAATTTAAAAAAACTTACTTTAAATTGCTTACATAAAATTAACATGGTGTGAACAACAGTTATGTTTTAAATATTTCTTTCATGATTATCACCCTGAAAAATGTAACTTAACTACCAGAGAAAGCTGCTAGAATTTTCAGAAACTTTATTTCATTCGAAACTTTAGCGAAATTTGAAAATCAACTGTTTAGTCACGTTAATTAATTGAATTGATTGTAGGTAATCTGAATATATTAATACAGCACTGATAAACTGAATGGTTCAATCATATTTAAAAATTTCATCAGGATCGGAATACGACTGTGGAATCTGACGAAGTCCATATGTAAAGCATCCTCCGTCATGCAGCATCCAAAATTTTATGTAACAGTGACCTTTCTCTTGTTTTGAAGGTCAAGTGTCTAACATGTCATGAATATTTCAGGAATAAAGTGTCCTGAATGATGCCACAGGTTTTCAATCATATCACTGTTTATGACGTCATATCTCCTGAACTATATGTAGTAAGCAGTTCTTACCCCTAAGTCAATTGTTACCTCATGGAAGGAATATGTGTACCAAATTTGGTTGAAATCGGTACTGTGGTTTATAAGCAGACGTTCGCATGATGCAGCAATTCTCCGCGCATTTCATTGTTTATTACGTCATATCTCCTGAATTATTTTTCGTGCAGTCATTTAATGGTGCCTATGAAAATGGCGAAAGTGCAAGCAATATGTTGACAATGTTTCATCACTATCGGTTGAATGGTACAGCCGCGCATAAATTACGAACACAGAAGCATTCGTTTTTACATATTAGATTTAGGAGACAATCTAAGTAGCTCTCTTAGGTTGTTGGCGGATGACGCTGTCACTTATAGGTTAGTAAAGTCAACAGAAGATCAAAAGCAACTGCAAATGATTTAGATAAGACATCTGCATGATGCCAAAATGGTAATTGACTCTTAATAATGAGAAGTGTATCCATATGTCCACAAAAAGAAGCCCGTTAAACTTCATTTTCACAATAAAACAGTCAAAATTACAGGGCGTAAATTCAACAAAGTACCTTGAAGTAACAATTAAACAACTTAAATTGGAAAGGATCCATAGAAAGTTTTGTAGGGTAGGCGAACCAAAGACTATGTTTCGTTGCCAGAACACTTAGAAGATGCAACATTTCTACTAAAGAAACTGCCTACACTACACTCGTGCGTCTTTTTTTCTCAGTATTGCTGTGCATTGTGCGATTCCCACCAAGTGGAACCGACAGACGATTTAGAGAAAGTTCAGAGAAGGGCAGCTCCTTTTGTACTATCGCGATATAGGGGAGAGAGTGTCAGGGAAATGAATCACAAGTTGGGGTGTAAATCATTAAAAGAAAAGCGTCACTCGTTGCGACGAAATCTATTTGCGAAATTTCTTTCAGCAACTTTCTCTTCCGAATGCGAACATATTTTGTTAGCACCCACTTACATAGGAAGACATGATTATCAAAATCAAATAAGCAAAGTCAGATCGAAAACGAAAATATTTAGGTGTTTCTTTTTCCCGCGAGCTATTAGAGAATGGAACTGTAGAGAAACGTCATAATAGCGGTTCGATGAACCCTCTGCCATACACTTCAATGTGACTTGCAGCGTATTTATATTTATGTAGATGTAGATACACTGATGTGACTACATCCCATTATCCATACTATATTAATGTTCATCTTACATCCTCATTTCAGGATACTGTTTATTCCACTCAACTGCCTTTTCAGATCTTTTGCGGTCTCAGAATGACTATGACATCGGCAAACGGCAAAGTTCTTATTTTCTTCTTCCTGAAGTTCAGTTTCGTTTCCAATTTTAGCCTTGCTGTACTTTACTACTTGCTCAGTGTACAAACTGAATAAGGTTGGAGAAAGACTACAGACCTGTCTTACTACATTCGCAGTCATTGCATCCATTTCATACTTCAGCTAAAAAGAGTTGCTTGATTTCTTAACAAGTTATATATACTTTCGTTAACCATATTTCACCTCTCCCAACTTCAGGATTTTAAAGAGTGTATTCCAGTCAACGCTGTCAAACGTTTTTCGCAAAACTACAGAAACTATAAACGTTTGGTCTGTCTTTCCTTAGCATAAATATGGTAAAGCAGTCAATAATCCGAAGATTGGTTTGAACACAGTGTTTTAGTGGCCATGGTTCTGTTTGCAGGTGGTATACTGTTGCCTTCCTCCGAACTTTGAACTGACCTACCCAGCCAGTTATGGGGGAATAGCCGGCCGCGGTGGCCGAGGGGACTGAGGCGCTTCAGTCACGGTCTGCACGGCCAATACGGTCGGGGGTTCGAATCCCCCCTCGGGCATGGATATTTGTGTCGTCCTAGTTCGTAAGTAGTTCATAAGTAGTTTGTAAGTTTAGGGACTGATGACCCCGTAGTTAAGTCCCATAAACTATACAAACATACAACATATGGGGGAATAAATAGTTTAACGCGGATTCCGAACTAAGGTACTACTCGACATATTTCTCATGAACAACATCGTATTTCAAGCGTCAACTTCGCTTCGCAATATCTCGGGATGTAATTGACACATTGCGATGCAATCAACACCATTGATTATGTGATTTGTCACGCTATAGATTGCTGATGAAATAATATAGGGTGCCCATTTAAAGACATACAAGTTTGTGCTAAAAACACAAATGCTTCGTTTTAGGATGTTTCAAAATATGTACGTTCATGAGTCTCTGCCTTACATTGACAACGGTGAAAGTCGTATCAAAATATCTATTGTTGTTCCAGAGATATTTTGGGTGGTCAAGATAAATGGCGCACCCTGTATATTCATGAATGCAGTGATCATCTGCTAGAGTAAATCAGAAAGTACTGGCCCATATTTTCCACTTTCCAAAATAAAGTACATACAAATCATTACATATATACATCATATTCTACAGACCTTACACTATATCCCCACAAAGTACTCACGCCAATTCACACATTTCTTACTAATTTTGGGATGCCCCAGCGATAGAGTTCGTGCGGCTGACTACGGAACCATCGTCAAATATGATTCATCGTTGCTTGTCAGAAACTTCTTCAGTAGTACGAAAACGTGCAAATCACTTGAGGCAACATCTGAACTGCGTGGATGGTGGTACAGAATATCCCAGTGAAATCGCCGGCCAAACCGAGGACAATCAAGAGAGGTTCAATGCTGGGGAAAAATAGGGCCAAAGACAAAAAAAAAAAAAAAAAAAAAAAAAAAAAAAAAAAAAAAAAAAAAAAAAAAAAAAAGTTATATTAATAACAAGAATCATAAAGTCAGGATGAACGCATTCCAAAACGAAAATCATTGAACGAACGTATCCTCTAAAATGTTAAGGTGAGCCGGAGGGGCCTATGCTGCCCACGTTAAAGTCACTAAGTTTGAGGAACATTTAGGAACATTGTACCAAACAGAAGAATTTGAAATTTTTTCAACATATAGAGTGGTTTAGTATTGCATTTATGATGGCGGGATATTGGAGTATCTTTTCTAGTTTCCTTTCAATATTTTTTTATTAATGACCCAACTTTCTTACAAAAAAAAAAAAATATTTAATTTAATAAAATTGAAATGAAACTACTGAACATACTGCTAAATGGCTGTGTTAAAATTTAAGTTGGACCACAAGGAGTGCTGTATAAAAATTTCATCTCCCTATTTTGAGTGGATTTTGAGAAAGTGTTCCTTACATTCGGAAAATTATAATTCACCGGAAATGGCTATTAAAGTGTTTCAATACATTCCTGCACTATAGGATAGATTATCAGGGCCTTCTTCTTCATCCTCCAAAAGCTTCCGTTTTGGTCTTCTCTTCTGGCCTGTTGTTCCATCATTTTTTATATTCCTTTCTCTTCTTTCTGCTCCTCTTACGCTCTCTCTGTCAGTATTTCTTAGTGCTCGATCCCTGCGAAACACTATATTTCAGCAGGATAATGCACGATCACATATTGCGGGTTCTGTACGAGCCTTTCTGGATACGGAAAATGTTCGTCTCCTGTCCTGGCCAGCACATTCTCCAAATCTTTCACCAAATGAAAACGTTTGGTCAATGGTGGCCGACCAACTGGCTCGTCACAATACGTCAGTCGCTACTCGTGATAAACTGTGGTATCGTGTTGAAACTGCATGGGCATCTGTACCTGTATACGCCATCCAAGCTCTGTTTGACTCAATGCCCAGGCGTATCAAGCCATTATTACGGCCAGAGGTGGGTACTGATTTCTCAGGATCTATGCACCCAAATTGCGTGCAGGGAATTTCCAAATTTCTACTTGATAATTTTCTATCAATTACAACGTACTGTGTCCTTTCTGACAGGAAATCACGAATCGTAGCGATATTCCATAAGGTGAGGGTAGCAGATTAGTATACGAGGCAATAAAAGTAGTAAATGAGTTTTGATGTTTGGGTAATAAGTTCTGATGTTGGAATAGAGAAGATATAAAATGCGGAATTATTACGTTTGGACGGGTACTGGAATGGTAGCCCTTCCAGACGCGTGGGCAGTGTGCACCGCCCCTTGCAGGCCGTTCCAGACTGGGTCACGGCTGGAGTCAGTGTGGTGGCTCGCCTGAGTCACGGCGTGACGCGGTGCATTCCGGCGGCTGACCTTGCGCGCTCCTGTCAGGGCTCCGCAATCACTCGCCCAGGCGCCTGCCACCGCGCGATGACGTCGCAGGATGTCCCAAACACTGCGCTCATCTGACGGCGCTGCCCCCGCAGCGGGACTGTGTACCGACCGCTATGGCTTGCTGCCAAGTAACGGAACCGTCTCTACCAGCGTGGTATGGCGTGTATATGCTATTCCTAAACTGCCTTCTGTAATCAAGTTTCAGTTGACCTTCTGACTGTCCAACGAGATCGTGACTTTGATATGTATAAATTAGACTTCCGCCCTGCGCTTCTGCTTTTATTAGTATACTAGCTTAAACCCGCGGCTCCGCTCCCGTGTTGGTTGATTATGATTGATAAGATGTCTTTCAGTAGTGTGCTATGAGACTGGTTTTGAAGATGAGAGGGCATTCAACAATAATGATTGTAATAATATCACAAATCGATCACTTGATGTAATGCGCGAAATGTCAAATCGATTTTTTTAAAGATATATTAAAAGAAATTTCTTTTTTGCTGCTTTATTTATTTATTCTTATATTTCTTTATTCGTATGCTTATCCTTACAGAGAAAGAGCTGAAGACATTGTAGCACGCATAGACCAAAGATATAGTCTATGACATCACGTTTCGCTGTATGTAACCTCCTTGCTATAGAGTCACAAACGTCATCTCTGGCCTTCAGTCCAATTTTTTTTAATACTTTGACGACTTTCAACCACCATATTTTCCACCCCCTTAAAGGTATCGGCATGGAACTGCTATGGTGTACAACGGGAGACGTCGGACAACAATTATACACAGACCAGTTGTTTGCGTTCTGTACTTTTCGCTGCAGAGCGAAATATTAACACACACACACACACACACACGTAGAATTTTATATACACCTATAACTTTCCATACCAATATACTCCACCCTTTTATCATTATCAACCCTCAATCAACAATGCTACCAATAAAACCATTTTCAAAGAGTAATTATAATTTTCAAAGAGTAATTATTGTTCCGGATTTCTTCAGATTAGTAAATATCAGATCGCTATAAAACCGTGCCTAAAACCTTCCTCGGGTATAAATTAGTAACTGTACAAATATTTAAGTCTCTGCGTCTTGTCGTTGGGGCGTGATAAGCGTACACCGAACAGACACACACACACACACACACACACACACACACACACACACACACACACATATATATATATATATATATATATATATATATATATATATATATATATATATATATATATAGCTATCCGATCGCCATAAAACCGTGCCTAAAGCTTTCCCCGGGTAGACGTTAGTAACTGTACAAATTTGTAGCTCTTTATGTCTTGTGGTTCAGACTTGATAAACGCACACCGAACAGACATTCATATTTATAGATAGATCACTTAAGAAAGCTGATTTTAGTTGGATGTTTGACCCATCACATTAGACATTTTGACTTTGCTGTCATAACCTTATTACAAACAGATGGTAACAAGAAGTAGCTGAGATGTTGGAGATATTTCGATCAATGGAATCATTCGTTGTGGTACGCGATTTGGTGATGTCATATAGCAGGCTGAGTGACGTTATGAACAGAAGCTAAGATTGAAAGGTGGTAACACTGTACTTTGACATTGTCACTTCCTCAGCATATCCTGTCATCATGACGCACTTCTACATCGAATGTATTCTACTGTATGAGTCACTGAGAAGTGCGTCGTGAAGAAACATTTTCCGTCCATCACTTATTAAGTTTTCATCTCATTCCATTCGCAGATGCACTTCGTCTACTTTTACAACTATATAAATATTCTGCAAGTCACACTGAAGTGCGTGGCATAAGATTTATCGAACCGCTTTTATGATATTTCTCTATAGTTCCATTCTCTAATAGCTGGAGGAAAAAGTGAACACCTAAATCTTTCCGTTTTCTATCTGATTTCTCTTACTTTATTTTGATGATCATGTGTTCCTATGTAGGTGGGTGCTAACAAAATATGTTCGCATTCGGAAGAGAAAGTTGGTGGATGAAATTTCGCAAATGGATCTCGCCACGACGAATAACTCCTTTGTTTAAATGATTTCAACCCCAATCTAGCGCATCATTACCGTGACACTGTATCCCCTGTATCACGACAATACAAAACGAGTTGCCCATGTCTGAACTTTCTCTAAATTGTCTCTCAGTCCCACTTGGTGGGAATCCCACAATGCGCAAATAGGACGCACTTCAGTGGAAGCTACTATTTGGTTAATTTTATGCACTGGACTGTACTAACGGATGCTTTCGTCGTAAGCTTATTTCAAGTACTGTTAAAACTGATAACTCTACCGAGAGGGCGCTGCTTTCGATCATTAGGTATAGGCCAATGTGCTGTCCACGATGAGAGGTTCAAAAATGTTCAAATGTTTGTATAGTCTATGGGACTTACAAACTACTTATGACCTACTTACGAACTAGGACGGCACAAATATCCATGCCCGAGGGGGGATTCGAACCCCCGACCGTAGTGGCCGTGCAGACCGTGACTCGAGCGCCTTAGTCTCCTCGGCCACCGCGGCCGGCCGATGAGAGGTAATGCCTGAAATTTTGTATTCGCTCTACTCTCGATACTTCGAGTTTCTGAATATTTGATTCCCCGACAGTTTACGAAATGGACCATCCGATGAGTGTAGCGCTAACATTTTGTTATGAAAGAAAAACGCAAGACAGTTGTGAGATATTCTGCAGATTTATTGGTTTACGAACCGGTTTTCGGTTGATATGCCATCATCAGGTAAACATTACAAGTTTCAAATATCATAAGTTGATATATAACTTTTAAGGAAGATTAGTGCTTGGTGTAAAACTGAGGGAAATTATTGCAGTTAAAGTTGTGGTGTAAATTCCTGACACTGATGAAATACATGACATTGTAATAAATTCCAACATTTGCAAATAATCTTGTATATTGCACTCTTTTCCAAGGCTGGAGGGTTATCTTTACCATTAGATAGGAAGTTACAAATGATATTGTGTGTATATAATTATGTTTTGAAATTTCTGTGTTTGAGTTTCTTAGCTATATTCACAGAAACTTTTCCTAAATATGCAATTGTGCACCATTTACTAGCGTCTTGAGATGTTTGAGTGTTAAGATCAGGGTAATTAAGGGAATAGACACGCTGTTTCGGTTTTTTTGTGCATTATAGAATCTACCAAGGTAAGGGTAGTCATTATTTGATGCTATTTCTGTGATGTTATTTAATTCAGTTTGGAAGCTTTCTTTACTCATAGTGATACAAGATAAACGGTGGATCAGGGAATGAAATGCTGCATGTTTGTGAGTAACTGAATGTTGTTCTTGAGTAGGTATTACATTGTCTGTAGTGGAGGGTTTCCTATAAATCTTGAAGCTGTGGGAATGATTGCTGATAACTATAGTTATGTTTAAATAATTTATACAGTTATCAACAAACTCCATTATGAAGTTAATACATTTGTGAGCCGAATTGAGCCACTTAAGGAATGTTTCAAGATGTCTGGTAGTTCGTGTTCATAAGCACAACACATCATCAACATATCTGAACCAGTATCCAACCTTCAGAGAGAGTTGTTTGCTTTCCAAGAACTGATTCTTTAAAATTATCCATGAATATTTCTGGAAGTATTGGACTAAGGGGGCAACCATAGCTAGACCATATAACTCTTTCTTTCCACTGAAATTAAAACAATTTTGTGAAAACATTTCTCGTTGAAAGCTTGTAAATTCCTTTCATGTGGCCATAATTTTCCCGAAACCTTTTTCATGTGAATCACCGAAATACAAATGACATCTTTACCACTGTACAGACCAATATAGATGGTGTACTCGCAACTACCGCCAGCTATATCCCATCTCATGATGTTTTCTTTCATCTGTATGCTTCATCACGGACTGCCTACTGTTTAAAATAGGCGAGTATAGCACGCACATGTTTCGGATCACAATCGTCAACACACGATACTGTAAATGGTGCTCCCTATGTACACTCAGTGACAACATCAATTACGACTGCAGTGAAAAGTGACAATGGAGATTGGACGGTACCCCCATAAAACCGTGGCGCTTGGTCAAGTGAAGCAGCTTTCTTACTGTACCACTTCGATGATCATGACTAGATATACGCTGTCATCGTTGGTGTACCGGTCACCTGACAGCGTGAGGGGCAACGATATTGCTGGTGCTGTACGGAAGTTCCTAAATCAATTCCAAACGCAAGAAAAAATGAAAACAACGTATTTGTGTACAGCAAGAGGCGTATTGAAATAAAAGGCTTACAACTGTTCATTGACGGAATTTTTAATGACTTCCTTCAAAAATTACATAGGTTTGAATTACATTTGTGTTTACGTCTAAACCTAATGTATGTGAAAATTTAAAAATGATTATAAAATTGCTTTTCGGTTGAGGGAAAGATCTCTTAGTTTCTGAAAGTAGATTATTTATTTTAATTACACGTGTCGGTCTTAGCCCCTCAACTCGTGACATGTCAGTAAAATACATATACAACCAATAAACATATACACAAAATTATTTGTAATTTATAATTAAAATACAAAATATTAAATTTCTTAGATATCACTATAAAGATTCAGATCAATCAGCATATATTTAACATATTCAGGAAACCAACAACGAACACAATTATACACCACACATCTAAAATCACCCAGATACACAGAAACATGCAGTACTGAGATACATGCTCCGCAGACTAAACACCATCTCATTAGACACAGATAACTATCAGAAAAGAATGTATAACGTAGTACAAATAGCCAGAAACAATGTATACAAATAAAACCTAGTAACAAAGCTGAACAATAAACTTAAAAAACAAATAAATACACCAATACCACTATCACTAAGGTATAATACCACACAAACAAACACACACAACACAAATGAAGAAAAAACAGATGGTATACAATGACATACAATCACAAATAAACACACAGAATATCCAACACTTTCAAAAAACAAGGCATCAAAATAACCCACCAAACCAAAAATTCACTTCAAAAATATTTTCCAAAATCAATAGAAAATGCAGATCCATACAGAAAATCAGGAATATACCAACTGAAGTGCAACACATGTGGTGGAAGATATATTGGTCAGGCTAAAAGAACATTTGACACCAGATATAAAGAACAAGTATAACTCTGGAAGTATAAAGCAAGTTACTCAACATTTGCAGAACATTTACACCAAAACCAACATAAAATCACCACCAGAGACACAGACATGGAAATCTTAAGAATGAACAACCACAAAAAATCTCCTCCTCGTCCTTCAAGAAAACTACAATATCCAAAAAACAATAACAGAAAAGAAAAATCTCATAAATGAACAAACCAATCTAGCAAACAACACACTCTTCAAGCTTATTGACCACCTAACATAAAAATAAACACTCTCAGAGTCAAATTCCCATTCAGAAACTCAAATCACGATTAACTACCCTCGCCTCTCCACCTTCTCCCACCACAACCCAATTGAACCTGCATTTACTCATCCGTAAAACATCTTAGACATCCTGTTCGCTAAACATTCCCAACACTCACAGACCACACTAAAAACAAATGAACAGACAAAAACAACATAGCTACACTGCAGTGAAGTGACAAACAAATAGGAAGGCATTCCACTTAAAACAGGCGATATGCAAACTTTATGCAGTTCAAATAAGTGAACTGATGTGATGCGATGCGATGAAACGGAAGAAACGACAGAAAAACAGAGGAAAAGTGCTGTACAGAACCGGAAAACACACGCCATGAACAAACCAATTCCAGTCAGCAAGACGGAGAAACAGCAGTGTGATCTAAAGAAGAGACAACACCACCATGAGTACACCGAATATCAATTTAAAAACACATAGGCCTAACGTGCACAAAGGATTTTAAAAACTGTTTTTAATCTAGGTATATAAAACAAACTGTACAACACCTTTGTATCTTTACAGATCACAAAAGGTGCTCGGGACTGATAACCCCGTAGTTAAGTCCCATAGATTATACAAACATTTGAACATTTGAAAATATGCTTTTAAAATAAAAATAAATCTCTCAATTGCAGTCAGCATATGACGGATTACCTCTGATAATCAATCTTATAACAAAATATTTTTGTAGTAATTAATTTTACTTAATTTGGAATTATGTATCGATATAACATATACTGAGCATTGCGAAATTTAAATTTGTCGTACGTATACCTCAAGAAGAAACCACAAAGATAAAATTAGAGAGATTGGAGTCCCCACGGAGATACACGGGCAATCGTTCTTTCCACGAGCCACACTCAATTGCGTCACGGCAAAACAGCCGTGCGCACAAAGGCGCCCAGCTGCGGTGTGCACGGCCGTTCGCCGTCGGGGGTTCGAGTTCTCCCTCGGGCATAAGTTACTTTAGGTAAGTGTAAGTAGATTGTAAGCGTAGAGAGTGATTATCAATGCCGTTAAGTGCCATAGATTTACAAACATTTGAACATTTAATTAGCAATTTGCGAGAGCTTTCGACTTTAGCTGTTCTTCTTTAGGTGGTCAATCATTTTGTATCATTTTTATTGAAAATGTTTCCGAGACTAAGACTCTAAACCGAATCTCCCTTTTTTTCGCGAACTGGAAATCGATAATCGAGTCGCGGCTTGCCACAAAAAAAAAAAAAAAATAAATAAATAAATAAATAAATAAATAAATAAATAAATAAATAAATGTTGAAATGTTTGTTAAGCTTAATGGACATAACTACGGGTTCATCAGTCCCTAAACTTACAAACTACTTATGAACTACTTACGAACTAGGACGGCACAAATATCCATGCCCGAGGGGGGATTCGAACCCCCGACCGTAGTGGCCGTGCAGACCGTGACTGGAGCGCCTCAGTCTCCTCGGCCACCGCGGCCGGCGCTTGGCACAAAGTTTCATGTCTTACAAATTGATGAACCACCTAACGAAGAGCATTTAAGTCGAAAGTGTTCGCATATTACGTATTGATATCTCGATAAAAAATATTTTATTGTGTTTGTACAGTGTAAAGAAAAATAATAACACTAAAATGTACCAGTTGACCTTCAGAGGAATTTTTAAAAATATATTTATTGCTGCTCTCGTACTTAGCATACTTCTCTATCATCAGTAGTATCGTCATTGCAGAACGCCAAATATGTTTAAAAATTAGATTACCTGAAATAGTCGGGTCTGGAGGCGATCTAATCGTTTTATAGTTTTCAAAATAACAAGCCAAGATCACACACCAACAATATATTAAATGACAACCGGTTTCGGTGCACTGTGTCACCATCATCTGGTCACATATATGTTATAATCTGGTCATCTTGTTAAAAAATTGGGTATAAAATAACAAGTGCAACATTGCACTTAGTCACTATTTAAAAAATACATAAGTTAAAAACATGACAGCTTACATGTTACAAAGTGTAAAGTATGTTTGAAAATACTTTACACTTCGTGTGCAGTGTTTTGTATTATTTAATGTGGCAGCTGATTTTTTTTCTCTTCATAAAATTTAACGTACCTTACACAGCCTTATTTCTACCTCATACCGGTCTCGTTTGACTATAACATATATATGATTAAAATATCCTATTGTTTTCAGCGTTATAGATTTGCATACAGGATATATGATTGTCAACTCTGATGTGTTCCAGGGGCTATAACTAAGCTCTTCCTATAATAGGCTATATATACGAAAGCTTCAGAGCGTCACTACTGTAAGACATTACACATACATACTGAGTATCTTTGAGCTAGAAGTTGAAGAAAAGTCTCTGAATGCGGCAGAGAGCACATGTCTCAATCTAGTTCTACCTTACGTAGCGCTCCATTCCCAGGAAACGATCTTAAGCTTCCCCGGCGACCTCCCTTTGTGGTCTCTCAACAGTGGAGCGAAAATCGGGTCGATTTACAGCTGTAGAAGTGGCATTCGGAACGGGAGAGCTAGGGGGTGGGGGGAGGTGACAGTTGGCGAAACGGCCGCGGTGCCTGCTCAGACCACCCTCGCAACCATTGTGGGCGGCAGATTGGATGAGGGGGGAGTCGGTATGCGTACTGGCTGGAGGGAAAAAAGAGGGAAAGAAAAGAGTGGGGGTGCCCTCGATCGCACCCGGCGAGCCTTTTAATTACCGCGGGATAAAAGTCCTCTCCCGCGCTTTGTGGCGGCGGGGTCCACCGCCGGAATCCGGATACTTCACGCCGGCCACAAAGGCCGCGACACGGCCGCTCGATACCGGGCTCCGTGGGCACAGGGCGCAGAGGCACAGTGGGGCGGAATCCCCAAAACGTGGCCAAAACCCCAAGAAGACGTTCGATTCACGCAAAACCCATCACACGGGGGTTTTTTGAGGTCGCTGATTACGAATTTCATGGTAAAATTGTCTAAACAAAATGGCGAAGCTAATATAGCAACGCGACCCATGAAAATCAATAATAATTTGTTAATAATAGCGTATATATAGGATTTAGACCCTAATAATTAATCATACACTGCATGGCAAGAATTTTTATTTTAGCGCAATATGTATATTGAAGTCTCTGGGAGAACCAGCCATGACAAAATTGTTTCACCTGGTGTGTAAGATGTATGAGACAGGTGCAGTAGCCTCAGACTTTAAGAAAAATGTTATAATCCCCGTTCCAAAGAGGGAAGATGCAGTCAGGTGTGAAAACTACAGAACCATCAGTTTAATAAGTCATGGTTGCAAAATATTAACACGAATTATTTACAAAAGAATGGGAAAGCTGGTAGAAGCCGACCTCGGGGAAGATCAGTTTGGGTTCAGGAGAAATGTAGGAACACGGGAGGCAATACTCACTTTACGGCTTATCCTAGAAGATAGATTAAGAAAAGGCAAACCTACATTTCTAGCTTTTGTAGATTTGGAGAAGGCTTTTGACAATGTAGATTGGAATAAACTCTTTCAAGTTCTGACGCAAGCAGGAGTAAAATATAGGGAGCGTAAGGTTATTTACAACTTGTACAAAAACCAGACAGCGGTTGTCAGAGTTGAAGGGCATGAAAGGGATGCAGTGGTTGGAAAGGGAGTAAGACAGGGTTGTAGTCTTTCTCCATTGTTATTCAATTTTTACATTGAGCAAGCTATAAAGGAAAGCAAGGAGAAATTTCGAGAAGGAATTAAAGTTCGGGGTGAAGAATTAAAAACATTGCGTTTTGCCGACGACATAGTAATTATGTCAGATACAGCAAAGGACCTGGAAGGGCAATTGAACGGAATGGACAGTGTGCTGAAAGGTGCATATAAGATGGACATTAACAAGAGCAAAACTAGGGTAATGGAGTGCAGTCTAAGAAAATCAGGTGATGCTGAAGGAATTAGATTAGGTAACGAAACAATGAAGGTGGTAGATGAATTTTGTTACTTGGGCAGTAAAATAACAAATGATGGTCGCAGTACAGAGGATATAAAATGCAGAATGGCAATGGGTAGAAAAGCGTTCTTGAAAAAGAGAAATTTGTTAACATCGAATATTGATTTAAGCCCAAGGAAGTCCTTTCTGAAGGCATTTGTATGGAGTGTTGCCTTGTATGGGAGTGAAACATGGACGATAAACAGTGTGTACGGGAAGAATTGGGAAGAAAAGAAATTTCTGGCATACCTTGACTAAAAGAAGGGATAGATTGGTAGGGCACATTCTTAGACATCAAGGAATTGTGAATTTAGCGTTGGAGGGAAGTGTGTGGGGTAAAAACCACAGAGCAAGACCAAGAGATGGATACAGTAAGCAGATTCAGACAGATGTAGGTTGCCGTTCTTATGTGGAGATGAAGAGGCTTGTTCAGGATAGGGTATAGTGGAGAGCTGCATCAAACCAGTCTCCGGACTGAAGCCCACAACAAAAATATATATAATGTGTGGTAGAAAATGTTACCTACGCAGTGGAAGAATATTGAAAAAATGCTATAACTCATTTACTAATGTGAGAGTCATTATTTACCTGTTGCCATTGTCAACATTATCCATTTAGACATAAGTCACTCTCCAGGAAAATATTGGTATCTAACATGTTTTCTACTCCTATAGGATGTCTGTAACATGATACTTTTTTTTTACTTGACAGAAGTGTTATCAGTTTGTAATTACATTAATGCTCAGCAGTGAGTAAAATCCGCTGGAGCGCTCTTTCTTGCACTTCTCCTCAATTCATAACTGCGCTGCCTTTATGGAGGAAAAGATCAACTAAATGCTCAGAACATACTCCAATGTAAATGATATGCATCATGTTGCCATCTATCAACAAGTAGTATGTCTGAAAAAGTAACAAATATTTGCGTTGCCAAACGGCAACACCATGCAGTGTAGAGTTAATACAATTTCAACGTGATTTGTTTATTATAACAAAATAACAGCATATTTGTCGAAAATATATCGGAAAAAATTCCTCGAAAACACACACATTGCAATTCAATAATATAATGAAACAATCTTGAAAGTCGGTGACAGAACACAAATAATAGATGTAATAGTATAATCAACGATAGAAGTAATAAGTGTAGCTAATAAAGACAATCGCTCGTAACATTCTAAACTTATTATGATTTAAGATGTTTTTCTGATGCATACAAAATGCTATGATTGGTTTTATATCTAGCAATCAGAGTCAGTATCGCTCTCAAAGTTCTCAGAGTGAGACTTCCTAATTTTTTCCATGGGCGATCGTGGTGTAATTCGAATTGCAGGGGACAGTAATATCTTTTTAATGCCTCCTTTGACTAACTTTTCACATGTGTTTGTGGCAGTTTTCTGTACAGATCTGAAGTTACCAGGAGCCTCTTTAAAACGTCTTCTATCATTTTTAAACGTGAACATTTTCTGGAAAAGTCTTTCCGATATCTTTTAATGTATTTTGCTTTTAATATTGACTATAATGGCTTACAGTCGCCCCTCTCGCTATAGGCCTCGTTTAGTTAAGAACGCATGGCTTCGTAAGTAGTCTGCATTGGCGTGTGCTGGGTGGCCAGAGACAAGCTTAGTTGGCGAGGTGGCCTGTTCTTAGTGTAGTACCAACATAATCATGGTCGAAAATGGTGACAAAAGAGACATCTCTGGAGCTCTAGAAGAGGATATTATCTTGTCCAGGTACCGAGGGTTGGTAGACACTATGCTCTGAACGCGCTCTGCTCGCTTTTAGTGCGCTCTACATCCGGTGTGTGGAGGGGAAGGCTTTTGACGTGGCCTTAGGTGGCACCCTTGCCGCGATCTCCGAAGTAAGTACATCGTCAAATCATTCTAATGGGATGGCAAGCTGTTAGAACTTTACTTTGTTCGTGACCAGGCAGTCTTGGTTTCTCAGTGATAGTTTTCTTAAGTAATTCTTTCGCTATGCGAGGCGAAGTGTTTCTTCATTTACAGAACTCGAGTAAATCAGTTTAATTTACTATTTGCATTCTCATCCCGGTGACAAATTTGTGTCTGGTTTCTGCAAGTTAGAATTCATGTATGTGGCCTTCAGCTTTTGTGGAAACTTATTATGTTTGAAATTCCTTGCTGTTTTTTAACTAACATTTTCGCGTCATGTCTGTATCTGCGAGTATCCTAAATATTTCTCAGATTTTCTGATTTGATTCCGTCTTTCCTGTCTTGATGTGACCGATTGCACCATGTGCTCTCGAAACGGTCTTTTCTTCGGCCCTCAGCCATGCTTTTACTTGTACTAGTTTTCTTCTATATGACTTCTCGTGTGTGATTTATTTGCTTATTCTAAATTAATTTCTTTTTAAAATTCTATGTAATTCTCCTTGGTCACACACCATGTGGTACTTATGGATGGTATGCAGCTGCCTACCCACACATGAGTTCGTTCAGTGCATAGTGTGTTTGTAATAGTGCCTGAAGACACCCGCCATCTCATCAAAACGCCGCCGATGCTTCGTTTCGCCGCTCCTATAAGTGTTGCCACATGAGTAATGTGTTGCAAGCATTATGAGTGTGTTTGTGAGTGAAAATGTGCTTTCCTTTATCCACTGTGTATTTGCAAATTTCCTCCCACTTTACCTCCATATTCATAAAGGGCAGAAACAATTTCATTATGAGCAGTAACTTTATGATTTAATTCAGTTTTGTACAAGGTGAGTGCTTTATTGTGCTTAATATGGTCTCCCCACATATGGTCTCGTATTTGTTTGTTTATTTTAGTGAATAGGTAAATATTTAAAGTATCAAATCTCTGGTTTATAATTTCATGCTACCCATCCCATGTTAAATTATCTATTCTTTTTTTTTAACATTAATTTTGTGTTTGTTAAAACGTTGGCTGCTCCCTTAAGGAGTGAGCAGTTAGATAAATTTCCATTGCGCAAGTACTGTGGCCACTCGCAAGTAATTTAGAGCAGCAGTGAGCGTTTTAACTTGCATTTGCAGATCTCAACTGCCCGAGATCTCACTTAGAAAACTTAACAAGCTACTTTAAAGTTTCTAGTTTTCAATTCCTCGATGTTTTATTGACGGTTTTTATAGACAGTTGCTTTCGCTGCACCCCAGAAGAAAAATTCAGGGTGTGTAAGTTCAGCGATCGTTGAGGCCAGAGTCCCTGTGAAATTATCGATCACCAAAATATCAGCAAACAGTGACATTTCAGCACTTTATTTTTTTATCATCACCCTTGGCCTCTCTAAAAAATTTTTTTCTTAGACTGTCCCGTGACTCTCAAAAGTTATTTTTTGATAGTAATACATTTATTTCCAATTGGACGGGGGATCTAATTTTGTTTTCCGCCGTCCCGGGCCTCCGACAGCCTCAGTCGGCCACTGGTTCAGCATTTCACTTAACTCAAGTTCTCCTATGAATGATTACAGAATATCACTGCAGTACGTTTGTGCGTTTATTGTACCGTTAAAAATTATGAGACACACAGTCCGATGTCAAGAAATTGCAATAAAAACTCCTATTTTCACATAATGAAATGGTTCCTCGTGAATATACAATGGATTTGCGGTACACGTACGACAATTTTGCAAGTTCTTGTACCCATATAAATGAAAACATGCCTCACCAGTAAAAAAGTTTCATTGACACCATCTATTCCATTTTGTAGAACGAAATTTTTGAACCATTGACAATAATGCAGTCTCTTTTTCAATTCTTGTACGACTGTCGCTTTATTTATTTATTTTTTTTTTTTCCTTGTTTGAGTTTTCGTACTTACTAGTTCGGACTCGCGGACAGTTTATCGGAAATACCGAGCAGTTTATCGTCAGATAAATCGCTTGGACGACCAATTATCGGTGCGTCTGCCACGAACTCGTACTTCGAAATTTGTTTGTCAAATCTTGCACAGTATCGCTATGTTGGGTTGTTGTCTCCGAGAGGACTGAATTAAATGTTTGACGAACTGAAACAGTGTATTACCGCCAGCTTTGAACACTTGTGCGACCAGAAAATCACATTCTTAAGTAGTTATCATTTCAACAGTGAAAAAAAGTAAACAAACCAACAAAGGAACTAAAACGAAAAAAGAAATGTTTAAATGTTTCTAAAGCTTATCGGACTTACCTGCGGGTTCATCATTCCCTACTCTTACAAACTACTTATGAACTAACTTATACTAAAGACAGCACAAACACCCATCCCGAGGGGGGATTCGAACCCCCGACCTGTGTCGGGGAAAGGTCTCGCGCATCGAAGCATAGCAGCTCAATGCACTCGGTCGCTTCGCCGCAGCGATCTAAAACGTTCACGTCAACACGTAGCGACACACACCAACTATACAACTGACGCTGGCTTGGATAAACAAAACAGTGGAATGTAGGGATAGTCCACGTGAAGGGACGTAACCCAGGCAGGTAAACAATCATACGGCACTGCGGAGAGACTTTTTGAACACCCCGTACAAGGTGTATCTGAAAAGTTCGGTTAATGGTCTCAGGAAATATGGGAAACAAGAGTTACCAATAAAGTACCTTTACTGCCATTCAAAGTAATCGCCATTGACTACAATACTCTTCTGACATAGGTTGCACACCTGTTGAAAACTATTATCAAACGCTTTTTGTGGAATGGCTCGAAGCACTGACGTGACGAGTTGTTGGATCTCCGCAACCGGTACTGGTCTTCATCTCGACTGCTATCATTTTCAAAAGATAGTCACCGATCATCCGCAAGCCTAAGTCGCACTCGTTCGGTGATTTCTGGGACTGTGATTGTAGACGGTCGACCCCAACGTGGTCATCGTCGACACCTTCCTTTCCGTCTCTAACGCGTTTAAACTACTCAAACACACACTTTTTACTCACTGCTTCAACACACACGTGTGTGTGTTCGTTTTTGTGTCACTTATACTCATACTCACACATACACACACGTCCTGCCACTCGGAAGGCCATAATTCGATACACTGAAACTCTCAGTTGGCTGAAGGCAGCAGGAATGCGTAATTGTAGCATGCCATCTGTTTGCTTCGAACACTGATATCACACTGAAACTTATGAGTAGAAACATTACCTATGAGTGGGTACACGTTGTGCTCTGTTAGTTATCTCACTACACTACTGCATCTATTACGTCTACTATCACCCAGGTGGCATCTCCCGTCATTAGATAAAATTGACGTCGTCTTCACAGGAGTACGAATATTTAACAACGGCCTTCATTGATAATACAGAGCAGCCGAGAAGGACCTGTTGTCTTGAAATGAAATTTGTAAAGGCCCAATAAATCGTCAGAAAATACGTGTTGGAATACGTACGTTTTAAGTACAGACCAACATGCACCGCTTCTCAAGGCTGCACAGACAGGTCCTCATAACGAAAGAAGTAAACAGTATACACTTGTTTGGCTTCTACCGCGAGCGATTTATTAGTTTGAAACAAAGGTAATGACTTCAAGTGTGGGAGTGTAGTTTATTGTGTACATATACAGAATTCATAATATTTGTAATTTTCCTTAGATGCCTGCTTCAAGTAGATATGTTTCATCATGACGATCATAAAATTTCCTCCTTTTTCTATCGAAATTTATTCTTCAAATGTTCAAATGTTTGTATAGCTTATGGGACTTAACTACGGTGTCATCAGTCCCTAAACTTACAAACTACTTATGAATTACCTAATACTAAGGACGGCACAAATATCCATGCCCGAAGGGGGATTCGAACACCCGACCGTAGTGGCCGTGCAGACCGTGAATGGAGAGCCTCAGTCCCCTCGGCCACCGATTTATTCTTCAATAACAGAAATCTTTCGCCTATGCAGTGTTATTTATCTCTTGTGGTCTACAATATAGCAAAATTAATTAGTCGTTCATGTTTCATTTAAGGCTGTAATAATACTTTTGGTGGTTTAATTCAAAATAGCCAATGATTTTTATTTACAATATTCAATGCTCTCAATTTCATTCATTTTATGTCCTGTTTATGCTACTGTATATGTCTATGATTTTTTCCGTGGCTATGACTATATATCTTTATATACAGTCACATAACGTACATACAGTGGCATTGCTCCTCATAACATGCCTTCTAGATGGCTGAAGGATTGTGGAAGATAACTGGAGAATGGAGAGGTGGAATGGAAGAATGGTGTGGCGCTGTGTGTGTGTTTGAGTGAGTGAGTGAGCGCGAGCGTGGTGGCAACATAAATATTACTTTGTTTCGTTTATTTTCAAGCGTATATACAATTTACGTAGACAGACAAATGATACACCCAACAAATTTTATTTCAACATCGAACTTAAAATCTAACAACAGGCACAGTATGCCATAACTTTTTCTGAACTTTACTGCACGTAACATTAGCATTAGGGCATCTAGCACAGATATTAGTATTTTTAATGCTGTAAACCAAATAACTTTTTAAGAGCTGCCAGTATTGTAAAAGCCTGTTATTTATTTCATTCAATCCTATACTGTTTTGACTAACAGACTGTCAACCAAAAGTAACTATCTCTGAACACGAGTTGTAGGGCTACTTGTATTCCTGACAAATATAAATGGGAAGACAGTATTCGTTCTTTTTATTCCCTTCTTAAATCGATTTGTGCAGATAAACGCGAAGCAGTTCTTCACCATCGTGCTTCAAGTATACTGCAATAGTCAAACAATAAAGACGTGACTACCAATTGAGTATATACACCGCAGTAGCTGTATAATACAAGATTTATCTCCTAACAATAATCGTATTTATCTGACGCTTGCCACTGTCATGGCGACTGGCGGATGGTTCAAGTTATAAAATGTTCAAATTTTTGTCAAGCTTAAGGACGGAGCGAGGTAGCGCAGTGGTAACGCACTGGACTCGCATTCGGAAGGATGGTTGTTCAAATCCACCTCCGGCCATCCTGATGTAGGTTTTCCTTTGTTTTGCCTAAATCACTCCAACCGATTTCCTTCCCAATCCTTACCCAAAAACTCCGAGCGCTAGCTCCGTCTCTAATGGCCAAGCTGTCGACGGGACGTTAAACTCTAGGCTTCCTTCCGTCCAAGCCTAAGGGACGTAACTGCGAATCAGTTCCTAAACTTGCAAAATACTTATGAACTAACTTATACTAAAGACGACACAAACATCGATGCCCGAGAGGGGATTCGAACCCCCTACCATAGCGGCCGTGCAGACTTTCAAGTTATCCAATGGCAGCAGCGCCGTTAGGGAATCTAGTTATTTTTACAAGGTCTTTGAGCAGGACGGACGAGAGGTGGCTCTAGTTGAAGCTACTGTGTCAGACGGAATGAAAACAATAAAAGCTAAAGTGGGCCACGGCGTTGTGGCCGAGTGCATTGAGGCCCCATGCTCCGATGCGCGAGGCCATTCCCCGTCGGGGGGTTTGAATTCCCCCCTCGGGCATGGATATTTCTGCTGTCTTTAGTATAAGTTAGTTTGTAAGTCGTTTGTAAATTCCGGAACTGATGACCCCGTAGTTAAGTCCCATAAGCTTAACAGACATGTGAACATTTGAGCTCAAATTCAAATGTTCAAATGTTTGTTAAGCTTATGGGACTTAACTACGGGGTCATCAGTCCCTAAACCTACAAACCACTTATGAACTACTTACGAACTAGGACGGCACAAACATCCATGCCAGAGGGGGTATTCGACCCCCGACCGTAGTGGCCGTGCAGACCGTGACTGAAGCGCCTCAGTCCCCTCGGCCACCGCGGCCGGCAACATTTGAGCTAAGTTGGACGCAAATGAAGCCATTATGCCTCAAAGGGTTAAAGGACCACGCTATAAACGGGACGTTAAAACCAAACCTCCCTTTTTCTTGCGAGCTGCGCCGTCATGTGGAGCGTTAGAGATTTCAGCTAGGCGTTACTTCTTGCTCCAAACTGGGGTAGTGGCGGGATGCAGATAGCCCCGGCCTCACTGCGAGTGGAGTCACCTGTTCTGCATCCTACTGGCCGACGACGGTAACGACGGCGCGTGCAGCCGTGGCGCGTGGGCGTGCCGAGTGCGTGCAAACGCAAACGCAGACGGCAGCCGCAGCCGCAGACACGGACGCAGACGCAGCCACGGCCGGGTTAATTTATTGGAACGCGCCCGCTGATAGCAATACGGCGTCCGCGGTAGCGCCCCCCGACAGCCTCCAAATATACACGCGGCCCTCCGGCCCGAAAACACTGATCAGCCAGCCGCGCGTATTGTGTAAACCCTCTCCCACGAGCCGCGCGCCGTAAACCCATAATTCTGTTGACGGTGTATTTTGGAGTGTCTCGCGCCTATTTATTTGTTTTGGGTATTTATTTGAGCTGGCCGGCCGCGAGGTTGCGGCAGGCGGAGGGCGCGTTTACAGGACGGCGGCGGCGGCGGCGGCGGACAGCCAGGATACGGCGGGCGGCTGCCGCTGCGCCGCGCTGGGCTGCAGCCCTCCGTTTGTTGTTCGACTCCGCTGTTTGGGAGTTATGCCCCCGCTGCTCCGGCTACACTCGCCTCCGGTGCGTACCGCTTCGCCACACCGCGCTCGAACTGGTAGGCGGACTGCGAGTGCACTTGGCATTTTCGGTTCTGTGGGAGGGCCGATTAAATGTTCTCACTCCGCTCCCTTCGTCGGCCACTCCCCAGTAGTCTTACTTCCTGAAGTCTGAATTCTAGGAGAAAATCTACAATCACCATCATCTTCTTCTTCTTCTTTCTAGGGATTAGGCTGTTGCCTGTTCCTAACTCACAGGCAATCATTTCCATCTTTTTCGTGGTCTTCCAATATCTCTTTTACCATTCGCATTGTATTTCAGGATCTTATGAGGATTTCTGTGCCCTGGCAGTCTAAGAAGACGTTGCCTCCAGTTTTATAGATCTGGTTAGATTTTCTCGGTGATGCTTCAAATGCTGGCCGCGGTGGCCGAGGGGACTGAGGCGCTCCAGTCACGGTCTGCTCGGCCACTACGGTCGGGGGTTCGAATCCCCCCTCGGGCATGGATATTTGTGACGTCCTTAGTGTTAGCTAGTTCATAAGTAGTTTGTAAGCTTAGGGATTAATGAGCCCGTAGTTAAGTTCAAATGTCTGTCAAGCTTATGGGACCCAACTACGGGGTCATCAGTCCCTAAACTTACAAACTACTTATGAACTACTTACGAACTAGGACGGCACAAATATCCATGGCCGAGGGGGGATTCAAACCCCCGAACGTAGTGGCCGTGCAGACCGTGACTGGAGCACCTCAGTCCCCTCGGCCACCGCGGCCGGCCCGTAGTTAAGTCTACAAACATTTGAACACTTTGATGCTTCAAATGTTTAATTTTTTTTACGATGTCATCATTTCTGATCATGTCTATTCTAGTACAGCCCTTTGTATTTCTCAGGAACCTCATCTCTGCACTCTGGATTTTATTTTCTTGTCTCTTTGTAGTAACCCAGCTCTCGCTTCCGCAGCCCTTTCAGACCCAACGTTGTAGGGGACGTGACATTAATATAGAGAGAGACGTTTGAGATACAAAATACGTACAGTAATTAATTACAAAAAAGAAAATAAATTTATATTCAAAACTTTTGTACCCACACAATTGTCTGTTTTGGGCAGCCACTACAAAGTTTTATGACCTGCACCAACTTACAGTAACATCCCTTTAAAAGAAATGACATAATATCATAGGATCTACATCTATATCCATACTCCGCAAGCCATCAATAGTGTGTGGCGAGGGGTACCTTGAGTACCACTATCGGTTCTCCCTCCTATTCAAATCACATATTGTTCGCGGAAAGAAAGATTGTCGGTACGCCTCTGTGTGGGATCTAATCTCTCTGATTTTATCTCAATGATCTCTTCGCGAGATATACGTAGGAAGGAGCAATATACTGCTAGGCTCCTCGGTAAAGGTATGTTCTCGAAACTTCGACAAAAGCAATAAAGAGCAACAGAGCGTCTCTCCTGCAGAGTCTTCCACTGGGCCGGCCGCGGTGGCCGAGGGGACTAAGGCACTCCAGTCACGGTCTGCACGGCCGCTGCGGTCGGGGGTTCGAATCCCCCCTCGGACACGGATATTTGTGCCGTCCTAGTTCGTAAGTAGTACATAAGTAGTTTGTAAGTTTAGGGACTGATGACCCCGTAGTTAAGTCCAATAGGGAAAAAAAAAAAATAAAAAAAATTTTCCACTGGAGTTTATCGATCGTTTCCGTAACGCTTTCTCGATTACCAAATGATCCTGTAACAAACCGCGTTGCTCTCCGTTGGATCTTTTCTACTTCCTCTATCAACCCCACCTGGTACGGATCCCACACCGGTGAGTAGTATTCAAGCTGTGGCTGAACAAGTGTACTGTAACCTACTTCCTTTGCTTTCGGATTGTATTTCCTTAGGATTCTTCCAATGAATTTGTCTAGCATCTGCTTGACCGACGATTGATTTTATATGGTCGTTTCATTTTAAATCACTCCTAATGCCTACTCCCAGATAATTTATGGAATTAACTGCTTCCAGTTGCTGACCTGCTATAGTGCTAAATGATACAGAGTCTTTCTTTCGACCTATCCGCAACACATTCAGAGTCTGAAGCTGTTTTGTAGTTATATATGTAAATGAGACATAGTTTTCGCGACTGAAATCGAACGAATACACACTCTAAGCAAAAGAGTCTTAAGCACTTTTAAAGTTCTCGCGGAAGTTTGCCACAATAATGGCCGCCGATGCGCTCTACAATTTGCCCGCTGCTTGCAATCGGCCGTTTACGGTATTGTGGGGACTTGGTCCTGCTTAGTGCTGCCATCTGTGAGAATTTTTGTAACTATGTCCAGAGTCTGTTTTGTTCTCATCAGAAAGTGGGTAATACTTGTGTGTTTGCATCAGTTATAGTGACTGCTGTTGAATTTACTCCAGTACATAAAATGTTCAAATGTTGCTTATGGAACTTAACTACGAGGTCTTCAGTCCCTAAACTTACAAACTACTTATGAACTAACTAAGGACGGCACAAATATCCATGCCCGAGGGGGGATTCGAACCCCCGACCGTAGTGGCCGTGCAGACCGTGACTGGAGCGCCTCAGTCCCCTCGGCCACCGCGGCCGGCTCCAGTACATATTTCGTGAGCATATATAAGGTATGTATCTAGGTTCTGGTTCCTATGTTCTGTTGGTATTTGGATAAGTGAAAATTAAACGCTTAACAACTCCGACGTCTAAACTCTTGTCATCACTGACGTCTGATTTGTATAGCTGTAGGCAATATAGATAATAAGGGAACTGGCCGAGATGGGCTCTCAAAAGAAAGGAAGGAAGGAAGATCAGGGCCTAACGTCTCGTTGACAGCATTGTCATTAGATATGTGGGCTCTCGAGTGATTGGAAAAATATAATGGGATGTCATTGTACGGTGTAATGGCAAGTCATAAAACGAAAATAAGAAAGGTATCAACAATTTTCTTTATTTACGTTTGATGTTTCCAATTTCTTTCCACTGAGACTGGACTTTCATGTTGACTTCATCTAAGAGTAGATGTAATCTCCGGATATAGCAATTCCTTTGGCCAGTAGGTATATGGTTAATTTATACAAACTCCTTGCCTGAGTTTTGCTTCAAACCATATAATTAAATTTATTTCTTCAAGAAGTTCGTTACCTCTGTGGATAACAAGTTTACTGCCGTGTTTGTTTCAAAGTGTTCAAACGTTTGTAAATCTATGGGACTTTACTTCTAGATTATCAGACCCTAGGCTTACAGACTACTTATACTAAGTAAACTAACCAAAGGAAAAACACACACACCCATTCCCGAGGGAGTATACGAACCTTCGACGTGGAACGGCCGCGCGCATCGTAGCAAGGCGCTTTAGCGCGCAAGGATTTTCCCCCGCGGGAGTGTTTTTTCAGTTACAGGGCACTAAGGCACTGGAAATACCTATTAAATTCAAAGTAAATCGTTTTCTTCGTTCAGAACCAGAAGGCCACTTTCTACACTGTAAGAAGATGATCAAGAAATCTATACTGTTCTTGGACACCAGAAAACACACCCAGACTTACCAATATACTTACTTCTTCAGTGTGTAGAACTGAGACTTTTCCCAGCCGAATGAACACAAAGGTTCCATTGCGCAATCTTGTCCAGTCAGTATGACGAAAAGAGTGGGAATTAAGTCGTTACTAACTTTCTGATTAAGGATTCAAACAGTAAGCGAAATTACGACTGGATTTATATGTTACAAGGGATGGCCCGATAAAAATCATGATAGTCGGTAAAATTAAACAACATACAACTAATTTTCCCCGGCAGTCCATGTCACAGGATACTTGCCTAACGAGATGACCGTCGTCTATTTCGACGGAGAATTTTTCTGGGTCCGAAAGTAAATGCGCAATGCAGCGAACAACCACAAGGACAGTAACAACCGTTATTTTGAACGGTTGGCCCCGGCTTCTTCGCGGTGGAGGGTCACCACCGCCCTTACTTTGATCGTTTCCTACCTATGCAGGACAGGCCTGAACCAATATGAACGGTTCATCTCGAGGTTGGCAGACAAGTTCCTAATTTTGCCTATGGACGAATACTGCGGTACGACGTACGACACAAAACCAACGAAAGAAGCCTTCTCGTCCCAGTTGCTTGCTAGTCTTGAAAGGTATCAGTTGACGAACTACTCTTGGACATAAGCTGCCGCCCTTTTACTAGATCATGGAGCCGACTTGCCGCAGCAGCCATGAACTTCGCCGTCTCAACGTATACGTGTTCGTTATCGCCCGCGAGTTTATAGAATTGCAACAGTTTCCATACAGAACAGTAGGCGTGATCAGTAAAAACATGTTCTTGCTGTAGCGCAGATGCAGTCCCCGCCTGGGCTCCGTTGTTCATTCTCTTGGATAAAAAGTAACTTCAGTATTATTTCTAAGTACACTCTCTCTTATTAAGGACTGGACGAGTAAACAGAACAAACCTTTACTTAAGTATGTGTTTTCATCTTTTTTCCTCAAATTCGTACAAGAACGGAAAAGACTCGCTCATTGTGTTAGCCAGGACGACGACGTACGATGGCAGTCAACTGAAGTGGTTTGGACGTTTTGTGCCATGTTGGCCCAAAGCCCTGCATTAACTAAGAATTTAAAATACTGCAGCTCTGAACATCAACAAAAATATCTTTGCAAGCGATAAATAAATCATCGGAAGTTGAAATTCTTGGAGAAAAACTGATTGGCTAAGTGGATTACTAATATATTTTCCTTTGTTGATGATACCATTCGTCGTTATGTTCAAATGTTTATAAATCTAAGGGACTTAACTACGTTGGTTATTAGTCCCTAAGCTTCCAAAATATTTACACTAACTCAAAGTAACTTATGCTAAAACAAAAACACCCACGCCCGAGAGAGGACTCGAAGCCCCGACGACGAACAGCCGCGTGCACCGCAGCTGGACGCCTTAGTGCGTACGGTTATTCTGCTGCGACCGTTGTTATGTTCAACGCAGAGAAGAAAATCCGCCGTTATGTTTATCGCAGAAAGGAAAATCCGATCAAACATTATCGATCACTTTCAGAAGGTATCGTTCTTGCGCTCAGAGCTACCGACAAGGAATCTCAAATCGTATTTCTAGATTTCCGCGACGCTTTTGAAGAGGTAGCTCACAAGCGTCTTCTAATCAAATTGCGTGCTTACGGTATATCGCCACAGTTGTGATATTAGATTCGTGATTTCCTTCCGGAAAGGATACACCACGTTTTAATTAACGGAAAGCCATCGAGTAGAGCAGAAGTGATATCTGGCGTTCCCCAGGGAGTTTTATAGGGCTCCTTCTGTTCCTAATCCTTATAAACGATTTTGGAGACAATACAAGCAGCTCTCTTAGACTGTTCGGATAATGTTGTCATTTATCAGTTAGTAAAGTCACCAGAAGATCAAAACCAACTGCAAAATGATTTAGATAAGATATATGCTTAATGCAAAAGTTGGCAGTTGACCCTTAATAACGATACGTGTGAAGTCATCCATGTGAGCATCCATGTGAAATCCGTTATACTTCATTTTCATGATAAATCAATCAAATCCACAGGCTGTAAACCAAAATAACTAGGAATTGCAATTACGAACAGCTTAAATTTGAAAGAAAACAGAAAATATTGTAGGGAAGGCGAACCAAGGGCTATGTTTCATTGGCAGAACACGTAGAACATGCAACAGTTCTATTAAACACTAAAGAAACTGCCAAAACCATGCTTGTACTTCCAATTTTGCTGTATTGCTGAGCATTGTGGGATCCACGCCAAGTGGGACTGAAGGACGATGTAGAGAAAGGTCAGAAAAGGGTAGCTCGTTTTGTATTATCGCGATGTAGAGGAGAGAGTATACCAGAAATGATTAAATTATTAAAAGAAAGGCGTTATTCGTTTCGGTGAGATTTGTTTTTAGCCGGAAACATTCTTTGACTTGCGACGTGGGAGAGTACGACACTACAAGATGGTTTGAGTATTCCTTTTGTAGTGTGACTGCGTATGATGGTGACTTCGTGTAACTGAGCCATCACTTCGACAAACTACGTGTTACTTTGATTTCATTTCACGTATGCTTTCTTATTTCATTCTTGGTATGCCCTCGTTAAATTCATAACTATCAACTGGCCAGTCGTAGCAATTTCTTTGCCTTGTGTGTATATTGTACGGTCTTTGGGTTTATTTAATTCCTTCTGTTCTTCAAGCTTGATTGTGCGAGTGTGTTGCGTATGCAATACTTCCTGCCCCTCCACATTTCATATTTAAATGATACCGTAAATAGGCACCATCCATTCAAGATAGTATATTTTCTTGTTTTATTCCTAAAAAAATTCCATATGTTTGTTAAGCTAAGGGACTTAACTGCGGGGTCATCAGTCCCTAAACTTACAAACTTCTTATGAACTACCTTATACTAAAGACGACACAAACATCCATTCCCGAGGGGGGATTCGAACCCCCGACCGTAGCGGCTGTGCAGACTGTGACTGGCGGGCCGCAGACCGCTCGGCCACTGCAGACGGCTTGTTTTATTCCGAACGCTATAATAAATAAAAATTCAATTTCAAAAATTCAAATGTTCAAATGTTTGTATAGCTTATGGGACTTAACTACGGGGTCATCAGACCCTAAACTTACAAACTACTTATGAACTAGCTATGACTAAGGACGGCACAAATATCCATGCCCGAGGGGGGATTCGAACCCCCGACCGTAGTGGCCGTGCAGACTGTGACTGAAGCGCCTCAGTCTCCTCGGCCACCGCGGCCGGCAATTCAATTTCAAACGTTCGTGTACCTTACAATTTAACCTCACTTTCAACCAAATATTTATGTTTCATTTCTTAGCGTTACCTCAGTACATTTCAGTCAGGGTCCTAGTATAATTTGCGCTATGCTGCGATACACGAGGCCGTTCCCCGTCGGGGGTTCAAATGCCCCCTCGGGCATGGATGTTTGTGCTGTCTTTAGTATAAGGTAGTTCATAAGTAGTTTGTAAGTTTAGGGACTGATGACGCCGCAGTTAAGTCCCATAAGCTTCACGAACATCTTGTATAATTTACTTTGGTGACACGCAATGCACAGATTCCTGCCAACAGTACATCAATGTTATACCGAGGGGTATCCTCGCACTTGATTTCTGGCAACTTACTAAATAAACCATATAGGTATAATAGTAAAGTTAGTCTTAGGAACTTCGGCGGTGAGTTCCACTTGCTCATGGCAGCAACGAAGTACACATCTGCTCAAAGGTATCAACATGTCAATGAAATAAATCGCAACTCTTGGCTGATAATAAAACATAATAGATTATTTTAAATATTAGTGTAGTTGCTGACTTCCGTAACTCGATTACGTCGACTATAGATTAAATCAGGGTGTAAAATTTACATGGAGCGCGCGGTTGCTCGCCGTCGGAAGTTCGAGTCCTCCCTGGGGCATGAGTGTGTGTGTGTTGTCCTTAGATTAGTTTACCTTAGTTTAAGTAGTTTGTAAGCTACGGACTGATGACCACGCAGTTTGGTTCGATAGATTTACAAACATTTGAACATTTTCAAACTTTGCGCTCACCAGCTCGCCATGGGCGACCGAAAATTGGCAGCTGACGATCTGGACTTACAAATAAATTTTTTTCTCTTGAAAACACTACAGCTGGGTTCAGAATGGTATAAGCCTGAAGAGGTAAGCGGTCATTTTACTGATGAATAATGCAGGCCTACATTTCCAGGTAGTCATATCAGTATAGTTATGATTCTTCAGGCAGCTGTCAGCGGTTTCACGCGCATTTACAGAGCTGAAATTGTGTATAAGCCGCGTGCTCTCCTACGCCTTCTTCCTGTATGGGCAATGACAGCAAGCAAACAGACAAGCAGACTCTAATCAGGATTTTTTTTTCTGGTGCTACCAATTTGCCACATACGCGAATGCACAGAGCCTTCTGAATTGGATTGGGTTGAGACTCACGTTATTCGTGTTTTTATTTGAGGCGGGTTCTATAAAAGTGTTGAAAGCTGTTACAATTCCCACGTTCGACTATTTCATATTCATGTTTCAACAATGGAGAATCCGATTCGAATGTCAATAATGGAGGATAGACAACAACTAACTGTAAAAAGGTTCGCTGAGCTGCAGACAGGCACGAAGACAGATAACCGCATTCACACAACTTACATATTTGCCCGTACCCTTTGTCAGAAAAAGAAACACATACATTCACACAATCACTCAGACAACTATAGACACACAACCAACATGTCTGGTCACTCCAGCAACACGAGCATCTAGACTGTGAGTGATTGCGTGAATAAATGTGCTCCTTTTTCTGAGAAAGGCAATGGCCAAAAAAATTAAGTTGTTTGAATGTCATTATCTATTTTCGTTCCTGTCAGCAGCTCAGCCAGTCTCTTTACGGTGAGTTGTTATCTATCCACTATTATCAATATTTATGTTTCATAGTCAGTTATAATAGAAGTACTTTATTTAATCCTATAAAACACCTTTACACATCGTCAGCTGATTATCTGCGAAAATTCAACCGGAAATGGCGCGAAAGGCGTATTAGCAGAGAAAACACCAAATACTAAATACTAAAAGCAGCGTACAGGACTTAGTTGAAAACAGATACATTGGTGGATTTGCTGGTAATATCTGTGAATAGACCTACTCTAAGTTTGTCCCAAAGGTGTCAAGGAAAAGTGGTACTTTCCCGCAGAAAGACGACGCTAAACAAAAATGAAGTGCTAGACTGCTAGACTATGGTACTGGTATGTATTCTTCTATTGAACAATTTGATAGGGTATTATGTGTAAAGATATTGTTCTAACAGAGGCGGGAGGAGGAGTTCTTTGGTCTCGCTAAAACTCGAGAACGGCTGAACCGATTTGGCTAATTTTAGCCTTGAAATATTCGTATAAGTCCAGAGATGGTTTAAACGCTGATAAAATATGGAAAAGTTGTCCGGGAAAGAGGAAAATCTGCAAAAAACTGAAACAGCTTTTTCCAGTGAGCTATCAATACCGTTCGTCCAATTGCGATAAAATTTTGTACATTTCATGTTGAAAGCAAGAGGACGGTTCGCATAAAATAATAATTCGGAAAAGTCACCCGGAAAGTAAGAAAATTTAGGAAAAACCGAAAGCGATTTTTTTTTCTTTGAATAAGAATCAATTGTCACATGGTTGTAAGAGCATCACTTGAATACGGTTTGAAAAGACAAGGTTTGTATGAAATAAATTATTTGGAAAATCTACCGGAAGATGGGAAAATTTGAGAAGAAATTAAATTGCGTTTTTCAATGTGTTCTTGATTGAATTTAGCAATATAAATGACTATTCGCACGACAGACAGGTGTGATTCTTTTGTTTTGTTCATTATGGTCTTGGAAAAGTTTTCACTAAAAAATAGGGGCAGTTAAAAAGGAAAGTCGCAAAATTCGAACTAAGTTCCTTTTTCACTATGTTTCTAAATGTACTCAACCCTATTAGTTGAGAAACGTTCATCCAATTGCGATAAAATTTTGATCATTTGACGTTCAACGAAAGATGGACGTTCTTATGAAGTTTGAATTATGAAATTTGGGAAAGTTACCCGGAAAATTTGAAAATTCTCGAGAAACTGAAAGGGCTTTCTTCAATGGGATATTAATATCATTCGTCTGATTCCGATAAAATTATGCATATTTGAGGTTCTTATGAAATAAAAAAGTGGAATAGTTTCCCATAAAATTCAGGAAAAATAGAAGGAGATTTTCCTATGAAATGTCAATAGGGTAAGATGGTACAAATTCGTTGTAGGTACAATTCCGATCAACATAAGTTCTCAGTCTCGTAGTGTTGGTAGCACTTGCCTTTGTGTGGCGTTGTAGTTTAGCAGGTTCCTACAGATCCTGCTCTCTTTTCCAAGAATACACCACTTTGTGCTACGGATATATAAATTATTTCCTGTTAAGATGTACGTGGAGCTACTTCGTGGAATGCGCTCTTATAGATTTTCTAGTTTCCACGCGCTTGTTAATTTATTATTGTGCAACGTTTAGTACCACGAAGTATGCGTTGTTGCCCGAGGGATAAGTGCTTTTTATGTGGAAAAAGCGAGTGATCAAAATTGTACGAGGAAGTGATCATAATTGTACCTAGTGTGGTACATTTTCTATCGATTTTCCTTAATTCTGTAACCTTTTTTTGTGTTCATATCAACATTTGTAATTGTCTAATATTTGTGTTACATATTCATTAAACATCCAAGAACAAGTACCATAGTTAAAATTATTTCTTTTCTCAATATATTTTCAGTAACAATAACATTTGTCCGAAATGATCGAAATTGTACCACCTTACCCTACCAATCAACTGATTGCGATAAAATTTTGCACATTTGGCATTCAAAGAAAGAGTACATACATATTAGCAATTTCAAAGCATTGTCGGGTCGACTACATAACACAACAACCAAACCATTATTATAAATGTTTTAAATCTAATTTTTTTTCTCGCAATTTTTCCATATATCATCATCTTTAAACCTTCCCTGAACTTTCACGAATGTGACATGAACATTATCCTGGACATGTGTGCGTAATCGCCCACTCTTTCTGACCACTGTGGAGCTGCTACTTGGACTATGTGATGATGTCTTTATAAAGCTACTGGGTCTAAAATACATATGATTTAAATTAATATGGCTTATACTAAGAGGTAAGTGATACGTAGTTCACCGGGTCATCTAGTATCCATATGAAAGGGTTGTGACGACCACTGGCTGGAGCTCAGAACTGAAATTTCGCACCCTGGATTAAATAATAGTTTGAGTCATTCCACGGAATGACTGCCACTGCCTTACTGGAGAGGGTTTCGTCCACGGGAGAAAGGAGCTGCTGCGTGAAGGAATGCGCAGCCACGGACTCGTGTCGTTAGCAAGTTGGCAGCCCGCGTAAAGAGCAAGTGCGGCGCTGTGGCGCTGGGATGGTGGCTGCTGTGAGGAACGCGGCTGATCATTAAGGAGCAGGGGGGGGGAGTGGAGGCGAGGCGTTAATTGCTAATGCAAGGTGCGCCACCTGCTCGCTTTATGGCGGCGCCCACTTAGCTGCTAAAATATGGACAAACCGGGGAGAGCGCGCGCCGGCAATTAACTGATTACTACAGTCGTGTCGATGCCGCACTGGACACCGGAAGGCGCCCGCAAGGTGGCTGCCATCTGCCGGCAGCGTCTGTGAGCCGTACTGTGTACAGTGCTGGACATTACAACTGCAACACCAGAAAAGGACCAGTGATAACGCAGCCGAATTCTTTTTGGAGAAGACACGTTGCACCAAGATCATGTGATAGAAAATGTGGCGGTTGAGTGAGTGGTGGGATTGGGTTGAGATGTGAGAAATCTTTGCCCCTGTCGAAATTCATTTAATTTTTTTCATCATCATCATCATCATCATCATTAGAGACTGATTATGTCTTTCAGCGTTCAGTCTGGAGCATAGTACCTCTAATAAAATACCTCCATGATCCCCTATTCAATGCTAATATTGATGCCTCGTCTGATTTTATGCCTTTTACTTCAAAATCATTCTGCACCGAATCTAACAAGGAAAGTAAATCGGCTCGAACAAACATATCTGTATGAACGTTTGGTTACACCTCAATGTGCTGGTGGGTGTCGTTTTTCTGCAAAGCTCTGCAACCACGTTCTAGATAGCACTGTAGTTGCAATTGTAGATGCCATACGTAATGCAGATATCTTAACTATAACTTGTGTAATAATCATCGTACATGTTCTCTAGCGAATTGTCATCAAAAGCCGCGATGATAGTTGCAACTTTAACCTTCTTCCCGAAAGACTTTTGGTATTCACTGCCACTGCTTCCATCGCCTCTTCCCGTTTGCCTCTTCCCCTTTCCACTTGCAATGAGTTGTTCGTCATTATCATCCCTATTATCATTATTATGAGTTTGTAACAACAGTATCTAACTTATGATCATATTTATGTACCATAACAGATACGAGAAGCATGCAAATGATTCATCTTCTACACTAATACCATCTTCACGAAGAAGGGTTCTTCGTACTTCATGTCAGCTAATCGCAATACATTTGCAGAAATGATTAGCAAGCGCCGCCTCATCTGACACTTCAACACACAAATGACATCACAAAACGCAACTTTGGAGGCACACTGCACCGTCCCTTCTGGCGCACCGACAGGTCACAGTGCAATGCGGCATGGCACACGCAGAGGCCTCTAACGGACGACTGCAGAGTTTTGCAGATGCGGGAGTATCAAAAAATGTTCAAATGTCTGTAAATCTATCGGACCAAACTGTTTGGTCATCAGTCCGTAGCTTACAAACTACTTGAACCTAGGTAAACTAACCTACGGACAAACACACACACACCCATGCCCCAGGGAGGACTCGAACCTCCACGGCGAGCAACCGCGCGCTCCACAGCGAGGTGGTTTAGACCGCTAGGCTACTCCACCGCGGCGCGGGAATGTCACTAGTGCAATAGGGGATCTTTACATTATCTCTCATACGATTTTGGTGTATATGTGTTTGTTCGAACCCAAGTACTTTCCTTGTAAGTACTTTCTTCTTGGTCTACCTCGACTCCTCTTACCCTCCGCTGCCGAGCTCATGAGTCTCTTAGGTAACATTGCTTCCCCCATGCGTGTAACATGACCGCAGTCTGTTCGCTCTAACTGCTTCATCTAAGGTGTTCATTCCCAGTTTTTCTTTTATTTCCTCATTATGGACACCCCCCTGTCCTTGTTCCCATCTATTAGTATCTGCAGTCATTCCTGCAACTTCAATACCTGTAACCTCTACCTTATGAATAAGGTAACCTGTATCCACCCAACTTTCACTCCCATACAAAGATAGAGCGAAAGATGTTCTAAAGATAGAGCGGTGCACTGCTAACGTAGTCTTGGTACTTACTTCCTTCTTGCAGAAGAGAGTATATCTTAGCTGAGCACTCACATTTTTTTAATTAAATAAATTTCTGAAGTTCGATTTTAGCCAAAGTATAAACAATTTTATTCAATGTAACTGTTTCCAAAAGATTGATAGTTTATATTCAGTCCACACTGTGAATCATTAAATCCTTTCTGTTAATAAAGAAACACTTCTTTAAACTGTACCATAAGACCTTACTGCAAAAAAAAAAAGATCAGCCATCAAAAGGCAATCACTTTCATTCAACAAAATAATTTCATTTATCAACTACTGTGCAAGGAGCAGTGTCTATTTAAGCACACTTTTTTTTAATTTTAAACAAAAGGGAAGATAAACGCAGGTAAACGACCACGACACTGCAATAAGATTATCTGTCCACACACTAGCACTTAAATGCCTAAAGCTTAGGTTACCGGGTACAGCAAAATCATCATTTCAGTATAAAATTTAGAATTTACACAACTTATAGTGTGCTGACCAATTTTAAATAATATCCAGAAACACTATCAGCCACGAATATTTGTTATAAACATCAAAGGCAAGACACTAACCTTGCTGGGGACTCGGAAATTTAACGACACCTACAAAAGCCAAGTTGCCATTTAAATGATGCAACACATGCAGTGCCAGTTAAATTAGCTCCAGTACCACTGCACAACTACGAAAAAAGTAGTTAGAACGTGAGGACCACTGTAAGCAGAACAACACATGCGGATTCAAGCAAATAATCCTCAGCACCATTGTAAGCCACAACAGACTAGCGCCGCACCTTTTTACCTTTGCGACCAGTACACTTGTGCAAATCATCTTGAGCCCCTTTCAAATTACTCCTAAACCCACTTTAAGAGCCACACACCATGTGTAGGCACTAACTATGGTACACTCACACTGGCCAACTTCACTGTCTACAAATTTCCTTTAGTGGAGAGACTATGGTAAGTCAGCCTTGTTTCACACTGCGCCCGGCGACAGAGAATCATTGTCCTAGGGTAGTGTTCTCTTGCAGGTGAAACACGTCCACTGAATGTGTGGTCGTTTCCTATTTTGATCGATTCATTAACCTAAAGTGTTTCTGCAACATTAATGCTATCTGTTTGTGTGTTAATTATTTTATTCTTTTCATTAATGATCAATGCTCCATTTTTATATATGTCTTCCCTCCCCCCCCCCCCTAGTTATATATGTTTCCACCCGTGTGATTGAACTTGTGTATTCACATGAATGTGAATGTGACCTCTTAATAGTGACTGACTTCTGCGCAATGGTTTACAGTCGCCACCTCCCGCTTTAGGCCTCGTTTTTCTGTAGTTAAAAACGTATGGTTTCGTTTGTCATCTGCGCTAGCGTCTGCTGGGTGGCCAGAGACAAGCTTACTTGCCAAGATGGCGAGATAGCCGTGTTCTTAGTGTCGTACCAACCTAATCTTGGACGAAAGAGGTGACAGGAGATCTCTCGGGGAGCGGTTGAAGAAGGAATTGTCTTGGCCAGGTAGCAAGGGTTGGTAAACACTAGTCTCTGGACGCACTCTGCGTCGCTTTTAGCGCGCTCTACAAGTGGTGTGTGCCGGGGGGTGGATTTTCCGAGGCCTTACAGCTTTAGTCTCCACTTTTTCATTCTTACTCCGATGACTGTGGAAGTAAGTACTCCGCCGGATCATGCTCAGGGGAAGGCATGCTGTTAGGACTTTGATTTCTTTGTGATCAGGGAGTCTTGGTGTTTCATTGATAGTCCTCTTCAGTAATTTCTTTTGCTATGTGAGGCGAAGTGTTTCTTAATTTACAGAACTCGAGTAAATTTAGTGTAAATTTATTATTTGCATTTTCATTCCAGTGGTGATTGTGTGTCCGGTTTTGCTCAAGTTAGAATACACATGTGTGGCCTTCCGCCATAGTGTAAACTTAGTTTGTTTGAATTTCCTTGCTGTTTTTAGCGGACTTTTCGCGTCGTTACTGTATATGCGAGTATGCTAAATATTTCTCAGATTTTCTGATTTGATTCCGTCTTTCCTGTCTTGTATGACCGATAGCACTTATTCTTTCGTAATGGTGCACAGTATAATTTAAAATTTGTGATCAAGACACCGCCATCTTGTCAAGACGCCACCGACACTTCGTTTCGCTGGTGCTTTCATGGGTTCCAGCTTGTAATGTACCGCCTAGCTTTATGCGAGTGTCAATGAATGAATGGTGTTCTGCCGATCTCAGACCTGTCAGAAACGTCTGAACGTCTGAGTCTAAGCGATGATTACGGAATGACTGGCAGATATAAGCAACCCACTGTAATAGCAGATAAACTTTGTAAGTATGTGGAAGCAGCACGCATCTGTATCACAACAGGACATTCAGAGACTCTTTGATACACTGCCAAGGTGTATAGCAGCTGTCATTATCAGCAATGATGACAACATCCAGTCTCGATTTCATCTTCACTGCTTAACCTGGAATATTAGTAATCTTTGTACAACTTGCTACAACCCAGATATCGCCAGTCTTTCTCGGTGTGGTATTTGCGATGAACGGTGGTGTACTTTCTGACGCTGTTACCTCATGAATATCTACTGTCAGAAGTGGCGAATGACACATGATGTGTGTTCAGAAGTGATGGAATTTTTGTTTTTCTTGATGAATCTTTATTTATCATTAACTCTGCCCCCTAAACGGTGTCTATGTGAGAAAGCGGAAGCTCATGGATGTCGGGAGTGAAATTGTATGTCATCCAGTCTATTACATACGGTGCGAGTTAAAAAACCACAACATCCTGTGGCTGCAAGAAAATCATTATTCAGCAAAGTGGCATTACTTTCGGAATTCCTCCGAGCTGAAATCCATACATAACGGCCAGCAGTGTCCGTGGTAGTCTTTAGACGACCAGAGCGAAGCACAACATCGACAGTGCTTTTACTTCTGTACCACCTCGACGTCCAAATAACATCCCTCTCGTTCACTTCGAGATGTTTGGAAACTTCCTTTGATGAAAGTCGCTCCTGAGGCAAAGTAATCAGATTCGGAACTGACCTTCCAGGTATGGGAGAAATACAGTACAAGCGGTGTACTTCCTTCTAGTGCTATGACTGGAACTTCCCCATTTCGTCACACGCCTAGTTGTTTACCCCATTGTGAGGGTTGAGTGACATCTATGGACAATCTAAGGAACTGTGTTATTAATTCAATATACTCATTCACCGTCATTGTTCAGGAGACCGTAGAACTAAAGTGATGCAACGCTTTCGTTGACGCCACGGTGGAATGACCGTACTGTGCCGTGTAAGGCACATGAGTTGATTGGCTACCCTGTGATCGATTTCGGCGTTGGATTTCTTCCATAAATACGAACTCTGGTGAAGAAAAATGGGGCTTCTTTGGCGGTGGATTGGTCTGTGGACAGTCGGTTACGAGGCAAGCGAGAAGGAAGTGACTTCCTGTGACAGCGTGGAGAAGGTTGTTGTTGTTCGCTGTTACACTGAGTACCGACACTAGTCAGTACGAACAAGTGCAGGAGGTTACGCTTGCTGATTGTGTTTGAAGACTCTACTGTCTTTCGTTTCCGGGGAGGAACTGCACGGAGACAAGTTTGGCCATATCATACAGTGTATGTTGTCGACGTGTATATTAAGGTATATTAAGGTCACGTCGGCGAATGATGTATTGACGTGTAGCAAGTGCAAGTGCCCCATGATGTGGCATACAGCAATGCAGGTACTGTGATTGTGTTCGCTGCTTTAAATCGGCCCGAGCGATATCAAGTATAACTTGCTGTGAGATGCGGTGGACATTTCTATATGGCTCAGCCACATGACTTTTAATGTCTGGTAAACTGTATGAACTGCTTGACATTTAGTTTTCGTTGGTTGATTTTGTTTGGGGCTGGTTCCTCCCTGGTGTGCTATACTTAATACCGCTGTTAACAGTGGGGCGTGCTAATTAACATTGAGCAGATGACACTGTGGACACGTATTGTGGTGCACATTGACAAACCGATAATACTAGTCTGTTGCAGGAACGTCAGCTTGGAATACGTTGTTACAGTATACGGCAGGAAGCTCAATGTATTTACTGAACTGAGTTATGAGATCACCAAGGACCTGGATAAGACTATAAAGGAAGCATACGTTTCTCGAATCCTGTTTTCTGACCTGGATAAAATTCTGAGAGGGAAGCATACGTTTGTTTGAATTTAATAACTGTTTTAATTTTCATATCCTTGTATTATTGCTGTAGTGTATACTAAATTTGGAATTTGTTCAGTTGCAGGCTGACGCCACATTATTGAAGTATTTCTAAATTATCAAATGTTACATGGTTGGTTTTTAAATTAAATTAGACATGCATGGTTCGCAGGAGAGCTTCTGTGAGATTCGGAGGCGAGGTACTGGCGGAAGTAAAGTTGTTAGGCGGCATCGTGAGTCGTGTCGGGATAGCACAGTGGGTAGTGCGCTTGCCCGCGAAAGGCAAAGGTCCCAGGTTCGAGTCCCGGTTCCGGCACACAATTTTAATCTGCCAGGAAGTTTCATATCAGCGCACACTCCGCTGCAGAGTGAAAGTTTCATTCTGGAAACATTCCTTAGGCTGTGGCTAAGCCATGTCTCCACCATATCCTTTCTTCCAGGAGTGCTAATCTTGCATGGTTCGCAGGAGAGCTTCTGTGAGGTTCGGAAAGTAGGAGGCGAGGTACTGGTGGAAGTAAAGTTGTGAGGCGGCATCGTGAGTCGTGTCGGGATAGCACAGTCGGTAGTGCGCTTGCCCCCGAAAGGCAAAGTTCCCAGGTTCGAGTCTCGGTTCCGGCACACAATTTTGATCTGCCAGGAAGTTTCATATCAGCGCACACTCCGCTGCAGAGTGAAAGTTTCATTCTGGTAATATTGAAAAAGGTTAAGTAACTTGTTAACGACTTGATGAACAGCATCATTGCAGAGAAGTTTGCTAATTTGTTTTCAATTTAACTATCAATCGTTCCCACCTTTAATCCTGGCCCACATGTTCTGCCGTCACAGAACGCTCTAAGGCGCCTTGCTGCGGAATGCGCGGTTGTTCTTCATCGAAGGTTCGAGTCCGCCCTCGGCATAGATGTGTGTGCTGTCCTTAGGTTAGTTTATGTTAGTACGCAATACTAGCCCCATCTGTGTGATTGTACACAACGGTAACTCGTCACTTTCGTCACTTCATTGTAACAGAGTGCGACAACTTGGAAGTGTCCTCTCACCATCTGGTTGATGGGAAGTGAGCTTCCACGCCCACTATTACGGCGGCTGCGTCGCTTGGCAGCGCCTCGATTGCTGATAGCGGCTCCCCGCGGAGGGTCCACCGGCTATCGCCGCCTTCCCGGCCGCTGTTTACGAGCCACGTCTGGCCCGAACAGCCGGCTAACAGCCTGTGGCTGGTTTATTGGCGGCGGAGTCTCGCCGAGGCCCGGGACTGACGCGGGACACACCTGCGGCGGTACGATAGCCCATCTCGCGGGGACACCGGCCCACTCACACCTGACAGAGGCGCGAGGCTGCGACTCAAAAGCCTCGACACCTCCTCACTCAGCAGCGCTCACTCAGCTATTACTGATCCGGCAGACGCGGATCGAAGGGGGAGGGTCGAGACGGGCAATATTTCTACCTGCGTAAAATACTCTCAGTGTTCTTGCCGCGTCAAATATGGGTAGGTGCCCAAGCTTTCGACTATATCCTCCATAGTCGTCGTCAGGGTTAAAACTGACTGCCGTGAACTGGAGGCTTCCGCTTATATAACCAGGAGACGGTTTCTCATTGGCTGGCTTACGTCACAGCGGTAATGGCGCGTACTTGGGTGGTGCCACCTAACCACCTAGAATTTTCTAGCGCACTCTATTCCGCGTTGTTAGCAGCGCCGTCTGTCGCAGAAGGCGGTAATCTGCGGAAAGTACTAAAGGTTCTGGGAGCCAACCTCTGTTCCTTCTCCTTCTCCAGTGCTCGCTTCCATGCATTGCTGAGTGCATACCCGGAGTCTCTATTGATATTATTACCGCATAATCTGATTTCAATCGCCTTGTTGATGACAGAATCCCAGTAGTTGGAAGCGTGAGCAAGTACTCTCGTTTCTTCAAACAAAATTCGATGTTTATTTAACAGGATGTGCTCAACCACCGCAGGTTTTTCTAAACGCCTGTATAATAAGAACTGTTTCTGAACGCTGCGTTGAACATCAGCGTCACCTGAAATACAGGTATTTAGAAAAATCTGCAGCCTGTTAAATAAACATCGAATTTTGTTTGAAGAAACGAGAGTACTTGCTCACGCTTCCAACTACTGGAATTCTGTCATCAGGGAGGCGATTGAAATCAGATTATGCGGTAGTAATATCAATAGAGACTCCGGGTATGCACTCGGCAATGCATGGAAGCGAGCACTGGAGAAGGAACAGAGGTTGGCTCCCAGAACCTTCAGTACTTCCCGCAGATTCCGCCTGCTGCGAGAGATGGCGCTGCTAACAACGCGGAATAGAGTGCGCTAGAAAATTCTAGGTGGTTAGGTGGCACCACCCAAGTACGCACCATTACCGCTGTGACGTAAGCCAGCCAATGAGAAGCCGTCTCCTGGTTATATAAGCGGAAGCCTCCAGTTCACGGCAGTTAGTTTTACCCCTGACGACGACTATCGAGGATATAGTCGAAAGCTTGGGTACCTACCCACATTTGACGCGGCAACAACACCAAGAGTATTTTACGTAAGAACTACGTCGCGAAAGACTTCGTACTAATATTTCTACCAGCCATGTTTCAAATGTTTGTATAGCTTATGGGATTACTGGGTCATCAGTCCATAAACTTAGAAACTACTTATGAACTAACTAATACTAAGGACGGCACAAATATCCATGCCCGAGGAGGGATTCGAATTCCCGACCGTAGTGGCCGTGAAACCGTGACTGGAGCGCCTCAGTCCCCTCGGCCACCGCGGCCGGCTATCTTCTATGGGTGAACCAACAACGATAAAAAATTTACTGTAAATGCAAATAAGCAGCCTAACAAGTAGCTTTGTTGTCAAATGCACTTTACCCGGATTTCGACACCATCTAAGAGTGTCTTTATCAGAAGTTTAAACTTTAAACATGTCTGTACAAATTCAATAATATTGAGTTTGTTTATGTTCTAGGAGGCGATCTAATTATGATATTGTAGAAAGGTATAAAAAAGCCAAGATCGCTTATCATCAGTTTTTATTTAAGACGACCGGTTTCGCTGAACTATGTCAGCATCATCTGGTCCAATAAAATCAATTTACAAGGCCATAATCTTGTAATGTAATCAGTTGCTATATAACATAATTTACGGTTGTAAGGGTACAGACATATTTTGAAATTTTTTTGTATTTCAAAAAATAGAACCTTACATTTAAACCACTAAACAAACAAGTACGAGTCAAATATGTGTTAGGTCGGAGGAATCTTTAATATATTTTTGTTTCCTTTTAATTTTAGTACAAGTAATTTTATTGTATATTTTCTGTTCTTTTTTTCTTTTATATTTTCCTTCTCCGAGGTGTTCCTTTGGCTTCGTGCGACCGCGCGGTTATGTGACGTCACACAGAGTGGCAAGGAAACTGCAATGCCGTACGGAGTTTTAGAGGCACTGAGGATTCGAAGAAAAAGAATAAATAAGGGAAAAAAGAAAAGAAAAGGAACGGATTTTGTTTTAGTTGATAGGAGGTCACAGAACCGATAACATATACCTACATATATAACAGATTGTAAAATAAATTATAATAAATACAGTTCTGAAGATTTAAATTGGCATTTAAAATCAGTATGCCTGTCTACATGGAATTTGGAAAAACTTGTTAAATTTCCATCTGTTGCGAGGCTGAGCGACAAGCACGGGGCCTACAAGAACAAGTTTATAATATGATAGTCATGCGGACACCTCGCACAGTGCATAGGTGCACTATGTCATTATGATAATTATGTTTTATTATAATGACATAGTGCACCTATGCACTGTAAATTATGTTATATAGCAACTGATTACACTACAAGATTATGGCCTTTTAAAATGATTTTATTGGACCAGATGATGCTGACATAGTTCAGCGAAACAGGTCGTCTTAAATAAAAATTGATGATCAGCAATCTTGGCTTTTTTATATCTTTCTACAATATCAGTAATATTGTTTCCCCTGTCTTCTATCGATATTTGTATGTAAAATGTTATATGAACTTCTTTGAGTAACTACCTCTATGGTTTAGTCACAGACATACATTACTAGACTGGCAAACTTGCCTCTGTGTCTGAAGTTTGATGCCGCCATCTTGCCTCACCTAACGTCAAAATGTTTCCGTACGGTACTACTATGATCTTCTGACACGATATGACGTTGTAAGCTTTACTAGTTGCTTTGAAATGATTTGCATTTGAGCTAACACTTCCGCATTTTCGAATTGTGTTATAAGAAGAACATGTTATGTACGGTTAATCATTAACAACTGGGCAAAGACTTTCTACCATTTTGTTGTTGCCAACATAATCATGAGATGTCGGTGGGATGATATGTAAATGTTTACCATTACGTACATTTAAAGCAGAAGTAGCTATATGAAAAACACTAACAATAAAGCTGTGTGTTATCCACGACAAATAACACATTTATAACGATCATGCTTGATCGAAACTGGAAACAAGTTCAAGTGTTTGTTAAGCTTATGGGACTTAACTACGGGGTCATCAGTCCCTAAACTTACAAACTACTTATCAACTACCTTATACTAAGGACGGCACAAATATCCATGCCCGAGGGGGGATTCGAACCCCCGACCGTAGTGGCCGTGCAGACCGTGACTGGAGCGCCTCAGTCCCCTCGGCCACCGCGGCCGGCAAACTGGAAACGATTAATAAAAACAGGAAACTCGACTCATTAATGTGTGCGTCAAAGCAGACTATCGATTTCATAAGAACTCTCAACAGAATAGGGGTACGTGTTATCCACTATGACAACACTTTTATAATGACCATACTACTGAAAGAAAATCCGAAGCTGAATGAAATTGGTAACAGATTAATAATAATAGCAAATCAATGCATCTCCTTACTGTATGTGATGAAGCTTACTGAAGCTTAAAAAATTTCAGCCATATACAAAACACGAATTTCCTACATGTCAAAACTCTAAGGACAGCGTAGTGACGTCAGTTCATCCGTATTTTTACGACTGTTTTCTTTAATAACTTACACGACTGCTTGCACGTTATAGTATAGAAATATGGCGGCGAGACTTCACTGAAACCAATGATACAATATACGACATTGCCAGTCTAGTAATATATGTCTGTGGGTTTGCTCTGTTGTGTAACATATTTGACAAAGATGTCTTGTATCGATATTTGTATGGACGATGTTATATAAACTTCTTTGAGTAACAACGTCTATGGTTTACTCTGTTGTGTAACATTTTTGACAAAGATGTTACACAACAGAGTAAACCATAGACATAGTTACTCAAAGACGTTCATATAACATTTTACATACAAATTTCGGTACAAGACAGGCGAAACAATATTATTGAATTTGTACAGACATGTTTCAAACTTATGACTACCCACCTACTTATGGAGACATGACCATCCCAATAAAATAAGCGAAATCAGATAGGAAATGGAACTATTTAGGTGTTATTTCTTCCCGCGCGCTATTAGAGAATGGAACGGTAAAGAAAAGTTATGAAAGTGGTTGGTTAATAAACCCTCTGCCAGTCACTTAAATGTGATTTGCAGAATATCTATGCAGATGTAGATTTATAAAATTAGAGCGTGCTGGGCTCAAGTCGCTTAAAATACGAGGGCGGTTTGATAAGTCTGGTAAAAATAGAACAAAATTTGTTTTAACTCACTTTATTTCTGGAGATAGTCTCCTTGCAAGGCTATATACGTGGTCCAGCGAGTTTCCAATTTTTTCAACGCATCAGCAAAGTAGGCTTTGTTAAACTCTGTAAATCGCAGTGGCATTGCGCCTACGGGTCACAGATGCTAACCGGAGACAATGAGATACTTTCGCGCGCCCCCGTGACCAAACTATTCAGGCATTCGATTCGCTTATCGTACCGAAGGCCGCGCCTGACACCCTGGCGCCAGAATTACGACTCACTCCGAAGATAATCGGTAGATACGCTGCCGAAACACTAGTAGAAGATATTTAATTTACTCGTCTGCACCCCCGAAATTTATTGAATTTTTCATTACGAATAGTTTAAAAATTTAAAATGCACTTTTGTACTTCTTTCGTCGTTCAGATGCAACAGAACTACTAAAGAAACTGCGTACACTAAGCTTTTCCGTCCTTTTATGGAATATTGCAGCCCAAGTAACGAAACTCAGCTACCTCCTTTATTGTTTCGTTTCCTAATGTAATTCCTTCAGCATCACCTGATTTTCTTAGGCTGCGCTCCATTACCGTTGTTTTGTTCTTGTTAATGTTTATCTTATACGCTCCTTTCAACACACTGTTCATTCCGTTCAACTTCTCTTCCTTTGCTGTCTCTGACAGAATTACAATGTCACCAGCAAACCGCAATGTTTTTATTTCTTCGCCCTGTACTTTAATTCCTTCTCCAAATTTCTCCTTGCTTCCCTTTACAGCTCGCTCAATGTACAAATTGAATAACGTTGGAGAAAAAGGCTACAACCCTTTTTCCTTTCCCAACCACTGCATCCCATTCATGCTCTTCAACTCTAATAACTGCTGTCTAGTTTTTGTACAAGTTGTAAATAACCTACCGTTCCCTATATTTTACTCCTGCTGACTTCAGAATTTAAAAGAGTGTATTACAAATAACATTGTTAAAAGTTTCTACAAAAGTTAGAAATGAAGGATTGGCTTTTCCTAATCTATCTCCTAAGATGAGTCTTAAAGTGCGTACTGCCTCCCGTGTTCCTACATTACTCCTAAATCCAAACTAATCTTTCCCGAGGTCGGCTTCTATCAGCTTTTCTATCCTGCTGTAAATAATTCGTGTTAGTATTTTGCAACCATGACTTATTAAACTGGCGGTTCTGTAATTTTCACACCTGCTTTCATTGGAATGGGGATTATTACGTTTTTCTCAGTCTGGGCCGCGGTGGAGTAACCGAGCGGTCATAAGCGTCTCGCTGCGGAGCGAGCGTTTGCTCGCCGTGGAGGTTCGAGTCCTCCCTGGGGCATGGGTGTGTGTGTATTGTCCTTAGGTTAGTTTAGTTTAAATAGTTTGTAAGCTACGGACTGATGACCACGCAGTTTGGTCCGATAGAATCACAAACATTTTCTTAGTCTGGGGGTATGTCTCCTACCTCATACATCTTACGCACCAGGTGAAACAGTTTTGTTATGGCTGGCTCTCCCACAGACCTCAGTAGTTCTGAGGGAATGTCCTCCACTCCAGGAGCCTTGTTTCGACTTTGATGTTTCAGTGCTCTGTCAAAGTCATTTCTCAGTATAGTATCTCCTATTTCACCTTCCTGTATTGCCTTTTCCCTCCCTCTTTCATACCTAATTTGTTATACTCTTTCAGTGATTGACTACCTGTCAACTTCTTTTGTTGGTCTTCAGTTCAAAGACTGGTTTGATGCAGGTCTCCACTCTATCCTGCGCAAGTCTTTTTGTCTGTGAATAAGAAAAGAAACCTACAAGGTGCATCCCACATCCGTTTTAACACACTTACTGTAATCGTCTCTGAACTTCACTCTCCAGTTTTTATCCCACACACTTCTCGCCCATGCTAAATGGGTTATACCAATAGATCCCTTCTCTTAGTGATGATATGTCAGAAATTTCTTCTCTCCCCAGTTCTGTTCAATACGTCATCATTAGTTATGTCGTCTTCTCATCTAATCTTCAGTATTCTCCTGTAGCACATTTTACAACCTTCTATCATCCATCCGTCTCAATGCCTTATCGCCTACGTTTCACTACCGTACATTGCAACAATCCAGACAAATGCCTTCAGAAAAAGACTTCCTACAATATAAATCCATATTCGATTGCAACAAATTTCTCTCATTCATAGACGCTTCTTTCCACTGAAATTCTGAATTGTGTATCTTCTCTACTACTGCCATAACAAGTAATTTTACTAACCAAAATAAATAAAAAAGAAAGAAGACATAGAAAATACACATACTTATAAAATGGCTTTTTCAAATGTTTGAAAATCTAAGGGACTTAATTACGTTGGTCATCAGTCCCTAGGCTTACAAACTACTTACATTAACTTAAAGTAACTTATAATAAGGACAAGGGAGGACTCGAACTTCCGACGACGAACGGCCGCGCACACCGCAACTGGGTGCCTTATTGCGCACGACTATTCTGCCGCGGCCAAATGACTTGTGCCTGAGGATATGGTATTTTCTTCCACCAGTGCACACAAAGAACTTATTACGTTTGTATTTTACTTTAGGAAGACGCTGGCTTGTATTTTATTTATCAGAGGCAATGATAACGTGAACATAAATGTCAGCTTGACTTATAGGTATGTTTTCTCCTGCAGAGGTCAGTTACTGTAAGGAAGGCTTCCGTTGCTTTGAGACCGGTAAGAATTTGATAATATTGAATAGCAATGACGCCGAAGTAGTAAGTTGCGGTATCGTCGAAATGTTGATCCGATCAAACATCGTGGTAGACTTCCGTTATACATGATACATGTGGACTGATTGGGGTGAACATACGATATGAGTTCTGTCCTCGGCTGCGACGTCATCTTGAAGATAGAGCTAAGGCTGAAAATGAAAGTGTACTTTTAACAAAAACGTACTATAGAACTGAAACATTATTATTATCTGGGTCACTTGGCTTGACACAAAAGAAAGAAGTCCCTCCGATTACTGTTTTCCGTAGTGCAATACTACTCATTTCTTCGGTTTTAAATCGTGTCCTTACGCTGTGTTACGTCTCAGTACCAGCAGTAGTGAGATCTGTTATTACAAGGTACTTTCCTCCATTCGAATAAAAATTTTCGGCTGAAAATTAAAAAAAACTGCTAATAGCCATTTCGATAGTCTTTTAGGAGAATGTGTTTCTTCCAAGAGCGTATCTGTAAGTGGAGTGGAAGGTTTTTGCTTCCATTGAGGTGAATGATTGCTCAAAAGGGATATCATGAATCGAACAAAAGTAATTAAAATGATGCAAGATTAATTTTATCAGAAACTTTGAATATAGGTAACGACTGTGCGGAATTATTTCCGAAAATTTGATGACACGAAGAAAATTAAAGGAGAAACTTTTTCTGATTTTTTGAGTGGAATAATGGAAACATCCGATGTTATACAGTATTGATACAGTTGTTAAGAAATAAATTTTGTGCATAAGATCTAGAAACGAATAAGCAATCAATACACTGAAAAACGCCATCTAGCTCACAGTCGAAGAAATTACTTAGTAACTGCTCGGAGTTTTGTTTTTATTGAGTACTCATTTGTTATTGTTTACTCATTTCGTGTTGCACAACTTTTATTGGTCTATGAGTATTCACAGAGATAAATCGTTTTGGTAACTGATAACGAGTTACTAGAGACAATAACAAGCTTAATTAGCTTTTAAAAAATTTCAAACGTCTTACGTCTGTTAAAGACTAGAAGTCCTTCTTTTGTTCAAGGCAAATCGGAAGCATGCGCCTCCAGTAGTTTCGTATGTCGTTGCAATGAACTGAAGTCCGAAGATTGGTCGATGAAGACCTCCGTGATGACAATATCTTTCTCACTTCTCCGAAGTTCCTAAATGGACACTAATCTTAGAATATCTTACTCAAGAGGATACGAGCATCATTAAGCCGAACAATAAGGGGTATTTGCCATCGGGAAAAATAATGTCTGTAGTTTCCCATTGGGTTCAGGCGTTTGCAAAATTTACAATAGCAGTGCCATGTTGACCAATGTGACAAGGCCAATTTCGCCATTCATGCAAATATTTGCCTATGAAACTATGAAAAATATTGCTGCCCCTGTTCAGGTACGACATGTTATCCTGTCTTCCTACGAATATCATTGCGTTGTTGCTGCACGCACTGTATGCCTAGTTGATTTGTCGAGGCATCTGATCGTGGCAAGGTCACTGAAGATAGAACAGTATTCAACTGTTTATAGTTACTTTAAGTACCAGCTTTTAATTACATAGTCTGTAGACAAGGGGGAAGGTGAGAACAGACATGCCTCTTCTTCGATAACAAAAAAAGGCAGTAACCGCATTTAGGCTACAATATAAATTGCGTTTCCGATTCAATAAAGTTGTCTAATGGGTAATAATTTGAGAGCAACAGGGAGGGAACATACCACGAATGCATCGCATTCCAGAAGATAAACCTCGAGCATTAGAATGTAAGGAAACCGTGATGAGCATCTGCCGACTGCACGAAACAAGTGTTCCCTCCGAGCAAGGAACGCCGCGATTTTTCTCCGCGTCACACCGGGTCGCCCAGAGTCGCTCGTCGGAGATGGTTATCGCCGCAAGGGTTCTCCAGTTACCAGCCGGGAGGTCCGCATCATTCGCCCCGGGCGTCGGGGTCACACCTGTACAAGAACACGCCACTCTTGTCTCAGAAAGCCCTCACTCACGCCCAAACTATCGCTGCGTTTCCTTTGCAGCTGTTACCTTTACCAGGCGGTGGCACAATCGTCGAACCTAATTTCAGAACCAGTTTAACATCGAGGGGATCGTTGCTCAGCAGAACTAGGAAGGTAGGGGAAGTGGATTCTTAAACAATAACATGTAGTGTGTTTCAGGTGGAACATTTTAGGGGATTGCCGTAGAGACGCATTGCAAGAAATATTCCAAATCACATGTGTCCAATTTTTGTTAGTGCAGAGATGAGCTGAGTTCAGTGCACTATCGTTTCGTGTGTTGGTATACAGGTAAATATGGGTTGCTATGGGCGTATTTCCAACCCCATGAACCACAGACATTGCCGAGGTGGGGTGGCTTGTGTGCCTCAACGATGCAGATAGCCGTACCGTAGGTGCAACCACAGCGGAGGGGTATCTGTGGAGAGGCCAGACAAACGTGTGGTTCCTGAAGAGGGGCAGCAGCCTTTTCAGCAGTTATAGGGGCAACAGTCTGGATGATTGACTGAACTGGCCTTGTAACATCAGCTAATGCGGCTTTGCCACACAGCTACTGCGAACGGTTGAAAGCAAGGGGAAACTACAGCCGTTACTCTTCCCGAAGACATGCAGCTCTACTGTATGAACATATGATGATGGCATCCTCTTGGGCAAAATATTCCGGAGGTAAAATAGTCCCCCATTCGGATCTCCGGGCCGGGACTACTCAGGAGGATGTTGTCATCAGGAAAGACAATACTGCCATTCTACGGATCGGAGCGTGGAATGTTAGATCCCTTAATCGGGTAGGAAAATTAGAAAATTTAAAAAGGGAAATGGATAGGTTGAAGTTAGATATAGTGGGGATTAGTGAAGTTCGGTGGCAGGATGAACAGGATTTCTGGTCAGGTGAGTACAGGATTATAAATACAAAATCAGTTAGGGGTATCACAGGAGTTGGGCTGATAATGAATAAGAAAATAAGAATGCGGGTAAACTACTATGAACAGCACAGTGATCGCATTATCATTGTCAAGATAGATACGAAGCCAACACCGACAACAGTAGTACAGGTTTATATGCCAAATAGCTATGCCGATGATGAGGAGATCGAAGAAATATATGAGGAGCTAAAGGAAATTATTCAGACCGTTAAGGGAGAGGAAAACTTAATTGTGATGGGAGACTGGAATTCGGTAGTAGGAAAAGAAAGAGAAGGAAAAATAGTAGGTGAATATGGACTGGGCAGGAGGAATGAAAGAGGAAGTCGCCTGGTAGAATTTTGCACGGAAAATGATTTAATCGTAACAAACACGTGGTTTAAGAATCATAAAAGAAGGTTGTATACGTGGAGGAGATCAGGAGACACCGGAGGGTATCAGATAGATTTTATAATGGTAAGACATATATTTCGGAACCAGGTTATAAACTGCAAGACATACCCAGGGGCAGATATAGACTCTGACCATAGCTTGTCAGTCATGAACTGTAGGCTGAAGCTGAAAAAACTGCAGAAAGGTAGGAAAATAAGGAGATGGGACTTAGATAAATTGAAGGAAAGTGAAGTTCTGGAGAATTTCAGAGGGAGATTTAGGCAACAATTGACAGAAACAGGGGGAAATAAAACAGTAGAAGAGGAATGGGTAGCATTGAGAGATGAAATAGTGAAGGCAGCAGAAGACAAAATAGGTAGAAAGGCAAGACCTACAAAAAATCCTTGGATATCACAGGAAATACTAAATTTAATTGATGAAAGAAGAAAATATAAAAGTTCAGTAAATGAAACAGGCAAAATGGAGTACAGACGACTAAAAAAATGAGATCGACAGGAAGTGCAAAATGGCTAAGCAGGGGTGACTAGAAGCCAAATGCAAATCTGTAGAAGAATGCATAACAAGGGGAAAAGTAGATACCGCCTACAGGAAAATAAAAGAGACATTTGGGGACAAGAAAAGCAACTCTATGAATATCAAGAACTCAGATGGGAAACCAGTTCTCAGCAAAGAAGGGAAAGCTGAAAGGTGGAAAGAGTACATAGAGCAGCTCTACAAAGGAAATGAACTTAGAGACGATGTTGCAGGAAGGGAAGAGGAAGTAGATAAAGATGAAATAGGAGATACTATACTGAGAGATGAATTTGACAGAGCCTTGAAAGACCTAGGTCGGAACAAGACCCCAGGAGTAGATGACATACCCTCAGAGCTACTAAAGTCTCTGGGAGGGCCAAACATGACAAGACTATTTAAACTGGTGTGTAGGATGTATGAGACAGGCGAAATGCCCTCAGACTTTAAGAAAAATGTAATAATCCCCATTCCAAAGAAATCGGGCGCAGACAGGTGTGAAAATTACAGAACCATCAGTTTGATAAGTCATGGTTGCAAAATATTAACACGAATTAACTACAGGAGAATGGAAAAGCTGGTAGAAGCTGACCTCGGAGAAGATCAGTTTGGATTCAGGAGGAACGTAGGAACCCGGGAGGCAATACTCACTTTACGTCTTATCTTAGAAGATAGATTAAGGAAAGGCAAACCTACATTTTTAGCTTTTGTAGATTTGGAGGAAGCATTTGACAATGTTGACTGGAATACACTCTTTGAAATTCTGAAGTCAGCAGGGGTAAAATACAGGGAAAGGAGAGTTATTTACAACTTGTACAAAAGCCAGACCGCAGTTATTAGACTCGAAGGGCATGAAAGGGAAGCATCAGTTGGGAAGGGAGTAAGACAGGGTTGTAGCCTTTCTCCGATGTTATTCAATTTGTACATCGAGCAGGCGGTGAAGGAAAGCAAGGTAAAATTCGGAATAGGGATTAAAGTTCAGGAGGAAGAAATAAAACATTGCGTATTGCTGATGACATTGTAATTCTGTCAGAGACAGCAAAGGACCTGGAAGAGCAGTTGAATGGAATGGACAGTGTGTTGAAGAGAGCGTACAAAATGAACATTAACAAGAGCAAAACAAAAATAATGGAATGCGGTCTTAGAAAATCAGGCGATGCTGAAGGAATTAGATTAGGTAACGAAACAATGAAGGTGGAAGAAGAGTTTTGTTACTTGGGTAGTAAAATGGTCGGAGTACAGAGGATATAAAATGCAGAATGGCAATGGGAAGAAAAGCATTTTTGAAAAAGAGAAATTTGCTAACATCGAATATTAATTTAAGTGTAAGGAAGTCTTTTCTGTAGGCATTTGTGTGGAGTGTTGCCTTGTACGGGAGTGAAACATGGACGATAAGCAGTGCGGACAGGAAGAGAATAGAGGCTTTTGAAATATGGTGCGACAGAAGAATGCTGAAGATTAGGTGGGTAGATTGCATAACTAATGAAGAGGTACTGAACAGAATTGCTGAGAAAAGGAAGTTTTGGCATGCCCTGACTAAAAGAAGGGATCGCTTGGTAGGACACATTCTTAGACATCGGGGAATCGTAAATTTAGCATTGGAGGGAAGTGTGTGGGGTAAAAATCGCAGAGGGAGACCAAGAGACGCGTATAGTAAGCAGATTCAAGTGGATGTGGGTTGCCGTTCTTATGACGAGATGAAAAGGCTTGCTCAGGATAGAGTAGGATGGAGAGCTGCATCAAACCAGTCTCCGGACTGAAGACCATAACAACAACATGGGCGTATTTATTGAATGCCATTAGTAACAATGTCGATGTCTAAATTATGAACGGGTGATTCATCTACATAAACGCTCTCCAAGTAACTTTGAAGTGCATGGCAGAGGGTTCATCGAACCATTTTTATGTATACTCATATTTACTGTGAATTTTACCGTTATTTGATACCGATGTCATACATCTAAGATGGTGATTAGTTGGCAGTAGCATATCACTAGAGCAGTATAATCTTACGTTTGCTACCTTGGGGTAAGTGATTGGTAGGCAAGATCTTGTATCTACATCTACATAGAACACTCTGCAAATCACATTTAAGTGCCTGGCAGAGGGTTCATCGAACCAACTTTATACTAGACGTTATGCACATAGGACGCCTAAACAATAGCACCTTATTCGCAGTTATTTGTTTAAGACGTGTGGCAGTTCATAGATTAACTGATAACATTCGCATCTCTATAACAACATTCGAAAAACTTCTACTGTCTCAAGTAACTCTTTCAGTCTTGGTGGTTATTGTTACTAACCACCTCTTTTCGACCACGGTACTTCTATTCCACGCCATCTAGCGATAAACGGTTGAATTAGTATGTCCGTTTGGACTGTGCTTCAAAACAAATGACAGATTCCGGGTACATTGCATGAATGTCAGTGCATACCAGTTGCATTGAATATAGTGCTAACGTACCTTGTCTCGAGTGCCTGATAAAAACATCAATACAACGGGTACAACGCAGTGCTCTTCACGCTCAGGCCTCGAGAAGCTGCTTCTGAAAGACTTCCGGAGAGAAGTATATCGGGGCCTACTGGCACCAGCATATGTCAGAGACAAACACGGGCCGGATTCAGTGAACAGCAGCCGTAATTCCGCGGCCTCATCTCCACGACCTGCATTTATAAAACGCCACAAACCTACAGTCCCACAGGAAATTCGTCTAGAATCCAGTCAGCATCAACTTGAAAGAAGCACATCAAGAAGATGCTGCAATTGTAGCACTAAAATATCTCCCTTGCGTACTGTATGGCAGTGTAGTACATGTAAAGTGCCTATTTGCTTACGCAAAGGTAAAACATGTTTTGCAGATTTTCATAAAAAATAATTAGTTTTTGTTAGTTTTGCATGTTTGTAATGATGATTCGTCTAATAAATAACGTTCACAATCACTGAATACCTTATATTATGTTTCCTCTATTGTCTGTGATATTTCAGTTGTAACAGTTGCTTCAATGAACAGACATTGATTACTATGTTCCTATTGTACAAGTGTGAACAGACATTGGTAATTATGTTCCTATTGTAAAAGTGTGACTGAAAGAGTTAACTGAAAATGCAGCTACACTGAAGAATTTTGCCAGTTTCAACAATTTTCAGATAAAATGGCAAAATGAAACATTTCGGTAATTAAGAGTAAAACAGTAAGCCAGAACTCGAATTTTTGTGTGAAACGCCACTGATTCGAAAAACAGGGGCGGAAGAGTTAATGAATCATTATTTTTCCGGAACATCGGTTTACCACATCGCTTAACGCAGCCGCGCTAATGAGGTCCCACTGACATGACATAACGATTGTGCGATTAATTTCCAAATCGCCGCGACCGTGATGATCTCACGATTAGGCCACTAATTAACGCTGGTTGCTATGATATGGACATTCATTGATCAACACACGCCATGCAAAAAAATAAGTTTTAATGCTGAACCATCATTCACGCTCAACAGGGAGTAAAGCACCCGAAAGAAGCGCCTTTTATGACCCGGTTAATATCTCAATTTCTAGAGGATACTTTTCAACTTCAGCTTTTCATTCACGTCTTAATCAGTCTTTATCCGCTCTCTCGCTGTTGATACTTCCAATGGGATTGATACTAACAAGTGGAGGCGACGAGTTTGGGACCATAGATTTTCTTCAAACTTTGTACACCTTTAGTAGTTGATTAAAACAACATATGATTCTGTGGCTTATTTATCTGTGCGTACGTGAGTTCGTGGTGGTGAAGTGGGTATCTTTCGAGTCTTATAAGGGGAACGTCAATACGGAGACAATTCGATTCCCGCTGGGACTTCATTCTTCATCTATATTTTATCATCACTGGTCGTACATTTAAAATATGTATGACATATGGTAGGTAATATCTATATATATATCCAAAAGCTATGGGTCACTCACGTATTCACTGACTACAAACGAAATCTCTAAAACTACTGTTCCTATGAAGATGAAATTTTGCAGCTATGTAGTGGTTAGGTAGAAGACGTCAGATAAGAAAGTGTTTTGCGACTGGGCCGAATTAAAGAGCGTGGCGGAGGATATAATTCCTACACTAACTAATGTAATGTACAGTTTCATTCCGATCTTCAAGAAATTTTGCAGGCTTGAATTTCAAAACGAAATGAAGGTCACCGTGTGCCTAAAATTTCATACGGGTGCCTTGCAATAATTATGGTCTTTGACAAATTCCATATCTTACGATTGCGATAAAACGTTGTCAATTTATTACTTGCATTTGCGCGAAAGTGACAGGCATAGAAAAATTACCTTACAGTATATACATAATATATAAATACATATGTAGTGCACAAAAGGGAAACGGAAATATATAAACAGATATCTTGCAAAGATTTTAATCGATTCACTACGATGTTTACATGATTCTCTAATAAATGTTCAGACGGATTTACTACAAGTCTCAAAAAGTTCTTGATCGATTTATTTCAAAATTTTACAAGATACTATGCTGAACAATCAGACGGAAATGGAAGAGGATATCGACAGCTACAGGGAAAGGAGGTTGTGCACAGACAGATGAGATGAAGGGGTGTGAGTGTACCGAGCTATACTAAACGTTGTCTGACATAAGGACAAGGGAAGAGGAGATGGACCGAGAGGGGTGGGAGGAGATTATGGACAGAGAGAGAGAGAGAGAGAGAGAGAGATGGGAGAGGAAGAGATATGCAGAGAAAGAGAGAGATGAGGATCAGAAGAAGGACAGAGAGAGGAAACAATAAATGTGACATTTATCTGCAATTCTCATACACATTTAGCAACTGTGAAGCATTGCCAGATTCGCTAGTTTATATATCCGATTTCGGCCTACTAATGGACCGTCTGTAAATCTGTAAACAGTTATTAGATATACTAAATTAAAGCGTATGTAAACAAATTATGTATAAAAATAAAATTTACGTGCCATTACTAATGTGGTCCCAGCTTGACCCCACACAGCAGATGAACAGGTCCTCCTGTTTGGCAGAGCTGTACGTGGCTGATCTGCCCCGGGTTATACATGGTAAAATTGCGCACATTTTACCGACTGAAGCCGGCCGCAGCCGGTGGAGAATGTTTACATAAAGGGGTGTTCAAAATAATCGAATAAAAGTATGAAAGAATATACAAAAACAATTTGTATGGCGTTAAGATTTTACACAACGTTTATAAGGGAACTAAACATTTTCATTAAAAACTTAAATGATATTTTTTCTTGTGGTACTAGTAAAATTAATGAACTTCCTAAATAAACGTTATATATATATATATACTTTCATTCTATAAATATTAATGAAAGTAATAATTATCCGTATTTAGAAAGCATATGTGAATGGCTTAGAGGTAATAGACTGCCGTCAATTGGCAGTGGGAGGGAACTTGAAAGACGCCGTTTCCATGGAGATGCCAGAGTTGTGATGCCCGCCTGTGGTCAGTGATGTATTCAGCAGACGCCAAAGTTTACCATAACGATGGCATAGGGCCAACGATATCTACAGCAATAATGGGGACGACAGTCCATCTTGTTCGTTGATAGAAACTGGAGGCACATGGGGTATGACATATTAATTTACAGTTTTAACTGTGATAACTCACTACCCAGTCATGTGGTACAATATAGCACAGCGTCTTGTACAACATGACCCAAAGGCATATTCAATTGGTGATGTGCATAGTATTTATAACTAGCCACTATGATGTTGGTACATCTGTAGTATATTTCTTACCATGCTTGGACAAATAAGATTTGATAATGACTCTTTAATGAGTCGAAGCTAGTCACCGTATGAAATCATTAAGCGATCTATGACAATAAAGATCTTATAAAGGGATTCATAACTATTACATTCAAAGATCGCCTCCTAGAAAACAACCTGAATAAGATGTCAGGTAATTATAATTTTACTTTCATACGTCATTTCTGAGTCACCCTCTAGCTCAATATTTCTTATAACTGTTTACAGATTTGAAGATGGTAATAGGCCAAAACTAATATATAATAAAGAACGCTGAGTCTTCCTGACAATGTTGTCAAATTCTTTTTCAGAACTCTTGACAAACGTAATAATTACATCAAATGTGCTAATAAATCGCGCTCTTTATCTTGATCTGTTCACGAAATAAAATGACTGCAAATGTTAAGTGGTTCACACACTATGTGTAATTTGTGGTGTCGTTTTCTCTGTCGCTCTCTCTCTGCCCCTCTCCCGCTGCCCCCTCTTCTCCACACCTCTTCTTTCCTTCGTATCTCCTCCACGCCTTCTGTCCATCTCCGCCACCCACATCTTACTTCCCCTGTTTGTCCATCCGTTCCCCCTATCCCTCTTTCTGTGCATCTACACTTCCTCCCTCTCCGTCTAATCACCACGCTTTCCTTCACCTCTTCCTCCCACCTCTATACGTCAATTTTCTGTTCTTGCTCTGTCTCCTCTTTAAACTCAGACGACACAAAGTTGCTTTGCTTTAGGTGCGTGTTTCCATGTAGAAAATTTTTAATGTATGCCGTATATGAATTTATATAAATTTATATAAATTTCATAATGGGAAAACATTGTTACAACCAAAGTCACAAAAGTTGCATACATATAGGTTACGTATCACAATATTAAAGAAAGAGGTTTGTAGAAAACCACTTTTATTAGAACGCAACGTTGTGTCAAAATCTGAAAACTATGGGTCAAGGACTTTTGGTGATTAAGGATTTTGCACAAACGAACATTTACATTTTTATAAGGTTCCCCATTTATTTAAAGGAGCTGCCGCGGTTGAAGGAAGCGCTCTCGCGATACTGTCTATAAGACGACTGCAAATATTAGTTTTGACAGTGGTGATTCTCCTAAGAATAATACTCTCAAGACTTTAGGAATAGGATCGTAGGCTATACTTGACGGTCGTTCTGATTTTGTAGGAGCTATTATGAATTTTACATTAGAGAAGAATAATACTCGTCAAGTAGGTAGTGGATCGCTTACTGTAGCATTCTCTCGTGTTGGTTCTTTGAATAACATTGGAGGACTTTAGAGTTTTTACAGTAGTTCCTGTAAGTAAGAATGTCACGGTCGTTAAAACTCTCAAGTCCTCCAATGTCATTCAAAGAAGCAACACGAACGATTGTTACAGTAAGCTATCCACTATCTCTTTGAGGAGTGTCTCTCTTCTCTATGCTAAACTTCAAAATAGCTCCTACAAAAAGCAGAATGTAATGTATAGCTGACGATCCTATTCCTTTGGTTTTGACGGTACTCTTCTTAGAATAACCACTATTAAAACTGAAATTTGCAATCGCTTTATACACAGTAGCGCGAGTATGGCGACGTTCCAGTAAGTGCTAAGTCATTTTGAAACACGTCCACTGAATGTGTAGTCGTGCTCCATTTTGATTTATTCATTAACCTAAAGTGTTTCTGCACCATTAATGTTATCTATCTGTGTGTTAATTATTTTATTCTTTTTATCAATAATCAATGCCCCATGTTTATATATGTTTGCCCCATATTTATTATATTTCCACCCGTGTGATTGAACTAGTGTGTTCATGTGAATGTGGAAGGTTGCTGTTAATATTGACTGACTGCCGTGCAATGGCTTACAGTCGCCGCTTCCCGCTTTCGGCCTCGTTTTGCTGTAGTTAAGAACGCATGGCTTCGTTTGACGTCTGCGCTAGCGTCTGCTGGCTGGCCAGAGACAAGCTTACTTGGCAAGATGGCGAGGTGACCGTGTTCTTAGTGTCGTACCAAACTACTCTTGGATGAAAGAGATGACAGGAGACCACTCTGGGAGCGGTTGTAGAGGGAATTGTCTTGGCCAGGTAGCAAGGGTCGATAAACACTGGTCTCTGAACGCCCTTTACATCGAACTTAGCGCGCTCTACACCCGGTGTATGGCAAGGGGAGGTTTTTCTTGTGGCCGTAGAGCTTCACTCTTGCTGCAGCCTTGGAAGTAAGTACTTCGTCGGATCATGCTGAGGGGAAGGCATGCTTTTAGGACTTTGCTTTCTTGTGACAAGGCAGTCTTAGTTTTTCAGTGTTAGTTTTCTTGAGTAATTCTTTCGCTATGCGAGACGAAGTGTTTCCTAACTCGTGTAATTCAGTGTAAATTTATTATCTGGTGATGATTTTGTGTCCAGTTTTGCTCAAGTTAGAATACACGTGTTTGGCTTTCAGCCTTTGTGTAAATTTAGTGTTCTGAATTTCTTTGATGTTTTTAACTAATGTTTTCATGTCACATCTGCATCCGCAAGTATGCTTAATATTTCTTAGATTTTTGTTTTGTTTTTGTTTTGTTTTTTGTTCCATATTTCCTGTCTTGTATGACTGATTGCACCATGAAATTGTCATTACTTCGGCCTCCAGCCATGGTTTTATTAATACTAGCTTTCTTCTATACAAAGTCTCACATGTGATTTACTCGCTTATTCTGAATTAATTTCAGTTTGTAAATGTTGTGAAATTCGGCGTGGTCGCACATCACGTGGTACTTAAGAATAGTGAGCCGTTGCTTTCCGGAACATGAGTTCATTTAATGCACAGTGTAATTAAATTTGTTCAAATGTTTGTAAATCTATCGGACCAAACTGCGTGGTCATCAGTTCGTAGCTTACCTACCTGCTTAAACCTAGGTAAACTAACCTAAGGACAACACACACACCCATGCCCCAGGGAGGACTCGAACCTCCACGGCGAGCAACCGTGCGCTCCGCAGCGAGACGCTTTAGACCGCTCGGCTAATTAAATTTGTGATGTAATCAAGACACCCGCCATCTCGTCAAGACGCCGCCGACACTTCGTTTCGCCGCTGCTTTCGAGTGTTCCCGCTTTGTAATGTACCGCCAAACATTTTGCATGTGTCTGTGTATGAATGAATGTGCTTTCAGCTACCCATTGTGTATTTGAAACTTTCCTCCCATGTTACCTCCATATTCATAAAGGGCAGAAACAATTTTAATATGGGCAGTAATTATGTGATTTAATTAACTTTTGTACAAGGTATGTGCGTAATTTTGTTTCATTTTTATGAATAGATTATGTTTTTAAAGTATCAAACCCCTGCTTTATGATTTCATGCTCCCCATCCCATGTTTAATTATCTACTCATTTATTTTTTAAACATTGATTTTGTGTTGGTTAAAACGTTGACTGCTCCCTTAAGGAGTGGGTAGTTAGATAAATTTCCATTGTGCATGTACTGTGGCCACTCATATAGTAATTTAGAGCTGCAGTGAGCGTTTTAACTTACATTTGCAGATCACAACTGCCCGAGATCTTGCATATCTTAATAACAGGCTACTTTCAATGTGCTAAATCGAATTCAACATAGTGTCAAAATTTCAACACAATCTGTGAAAAACTTTCTAAATTTGAGATTTAGAACAAACAAACTTTTACATTTAATATAGATATAGAACATAGAATAGATATCAGTTCTCTAATGTGTACACAGGATAATTGAAATGTCGTGGGAGTCGGGATAGGTTCCGTCTGACTGGACGAAAGCAGTAATCACACCAATTTGAAAGCACGGAAACAGAAAATATTGTAACAACTGCAGTGGTATCTCTTCAATTACCGTTATAGGCAAAATATTCGCAGGTATTGTTTAAAGGCGACTGTATTAGTTGAAGACAAGTTGGATGGAAATTATTGTGGGTTTAGGCCACTTAGACACTGCCAGGTCTTACTGAAAAGTAAGAGAGATAACTGAGAAGTGTTATGAGTGGAAAAGGAATTTATAATCGCGGTGGAGTGGCCGAGCGAGCCGGCCGTGGTGGGCGAGAGGACTGAGGCGCTCCAGTCACGATCTGCACGGCCACTACGGTCGGGGGTTCGAATCCCCCCTCGGGCATGGATATTTGTGCCGTCCTAGTTCGTAAGTACTTCATAAGTAGTTTGTAAGTTTAGGGACTGATGACCCCGTAGTTAAGTCCCATAAGCTACACAAACATTTGAATATATATATATATATATATATGGCCGAGCGCTCTAAGCTGCCTTGCTGCAGAGCGCGCGCTTGCTCGCCGTCGGAGATTCGAGTCCTATTTTGACCATGGGTGTGTGTATTATCCTTAGTATAAGTTGTTCGTAAGCTTGGGTGCCGATAATCACATTTGTTAAGTCCCACAGATTTACAAACATTTGAACATTTCAAGTAATTATACCTATGTTTTATACATCTAGAAAAAGCTTATTAACGTGTTCCTAGGTGGAAGCTATTGTTAGTTGTACAAGATTATGGAATAGGAGCCAACTTCTACAAGTAATTAAAGGTCTATACGTAGATTGTAAGGCAGCAGTTACAGTGGACAGTAAATTGAGTTCACGGTAGTTTGATTTATTGACCATATGTTGAAAACAATAGACTGGCAGGGTGAGATTAAAATACGTGAAAACAAAACAAGCAGTCTCCCTTATGCGGAATACTTGTGATGGCAGATTTGATTGAAAAGTTACAATCGAGAGCTATGGCTGAGGTGTAAGGGCTATGGTATGAAGATCAGCATCTCCAAAACAAAAGTAATGTCTATGGGAAATATATTTAAAGAGACTGACAAGGAAAGTACATGGGCTCGAACAAACATATCTGTATGAACGTTTGGTTACAGGATCTCTACGTACACCTCAGTGTGCTGGTGGGTGTCTTTTTTATGCAAAACTTTGCAATCATGCTCTAGATAGCACTGTAGATGTAATTGAAGACGCCATACGTAATGCAGATATCTTAACTTTAACTTACGTAATTACCATCGTACATGATCTCTAGCGTATTGTCATCAAAATCCGTGATGACAGTTGTAACTTTAACCTTCTTGTCGGAAGACTGTTAGTATTCACTGCCACTGCTTCTATCGCCTCTTCCCGCACTTACCGTAGCGCAACCGCATGCAATGAGTCATTATCATCCTTATTATCATCATTATGTGTTAGTGGTACAACAGTATCTAACTTACGCTCATATTTCTGTACCATAACAGCTACGACAAAGCATGCGAATGATTCATCTTCTACACTGATACCATCTTCATGAAGAAGGGTTCTTCGTAACTTCATTAGCAGGATTGATTACCAATCGCCGCCCCATCTGATGCTTCACCACACAAATAACGTCACAAAACGCAACTTCTGAGGCACACTGCGCCGTCCTTACTGGCGAACCGACAGGTCGAAGTGCAATGTGGCAAGGCACACGTAGACGCCTCTAACGGACGACTGCAGAGTTTTGCAGATGCGGGAGTATCACTAGTGCAGTTAGGGACCTTAACATTATCTCTCATACGACTTTGGTGTATATATGTTTGTTCGAGCCCAAGTACTTTCCTTGTGAGTGTCAAATAGAAGCCGGCCGCGGTGGCCGAGGGGACTAAGGCGCTCCAGTCACGGTCTGCACGGCCACTACGGTCGGGGGTTCGAATCCCCCCTCGGGCATGGATATTTGTGCCGTCCTAGATCGTAAGTAGTTCATAAGTAGTTTGTAAGTTAAGGGACTGATGACCCCGTAGTTAAGTCCCATAGACTATACAAACATTTGAACATTTTGTCAAATAGAATGAACAAAATTGGAATAGGTGAAGAGTTTCAAGTACTTAGGATGTATTTTCTCACCGGATGGAAACATAGTATAAGAAATGGAATAGAAGAGTAGCAAAGCTGATGCAGTGAGTGCTCAGCTATGATCTACTTTCTGCGTTAAGCTCTACTTCCCATGAACTTTGTTGTATGTGAGTGAAAGCTGGGTTGATACAGGATACCTTATTAATAATGTAGAGGTTACAGACATGAAAGTAGCAAGGATAGATGGAAACAATGGCAGGAGGGTGTCTATAATAAGGAAATCAAAGCAAAACTGGAAAAGAACACCAGCAAAAAGGCTGAGATTGTGGGTCATGTTACACGAATAGGACAAGGATGACCACTTAAGAGACTCATGAGTTCAGCAGTAGAGGGTAAGAGGAGTCGAAGTAGACGAAGGAGAAGGTATTTGGATTCGGTCAAGAATGATTTTGACGTAACAGGCACAACGAGGCATCAACTTTAGCAATTAATGGAGAATAATAGAAGAATTTTATTAGAGAGACTATGCTCCAAACTGAACAGAGCATAATCAGTTTCTAATGATGATGATGACAGATTTTTAGGTTAATAATGTTTGCAATAAGGGACAAAATTTAAGCTGTAGCTTGCACTTTTATGCAACAATTCACTTATAAAACTTGTATGAACATTATTTGTTTCAGAATCTAAAATGTAATAAATAATTTTTTACACTAATTATGTTCAATAAATTCTGAAAAGCTTCAATATCAGTTTTTCTGCATGAAAAAAAATTATATACAAAATATATTTTCAAGTAACATCGAACTGCGGGTCTAACTGACCCATTCACAATATGTGAGTCTCTGTTTCGAACACAAAAGGGAGGTTAAGAAACTCATGATCTCGGCAGTAGAGGGTAAGAGGAGTCGAAGTAAAGGAAGGAGAAGGTATTTGGATTCGGTCAAGAATGATTTTGACGTAACAGGAACAACGAGGCATCAACTTTAGCAATTAATGGGGAATAGTAGAGGAATTTTATTAGAGAGACTATGCTCCAAACTGAACAGAGCATAATCAGTTTCTAATGATGATGATGACAGATTGCATCACCTTTTGGAACTATGCTAGTATGTACGTGCCAGCAAGTTGGCTTCTACGACGGAGACTGCTCTCGACTGTAGTTGAGATGTTCGGTTCGGCAGAGGGGTGAGTCGACGTCGGGGTGGATAGTGCTAATGCGGGGGCAGCTGATGAAGCAGAGCACTCGCGGCGCTGCGGGGTGGGGTGGTGTGGGGAGCTGTCACGCCATCTCCAGGGAGCTGGCGCCAGCTGCGGCGGTGCTGGCGCCACCGCCGACGCCAGCGACGGCGCCAGCGGCGGAGGCGGAGGCGGAGGCGGCGGTAATTGCGCCACCTGCTACCGGGTACAGCCCACGCCGCTGCAAACCGGCACAGCCAGTGCAGCCCCGGGGGCGAACCGCCTTGTGCTGTTTACCATAGATCCAAAGGTTAGCCCATCCACCTTATTCCAATCGTCAACTTGCATTGTATTGAGATAGTTGACATCAAGTGACGAGTGGTGGCGCCCTCTATGCCCTCTATATAAGCAGGATCTCCACGGCCCAGCAGCCAGTCGTCGACTCACCTCAGAAGATGTTGCCCGCAGCTGGCAACGAAACGTCAGGGGAAGAAATTTCCACAGTTCGACCACGGCCTCTCAGCCCGGAAGTTTTAATTACTGAAGACGCCGATAAGCCTACACGCTATGACTCTTGAGATCTTCCCATTGCAAACTTTGAATAAATTACTAAGCGAAATGCTCAGTAATAGAGCTTTTGAAGTCCATCTAGAAGGAAAGAAGAGCCGCACTGCCAGATTAAATAATGGCTTACCACAAGCTTCTGTATTGGCTCCATTAATCTTCAACCTATACAACAACGATCTAACTCGCCTGATGCAAAAAAAGGATATTTCTTGCTCAAAAACGGGCGGTTCGAGCAATATCTCGTGTAAGTTCGCGAACGTCATGTCGACCCCTTTTCAGTAGTCTGGGAATTTTGACTCTGGCGTCACAATACGTTTTTTCTTTAATGTCGTTTGTTGTTAATAATATCAGCTTATTCCCACGAGTTAGTAACTTTCACTCGGTGAATACTAGACAGAAGTCGAATCAACATTTGCATCACACCACCTTAACACTTGTGCAGAAAGGTGTACAGTATTCTGCGGCTTCCATTTTCAATAAGCTGCCACAAGAATTAAAGAATCTTAGCACTAATCCACACGCTTTCAAATCTAAATTGAAGAGTTACCTCATAGCTCACTTCTTTTATTCTGTCGAGGAACTCCTAGAAAAGTTAAACAATTAAGGTAATTCATTTTTTCTTTATTGATTCTTTCCACTTTGTCTTAAGATTGTCGGTGCAAAGGACTTCTTAAAAATTTTCTAGTACCATTCTTGTGTAACAATGTATTGACTTGTTCCATGACCATGGAGTCTCACTCCTCAATTGGGTCCTATGGAACAGAAAAAAAAAAAAAAAACACTAAAAGTGAGCCTTTGCGTTCGCCTTTTGACATCTGCCAATTTAAATGAAAATAACGGCTTGACAGTTCATCTGACACGATTATTGAATAAGTGAGTTTGTAGAGGAGACAATTCTACAACTGTGGTCTCTTGTTATTTCCGTAACTCGCACCGTTTCAGACATATTTTCAAAAATAACGATTTGTCTGTAAAGTATTCCCACTTTTAAGGTCGCGCCAATCAGCCGAAAGCAACCAATTTTTACAAGACGTAATTCTTGGCCACCGGCGTCAAGAATCTCCAGTTTTGAAATATTTCTAAAGAAAAATGTTAGTAACACTATAAATAGGCCGTTTGTGATTGTCTTTTGACAGCAGGAAATTCTGTTGCATATAACGCATTAATCGTTCATTTGAGAAGAAAATTAAATATGTGTTTAGTGCGGAAGAATTTATCAACAACTTTGTTCTGTTGTGTTATTTCCATAACTCACCCTGTTTCAGATAATTTTGCAAAAATAGCGACGATTTGACACTGTCACTTGAATTTACGTAAACCAGTACAGGCAAAGTAAATAAACTTGAGAAAGAGGACAAACTACCATGACAAAACAGGTAATAATATTTTAACGGAAAATATTGGTGAGATATTAAAATAATAGTACACTATTGGACATTAAAATTTCTACACCAATAAGAAATGCAGATTATAATCGGGTATTCATTGGACAAATATATTATACTAGAACTGACATGTGATTACATTTTCACGCAATTTGGATGCATAGATCCTGAGAAATCAGTACCCAGAACAACCACCTCTGGCCGTAATAACAGCGTTGATAAGCCTGGACATTGACTCAAACAGAGCTTGGATGGCGTGTACAGGTACAGTGCCCATACAGTTCCAACACGATACCACAGTTCATCAAGAATAGTGTCTGGCGTATTTTGACGAGCAAGTTGCTCGGCCACCATTGACCAGACGTTTTCAGTTGGTGAGAGATCTGGAGAATGTGCTGGTCAGGGCAGCAGTCAAACATTTTCCGAACCCAGAAAGGCCCGTACAGGACCGGCAACATGCGGTCGTGCACTATTCTACTGAAATGTAGGGTTTCGCAGAGATCGAATGAAGGGTAGAGCCACGGGTGGTAACACATCTGAAATGTAGAAGCCACTGTTGAAAGTTCCGTCGATGCGAACAAGAGGTGACCGAGACCAGTAATCGATGGCACCGCATACCATCATGTGGGGTTGTACGCCAGTATGGCGATGACGAAAGTGAGTTCACCGCGATGTCGCCAAACACGGATGCGACCATCATGATACTGTAAATAGAACCTATATACATCCAAAAAAATGGCGATTTGCACTTCGTGCATCCAGGTTCGTCGTTGCGTACACCATCGCAGGCGCTCCTGTCTGTGATGCAGCGTTAAGGGTAAGCGCAGGCGTGGTCTCCGAGCTGATAGTCCATGCTGCTGCAAACGTCGTCGAACTGTTCGTGCTGATGGTTGTTGTATTGCAAACGTCCCCATCTGTTGACTCTGGGATCGGATCCAGCACTGCGTTCCGTATTGCCCTCCTGCACCCACCGATTCCATATTCTACTAACAGTCATTAGATCGCGACCAACGCGAGCAGCAATGTCGCTATACGAATACCCCAATCGCGATAGGCTACAATCCGACCTTTATCAAAGTCGAAAACGTGATGGTACGCATTTCTTCTCCTTACACGAGGCATCACAACAACGTTTCACCAGGCAACGCTGGTCAATTGCTGTTTGTGTATGAGAAATCGGTTGCAAACTTTCCTCATGTCAGCACGTTGTAGGTGTCGCCACCGCCGGCAACCTTGTGTGAATGCTCTCAAAAGCAAATCATTTGCATATCACAGCATCTACTTCCTGTCGGTTAAATTTCGCGTCTGTAGCACGTTATCTTCGTGATGTAGCCATTTTAATGGCCAGGACTGTTTATAAAACAGTGTGTGTGTGTGTGTGTGTGTGTGTGTGTGTGTGTGTGTGTCAGAGGGAAACTAAAATCTTAAATCATTTTGGCTGTTTGTTAGAATATGGTCATAGAGATTATTACGTGTTGAATACATAGACATGATCACAATAGTAGATTCGTAATAGTATCGTCCATAGTTATTTATCATTTATATTTTTATTATGTTTGTCCGAAATATTTGCAAAAAGGAAAGCCTAAAGTGGGCCTTAAAACACTTCAGAGCGAATTTATATGTAATATGTGTTAAATGAAGATTTTCTAGCTAACTGGGTCAAATCGGTTTCTGGCGTACCCCTGTGGAGTGATGCTGGACCGTTGCTATTGACAATATACCACTAAATGACCTGGTAAGTACCATCCGAATTTCTTTGAGGCTTTTCTCGTCTGAGAATGTGATACACTGATCAATATAATTAGGAAATCGGTTGAGATATATACGTTCTGAAATACTGTAGTCGGCGGAAAATGGCAGAAAATGGTTCGGTGTCTTTCTCTCAGTTCTACGTAGTGGAGACTACAACATTACGGCAACCAGGATAGTGGGAATAACAGAATGTTGCTGCAGAGGGGGAGGATATTGACTTGTGTTTACTCTACCAAACCAAATACACAAGCAGTTGGGTTCAGAGCAGGTAGTGCAATGGAAAAACAACGTGACTTACCAGAAGCTATGGCATGGACAGCCATCTAAAGGTCTGAAGCGGGACAAATACAAAAACAGGTGGCTGCAGCTATTGAAATGTCCCAAAGTATAAATTCCGGGACCTGGACGCGATTTTAGACAACAGGAACCGGTTAAAGGAAGACATGACCAAGGCCGTCCACAGGTAACATCAGCAACAGATGACCCCTATCTCCGTAAATGGCCGTCGAGACAGAAGGTTAAATGCAACTGAGCTGCAACGCACCCTCCAGGTAGGAACAGGACGCGCAATATGAAGACAAACAGTGCGAAATCGTGTTTAGGAAAATGAGCTATACGCACGGAGGCCTATAGTGTGTGTTCCATTAAAACCATGACGCCGACTTGGCAGAGGAACATCAGGATAGGAGTCGTAAGGAAAGGCACTGTGTTCTGTTCACAAATAAGTGAAGATCTTGTGCTCAGCCGAACAATCGTCGTTGCCTCATCTGGAGAGAACGCGGCACTTGAAACAATTCTGCTTATGTGAAGGAAACTTCAAATCATGGTGGCGGACGAATGGTGTAGGCGGTATTCAGCATTGGCAGACGAACGGACCTCTATCTCGCTCAGTATACCGCTTTGACTGCTCAGAGATATAGAAACTAGATGCTTCGTCCTTTTGTTGTGCACTACGCAAGTGGCATAGAAGATGGGTTCCTGATGGTGGACGATACCGCTCGTCTCCACAGAGCTGCACTATTTGACAACATGATTGAAGATGATGGAATTGAACGAAAGGAGTGGCCAATTTGTTCACCGGATTGATCATGTCTGGGATGCACTTGCCAGACGCATTGCAGCCAGACCAGCATCTCCCTCAAAGATTGTATAACCGGATATTGCATTCATTGTAGAATGGCCAAATATCCCTCAAGAGTTGACTGATAGAGTCGTATTGCCCATGCCACGCATATGTGCAGCTGTACTGGCCGTGCGAGGCCATCACACACCATATTAAAAAGCAAGAAGAATGACTTTTTCACTTGTGGTACCTCCACGTTGCCTCACTCTAAGTTAACGCCAGTAATCACTAAGGAAAGAGTTGAGACAGCAAACTATTGTACTGTATCACATACAAATTACGACTGTAACCAATATTTGAATAAAATGCGTTACCATGTGTATACTGTGTATGACATCTCACATGATCCCCTAAGTGTTTGAGCAGTTTATGTCTAGAAGTCGCAACACTTAGAATGTATAACGAAATGTAGAACGATCTGCTGCGTATGGTATGGTGCAGAAATGGCAATAGACTCTGAAACAATTTTAAAGTGCTGTATTTATCTAGACAATAGCAAGACAAACACTGGAAGCAGTTACTTCCGTAAGATATCTGGGTGTACGCATAAGGGACAATTTGAAATGGGACAACCATATAAAATTAAACGTGGGTAAGTCAGATACCAGACTGAAATTCATTGGAAGAATCCGCAGACAGTTTAGTCCGTGAATAAAGAAAATGGGTTACAAAACTCTCGTTCGGCGGACACTTAAATATTGAGAATCATTGTTGAATGCGTACCTAGTGGATTTGATACATAGAGAGGATTCAACGAACAGCAGCTTCGTTATGAGCTCATATAGTAAGCTCGAAACCGTCACAGAGATATTTGTGACACTGCAGCGGCAGACGCTGCAAGGGAAACGTTCTGAATCGCAGTTCGCCATTCAGTCAAAAGTCCATTTCTCGTAAAGACAACAAATATATTGCGCCTTCTTATACATAACCACAGGGATAAAATTAGAGATACTAGTGCCTTCATGAAGGCACAGGCCACTGGAATAGCAGGAGTACCCTCTGGCTTGGAGACAACGGATGTAGCTGTAGTTGCACACATACAGATGGCTATATTATAGCGTTCGCAAGGCATAAAAGGGTAGTGCTTTTGCATATGTCTTTCTGTACTGGTGACATCGCCCAGATGTGTCAGTACAGATGCCTTGAATGGTTCATCGCTGTTTTCAACTTTCCTGCCATGATATTGAAGAATGGATATCAACCTGGAGAATTCAGTTTAATTCTGCTTAAAAGAAGACGTGACGGGGTACTAGACAACATCAAGCACTTTGTAACCTCTACTGGTATTCCTTTGCCCAACATGAAAAATGGAATAAGGCGTCTGCTTTGCTAAGAGCTCTCTACCCTCTCCTGTTTGAAAAGTCCGTACACTCTCTGGACTGCGGCCTTCTAATCCACCGAACGTCAATGAGAACTATCGTAGATATTCATATAGGTAAATTACGTCTCTAGAATACCATTTAATTTCCCTACCTGCTATCTCCATGAAGCAGCGGGGAAGCCAAGAGTCATGGTTAGATTTTAGGAATACGTTGCGAAGTTGTAGCAAAAGACGCGAATGTCACCGATTGGAATTACTATTACTGATATTTGAATACGCCACCCGCGAAGATACATAACATTCTTAGAAGTCCTTGCTGCATTCTATCTTTGACTAGCTGATATTTTTGGTAACATACTGCAAAATCAAAAAAAAAGCAATAGGCCTGTTAAAATTCGAACTAAATCGATCGAAAATTTTTCCATATGTGTGGTAACTACTCTTCGGAAATACTCCTTACAAACTTTCAGCACTTGTAGACAGGGAAATGAATACATAATAATTTGATAAGGAACCCATATCCGAAAATGTCATCCATTGAAGCTATGAGAATTTCTTTACTTTTTCAAACGGTGACTCAAATCTGTACTACTGCAGGCAACCGCTTTCCATATTTTAGAAGGAAGTAATATGGGCCAAAACAAGAACAAAATCTCTAGTAAACATGGCCTCTAAAATGCATATCCCAACTCTGAACAACGTCTTCATATTTAGTTATTTACTTTTTACACGTCTCCTCTGTTGGTCAAGTACTCATAACTCATAAGGTATTCATTGTAGACCCCATCATGTTTAGCAGACTTTTATTCTTGTTTTGGTCCATGTTGTATCCTACCAAAATATGGAAAGCAAAGAGGTTGCATTGGAAGACATTTGTTTCACAGTGACAAAGATAAAGAAATGCTCATAGTTTCATTGAATGAAATTTACGGGCGTTAGGTCCTTACCAAAATATATACTCACTTTCCTTTTTTTTTTTTTTTTTTTTTTTTCAATTAGAACTGGAGAAAGAAATGACATTGTCGTGAGGAACCCTTTCCGCGTGTTTCGTACGGTGGCGTGCAAGGTATTTATGTGTACATTAGAACAGAGAGTTTGAGTGACGGAGTAAGGGGAAGTTCGAAAAAATGTTCAAATACTGCGGCGGCATCAGTCCGTAAACTTACATACTACTTATGAACTACCTTATACTAAAGACAGCACAAAGACCTATGCCTGAGGGGGGATTCCAACCCTCGATGGGGAACGGCCTCGCGCATCGGAGCATAGCGCCTCGATGCGCTCGGCCGTTCCGCCGCGGCTAAGGCGAAGCAGAGAGGGTAAGTGTGTTCTGTTGGAAAGTGACATTTTCACAGGAAAGGAGAGTGATATTAGGAAGTTTATGGGACACTTCAGCAATTACATTCACGGCTTCGCTACTGATCAGTAATATGTGTTACGAATACTAGGATAGTGGGGTTGACGCATACAAGAGCTAGTGAACTTGGAATGTACGGACACGCTAACGTAAAATGAAACAAGTGCACGAATTCTGCGACGGAGCAAATAAAAGTGTATGGTAATCGCTAATTACAACGTGCTGCCTTGTTACGCCGATTAGTTTGTCGGCCATATATCTGGCGCAGAGCTAAATCACGCGTCGCGGACAGCGGACAAGGCCCTTATTAGAGGTGGCGCGCTGATAATGAAACAACACGGCGCGACGCGACGCGACACACTGCAGAGCGCGTCTGCCACCGCGCGGGCGGCGGCGTCGCTTCGTCCTGGCTGCCCTGCTGACGTGCTGACAGTCGTTACTTCACTGGCTTTGCAAATACTTGGGATACTGGCGTACAGGTGTGGTCTTTGCGCACCGCAGTCCCCCTGTGCCAGCTGAAGTAGTGCAAAAGGCCTTTATACCGGGTGATCAAAAGGTTAGTGTAAATTTGAAAATTTAATAAATTACGGAATAATGTAGATATAGACGTAAAAAATTGACACACGTACTTGGAATGACATGGGGTTTTATTCGAACCAAAAAAAGACAAAGTTCAAAAAATGTCCGACAGATGGCGCTGGACAGCAAAACATCAGTGACTGCGCATGAAAATCATCTATAAAAGGAGCTGTAATGAGAGAGATGAATCAGATGCACCAGCAGTCGCAGCATTTTGACGTTACCTGAGAAGGCGTTTTTAGTGAAGCTGTATTATCAGAATGGATAATGTGCTCGTTCAGCAATACGATCCTATCGCCGTATGAAGGGAATTCAAACGGGTAAACGTCCTTTGACAAATGCAGTGGAGGCTGAATGATTTCGAAGTTCGAAGCCACGGGTTGTTTAGACGATAGACCCCGTAGTGACCGACAAGGCACAAGGCGTAATGCTGCTGAGACTGTTCAGGAAGAAATGGAGACTAGCGGGTTCTTTTATGCACGGGGAAGTCAGCGCTCGTGCAGTCGCAATGGCATTCCATACACTGCTGTTTGGTTGGCACTTAAGCGTACCCTCCAAAGGTATCCTTACAACATCCATCGGCTTCATGAACTGTTACCTGGCGATTTAGTGAAGCGGAAGGCATTTGCGGTGAGGGCGTTTCAAAAGATGTCGGACGATGACGATTGGTTGAGTAACGTGTTGTGGACCGACGAAGCTCATTTCACGCTCCGAGGGTCTGTCAACGCCCACAAGTGCGTTGCACGAGAGTATGGGTTGGATGTACCACATCTACCGTTATCGCGCCTTCTTTCCTCCAGGAACTGCGTGATTCTGGTTTTGTAACTGCTACCGTGACGGGTGAGCGGTACGCCAATGTTACAGAATTGCATCATCTCCAGCCTGGCTGATAAACACCTGCTGAAACGTACGATTTTTATGCAGGATGGCGCTCCACCCCATATTGCTAGACGCGTGAAAGATCTCTTGCGCGCGTCGTTTGGTGATGATAGTATGCTCAGCCGCCACTTTCGTCATGCTTGGCCTCCCAATTCCCCTGACCTGAGTCCGTACGATTACTGGCTTTGGGGTTACCTGAAGTCGCAAGTGTATCGTGATCGACCGACATCTCTAGGGATACTGAAAGACACCGCTGAAAGACACAAGCGGGAGGAATGATGGTGAACACATTGAGCATTTCTTGTGAAGAACATCATATTTGCTTTGTCTTAATTTGTTATGCTAATTATTGCTTTTCTGATCGGATGAAGCGTCGTATGTCGGACTTTTTTCTCCTAATAAAACCCCATGTCATTACAAGCAAGTGTGTCAATTTTTACCTCTCTATCTATATTATTCCGTGATTTATTAAGTTTTCAAATTTATACTGACCTTTTGATTACCCGGTATTTTAATCTCTTAATATTTTTATTAGATTTTATTGAATCAAAGAGGCTCTGGATATGTTGCTGGGGTACTGAAGGCCATACTGCTCCCTCACATTGCCAAAATTAATGTGGTGTACCAGCGTTTGTTGTACACCGGTAAATCGTTCAGCAATCAGTGATCGGACGTTTGTGATAGGTGAGATCTCAGTATAACGGGGATGCCTAGGCAGTACCATCGGGGACGAAGAACACGTGAGCATTGCGTATGACGTGCGGTGGCGCATTATTCTGTTCCATTGTGACGACGGCAAGCTCAGAACATGTGTGTCGACAATAGGCTCCAACACCTCAGAGATGTAACGCTGGCTGGTATTTACCCTGGGTGGGTGCAGAACCAGTATGGAAGTGCATGAGGCAACATTTCGACAATCACCCTCCGCGATACCTTCCGACTCAGAATCGGGATTCGGCGGTTCCTTTGGCCCTCTCCGTAGTTCATCACATATACTTTTTTCTAACATTTTGGAAAATATACTTTTTTCGAAATAAACTACCTCGAACAGAACGACCTATTAACAAGTAGTTAACGCGGGTCAGAATGTATCGTCCTTGTGAAACACAGCTAGCTCTTTACGCACATGAAGTGATTAGTGCTATCTGCAAGGGATACCAAATCGATTCGATATTTCTAAATTTCCGGGGGGGGGGGGGGGGGTTTGACACTGTACCTCACAAGCGGCTTCTACCCAAATTTCGAGCTTATAGAAGGAATATCGCTAATTTTGCGACTGAGTTCGCTACTTCCTGTCAGAGGGGTCACAGTACATATTAATGACGGAAAGACATCGAGTAAAAAAGAATTTATATCTCGCGTTCCCCAGAGAAGTGTTAGGCTTCTGCTATTCCTTGTCCCTATGAGAAATCTGAGCATCTCTCTCAGACTGTTCGCGGATAATACCGTCGTTTAACGGTATGTAAAGTCATTAGAGAATCAAAAGCAATTGAAAAACGATTTAAATAAGATATTTACATAGTACGAAAATTGGCAATTGATCTTAAATTATGAAAGTGTGAAGTCATCAATATGAACTCTAACAAGGAGACCACATCGGTATCGGATTTTAGAATTTTTTGATGTGTATGGTTCGTGAAGTTCAGAACTCAATCAACAATCAGGCAAAGCCATTCGATGCATCTCTCAAAAGTTCTCGAGAAAATCTACTTTGAAGTTTTGCAATTAAGAGTAAGTACCAATCACTAAATGAATTGCAGTATCTGTCGGCGTAGCTGAGGTGATAGTGTTCAGGCCTTCCAAGCGTAGGGACAGTGTTTTGAATCCTGTCGTGGCAGGTTTCTTGATTACTTTTTTCCATTGTGTTCGAATACTTACATAATTTCAATAACCAATAATAATCTTTACGAAAAGTGAGAGTATTTTCCATTATTCACAAACGATCTGTAGAGCTGACACTTCTCCCAGCGAAACACAAGGGTGCCACCTTCTCCAGGCTGTATGACAAAGAGAGTGCGCATTATTTTAATAGTTATTGACTTTATGAATTGGAACTGTACGGAAAATTACGACTCGATTGATATGTTACAAGGGCCAGCAAGATTAAAATTGTGAAAGTCGATAAAATTAATCGACAATTAAACCACATAAGACTAATTTTCACAGGCAATCTAATATCATAAGATGCTTGCCTAAAAAGAGATCCGTCGTCTGGTAGGTGCAATTTTTTTTTTTATTATTTTTTTTTTATTTATTTTTTTTTTTTTTTTTTTTGGGTTCCAAATTAATTACTGTTATAAATTCGAAATATGTAGAACAGCCACAAGGATCGTTCCAACTGTTAATTTCACCGATTGGACACGACATCTTCGCGGCGTAGGCACACCATTAAACCGCCCCTACTTTGGTCGTTTCCCGCCTCAGCAGGACAGCAACCTAAGAAGCGTGAAACCAGACTGTACAGGCCGAAACCAATGTTAGTAGCTCCTCAGGAGAGGTTGGCTACAAGTTCCTCATTTTTCCGGACTATCAATTCTGTGGTTCGACGTAAGAGGTAACAAAACCAATGAGAAAAGCCTTTCTCGACCTCAGTTACTTTCTATTATTGAAATGCATCGATAGACGAACTGGTCTTATGCATCGGTTTGCATATATGTCGGTAGGCGCTATAAGTCAAACCATTCTCTCGGTGCAGCACAAGTGCTGCCCCTACATGTGCTCAGTAGTTTATTATCTTGGCTCATTAACGGCTGCACAAGTTATAGAAACATCATTTAGTTTACTGTGTGTTTTCATAATTGTCTTGTCTTGCAGCAAAACATTCTCAGCGCCGTGTTGTGTTGCTGTCTTGTGTTTGACTATTATCAAGTGTAACAGGGTACCTCGCCTTACACAATGTCAGTTGCGGAATATAGTGACCATTTATTTAAACCGAACTGTCCGATTCTGCTCTGTATTCTTCCCCTGTCACAATCAGTTTTATATATTACATAACAAAAAGAAAGTCCCCGCTAGAAGAAATTCTACATCTACATATCTACACAGATACTCTGCAAATCACATTTAACAGCCTGGCAGAGGGTTCATTAACCACTTTCATAACTTTTCTCTACCGTTCCACTCTCTAATAGCGCGCGGGAAAAAAGAACACCTAAATCGTTCCGTTTTCAATCTGATTTCTCTTATTTTATTGGGATGGTCATGTCTCCCTAAGTAGGTGGCTGTTAGAAAAATATTTTCTCATTCAGAAGTAAAAGTCGGTGATTGGAATCTTCGCAAACAGATCACGCCGCAATGAATAACGTCTTTCTTTTAATGATTTCCACCCTAATTCGTGCAGCATTTCCGTGACGCTTTCCCCACGGTAACGTGATAAAACAAAACGAGCTGCCCTTCTCTGAACCTTCTCAATATCTTCTATGTGTTATCTCCAGTCTAAGTTGTTCGTAATTGTAACTTCTAGGTATTTGGTACAATTTACGACCTTAAGGTTTGACTGATTTATCGCGTAATTGAAGTTCAGCGGATTTCTTTTAGTGGTCATGTGTATTACTTCACACTTTTCTTTATTTAGTGTCAATGGCCAATTTTCGCACCATGTAGAAATTTTATCTAAATCACTTTGCAGTTGCTTTTGATCCTCCGTTGACTTCACTAACCGATAAACGACAGCATCATCCGGGAACAGTCTAAGGGAGCTGATCAGATTGTCTCCTAAATCGTTTATAAACACAAGGAAGAATAGGGGGCCTATAACGCTTCCCTGGGGATCGCCACATATCATTTATGTTTTACTCGATCACTTTCTGTCAATAACAACTGTGTCCTTTCTGATAGGAAATCGTGAATCTAATCGCACAATTGGGGAGATAATCCATAAGCACGCAATTTCATTAGAAGCCGCTTGTAGGGTACAGCGTCAAAAGCCTTCCGGAAATCCAGAAATATGGAATTGGTTTGAGATGGCACTTATCGCTGCTGACAACAGTCATAGCAGCAGAAGTTTCTCAGGTAACTGTACCTGTTAAGTGGGGGACAGACAGGTTTATTAATTCTAACAACTTCGAACCTTGATGAGTAACGAAGGGCGCAACAGCTACAACATACACAAGTAATAGACACGAAAGTTCAGAATGAGGCATAACAACATTATACACCTTCAAGTAAATATTCTATATGACACACTTCCTCTGACCGTTTGATTGGTGTGGCTCTTATTCAAGCAAGAAGGAACATTGCGTCGGAGAGCAGCCTTTTGTAAAATTTGTTGTAGAGAAAAAATATTCCTGCAATGAACGCTCTTACTGAGTGACCTTAGGAGCAAACCTTGCGTGGATGCGGGACGAGGCTAGGGTATGACTAACGCCGTCCATCTGGCTTACGAGATAACGGCTATATTTGTAGATCGTCGTCGAATACTAAGTTGTCCGGCCGACAAGGCGGGCCGTGTCGTGGAACAGGGCTCCGCGGCCGAATCGAAAGCACCCTTTCCGTTCCGCCCTATCTAGATCCGCCGGCAACGAACGGTCACAAAAACTCGGTTACGGACGGAGACAATTCGGAGAAGACTGGGCCATGCGCAGCGACAGGGCATCTGCTGCGGGGAATTCTCCGCCACTAAAACAGGAAACGAACCGTAGCGACGGCAGAATGAAACACAAAAAACTCGCCAGCAGGTAGAATCGTTTACTTCATTCCAACAACTTACCAGTATGCAGCCGGCTAACTACATCGATGACCGCTGATAATTCGACAAGAGAAGACCCTGAGGAATGAAATTTGTAAGGAATGTTGCCGCCATTTCTGGCTATAACGAGGTTGTGATTGAACTTTACATACATTTTTACCTTACTCTCTTAATACTTAAGTTTTATTGAATCAAAGAGGCTCTGGAAGTGTTTCTGAGGTATAGCAGCCCTTGCTGCTCCCTCATAAAAGTAGATCTCGTGTAGCAGTGTGTGGTGCACCTGGGGGAAATCGTTCAGCAGTCAGTGAGCGGACGTTTCCGATAGGTGAAATATCGGTGGAATGGTTGTGCCTAGGTAGTAATGCAATGCGATCGGGGACAGCAGAGCTCTTGAACATTGCGTAGCACGGGCAGTCGTGCATTATTCTGTTGCAGTGTGACCGCCGGCAAGCTCAGAACTTGCGCAATAGGCTTCAACAATTCAGAGATGTAACGCTGGCTGGTTTGTACTCTGGGCGGATAGAGGCAGAAATGGCAGTACATAAGTCAACATGTCGACAATCACCTCCACGATATATCCAGTCTCTAATCCGACCATCGTGGCAGCGATGTCAAAATCGGGATGTTCGGTAAAAATATAACATCACATTCCTTTGGCTATGTCCGTCGTTCGTCGTTTCCACAAACATTTTGCAACATGTACTTTTCTCAAACATCGTGAACTACCTCGAAGAGAACGACCTATTGACCGATAGTTAACACGGCTCACGAACTATCGTTCTTGTGAAACACAGCTAGCTCTTTACCTTTTCCGGAAGATTTTTCACACTGTACCTCACAAGTGGCTTCTATCAAAAGAGAGTGCTTATTGAATATCGCCACAGTTGTGTGAATGAATTTCCTGATTCCTGTCGGATAGGTAAGAGCATATAGTAATTGACAGAAAGTCCCCGAGTAAAACAGAATTGCTATTTGACGTTTTCCAAAGAAGTGTGAGGCCCCTAATATTCCTTGTCTTTATGCAGTGATACAATCCGTTGTTTTCGTAGCTAGACGACGTAACTCACTCGTTACGTTGCTGCACTGCTTAATTGTTATTACAAACGTCAATAGTTAACGATACATGACGGATCGTACGCCTGCTGCATCCGAAGTACGTTATTTTTCTTTTTTATTAGCAGGTTCGAATCAGTTTAAACTGATCAGAATGTGAGATGTTCAAATGTTTGTAGAGCTTATGGGACTTAACTACGGGGTCATCAGTCCCTAAACTTACAAACTACTTACGAACTAGCTTATACTAAGGACGGCACAAATATCCATGCCCGAGGGGGCGAACTCTCGACCGTAGTGGCCGCGCAGAACGTGACTGGCGCGCCGCAATCCGCTCGGCCACCGCGGCTGGCAATATGAGTATCTATTTTTGTATCGGCTTCTCATGTGCGTCCCCAAAGATTGCTATATTTCCTTCGTTCATTGTAAAAAATATACCTTGGCCACGGAAGAAATTCTGTGTTCCAGGTGTCTTCTTCCAACCAGAAGCCGCCGACCATGATGCAGTAAAGTCCGGTTGTGTTGACAACAGCAAACGGCTACGAAGACGCCCTTCGCGGCCAAGTTGCTGCCGTGCCGCTCATGAAACAAAAGAAAACAATTATTTTGGACAGAAATGTATGTAAAAACAATACTTACTACCTACATTAAAAGTCATATAAAACAAAAAAGAAACTCACCATGTATCTTTAACGCTGGAAAGTCCGGTAGAGACTTCTAAAATATATCTCTGAATCACTACATCTTTATAAACGATTTTTGAGACAGTCCAAGCAGCTCTCTTACACGGTTCGCGGATGATGCTGTCGTTTAACGTTTAATAAAGTCACCAGAAAATCAAAAGAAACTGCTAAACGATTTACATATCTGCATGGTGCAAAAATTGCAATTGATCCTAAATAATAAATGGTGTGTAGTTATCAATATTAGTACTAAAAGAAATCGTTAATCAGCCAAACCCAAAGGCCGTAAGTTCAAATAAGTTACTAGGATTTAAAATTGCATACAACTATAATTGGATAGAACTCAAAGGAATTATCATAGGGATGGCGAACCAAAAACTACGTTTCTGTGGCAGAAGACTTAGAAAGTGCAATTGTTCTACAATAAAAACTGCCTACACTATACTTGTATGTCCTATATTGGAGTATTGTGGGATCCCCACCAAGTGCAACTGACGGAGAGTATAGAGAAGGTTCAGAGAGCGCATTGGTTTTGAACTATCCCGATAAAGGGGGGACATAGAAATGATAACCAGTTGGAGTACAAATGATTGGGAGAAATTACTTTTCCTTTGTAGGGAACCACAGTCATGCATTCTTTTTTAAACGAAATTACCGGAATTTATTTTTCCAAACTATTACACCACAATCCTGATTTGGACAGTGGAGGCATTATAAACAGTATCCAATTTTAAAATGTCTGATGGGCCTAGAATGTGATGATGACATACAATCTTAAACTTCAAGACACTTTAAAATGCCTACACAGCTGTAATCATACTTGCGGTGTATTACATTAACTAAAACAGTTAAATTGTGGGAATTTCGCTTTTAAAAAACTTATAAGAAAGGCGTTGTTCGTAGCCGGGAGATTTATTTACCAAATGTTTTTCACCAACATACTCCTCCGGAACAGATTTCGTCAGCACCCACTTCCTACGCAGACGTAAAAATCAGAATGAAAAAAAAAAGTGAAATGGACATATATAGGTGTTCCTAAAACCGCGTTATTAAACTTTAAAACTGTCCGACGTTTCGGCCTCAGTTGTAGATTGCCTGTCTCTGGGTATATGTCTCACATACTTGCGACAGTGGCTGAAACGTCGGACAATTTTAAAGATTGTCACTGCGGTCTCTCACCCTGAAGGATTTTATTGACGATAGAGAAGTAGTCTGAAAGCGGTACGATGGACTCTGCGAGGCACTTAAATAGGAATCACAAAGTAGCTATGTAGATGAAGTTAACGTTGTTTCCATGTTTGTCCCCCCCTCCCCGCACTGTATTTACAGGACCCTATTTTAATGAAACAGAGTCATTACATAACAGGCGAAAACTACGATTTCAGTACAGATTTTTAATATTAATAACACATGTAAAGTTACATCATTCGAATGGGGCTTTGCCATAGCTATGTGTACGAAACAATAATCTTGTAATAGTGTTATTTCTTTCCTGTGCTTACTTCCCACAGTTGTTTTTAATCGTTTCACCTTTATTTCAAAGGCGTCTTCAGTGGCTTGCAATATACACACGATTATGTTTTACATTTTTTTTAAGTTCTGTCACGTTATTCTAAGTGTAGCTAATGGTGTTTTGTTGTGTTTAGTAACAAATTTTGGAGATACCGGACAACATGTGATGCTCTTTGGAGACTTACGTTGTTTTATTTCTGTCTTATTTCATTCCATTGACTTTTTTATTGCAGCACTTCACCATTAGGCACATGCCGTTTTGGTTGTGTTGTGGTTTTGTTGTGGGTGGTGTTACCAACTGTTTGCTTTATGTTAGTGTGCATGTCTGTGTGTTAGCGATGTAACTTTAGAAAATAATGCACCATTTAATAATGTTTTTATCGGTCACTTAGAAAACCAGATATTTGAAAAGTTAGAGACAGATGGGGCATTGAAAGTTATATGTTGGCACAGATATGTTGATGACATTAAGTGAAAAAGTAGATGAACTCCACTCCGAAACAAACAAAACCCACAAAATGTAAAGATAAAAATTGAAAAAGAAAATGACAACAAAATAAATTTCCTTGTTATAACAATAGAAAAAGAAAGGGGCAAACATTTATTCAACATTTATCGAAAACCAACAGCGACTGACATGATTATATATTCTACCTCCTACCATTCCCAAAACCAGAAATTTGCTGCATTCACACACATATAGGCTAAACAGAATCCCTCTTAACAAGAAAAACTACTACAAAAAGAAATGAGTACAATAGTATAGTAGGCACAGCTGAGATAAATATCAAATAATAAATCCACTCCCTTTATATATTTCGTCTCGATATAATTCAAAGATATCGAATCGAAGAAGAGACATTGAATTTATATTTGTACCACGTCTGGGAATCGAACCCAGGACCTTCTGCTTACTATTATAATCAGAATTACATTAAAAACAAACGGCTGTATTAGTCATAATATTATTATCTGGCAACCAGTTTCAGTATCTCATTAGTGCAATCCTCAGACTCTAAATACATGGAACAAATAATCAGCAGTCAAATCTGTAAACCCCTTTATACATTGTATCATACAAAACACAAAGAACAAGTAAAAACAAAAACAGACATAGAAGACCCTGAAGTAATATCATGGCCTAATGAATGATATACAATAAATATAAGGGTTTACTTAAACGAGATAGACATCAAATCACAGAAGGACCTAACTTCTACCAGGAATGTTGTTGATTGCAATACAGTCTATTTTATATTATTTAATTTAATAAATTAGGATAAAATAAGTAGAAATAACCAGTACTGCAGACGCTAAATGGTAAAAAAGGAGATAAAACAAAGTTTTGGCAGTAGGTATCACAAACTAAAGAACACAGACTAGTTAGTTAAAGCGCACAACCTTCAACATCGTCAAGACTAACACAAATCCATTCGTTAGTAACGTACGTACTTCATAATAGTGAAATCCACGCAGTTGTGAATAGTGTAACAACATTCCCCTTATTCATCAACGGTTAATGCTCATTGTTACCCGTTGAATAACATGAAACAAGGCGAAGTGGTGGCAATTAAAGTGAAATTAGGTTCTTCTGTAATTTTATCAAATGTTCAAATGTTTGTGAAGCTTATGGGACTTAACTACGGGGTCATCAGTCCCGACCGTACTGGCCGTGCAGACCGTGACTGGAGCGCCTCAGTCCCCTCGGCCACCGCCGCAGGCGTAATTTTATCTCTATGTCGTTTATGTAAATTCTTATATTCGTTGTATGCCATTCATTAAGCCATTATATTACTTCAGGGTCATCTAAGTCGGTTTTTGTTTCAGTTTATTCTTCACATTTTATATGGTACTAAGAATAACGGGGTTTATAGATCTGACTGCCGAATATTTGTTCTAGGAATGTAGGGCGTGAGGATGGCACTAGCGAGGTGCTGAAACTGGTTGCCAGATAATAAAATCGTAACTATTACGGCTGTTGCTTTTTATATATTTCTGATTATAATTTCAACCAGCCGTTTCTCGGTCTCCACATTAGTATGGAGGTTCATCAATCCTAATTACTGGGCAAGCCCTATAAATACTAAGTCACCGCGACCTATTGGGTATGGTGATTCTCGGACTGTCTCAGGGCACGTCTTCCACCAACAACAGCCGGCCGCGGTGGCCGAGGGGACTAAGGCGCTCCAGTCACGATCTGCACGGCCACTACGGTTGGGGGTTCGAATCCCCCCTCGGGCATGGATATTTGTGACGTCCTAGTTCGTAAGTAGTTCATAAGTAGTTTATAAGTTTAGGGACTGATGACCCCGTAGTTAAGTCCCATAGACTATACAAACATTTGAACATTCCACCAACAACACACTTGGATTCTGCCTCTTGTTCCGGCTGCGGCACAAATTTCATTACAGTACTTCTCATTCAATTTGTATCTTTGATATATATCGAGACTAAATACGTCTCTGGCCATTGATTTATTATTTATGAAATTCCAACATGTTGGATAGATATTTATTATTTGATATTTTTATCACCCTGTGCCTGAAGTAGAAGGCAGGATCTTTCCCATTAACGTTCTTTGCTGGGGTGCTATTCGACAATTGGAGAGCATTGGCAACGTTCTTTCTTCTTCTTCTTTCTCTTTGGCCTTGTTCAATTCTGTTTTGGCGTGTTAACATTTACAGGGTAGTCAGATGCCCTTCCTGCCGCCACCCCAAGCCCACGGGTGGAAATGTGAACCCCAAATGTCTACGTATAATGTTATAGGTGTGAAAGTGTTGTGAAATGCTTGCGAATCGAGTAACTGAGGCGGGACTTGGGAACCAGCCCATATAGAGGGAAGGAGAAAATCGCCGAAAAACCACATCCAGGCTGGCCGGCACTCCGACCCCCTTCGTTAATGTGCCGGGCAGATTCGAACTGGGGCTAGTATGCCTCCACCTCTTGGAAAGCGCTGCGTTATACCGTACGGCTAACAGGGCGAGTTAGAGCATTGACAACGTTGATATGTATTTAATGTAGGGGAACATGAGGCAGAATTTGTGCTCTGGAGGGAGACGTGCCTTAAGACAGCCTGTGTAGTCACCATTTGCATGAGGTTGTGGTGGCTTACTTGACTAGTGCAACTGCCATATCCTTTAGGCTGTGGTGCCTTAGTGGTAATAGTACTTGCATAGTAAGCAGGAGGTCCGGAGTTCGAATCCCGATTGTGGCACGAATTTTAATTGAATGCTTCTTCTTCAATTTTTGATGTACACCGAAATAAATTATGTCTCTGGATATTGATTTATTATTTGATATAAATTCCAAACAGATCTCAGAAATGATTTTCGTTACTTTGTGAACGCAGTTGGTCGCGCATCGACCGCAGGCAATACTAGCCTCTATGGCTGCCCACAGTAGGGCGCAGATCGCGTGGTCGCGCCGGCCAGTGCCGGCAGCGCCCTGGCTCGCCCCTGGCCCGGCGCTGGCTCGGCGCCCGCGCTGGCGTCGGCGTCGGCGTCGGCCCCGCCCCCGGCGCCCCCGCCCGCCCGCCGGCTAAAAAGTTGTCTCCGGGCTCGGACAGCGCGCCTCTCGCCCGCATTACGCTAAGGCCCATTGATGTAAGCATTAGAGTGCATTTAATCTGGAGTAAAATATATAATTCCCGGGGCGGCGGCGGCGGCCTAATCCCCGGCTTTGTGAGGTAATTCCGGCGCAGCTGCAGCCGCCTTGGGACGCAGCTGCTCCCAAAAACTTGCGCCCACCCAATAAACTGCGCCGCGCAGCCGGGCTCTCCGAGGGAGCGCCACGGCACAGTGGAGGAAGGTTGGAGGAAGGCGAGCTGGAGCAGGCACCGGCCAGCTCCGGAGGACAGGCGACGCTAGCTACTGTGCAACTTACGTAAAAGCCGGTAGCAAACGAATGACTCTGTCAGCACTAGGGAACATTAGATTAGATCAGTACTTGTTCCGTAGCTCGCCAATACGAGATTTGGGAATGATGTAGAACGTGTCACCTTAGTAAAACATACTTTTACATGATATAATTTTTTTAATTTATTTGGTAAAAGTATTAATTTCTATGTTGAAGTTCATGTACTTATTAGGAGGAGTCAGAAATTCTTCCAGTTTGTCTTTAAATGTTGGTTCACTACCGGTCAGACATTTTATGTTACCAAAGACATAAGTGCCAGCATAGTTCACTGCCTTATGTGCCTCGCTTAGATTTAACCACATTATGCACCAAACATCGAAATTGCTATTACAAGAGCAATTCACATTTGCTGAAATGTTAATATGGTTGAATGATTCGAACATCACATACAAATGGAGCATCAATATTTTTCATCTTATATATCTGTGTGTGTGTGTGTGTGTGTGTGTGTGTGTGTGTGTGTGTGTGTGTAGGATGAGAAATTTATTAAGGATCATGTATGTACATAAATACATTTATAACTTAATTAAATATTTTACATTATTAATATGTGGTACAATCAATATAAATTACATATTTAATAAAATAATAAAAACAATAAGTTAACTAAATATTCTAATTATACAGTATAATATTATTATACAATTAAATTAATATTATTTAATTTAATATAATTACATGTCAATTAATATAACAAATATAATTGCATATAATTAATTATAACATTAAATTACATATCATGTTGACTTAAATGATTTATATTACTTAATCTTTCTTTATTATTAATGAAAAGAAAGATTAAATAATAAAAATGATAATTCAATACATTTTTTTCATACAAGTTCTGTATTTATCTTTATAATATATAATAAAGAAGATGTTACCTGTCCACACTGTTGTTACTTTTGAACTGGGTTGGAATCTTAATAACAAATTTCACTTTATATCTATTTTTGTTGTTGTGGTCTTCAGTCCGGAGACGGGTTTGATGCAACTCTCCACAATACCCTATCCTGAGTAAGCCTCTTCATCTCCACATAAGAACGGCAACCTACATCTGCCTGAATCTGCTTACTGTATCCATCTCTTGGTCTTCCTCTGCGGTTTCTACCCCACACACTTCCCTCCAACACTAAATTCACAATTTCTTGATGTCTAAGAATGTGTCCTACCAATCTATCCCTTCTTTTAGTCAAGGTATGCCAGAAATTTCTTTTCTCCCCAATTCTGTTCAGTACCTCCTCATTAGTTAGACGATCCACCCACCTAATCTTCAGCATTCTTCTGTAGCAACACATTTCAAAAGTCTCAATCCTCTTCCCGTCCGCACTGTTTATCGACCATATACTGTTTATCATAATATATATATCTGTATACAGCCGCCATGGTTTAACCATGCACACTGGGGCACTGTGCTGCAGAGTGCGGAGCCCTTGTCCATTGGGGGACCAAGCCCCCTTTGGACATGTGTGTTTGTGTTGTCGTTAGGTTAGTTTACCTTAGTGTAAGTAGTTTGTAAGCTAAAGACTAATAACCAAGTAGATGAGTCCGATAGATTTACGAACATATATATATATATATATATATACAGAGAGAGAGAGAGAGAGAGAGAGAGAGAGAGGGAGGGAGAGAGAGTGAAGCTACTATGAACATCCAGTTCAAGTGCCTGCAAGATGATCTTGGGAGGCCTCCAGAAATTGCTGTACACGCTTTTGTGCAATGAATACCATTTTGCTCAATTAATGAATTACCTCAAAATATGATATCATATGAAAGTAATGAAAACAGGCTTAGTAAGCGAATTTACTAAGCTGTTTGTCATCAAAATTTACAATTACCCTAATGGCATAAGTCTCAGAACTCATACGTTTGAGTAGATTTTCAATGTATTGCTTCTGATTAGTTTCTCATCAATACACACACCTAAAAACATTGAGTATACTGCCTTACTTACAGACGTCTGTTCACAGACTATATATTTTACTAAAGATGTTTTGCCATTTACCATAAGGAACTGTATGTATTGCATTTTATCAAAGTTTAATAAGAGACCATTTGCAGAAAAAAGGCATTATTTGCAATTTCATCAGCTAAGTCTTGTTTGTTGGAAGTTGTTAGTATGCTTGTATGGTTAGCAAAAAGAACTAGCTTTGCATCATCCTGAATATAGAATGGCAAATCATTAATATATGTCAAGAACGGCAAAGGATCTAAGTCTGAACCCTGTGGGACCACATGATTGACAGCCCCCCCCCCCCCCCCACTTTGAGAATCTGTGATTTTTGCGGTTTGCCTGGATCACTTACTTCAGCTTTCTTTAGTCTTCCAGTCAAATATGGTGTAAACTATTTATGTACTGCATCAATAATACCGCAATGCTTATGATTATCTAGAAGAATTGCATGATTTACACAATCAAAAGCCTTTGAGAGACTACAGAAAACCTGAACAGGTGATGCCTGGCTATTCAGAGATTTAATATTTGATCAGTGAAATAATATAGAACATTTTCTGTTGAATAGCCTTGCCAAACTGACATTTTCTTTGCATCTTATTTTTACAAATATAGGAAGCTACTCTTGAATTCGTTACTTTCTCAAGAATCTTGGATAAAGCTGTCAGATGTGAGATTGGGCGGTAATTAAAGTATACTTCCCAAAATAAGAATTAATACATCCTCTCAGTGTCTTACAGTTCCTTCATGAATGAAATTTCCTATCAGATTTGAAATGTCTCTCAGACCAGGATGCAAACCTGCTTCCGGCTCTAGTGCATTTAACTTTACTTGCCACTAGCCTATCTCTACAACTTATCAGACGATTTCTGCCACATATTGCGCACATGGACTGATCTGTAATGTGTTGTACCCTAAAATTATTGACTCTGCAAGTGGTATGCATGCTAGACATCAGAAAGCTGTACATGTTCAAACAAAGACAGGTAACAGGTTCTTAAATGTGCTAAAAATGAACTGAACGATCACTCCTGTAAGTAGAATATATAGTTACTGCTAAATGACCTCACTTGGTATGGGAACGTGGTATTAATCAGTGTCTCAATAAAAGAAAACTGCTATTCTTTAGAGATTCAAATTTAGTTTGTTATCTTTAAAAATCAGAAAAATAAATGCAAATAAAATTATTTAAAAAATTTAACTATTGAAATTAATTACACAGGACAAATTTCAACTGGTAATGGTTTCATTTCGATACTCCAAACCTCAAGTATAAACAAAATAATAATCAGAAGGAAAAATACGAATCAGATGTTACTCCTACACTTAATTTTACAATTGATTTGAGATGACTGTCGCGGTAAATACAGTGGAAATACCTTGCAGAATCCAAAACTTTACTTTGAGTATACGAATACCGTTTGCTGTGTCAGCATTGGCGGTCTCCAGGACTCTGAATCATATGTAAACTGTTTGGTCTGTAGCTGAAGCAAATCAGTCTTAATGAAGTGAAGACTCGCTAACTTACGTAGGCAAAACAAATATCTCAGGGAACGTTTATTCAGCAAACCAGATCACCGACGTGCCTTCTTGCCATCGTCTAGAGACGTGAACTAGTTGTTGTGGGTGGGCAAAAATGTCCACTGCTCGCTCTGTGAAAGTGCCTTAAGTATAGTTGAAGCCTACAACTCAACACTCAGCACTGTACATCAGTGTTTATGCCACTAGGTAAAACCACAGTGAGCTGATAATTATTCTCACAGAAGTGCACCATGGTCACCACAAGGAATAGGCGGATCGAAGGGTGGGGGGAGGGGGGGAGGGGGGAGAGAAGAGTCGTTCGCCCCCGCTCCTTCCCAGCAGCTCTCTCTCTCTTTTTAGAAGGCGAAGCTAGATGCGCTATCACTGCACTCAGTCTTCAAAACTGTGTGCCTTTCGTTTGATTTGGCCTGTACTAGAGTCTTACTACTGAACCAAAATTTAGTTGACGACGAGAATTCTTTCACCGCCCCGACTCCTCCCCTTCCCCCCTCCCCAGCAGGATCCTGGATCCGCCTCCGCCCCTGCCACAAAGGCAGACATACACACAGAGTTTCGTCGCCAGAGGCAGTCAGACAGGGTCTTTTTGTAGCTCCATCTGATGTACAGGGTGTTACAAAAAGGTATGGCCAAACTTTCAGGAAACAATCCTCATACCAAAAGAAAGGAAATATGTTATGTGGACATGTGTACGGAAACGCTTAATTTTCATGTTAGAGCTCATTTTAGTACGGATGAGGCTTCATTCCAACGTGATCAAATTGAGAATTTTCACAATCAACATGTGTGGGCTGACGAGAATCCGCACGCAATTGTGCAATCACGTCATCAACACAGATTTTCTGTGGACGTTTGGGCACGAAATGTCGGTGATGTCTTGATTGGGCCTCATGTTCTTCCACCTACGCTCACTGGAGCACGTTATCATGATTTCAAACGGGATACTCTACCTGTGCTGCTAGAACATGTGCCTTTACAAGAACGACATAACATGTGTGTGGTTCATGCACGATGGAGCCCCTGCACATTTCAGTCGACGTGTTCGTACGCTTCTCAACAACAGATTCGGTGACCGATGGATTGGTAGAGGCGGACCAATTCCAGGGCCTCCACGCTCTTCCTCACCTCAACCCTCTTGACTTTCATTTATGGGGGCATTTGAAAGCTCTTGTCTACGCAACCCCGGTACCAAATGTAGAGACTCTTCGTGCTCGTATTGTGGACTGCTGTGATACAATACGCCATTCTCCAGGGCTGCAACAGCGCATCAGGGATTCCATGCGACGGAGGGTGGATGCATGTATCCTCGCTAACGGAGGACATTTTGAACATTTCCTGTGACAAAGTGTTTGAAGTCACGCTGGTACAGTCTGTTGCTGTGTGTTTCCATTCCGTGATTAATGTGATTTGAAGAGAAGTAATAAAATGAGCTCTAACATGGAAATTAAGCGTTACCGGACACATGTCCACATAACATATTTTCTCCCTTTGTGTGTTTTCAGCAATGTTTCCTGAAAGTTTGGCCGTACCTTTTTGTAACACCCTGTATACATATATTTTTCACAAATTTGCAGCGAAGATACACCTACTTCAGACAGCCGAAGAGGAGCGCCATATCGCATTGGTAGCTCTGCTACATCACTTCCAGCCAATAACAAGGTGAGTCTTTTATCCTTAAGGTACACGTTACAAATCTCGTGTAACTCTCTGGCGCCCACTGGACAGCACAGTTAGTTGTCTACTGCTACCCGGGCGAGTCAACACACCACACAAAACACACGAACTGTTGTAAAAAGCCTGTTGTCTGCTAAAAGCTCTTGGTCGATCCACCGCCTATTGCATGGATCGCCCAAACTTTTTCTGCTGGGCAGAATAAACAGCTCCTAACTACTGTCTCTAACTACCATCACACATTCTATGTGTGGTCCATCAAATTGCTCAGAAAAGTGCATAGTTTATATTTATGTACATGAAAATGACATGTAATGAAGTCGGTATTTCTTGACTCCGTATTCGGCACGCAGTCAGAGTCGAAAATGAAAGTTGCGAAACTCCCAGTACCTTTCTGTAGCTTCGCGACTGCAGTGCAGCCAAGCGAGTGAGTCGTAAAAACATATCACGAAACGATTGTCTGTTGAATGTGTATTTGGTGTGCAGCAGCATATTCAAAATACCATCGTGTTTGTGGCGTTAAAAATCATAGCAGCTATCAAAAACATACCCCTAAATCTCTCATTAGAAAAGGATGTTGAGAAGTAAGACAATAAGGTTATGAATAACAAGTTTTCGTATACGGTGGATAGTTACAGTCATAGGCATGGATGGAAATCTTTAACAATTCATTTCCTTCGAAACTTCGTCTGTTTATGAGAAACGGAAATGCTTAACCACTACTGTATAAAAGTAATGTCTGAACACTTTTGATTGCAGTTATTCAACTATTTTAGTAGAGCCTACTTAGTTTGACAATTCAGTTTCACAAAAGTTATAGGCCTCTATACCAACATATTTTGGCAGTTACCTATTGAATTGAAAAAGTGAATGAGTAGCTACAAATTATATATCCGTGTATAATTTTTTTAATATTAGCACGTCACATTCTTGAATATATTAAGTTTGAAACATGAAAAGTAGCTAAAATATCATGATCACGCAAGGCACAGAAGCAAGGACAAAGTGAAAAAAGCGTTGATAAGGAAATGTAGAACCTAATGTTCAAGAAATTTTGAAAATATCATAATGTTATCAATCCGCTAAAACAAAAGTCCGCACCGCACCGACCAAATCAGTTTCTTTTGTACCTGAGCACATAAGGTTGCAAATCATTTCTATTCTTAACACGTTTATGGATGATACGATTAGGACTAAGCTAATGTGAATCGAATGAAGTATACTTTACAGGCACTTTCTTATTATAGACTGCCACTAACAGAAGCACTGATATTAGGTTAATGAAGTTTCATACGTTTAGTGACTAGGAAATATGAAAGTAACGGCGTAAAACAGCAACTACTCTGTATGTTGTACGACATTCTTTTGCTACTCCCTACTGGCCACTTCGAGCGCCAGCATCACTTTTCTCCTAGAAAGTTTCGCGACTGTCTGTGTTAGACTGTGACAGTTTCAATTTGCCAGAAATTTTATCTCAACGCACACTAATGTGCTGCTATGCATTTCACACGTATTACATAGCATAACTGGTAGTATGCACATATTTATTCTGCTGCTAAAAACTCTATATATGTTGTACTGTACAGTTTCCACACTGTATAAAGATGTATAAAATGTATCTGTTTCCTGGTACGCCGAACTATCTGATATCTTGAATCGAAATATCTGCCTGACCATTATGTTTTGTCACTTCATATTCTACTTTGTAAGTGTGCATGTAAAGTAAGTGAAAGTTTGTTAGAATTTTTTGCTTTTGATTTCTCATGAGATCAACCCTATCATAGAAATGTTCACGAATTATACTCTTGTGAAATTTTTGTTCAGCTATTGACAATAGCCTTCATTCGCCTGAATCAAAATCCGTTTTACAGTTTTACGTGACAGATCTAGCCAAACCTAGATTGAACCTATGCATTTCCCATTTAAGATATTCAATTTCCACATTTCGACTCGTAGAATGTTACCCTTTTGTTAGTCATTTAGTGTTTTTCCCTTAGTTACCTGTGCTCTGATAGTTTCCTTCCGGATCCGAATAAAAACAACTCCGTAATCTGTTGTTAATAGAAATACGATCGTACCTTTTTTCAGTTAAGGATTTTTACCTGCACATACGTATAAACGGTTTGTGTCTAAACCATGATGCTGCTGATCATTGCTGGTTCTTTCAGAGACCCTGAAACTGTCATCTTTGACGGAGATGTTTTATGTGATCAACTGCCATTAGTCCAGATTTATATTCTAATTTTAAGCAATGATATGTCGAAAAAAAAGTACCAAGACGTTCTGATTACCACTAAAAACTCTACCCCTATACCTGTGAGTTCTTAATGTAGCACGTATTCTAAATCAAATACAGACATACAAACCAGAATTTATTGACCTTTAATTGCTGTAGAAGAAGAGGAGTGTAAGCCACAGAGTTTTACTGAAGTAACGCCCTATTTAAAACAGAAAAACTTTAGAGTAATAATAGATGTGCGGATTAAAACTCAATATTGGGAGTGGAATTTATTCTACACTGGATATATATACTACGTGTACAAACGAAAAGAAGAGTTATGTTTCTGGTTAAATGATCCATGTGAAAATTCATATCCATGAAGAACAACCGGGATTACGCGGAACAAAATACAAGCAAGATAAATGACCTGCACTCGATACGGCAGCAACCTGGCAAGATGTATGGAAACAAATCTTGTCAAACGGATTTACAATCACGGAGGCTTATCGTAAATGTTTTGTAGTACTTCAACGCTGTTTCGAGTGTATCATGTGTACCAAAGACAATAATCATAGGCACTAGTGAATTTAACATGAACGCGGGAATAATGAAGTGTAAAGAATTCCTGTATATTTTGAAAGTAGGAGGCAGATATAAAGGATACATGGCAGTAGTTCTTAACTTATGCCGTATTGTGACCGAGCGAGGTGGCCCAGCGGACTAACTTTCACGAGGACGACGGCGCAGTTCCACGTACGGTAAGACTGTTTTAAGTTTTCCCTGTTTCCCTACATCACTCCAGGACAACATAGAGACGGTTCCTTTGAAAACATTCGTCAGTTTCATTCTTCATAACTAAAAATATTCCATGCGTTCACTCTGCAGCTAAAGACCTTTATTGCACAATAATCTTCCTTCGTCATATTTTTCTTATTTTGAATTTGAAGCTATTACATGTTGCGTTAGGAGCTGACTCGATATAGAAGAGGTGGTCAGTTTATCTTAATGGCCTGTATGATGGCACTGGAATATGTGATGCTGGAAACCAAAGGAGTGCAATGTAAAATAAGTAATAAGAAGGATACACGGTTTAATATTTCGGAGACTAGGATGATGTATGCAACAAATATCTTGGTGTCTTTTTAAGAACGTCAATATGCTGTCTACATGTAAATATGGTTACGTATTGATTATTATCTCACGCAAAAGTTTATTTTATATATAATTTTATTGTTCATATTAATTCGAACAATACTAAAATATTGTTTATTCAGCCATAGATCAGTAAGGGTGGCCAGGCGGAAACAATATAAATTTATGGAATTCAAAATGTTCAAACATAGCGACCGTTTCAGGGCAGTGAAATAAAAGCAACGACAAAGTTGAAAATTTGTGCTGCACTAGGATTCGAACCCGGAAATCTCGCTTCGGGGCAGCGGCCGCCTTAACCAATTTATTTTTTCCCCCTTTGTAGTGGTAGTTCAGCTCCATGTGGTGGCTGATCGTGTTTGTTTTTGTTAGTTGTGATCTTTGTTCAGCTCTTTTTGTTACAGAGGGCGTTCAGACCTCTGACCGGGAACGCTGAACCACGGCGCCCGGCAACCAATTAATCTATTCAGGCACGCTTCCCTTTTAACCCCAATTCTCAACTTGTAGGACACTTAGATGTTAGTGGGCCTTGCCCAATACTTCCTCTTGCTCGTAGCCTATACCGGATTTCCGCAATTGCGTGTTGGGACATCAATCACACAATCATTGATATGGTGTCCGAAAAGAACAGACTCTATATAATTTAAATTTGTTTTGAATCTTCGAGCAACGTGAAAATTTTGTGTTTCCCAAATAAGTGCATGTATGTCACATAAGTATTTAGATAATTGTAAATGCTCTCATCAAACATGTAGGATATTTCTCGTTTACCTGGAATCATGAAATTTGTCAGAAGATGAGAGACAGTCAAACGAACAAGAAAGTGACCATGCAAGTCGACGGGGCGGTGAACGTATTTGAAAACGATTAAAACAACAAACATAGACTGTAACAAATACAGAAAAGTTATAAGTTTCAAGCAGTTGAAAATGCTTTAATTCAAGTTCTACGCAGAGGAAAGAATTATACTTTTAATTACGCGTAGCTGGAGAAGTAGTACATTACTGCTTGTGAACAGTGTGTTTTATAAAACATACAATGTGTCATAGGCGAGGAGGAGGAAGAAATCTTAGGGTTTAACGTCCCGTCGACAGCGTGGTCATTAGAGACGGAGCTTACGTTCTGATTTTGGGTAAGGATAGGGGAAGGAATTCGGCCGTGCCCTTTCAAAGGAAGCATCCCGGAATTGCCTGGAGTGATTTAGGGAAATCTCAGAAAACCTAAATCTGGATGGCCGGAGGTGGATTTGAACTACCGTTCTTCCGAATACGAGTCCACTGATTACCACTGCGCCACCTCGTTCGGTAGGAGGAGTCTCGGAATAAAGTTCTTCGAGCCTTTTTCTCCCAAGTGAGTGAATTGTTGTGTAGGGCTTTGTTTAATGATTGTTACTGACTTCGGTGTTGCTCGTTGTCGTGGTGGGGTGGCCGAGCGTTCCAAGGTGCGCGCTGGGCGCGCCGCTGTTCGCCGTCGGAGGTTCGAGTCCTGACTCGGGCATGGGTATATTTGTTCTCCTTAGCATACGTTAATGTAAATAGTTTATAAGCCTATGGACTGATGACTAGGGAAGTTGAATCCCATAGATTTACAAACATTTGAACATTTGTTGCTCGTGGCTGTATGTCGGCATGCAGTCTTAACGTGTGGTTTGTCGGGACCCCCTTACGTCTTGATCTCTTCTGAGTATTTTCACGTAGTCTCTCGGTCTCTTCCTCGGTGATCATACGTGTATCCTCCCGTCTTGTGCTTTTCAAGGCCTCCATCCATAAGAGTTTTGTCGCTTGTATATTTTGTCGCTTTGTGTTAAATACCTCATCGTCTAAAAGGTTTACTGTATTGCAACCATTGTGATCGCGTATTATTCAGCCATGTCATTAACGTTTTACGTAGGTCTCACAAGCGCCAGCATTATACCGTTACATGTTCTGGTGGATAACGCTTCTATGCAGACACATAGTTCATTGTGAGGTCGTCCTATACGAATTACGTGTATTTGTATAGTCAATGGCCGGTCAGGAATAAACCATTCCCCGGCTTGTGTCGACATTTTTTAGTTGTTGTCTTTCACATATAACGGGGAATGAAGAGTGTACCCGACGACGCTTATTGGATGTCTCCCACTCTCTCTGCCACGGCGGAATCAGCCACTATCTCACTTGGTGTTTTGTTTTTTACGTTGGTTCCTGTGATCTCGATGGCTTTGTCGAGCCTACCTCTTTTGAGTCAGTAATAACAGCTGTTAGGTGTGTGGGGCGAATTCCCATAACCATGCAGTGTGCCTCAAGTGATGTGCTGAGAGTCCGGTCATTCTTACAATCAGAATTACACTACGTTGACCTCGTTTTGCTATTGTTTTGTTAGACTGTAAGTCCCATTCTGTGAGTCCAAGCCCTTGTATTTAAGTGATCCATAAAAGTTTGACTCATTCTTTCATCGGTTCTTCGCATAACACCATCAGATTCAATGAAAAGAACAATTTTCTGTATGTTATTCAAGTTCATGTTTATTCCGTTAACCGGTTTCGGCTTACATCTTAAACTTTCTCCAAGATTTTGTTTGTTTCAGTCTTCAAAGAGACGTAATTCGTCAAATTTAGATTCAAACAAATATCAAAATGACGACTTTGACCGTGCTGCGGTAGTACAAAAGGGTATTTACTGATTTTTGGAAATCGTTCAAATTTTTAATTAAGTCATATTATGCTCTGAATATGCTTTGTTACCTCGTGATTTTCAGTACTTTAAAAAACAGGATGAAATTCAAATAATTTCAAAGCCCGGTAAAACGCTACATTTGAGTCACGTGATGCATGGACGTCAGATACCACGATGCTGCTGTTGCTCTCGTTAAGATACACAAATAATGTTATATGGCTTGGACATTCACGTTCGCAAAATCACCTACAAATATTGAGCAATTGTAGCAATACATCTATAAAGACACCAGAATTATTTTTTCTGCGAGTTCCAAAAGAAGAGAACACGCGCAAAATGCAGTTGACACTCGCACGAAGAGGTCCAAATGCAATTGCGGCCACTTCATGTGTTTGTTTCTGTGAGGCTCATTTTTATGTAAGAAACAGTTAATATTATTCCATTAGTTCACTGTTAAGTATCATTCTATTTTACTGCAAAGGTGTAAAGTAATATTTTCAAAATGTTTGTTAAGCTTATGGGACTTAACTGCGAGGTCATCAGACCCTAAACTTACAAACTACTTATCAACTACCTTATACTAAGGACGGCACAAATATCCATGCCCGAGGGGGGATTCGAACCCCCGACCGTAGTGGCCGTGCAGACCGTGACTGGAGCGCCTCAGTCCCCTCGACCACCGCGGCCGGCAGTAGTATTTTGTGCATGTTGATGAGCTGATGTTTACATTTGCGAAGTAAAACTTCATAATGTTACACGCCTACTATATATGTGTAATTAGAGCCGTTTCCTAAAACATTTAGTGAAAGTATAATATGAGTATTGTTTTAGCCCACTATAAAATATAGCACTGATTATTTATCTCCAGTAAGTGCACTTCTATTGCAAGTAGATCTTACTCAAACAACCATTTCAATAATGGGTAATCGTTTCATACATTGACAACGCTCTTCTGTTTACTTTACTACAACAAAACCTATCTAAAATACGTATATGGGAGACGTCTTTAATGTTACGATTCATTTAGCCTTTAAACTTTCGTAATATGCAAGTGCAAATACGATTAAAAGTGTAACCAAAAATGCGTTTATTGAAGCAAAACTCGTTGTATAAATATATACAAGGCATTTTGCTATATTTTATAGGTTTTCATGTTAGACCTTTCTACCAATGTTGAAATAGTTAAAAATGAAATTACTCCCTTAACTGCAGCGTACAGCAGTATAGATTGTAATCCATACGTAACTTTGCTTTTCGCTCTGTAATAAGTGGTTCAACACGTAATTATATGTGCGAACAGATAAAAATATTGTTATTCAGAAGCCATTACGTGCAGGTCCGTAACGAAGGTTCGTTTTGTTTTATTATTTGATAATACAATGACATTAAAAATATTATGTGTTTAGTTCAAGTATTTACAATTAATCCCAGATTTCGAGCATTGTCAGTATATTTGGTGCCGCTGTTCAAAATCCACTGGTGGCGGAAGGCTTCCGTCATTATTGTTCGAACCAACTGAGGATAAAACTAAACTGGTCTGACTTTAATTGCACGAAAGAGGAGAATAAAAATTAAAAACTGTTACGAAAATTATTTTCTATAGCAATGTCAAATTATTACTGCATTGATCAGTTGCGTAAATATTGGTGTGTTGATACGATCTCCAGTGTGGGTAGTGAAATTGTCTATATGAATGAAAGTGTCAAATTTTAAAAGAAATCGCTTCTCACATTTATGGCAGACCTGTTCATGAAACTTTCTGTAGTGTTTGAACTAGTTGTGTATAGCTCGAAGAGTCTTAAGAGTCTGAGAGCCTAGATTATATATTTTTCAGAACTAGCCACTGAAAGGAAATAATCCAGATATTTTTACGTGAATTTAGTCTCCATATTCCATGAAGAATGTTTAAATTGGGTTTAGGTGGTCAATTTCTATTTACGTCTCACAATTAACTATAAGTGATCATTCGATGAATTACTTTCAAATCAACACAGTTTAATGAACTACTGTAGACCTTTATGAATTTATGTTTGGACAGGTACACGTCACGTACACCAATACTTCTACAGCACTACAACAGTTTTATTCTTATCCACTAACACAACACATTGCACAGCATATAGGCATGGCCAGCAGAACTCAGAACTGGCCAAGTGGGAGCAGCTTGAGCAGCCGCCCTACAACCTGGACATGTCGCCTTGTGACTTACATCTGTAAGGTCAGCAAAAAAAAAAAAAAAAAAAAAAAAAAAAAAAAAAAAAAAAAAAAAAAAAAAAAAAAAAAAAACTTCGAACTGAAGGACACAGTTGTGTGATAGTTGTAGACCTCTGGTCTCTGGTGATTACTTTTGAGTAAAAACTTCAGTTATACACACAGTGTCGTACCTTTTCATTTGAATACCCCTCGTATATGGCAAGGTCTTGGCTGAAAATAAAGAAAAGATGTGTAACTGTGCATCTTGTCCACTCAGCAATGGGGAGAAAACAAGTAAGTGAGCTCGTCGCTGTTGAGAGTAACCAGTATTCCATCGCGCCGGGTGAGAATGAACGCAGGTAGACAGAAGGGCAGTGTTAATCGGACAACACAGCTGCGAACATCTCCACGAGCCTTTGAGAACACGACGCCGCTCATTAAGCGTGCGGAAGACACGGCGGGATCGACGAGGCCGTGAACAAGGCAGAGGCGACGAGACGGACAGGCGGGCTAGGAGGCCGAAAAAAACCAAAACAAAGGGACGCGCTGACACCGCGGCCATCTCTATAACGAGGTCATAAAACGTCCTCATTCAGCCGTCACGCGGAATCGGCACAAGTCTATAAGGACGGCCGTCGTTAGAGGCGGAATAAGATACAAGGCGCGGGCGGAAAAAACGCGGCCGCTGTCGACGAGCGACGAGCGACGAGCCGGCGGCCATCCGTCGGCTGTCACTCAGAGGCCGGTCGCCCGTGGCTGGCTAGCCGGGAGCTCGTCGGGCGCGCCGCGGGTGGCCTACCCGGCCACAATCAGGCGCAATCCGATTAGCGCCGCAGATCGGCTCACCTGGCCGTGATGGATGAAAGGAGCGGACCCCGAGGGCGCGATGAAACGCTCGCCCGGCTATCACGTTATCGCCGCGCGCTGCTCCATTGTGCCGCGGAAGCTAAACGGGGCGCAGCTTGTCTGCGTCTGCCGCAGTGAGCCGTCATATGGGGCGGTGGGCAAATAGATGTTCTGAGCGGATTCAGACGTCCGCAGTGTTACTGGCTTCTAACACAAAATCCTCCACCCATGTATTCGTAACAACATAAGGTGACCAAACGCCAAAGGATACCTCCTAATGTGGTGTCGGTGCTCCTTTAGCCCATTGAAATGAAGTATTGCTTCAAGTGATTATTGCTTGAGTATTGCTCAAGTATTTGGGACCCGCAGCAGATCAGTTTAAAGGAAGACGTAGAGGCAGTTCAGAGGCGAGCAGCTAGATTTGTTACTGGTAGGTTCGACCAATGCGCGAGTGTCACGGAAATGCTCCGGCAACTCAATTGGGGATCGCTGGATGAAAGACGACGTTCTTTTCGTGAATTTCTATTGAGTAAATTTAGAGGGCAAGGTAAGAGAAATTAGGGCTCGTACGGAGGCATATAGGCATTTTTTTCTCGTTCTATTTGGGAGTGGAATAGGAAACGAAATGCCTAGTAGTGGTACAGTGTACCCTCCGCCACGCACCTTACGGTGAATTGCGAAGTATGTATGTAGATGTAGAACTAGACACGGCATGGACTCAGAAAGTCGTAAGTGGCCTGCCGCCTTAGCCGTCTACAGTCTTACCCACGAACTGACCTTTCAATAATGTTCAACCGCGAAGGAGTGCCTCGTGGTCTAAGCCTGTGTTCTTTAACCTGTGGGTCGCGATCCTCAGGGGGGGGGGGGGGAGGAGGGCTCAAAGTTTTGTTCGGGGATTCGCGGTCGAAGGAGGAAGCATTTGCAGCATAAAACAACCAGATGACTGCATACCAAAATTTCCAAATAAAAGTGAAATTTATTTTGCACTAAATTTATGCAATTCCTTGTTATCACCAGTTATGATTTGAACACACCTTTTTACAATAATACTCCATGTAGACGATTAATAACAGAAAACATGTTCAAATGTTAAAATGTTTGTAAAGCTTATGGGACTTAACTACGGGGTCATCAGTTCCTAAACTTACAAACTACTTATGAACTACCTACAACGGCACAAATATCCATGCCCGAGGGGGGATTCGAACCCCCGACCGTAGTGGCCGTGCAGACCGTGACTGGAGCGCCTCAGTCCCCTCGGCCACCGCGCCCGGCAGAGAAAAACATGAAAACCTTTTTCACGAACCAGTCAATAGTTAAGTTAACGAGAGGCAATAAGTAATATCGAGAAATTCGAAAAAAAAAACATCAATTCTTTTGATATTGCCTATATAGTGGTTTTTAAGGAACATAATTCGCTTCCGAATTTCATCTGCAAAGCGAAATATTAATATATTCATTCTTTTCCTGTCCAAATTAATGGCCACTTCCAGAAAATTCACCCTATGATGTACAATACTGTACTCTCTCTCTCCCTCCCTCCCTCTCTCCCTCTCTCTCTCTCTCTCTCTGAAAGTTTTATCAAAAGAAGAAGGTATATAAAATTCGATAAGACTGAGTTCTGAGTTCAATCAGTTATGTTACAGCATTTTGAGGGCTGGCAGCTGGGGGGTTGGCCAGAATATTTTACTTCGAAGGGTGCGTGGAGGTTGTTCTCGTAGTCAAAAGGTTGAAAAATACTGGTCAAAGCCATCATGCTGTGGACGGAGCCGGTAAGTTAGTTGAAGTAGTTTAAAAGTCTGGGGACTTATGAGCAAATCATTTTGGTTCAATAGGTTTACAAGCATTTGAACAATTAATTACGTTCGATAGGATGCCTGCTGAAGAATAGTCCTCAATGTTCAAACCATTCACGGATATCTGTGGGTCAGTGTGACGATGTGCATTGCCTTTCGTAATAATTCCATTTATAAAAATTTGATTATATTGATGAGCCACCGCCAGGGGATGCTTTTGCAATGCCACTGCGGAATAGCGGTGCGTGCTGAGGCGCCCTGCTACACTGTGCGCAGCCGTTCCACGTCTGAGGTTCGAGTCCTCCATGGGACATGGGTGTTTGTGTCGTTCTTAGTATATGTTCGTTTAAGTAGTTTGTAAGTTTAGGGACCTATGACCACTGCAGTTAGGTTCCATAACTTAACATTTGAACATATTTCGCTTTTACTGTCAAATGGCGGTAAAACCACTTACAATTTCAATTTTTTTAAATCTTCAACATGACTGTTGTTAGCAGTTGTAGAAATATGCTTACAGCCAGCAGTTGCAGGCAACTATGAAATTGTTGACCTAGGTGTCTAGACTACTAATAGTGCCTTCATCGGAAGGTAAATGTTTCTTGGACAGCATAAAATAAAATAAAAACAGTTAATACATCACTAGATGAAAGTCTGACCACGACCATTATGCTATACCATCTTTATCTAATGATGTAATTTCTGATTTTCTATCTGTTTTTTTTTTTCCTTTTTTTTTTACGAAGTGGGTATTATGTTCATAATACTTTGTAACACAGTTCATTTGATCTGAGTTACATTTACCTTCCGATGAAGCCACCCGTAGTAGTGTAGAGTGTTAGGTGAACAATTTCAGAATTGGCTGCAACTGACTGTATGTAAGCTTATTAATATGATAATTCCATTTTTGCTTGTCAATAAATGGTTTCAAAGGGTCTCCAAGTAGGCTAACATAATCATTTCCAGTTGATGAAGTTTCAATTAGATCAAAGGACCTAATCCGTTGCATGTAAAAACCACTCACACCATTACGGAGCTTGCACAGGCATTCTAGAATTGGGCTCGTCGCTTTGTGGGTCTGCGTCACACTTTATTCCTACTTCAGCTTTTACCAACTGAAATCAACGAAGCCACTGTTTTACAGTTGTCTAGAGTGCAACCGATATCGTCACGAGCCCAGGAGAGGCGTTCTAGGCGACTTTGTGCGGATAGTGAACACACTCGAGTCGGTCGTCTGCTACCATAGGTCATTAATACCAAATTGTGTCGCACTGTCATAAAGGATACCTTCGTTGTACGTCGCACTTTGAATTCTGTGGGTATTTTGCTTGCTGCTATTTGTCTGTTAACAATGACAATTCTATGCACGGGACGCTTGTGGAATATCTACTACACTTCGTAAAGAAGGACTGTAGTAATTATTGTCTATACTTACCGTATAGTATCTTCGTATTTAATACAGTGCCACACAGTAATATGGGGGACACACCGAATGTAGCAGAGATCACACAGAAACAGATTATGTATAGCAATGTGAGAACCAGAATGTAACAAGTTCACCGAGGAGCAAGACAAAATATCTGAAGAAAATCAACAAAACTCCATATGATAAGAAGAATCTGAGAACAAATAAACAGAAAACGTTCTTTTAAATCATATGATAGCAAAGAGATTGCATTAGAAGATACAGTAGACTGCCAAGATGAGCAATAAAAACAACAGCATGGAAAATTGTGACATGCCCCAAGTAGAAAGCAAAACCATCCAACATCAATGCCCTATTAAATAATATTTTTAAAGAGAATGATCATTCTGCACCTCTTAATATGTCCTTAGTATGTTGATGCTTATTGATCAACAGTATGTTTGTGTGCTGTACTTGTTTTTAATTGTTGTTTGGTTGTCAAGATTCACTTAAGTGTTTTTTCATATATATATTTATATAACATATAGAATGAGGCGATGACGGTCCACAATCCTTACCTCAATGCAGATGCACATCGGGCCCTTAGTTCTGTGGGGGCCGGCAACATACTGCGGCTACTCTGATTATAATGTATAAGGACACTGAATCAGTAATATGAGGATGAGGTGATTATTTGTGTCTAACGGTAGACGTGCGGGGGTACCCCACGCTGTGCTGTTAGTGGCAGGGTGGTCAGTACGACTCTGCAGTAAGAAGCAGGTCCCAAGTTCGGATCTTGGAGGGTCAAAAAATTTTCAATTTTCTCCGTCGAATTATTTCAGTGTCCACTACATATATATTAAAATACCTGAAAAATCCCGAAGTAATATTAATGTACATCAAAATATACAATATTCATTATCCGAAACATCTTCCACTGATTACATTAATTATCATGTCTTTATCAGCGACCCACCTGATTTCACACAGGTGCAATATATATATATATATATATATATATATATATATATATATATATATATATATATATATATATATATATATATATATAACCTATTTGTGTATGTATTTTATTAATTACTTTGTTCTACATAACATGATTAAATACATTTCATTCTAAGATTATACAGTCCTCAGTGTATTTAATCCATGTTTACATACCAATATCATAGACTGATGTATGTTTAAAGAAAGGTTTACGTCTAGCACTTCGAACAAGTAGCGCCACTAACCGTAGCAGCACAATCAACACGAAGTCACGGAAGCGACCCTCTTCAGCCGTTTTAAAGTATGTAGGAAACGTACAAACATACTCACATCCATTTTGATAGACATAGACTGCAAATTATTTTGGTGCGTAGGTTCTGTTTTTAAATTAAGAACTAAGGATTTTTCGTAATAGTCTTTGACAGTAATTTCCGCAACAGATTTGATTTGATTTGATTTTTTCAGGTAAGCCAAAACAGTCTTGGTCCAACCCGCCACTGCCCGCACCGAAACTAAGTTTATTGTGCGGTATCGCTCCCTGTATATCTAGTACAGCTAACCAATGCCCTTGAACAGTGCAAGGAGTCCCTTTACCAGTTCTTTATTAGATACAATTTCTTCGGGTCTGGTTGTCCCAAATGTTCTGTGCCCTTTACTCTCCAATGCAATGCATTCGAAGATTAGATGTGATGCAGTTTTATCACCGTCATCACAGATCCTACATTTATGGTCCTCTTCTGTTATTCCCATTGTATGTGGTGTTTTTTGAAATTCCCATGGCCTGTCAGCAATCCAACCATGAGTCTAATCTCTTTCCTGTTCAGACCCAGGATTGCAGAGCTTCTTTTAAAGAATGCCATGTATTTGTTGGTGGACTTTGGTCCAATATTCTACGTGCTGTTTTCTGAGCCAGTTACGTAGCTCCAATTTGATCATTGCCTTGGTGATTGTCAGGACAGGTTCCGGTCCAATAAATGGAGTCTCTGCCCCCATTCTGGCTAATCTGTCGGCATGTTCGTTGCCACTGATCCCCGAGTGGCCAGGGACCCACAATAGGTTTACTCTATTGCTTTCCCGTAGCTCCACCAGAACCCTGTGACATTCTGCAACAATTTTAGACCTTGGTGCCATATTCTTCAATGTGTCAACAAATTTGCCAAGTATTACTATGACAATATCATCTGCGTATCCTTGGCAAAAGTACTGCCTAGAGTTTAATTCTCCAATGAGATCATTCACCACTAGATCATACTTCCGTAACAGTACTTTCGAGTGATAATGTTTGTGCTTTTCGTCTGTATTTTGGTTCATGATCTCGTTCTGTAATTTATTTCATAAATAATAACGTATTCCGTAAAATTTTGCGATTAGCTAATTTCGACACTAAGCTACTTTCTGTGAAAGAACATCTTAAACCTTTGTTTCTATCAAGTGTAAAGTTGGAAACAATTTCATGTAACTTGGAAGATGTTTATATTTAAACATCTTATCTTAATAAATATAAAAATTGAGGTGTTTGTGCCTATATTTCAAGCTACAGTCAAAACGACAAATCGAAAACAAATAGTGTTTGTACGTGGTAGTAGGTATCAGTCTTCCATTGCGCACTATGGTGGTAGAGGGTTGGTAACGATAAGGGCGTGAAAGGTATGGGAGTTGAATGTTATCGACTTATATAAAATTGTGGGGGTGAATATTTTGCTCTTCATCAAATTTACACAATTGAAACAATCGATCTCTCTGTGTTGTTCCTGTACAAAGTCTCCCGTTGTATACCGTAACAGTTCCGTGTCTATAGCTATAAGAGAGTGAAAGATGTAGTGATTGAAAGTGGTCAGCTTACATAAAATTCGGACTGAAGACCAGCGATGACTTTTGACACTATAATAGCTATATACAACGAAACGTGATACACCTTCTTCAGTTGCTTTTCTGTAACAAGCGTAAGAATAAAGAAAAGTATTGCAGTTTGTAGAGTAAGACTACCAAGGAATATGCCAAAGCGTAAGAAAGAAATTTCGCGTTCTAAAAATGTTCAAATGTTTGTAATTATATGAGACCAAACTACAATGGTCATCAGTCCCTACTCTTACAAACTACTTAAACTAAGTTAAACTAACCTAAGGACAACACACACATCCATGCCCGAGGGAGGATTCGAACCTCCGACGCGGGAGGCCGCGCGATCCGTAATATAGCGCTCCAGACCGCTCGGCGACTCCAGCTTGGCGTCTCGATTCGTTTCTAAAGGACAGAAAACGGAGATGAAAAGTGAATCCACAGACGATAGAACCTTCAAATTTGTAGATGTTGTTTATCTTACAGCCGGCGTTAGTGACGAAGCGGTCTGCGGCGCATCAGTCACGGTCTGCACGGCTGCTACTGTCGGAGGTTCGAATCCTCCCTCGGGCATGGGTGTTTATGTTGCCGCTAGCGTAAGTTAGTTTATGTGAGTCAAGTAATTAGTGTGAAAAATCTTTTCAGAGTGCTAGTAAGACTATTTTAATGCTAGAAATGCGAAATATTAATTTCGAACCATGGTTAGAATTTAAAAAAGGGAAAAAAAGTGTTTCTGGATGTTTTGAATTCAGCCATCAATGGTGTAATAGAGGTGTCAGGTTATATCAAAATACGTGATTAGGAAAGCGTTTTTAAAAGCTAAATCTATGAAAATTTATATTCAGAAGTAGAAACAACCAATACAGACCATCCAGTCTATCCATGCGAAGCAGCAGGAATTACACTAGTTGTTATATAGAAATATACAGGGTGAATCTAAATTCGCGCACTCGGGCTTCGCAGCACGATTCCTCACCCGCCGGCAATAAAAAATGTCTCCCACATAATTTCATCCTTCGGATATTTCCGCCAGTAAAAAAGAAAAGAAAAAAAAAGGTTGTTAAGCTTAAGGGACTTAATTGCAGGGTCATCAGTCCCTAAAGTTACAAACTACTTATCAACTACCTTATACTAAAGACGACACATACATCCATGCCCGACGTGGGATTCGAACCCCCGGTTCGACGTCTGATATGGCTGTGTGTTCCATACGTCAGTATTATTGTTTAATGAAAAATCAAAAGTCAACAATATAGGAAGATCTAGAAGATATATCAATGCCCCATTGTTATAATTAGTACTTTTGTCAACTAAGCAAATCATAGAAAATTAATTCAAACCAAATCTGTAGGTAGAAAGGATCACAGTGTAACCCTAAATCATCTCTGCATACTTTCGTGCTGATACTAAACATTTCTGGATGTATAGCAAGATAATTACTGATGCCACAATTAGATTATGCCATACGAACATTCTGAGTAATTTCTTGTGTGTATTTAATAACTCAGGAAGAAATAATATCTGTGTTTTACAAAATATATTTATTTAACAAAAAATCGGACTGTAAACATTATGACAATGTATCAACCCATCGTATTGTCAAGGATGTATATATAGAACCAAGTGACTGATGTGCAGTTAGTCAGTTAGTTGGAGTTAGATGGTGAATAAATTGGAATCTGAATCAAAAGAAGAAGTTGAATTTATTTTGTGTTTCATTAGCAAACTAACTCACAAAGGTCACGTAAAAATATTTATGCCTTTTGGTGTGATAAAGAAATCATTCTTAATTATCGAAGTATGCAGCTGTATTTTAGTGTTCCAAATAATTAACCAATATAACCGGAGATTTATTTTTATTTTATTTATTTATTTATTTATTTCGCTGTCTTTTACAATGACCTGTTATGTAGATGCTAAAAAAGGTCGTATTTTGCACAGATAATTGATTTTCTACAATGAATAATTTTTTCTTATATCTAGTTAAATCTAACGATATACAGCTTAACTAACTTATGAAATAAAACTATAATAATTAGAAAAAATTATTAAATAATACATATCCTTTTAAGAAGAAGAAGTAAAGAATAAGGGCAAGTACAGACGTTAATGTTGAAAAATACAGTGAAAGAATAATATAGTTTATATTTAATAGACGAAGTTGATAGGAGAGAGAAAGATGGAGACGATGGAGTCCGACACTTTGTGTTGCTTAAGGGTCGAGGACTTGGCATTCCCATCAAGTCGTCAACCCTCAACCATCGTTAGTATTATCTATATGTTATACTAACTTCTAATTCAGATTCAGTGGTCTTCTGTTTTGTTGTAAACTATTAACAGGTTTATAGTGCAATTTTGCCGGATAAAACTAGCGACAATTTCATATTTGTCCTTACTACAATAGTTGCACTAATTATTGCCTATTAAATGATGATCACTGTCCGCAATGGAATGCAATGTCAGAAAATCAGGCGATGCTGAAGGAATTAGATTAGGTAATGATACAATGAAAGTAGTAGATGTATATTTTTTTTATTTTTTTTTTTTATTTTTTTATTTTTTTGGGGTAGCAAGATAAGTTCTGATGGCCGAAGTAAAAAAGATATAAAATGCAGAATGGCTGTGTGAAGAAAAGCGTTTCTAAACAAGCGAAACTTGTTAACATCCAATATTAAATTAAATGTTAGGAAGTCCTTTCTGAAAGCATTTGTCTGGGGCATTGTATGGGAAACGTGGACGATGAGTTCAGATAAAAAGATGATAGAAGCTTTTGAAATGTGGTGCTACAGACGAATGATGAAAATTAGATGGGTAGATCACATAACTAATGAGGAGGTGGTTAACCGAATCGCCGGCCGCGGTGGTCGAGGGGACTGCGGCGCGCCAGTCACGGTCTGCACGCCCACTACGGTCGGGAGTTCGAATCCCCTCTCGGGCATGGATATTTGTGCCGTCCTTAGTGTTAGCTAGTTCAGAAGTAGTTTGTAAGTTTAGGGACTGCGACCCCGTACTTAAGTCCCATAAGCTATACAAACATTTTTTCTTAAGCGAATCAGGGCGAAGAGGAGTTTGTGGCATATCCTGACTTAGAGAAGGGATAGATTGGTTGGGCACATTCTGAGACATCAAGGAATTGTTCAAAAAATGTTCAAATGTTTGTTAAGCTTATGGGGCTTAACTACGGGGTCATCAGTCCCTAAACTTACAAACTACTTATGAACTACTTACGAACTAGGACGGCACAAATATCCATGCCCGAGGGGGGATTCGAACCCCCGACCGTAGTGGCCGTGCTGACCGTGACTGGAGCGCCTCAGTCACCTCGGCCACCGCGGCCGGCTCAAGGAATTGTCAACTTAGTATTAGAAGAAAGCCTGTGGGGTAAAAATCGTAGAGGGAGACCGAGGGACGAATATAGTAAGCAGATTCAAAAGGATGTAGGTTGCCGAAAGTATTCTCAGATGAAGAGACTAGCACTGGACAGGGTAGCATGGAGAGCTGCCGACTGAAGACCACAACAACAACAACGCTGTCCGCGTCGCCGCGGTGGAGTAGCCGAGCGGTCTAAAGCACCTCGTGCGGAGTGCGCGGTTACTCGCCGTGGAGGTTCGAGTCCTCCCTGGGGCATGGCTGTGTGTGTTTGTCCTTAGGTTAGTTTACCTAGGTTTAAGTAGTTTGTAAGCTACGGAGTGATGACCACGCAGTTTGGTCCGATTGATTTACAGACATAATGACATTTGATTTGGCTGTCCGCGTCGTGTCCGCGTTGATATCTGTGTTGGCGTCCGGACACTATAAGTGGCTCCAGAGACACTCTTCCGAGTTTAAACACCTCCGCTGACCACCAAACTCTCCAGACAAAAGCATATCTGGGATGCCTGTCAACGTGCAGTCCAGCAGAGCTCTCCACCCCTTCATGCTCTTATGGAGTTATTGACAGCCATGCAGGACGCCTGGTGTCAGGTTGGTCCAGCAGTACTTGAGACGTTAGGCGACTGCATGCACATCGTTCACTTCTGCGTGCTAGCGGCGGCCCTACACTATATTAGGCTGGTGTACCAGTTTCTTTGGCTGCTCGGCGTAAATTTCCAGTTTTTCCCCCCAAATGCTGATGGTTTGGCGTTTAGGTATTTGATGCGGTGGCGCGGCCGCGGCCCACGTGAGAGTGGGCGGGGGCAGCGGCGGCCCGCGTCCGTCAGCGGCGGCGGCGCTCGGCGGGGCGCCCGTATTATGTTGATTACGAGCGTCGGCCGTGGCCGGTGGCTGTTGGCTGGTGGCTGGTGGCTGCGGCTGTGGCCGGCACGCAGCCCCCACATTAATTACGGCCTGTCAGGCGCGGCACCCCGCCGCGCCGGCCCCCCACTGCCGGGAAATGACTAAAAAATAGCCGCGCGCGTTCACACGGCACGGCACGGCGCAGGCAGCAGGTAGCAGGTAGCCGGTACTCGCCGCTAACGAGTGCCAGCCGCGGGCCTTTATCCGATACCCGAATACGTCACACCCTGGCAGGCGGCGTTTTGTTCGGGAGGCGCGCTCCAGCCGAGTGAGACGCACCGTACGGCTCGGCAGTGGCAGGAGGTCCAAGGGTGGGGGGGGGGGGGGGGGGCAGGCACTTTCCCTTGCCACGTTGTCTGCAGATCCGGAGGGTCTGTGCACATCCCAGGGAAATCGTAGTCATTAGAATCTGTAGCATGTCGGAATTAGATTTGCGGTTGTAGCTTAATGAAACACGTACTGAAGGTACCACCTCATTCTGTCCAAGGAAGACAAAAATAGAGGGAAGCAAAATTATGGTTTAATGTTGTAAGATAGCTGCTATGGGAAGGAATACATTTCATATTCAAATGTACTGAGAATTTGAGACCAGTGTCAAGCTAGTCAGGCATGGATCGTTTATCTTTGGTTGCAGGCTTATTTTTCGATGGCAGTACTATCGATATTGGAGACGGTGACAGTATTGTTGTCGGGAAGTAAGGTTGTGATTATTGAGAGTCCAGACTTTGTAAGGCGCGACGATGAAATTGCAGAAGCTTGGGGACCGTGGTTGTGTGCAGTTGTCGTTCCGGCGGGATAACCAAGGAGATGAGATTTTGAGACTCATATTTCATTTTTAATAATTAGTTAGATAGAGTTTCTTAAACAGATTATCAGTTTATCTCTCCTCACATTTTTATTAAAAGTGCCATAGATGTATACTTTTGCTAGTTTTCCAGTAGTTAGTACAGCAGGAAGCAGTTTGGTGTTGCGCAAATATATGCAGTGTAGCTAAAAAAAAAAAAAAAAAAAAAAAAAAAAAAAAAAAAAAAAAAACCCTACCAATTCAGGTTAGTAAGTGAAAGTAATCGAAAAGTGAATGTGAGAAAGAATCACATTTTGTCAAGTCGACAGGGGGGGGTGGTTTTTTTTTTTTTTCTGGGACCAAACTGCAATGGTCATCAGTCCCTAGACATACTTAAACAATCACCACACAAATACACCCACACCCACCCACACACACACATAGATTTGAGTAGATTAGATTAATACTTGTTCCAAGGATCATATATACGACATTTCGTAATGATGTGGAAAGTATCAGTTTAGTAAATGGTGTCTATACATGACAATCAATGGTTTAAGGATTTATCACTTGGTTCATAAAACCATCTATTTCTGTGGACAGTGACCATACGTTAGCATGTATAAATTTTTTTTTTTTAAATCTCTTGGTCACACTGTTTCTATTTTATTATTACGCGTTTCGATACATCATCATCAGATAACGTTTTTAAAAACGATGGTAATTAAAATACATCTTATTGGAGATGACTAACTAAAATATAAACCACCATCGTGCCTGTCTAGTCAAGGTGTGTCGACTAGGATCTCATGCCAAACAGTTTAATAATAAAATAAAAACAGTGCGACCAAGACATTTCAAAAAATTTTATGCATTTTGAAGATTTATCTAAAAACTACCTGTAAACCCGGCATTGGGCGGGTATTTATATATTCTACACTCTCGTACTCCACCTCCCCTTTCCTCCTCTCTCTCTGCATCCAACTCTTTCTCTCCCATCCCTCTGTTCACCACCTTTCCCTCTCTCAGCTAAGTTTTTGCAAGGTACCCTCTGTCATGTACCATACAAACATTTATGTACTCAGTAACCTTCCTCAGTTGCTCTTGGTTTAAAAGTCATGTGTGCAAAAAGTCATCAAGATCGGAGAATATGCATTTTGTCGAAGTCCATTAAGTAACCTCCACCATGCAGCGAACGAAATTTTATACAGACAGTGACATTCCTCTTGTTTTTAACGTCAAGTGTGCAAAATGTCATCAATATCGGAAGAAAATTATAGATTCGTAAGCAATAGAAACGCAGGATCACATTGAAAAATGCACATTTTTATCTCAATTCTTCCAGTATTATTTCATACAAACCTTGTTCTGAGAATAACGAAAACAACACAAAAGGATGTGTGAAATTGGTCGAGCCATTCTCAAGTTATGGCGCGACCAAGGTATTTAGTGATCCATTCTTATGTTGCAAGATACCCTCCCCCCCATGCACCGTATGAAACCTTAGATATACGGTGACGTTCCTCTTTGATTTGAAGGTCAAGAGTTCAAAATTTCCTGAAGATCTATAAGAAAACTGTCCTCCGCCATGCACCTTAATTCTGTCGAATCGCAATACACTTTCTTTGCTGACGTCTTCTACCTATAAACTACATTTCAGCTTTATAGGTGTACTAGTCTTAGAGATTTTGTGTTTAGTCAGTGAGTGAGTGAGTACGTGATCAAAAATGTTCAAATGTTTGTAAAGTCTATGGGACTTAACTACGGGGTCATCAGTCCCTAAACTTACAAACTACTTATGAACTAACTAAGACTAAGAACGACACAAATATCCATGCCCGAGGGGGGATTCGAGCCCCCAAACGTAGTGGCCGTGCAGACCGTGACTGGAGCGCCTCAGTCCCCTCGGCAACCGCGGCCGGCTGTGCGTGATGACCTTTCGCTTTTGTATATATATAGATATCTCATGAATTACCTGTCCTACTAAATATTATTTACCAGGTTCATAGAGTGCAAGATTAGGAAAATGCCTGCGAAATGTATTGTAAATTGAGTTGGTAAACAAGTAATAAATGACAACCTCGTGTTTATTAGGGCGAATTTTCATGCAATTCATTGTCTTTAACATCATAGCACCTGAACTATATGTCATAATACGATATTATTTCTAAGGTACATCTAATGGTGTATACGTAAAATGTCTGCAAAATACGTCGCGAATAGAGTTAATAGGAAAGACTAATAAATCAAAACGCCATACGTGATTAGGCGATTTTCCATGAGTCTAACTGTTTATGACTCCGTATCTCATGAACTGTATGTCATACTATAATAAAATTTCGAACGTACATTCAGAGGTATGTGTGTATACTGTCTAAAACATTTCTCGCGAATACAATTAATTGTGTACGAGTAGTAAATTGTAACGTCATGCCAAATGCCGTATTTTTATTACATGAACGCCAAAAAAGCAGTAAGGTACAAACTTATTTCCTTTCATCTTCTTGCTGGGGTTGTCAGCGAGAGAAAGTTTCCAAAAGGTTTCAAATAATGTTTAAAGTTTGTTAAAAGTTGCTAAGTGCTCTGCTTCTCAAATAGCGGACTGATAAAGTGCCGCAAGATGGGGACGTTTTCCTTGTTTATGACGTCATATCTCCTGAAATATGGGTCCTACCCCAAAATCCTTTCTTAGCTGACGTCTTCTACCTATAAACTACAGTCCTGCCAAATTTCAGCGTCATAGGTGAAGTAGTTTTTGAGATTTCGTGTTTAGTCCGAGAATGAATGTCCTTTCGCTTTTATATAGATAGAGATTCATCTAAAGTGAAATGACATTTAAAAATTCCTTTAATTTCTTTTTAAATACCAGTTGGCTGCCTGTCAGACTTTTGATGCTACTTGGTAAGTGACCGAAGACTTTTGTGGCAGCATAATTCACCTCTTTCTGTGCCAAAATTAGATTGAACATTGAACAGTGAAGATCAACCTTTCTCCTAGTGTTGTAGCTACGCACATTGCTATTACTTTTGAATTAGATGCACTGTTAATAATAAATTTCGTGATTGAATATATATATATATATATATATATATATATATATATATATATATATATATATATATATGTGTGTGTGTGTGTGTGTGTGTGTGTGTGTGTGTGTGTGTGTGAAGCTACTGTGAAGATTCCTAGATCCTTAAATAAGTGCATGCAGGATGACATTGGGTGCACTGCAGCAATTATTCTGATAATTATTCTGATTACACACTATTGTGCAATGAATACTTTTTTACTCAATGTTGAATTGCCTCAGAATATGACCCCATATGAAAGCAGTGAATGAAAATAGTGATAGTAAGCTAATTTACTGAGATATATGCCACCAAAATTTGCAATGACCCTGGTAGTATAAATAGCTGAACTTAAACGTTTCAGAAGATCTTCAATGTGTTTCATCCAATTCAATCAATCGTCAATGCAAACACCTAAAATTTTTGAATATTCTACCTTAGCTACAGATTTCTGTTCAAAGTTTAAATTGATTAATGGTGTCATGCCATTTACTGTATGATAGTGTATACACTCGGTTTTATCAAAGTTTAATGAGAGACCGTTTGTAGAGAACCACTTAATAATTTTCTAGAATACATCATTTAAAATTTCATCAGCTAATTCCTGTTTTTTCAGGCGTGATAGCTATACTTTTCATCAAAAAGAACTAACCTAGCATCTTCGTGAATACAGACTGGCAAGTCATTAACATGTATTAAGAACAGCAAAGGACCCAAGAGCAAACCTTGTGGGATCCTATTTTTGATAACTCCCCAGTTAGACGAATTAATTGTTTCTTCTACAACAGGTGAACTAAGGGAGGACTCGTACCTTCGACGGGGAACAGTTGCACACTCCGTAGTAAACAACAACATAGTCATTAGCATCGGAACACAAGCTGGGATTATTTTATTACATGTGTGTAAGGAAATCTGTCGTCTTCTTTAAAAGAAACCATCGCGGCATTTTCCTGGAACGATTTAGAGAAAACGTGAATGCGGCAAAGAGAGATCTGAACCGCTATGATCCGAAACAGAAGTTCAGTGTGCAAACCATTACACCATCTCGCTCGGTTACAATCTAACGGCACGTAATCTACAAGATCAGCAGTTTTAACTATTCTATTATAGGAGGCTACACACGCACAAGGCCGCAGTCCAGAGGATTCGAAATATATGTTTTCATGCTGTCTATATTGTGCAGATCCGTCAGGAACCATGGAATGGAGATATAATGTATCGGATGAAGTACGGTAATCTCCTTTCCACATCCACATGAGAAAATGTTCAAATGTTTGTAAACCTATTGGACCAAACCGCTATTTTCATCAGTACCTAGACTTACAAACTATACTAAGTATAAAACACACACACCGATGCTCGGGTGGAGGACTCGAGCCTCCGGCGGGATTAGCCGTCTAATCCATTGCATGATGCTTCAGAGCATGTGGCTACTTCTGCGTGGCAGTATCTTCAGAGACGAAATATTACTGACGTTAGTGGTCAGTATGTGCACTCAAACTAGCTTTTACTCGCAACATGAATGAAAGAAGCTCCTAAAGGTTCCTAAGACGGTTTACTTGTGACTCCTGTGGATTGCGAATTCTCCGTACAGAACCATATTACATCATGATTAACAAACATCACAGCAAGGACTGAAACAATTCAAAATTACGTAAAGCTTTCTTATTTTTTATTTCCAAAAATCGGGAGTCGACGTAGAAGGGGTCTCAATTCTTCTCACTTCTCGCACGTACCCGTCGACCTGATGGGTGAAGGCTGCCGTCTAGTCGACATCTCCATACGCCGTTCTTGCGACATAATTAAAACATCGTTTCTAGGCATACGGGTATTATAGAAATCTTACATAGTAAGGACAAACAAAATACTTAACTTGCAATATAATGCTTGTTGTGTTGAGCGATATGCAGGGAAAAGAAATAGAACGTTTGATATAAAATATAAAGAAAACATTAGTATCTATAAATATGAAACAAAGAACTCCACATTTTGCTTAACATCTAAAAACAGACTCCCACAAACCAACATCCAGATAAGAATACATGAAAGTAATTACAATAAACAACACCTAACAGTACGAGAAAATTACCATACCCAAAAAACCAGAGCAGAAAACAAAATCTTGTTGAATGATCAAGTACACCTATCAAACAACTTACAGCTTATATTAGTAGATTGTATACGAACAGGTCCATTTGTTTCACTTTCTCGTTAATCCCCCCTTTCCAAAAAAGCATTAAAATCAATGCTCAAATCATGAAAACACTACCATTTCTACTGACATCTGAGATTACACCCACCCACACACACACACACACACAGAGAGAGAGAGAGAAAAAATGCACCATATTTTTCGTGCACACAAAACACAGACGCCTCAGACACGTACTCAGATAAGTTGGAAACTCATGTAAACAAACGAATTTCTTAACGAGATACAAGTTCAAGTCTGTGCCACAGTAAGCATTGAAAAAGTGAAAAAAATGAAGAAAAAAGTACACGAATATGACGAAGTTGCGTGAATTCAACCGGTGATCAGGTGGGAAAGAAATTAATATTTTGCGAAGCCTTGCATTCTCATTACATCATTCTCTTCCCTTCACAAAGGAAAACAAGATGTGTTCTTCTAGTTGAAGATTCCTACCAGTGCGAAGATGGGCAATACACTGAACATTATAGCTACCTATATGATAGCCGGTATGTTCAGCTTTGCCACAACAAGCGCTGACGTGTCTTTGCATGGTTAGCCTGGAAGCAAGGAGACCTTGGTAGACCACTGGAAGGAGTTTGCACCACATCCACACACAACACAAATCACCTAATCGCCATAAATTCAGGAGAAAGGGCGATGAACACTGACGACACTATTAACTACGTCCTAGATGTGTTTGACTGGGTTCAGATTTGGTGATTCAGGGAAGGTGAAAGGGGCAGTACATCAGTTGCAAATAGCCACTGTGTTTCTCGACACCACTCCATCACACGCTTGGCCTTGTGGAATGGCGCAAACATTTGAAATTTTGATGTGATGATGTGTTGAATTGCTACGTGTAAAAAGGATCCACGTTGGTTAACGTTGGTTAACTAGTATGTAGGATGCAATTCAACACATGAAAATTTATGAGCCGAGGTGGGGTTTGGAGGTGATATTATTGGATTGACGAAACTGGTCAAATCACAAGTTTCATAACGTCACACATGAAGATGTTTTATTTATGACAACTGATTTCAGGTTGGTTCCACCACTTATTGAGGACACTTACTACAGCACTCATTGAACACCCGATAATTCATAAAATTTCCAAATGGTTTGTGTCGAGCCTCCAGACCATCTAAGTCAAACTCAGCACGCTCACAGATACTATAAGCAATTACTAATAGTCAGTCACCATGAGGAGATGCTGCTGTTCGCTGGAAGAGCTTATATCGATAGTAGGTAGGTGGTCATTATGTTCTGGCTTAATGTCAGTTTCGTTCCTAAACAACTGAAATGGATAAAACTGAAAGATGGCACCAAGATTCCATCGGGTTACTATCACATTTTGTACGGAATTTAGTGAATTTTCTTCTATCCGTTAATCAGATCCATCGAAATATAATTTGTGACTAGTAGTTGAATAAAGTCCGATACAGTTATTGCATTTAGATTGGCTTATCGCCTAAAGTAGTTTCGTACCTGCATTGCCAAGAAAAAACATCGCAAACATCGACGGTATGTGCTGTGTGTCTAGTCTCGAAACAAACTTGCTCCATTTACACATGGCACTCGATATTGACAACAGCAAATCCCACCGCATACTTTGCCCTCAAGATTTCTGTCAGTACTGCACTGGTCTGTTCCAGGTTCGTTTGTTTTTTCAGCCGTATTAGACGTACGTTATCAGTCACAAATGGCACTTATAATGTTTTGCTGATGAAGAGTTGACTGATACGAATTCGTCTAGGCTTTCGAAAAATACAATACAACGACGTAAATTCCGGGATGTTCCTGCGGTGAGAACAAGTGTTGACCGTTCTGTCGATAGCATGTCATAGTTACTTGCTGTGGCGGTATGTGTACGCAATGTACATAATTGGAGTAACAAACAGAATAAATTATATTTAAACTCAGTGGCTGTCGTTAATCTTGTGCTAATGTACTACAGCACTCTGTAAGTATCCCACTAAAATATGTGATTTCTCTCTGAATGGGAACTGAAAATTGCATTATAATTACGCCACGTATATGCTTGAACGCAAACCTACTGCATCTCAACGGAACGTGCTGCTCATCTTGATTTGCGACCGCAACGCTCTCCAGCGCCCGTTGCGCGCTAGCGCGTAGATCATCGTGTTTACGAAGATGGATGTGCGTAAAATTACACAGTATCTCTGTTGCGATCATCGGAAAAAAACCTGAAGCTGTAGCTTTCTTATGCTTGCAGGTGGCATGCAATACACCTCCAGAACTTACTGTTTTTTCGAGTCAAGAGACTCAAAGACAGTACATTTATCATTAAGCGGTTGAGATTGCTAACAAAATGTATGACCAAATCACTTTTGCAAAAAAAAAAAAAAAAAAAAAAAAAAAAAAAAAAAAAAAAAAAAATCATTAAAAATTGTCAACGGTGAAATATATCATCTTCACCAGCTCCACTTGTCTTGCTCTTATATTCGCTCTTTCCTGCCGCGGCGGAGCGGCCGAGCGCACTGAGGCGCTATGCTACGATGCGCGAGGCCGTTCTCCGGGGTTTGAATTCCCCCTCCCCCCCCCCCCCACCCTTTTGAGCATGGATGTTTGTGCCGTCTTTAGTATAAGCTAGTTAAAAATTACTTTGTAAGTTTAGGGACTGATGACCCCGCAGTCAAGTGCCATAAGACTTACAAATATTTGAACATTTTTTTCGCTTTTTCCATGTTTTACATATTGTGCATATTCAGATGTTTACTTTGGCATTCCTTCGGAGACATTAGGTTCTGCCTGATACATTTTTCTAGTTCATACATGCGGGACAACGCCTCGGCTCAGCAATGTTTGTTGTGATAATTGTTAATTTTAGTATTGTACGTAAACACTGTTCCTCCTGCACTGCGTCTGCTTGCATAATCAAGCACTAGCCATGTTCTCTTTGTTTGTGAAACTGAACTATTCCAACGCTGTACTGAACTGCAACGTAATTAAAACACCGTGGTAAAAACCGAGTGACGCATTCTATTGTCTTGATTTTATTGGTTCCTGTGCCCTAGCACAGACAACTCAACAAATTCCATCGTGGATAGAGTTCGTTCTTGTTTCTAATAAATATCGTCGAATGCCGGATTTATAATTGTATTATATTAACGAATAAGTTACAAAACCATAATTAAACCAAATCGTTAAAATATCTGGGAGAGTGTTATTTACATCTCTTTTCCTCCACTGCTCGTGACACTAACCACTACGGTAATACGTCGTCTTAAAAATAAATAACAACGATTATGGGATATCATACTTCAATTATCAAGAAATAACCTGAAACGTTAAGAAAACAAAAACGGAAAAAATAAAAATATTTCTGAAGTTTGCAACGCGAACCGAGTCCGCTTGTAATCTCGGATCTAATTTTACGTAAGGTGGTGTAGCTGAAAATTAAATAAATGGAAAAAAAGTAGGAAGGGCGAACGATTAGTCAGCACTGTGGTGTTTGCTAATATGGATGTATGTGCTTCCATAAATCGTGTACCCAGTTGTAAAAGATTTATGATTCAAATAAAATGGTTTAATTATTCCTCTAGATGCTGATCGGTAGATTGGTGATCATTTCAAGTCCCTACGATGGGTGAATAATAGCCGCGGCGGAGTGGCCAAGCGCATTGAGTCGCTATGTTCCGATGCGCGAGGCTGCTCCCCGTCGGGTGTTCGAATCCCCCTTCGGTCATAGATGTTTGTGTCGTCCTTAGTGTAAGATAGTTCATAAGTAGTTTGTAAGTTTAGGGACTGATGACCACGCAGTTAAGCCCCTTAAGCTTGACAAACATTTAAACATTTGGGTGAATGATAGTTCGAGCCACCAATATAGTGAATATAACTCACTATGTAAACCAAATAAATTAGTTGGAATACACAACACTAAGACTGTTTTCACAGTGCTGAATAAGAGAAACTGAAATTGTAAGCCACTAGTGTCGATAGACTTGAGTTCAACACTACAGGATCTGCACCGCCACTACGGTCGGGGGTTTGAATCCCCCCTCGGGCATGGATATTTGTGCCGTCCTTAGGATTAGCTAGTTGATAAGTAGTTTGTAAGTTTAGGGACTGATGATCCCGTAGTTAAGTCCCATAAGCTTAACAAACATTTGAACATTTGACCATCAACACTACAGGAAAATATTACGAGTCCAAACTGACCAGAGTATTTCTAAGTCTCAGTTGACCAGAAATATTTCAAACCTCATGCTCGCCGCTGACACCTTTTGCAGCACCTCCAGAATTTCTGAATCTTCAACTTACATCATACGCAGTACATTGAAATCTTCATCACATAAACTGCCCATGATTTTTCCATTATAATTTGAATTTCAGTTTTTTTTATCTTTGTATAGTCTTTTCATATGATGTTATCGGAAATGTCAAACAGATGCATTATACACAGGCATTTATTGCTGCCAGTGATAGGGTGGGCGGTCGCCAACACTCTTAGTAGGTGCCTGGCGAAACTGCAGGTTGTGACGACAACTGGGCACGACTTCTATTCTTGATCCTCCACACCATAGCGTGTTCTACATCTACATCGATATTCCAAAAGCCACTTCACGGTGTGTAGCGAATGGAAAATCGCATACCATTGCTACTTCCTCCTATTCCAGTTACGTGTGGCTCGCGGGAAAAAGATTACCTCATGAAACGTACGTTCTCGAAACTTTGACAGAAGCCCGTACCGCGATACAGAGCGTCTCTCTTCCAGCGTTTCCTAAACATCTGTGTGGCGCTCTTCCGTATACTAAATGAGCCCGTAACGATGCGTGATGCTCTCCATTGGATATTTCATTTCAATTAATACTACTTGGTACGGATCCCCACACTGATGAACAATAATCACGAACTAGCCAAACGAGAGTTTTGTAACCCGTTTCCTTTATGGACGGCCTACACTTCCTGAGGATTCTTCCAATGAATCCAACAAGGGAATGGTCAGACTTGTCATGCCGAAACATATATTGATTTTTTTAGCACTGTTAGTTAACATTGAAGGAAGTCTGTATGCAGAATGTTAGCTGCTGACATGTCCTGGAAGTCACTTAAAAAAAATAACGAAAATATCTGTTTTTCATGCTTAGCGCTTGCGGTGACGGCTGGCCACCCCTGGAAATGGCGAGTTGCGAGCTGTTATTATGGTGAACGTTGTGCGCATGGTCGGGAGGTGCGGCCGTCTTATCGCGGCCTTCACTAAATAGGAATAACGTTGAACGGTTTTTGTGGAAAGGGGAGACGAATATTCGTTTCTGTGGCATGCACTTCCTTTTCATTTCTGGTACGTATTTGGAAACATGCCGCCCTGAAACTCGTTAGAGATATGAAAGATATTCTGTACATCTACATCTATATACTCCGCAAGCCACTTTACGGTAAACATTCAATCTCCCCTCACAGGTGATGGCAAATCCTGTAAATGTTTTGCTGTTTGCCATGAAGATATACCACAGACGCCAAATGAAGCAATCAACAGAAAACACGCGTCAAGACTATGTGATGTACGACATGGCAGTAAACTTCTAGACGAGCATGTAAATAGCGCAGACATGTGGCTAGAAACGACTGAAACACTCGATATTGCAGACTGTGAAGATATAGACGGCGAAGAAACGGAAAAAAGTTGCACATATGAAGACTCTTCGACTGATAGTGCCACGTGCCATCATCAATTATCTCCGAAAGCAACAATAGCAACTACAATTACATTATCAGACAAAGAAAAAGCGGTGAAGTATTGGTTGAACGAAAGTGGTAAGAAACGCCTACGTGTCAGTACTGTTAAAAATAGGTATCGCTTTGTCCGTTCTGTACGTGAATTGTATAGATGGAAAAAGGAAGTCGCTGGACGCTGTAAGAGTCGACTGGAAATTGCAACGGAGATAAATGCGCGTCTTTATGAGCAATTTACCGATGCCAGACGACAGTCATTAAGTGTCAGTGACACAACTTTGCGTGATTGGGCTTAAAGATTGCCAAAGCTATAGGCGCTAAGCAATTTACAGCTTCTCAAAGTTGGATTAGTCACTTCAAAAGATCACATAAAATTGTGGCACAATGAATAACAAAATTTGTATCGAGAAGCATTTCGGAAAATGAAGTGACTCAAATGGAAATGATAGAAGCTTTTCTTACGACTGCAGAAAATAAGATCGCCAGTTTTAATGTATCTTACGTTTACAAAGCAGATCAGTCAGGTTTTGAAAAAGAAATGCGTGCGAAAAGAACACTGTCATTCAAAAAGGAAAACATATTGAGGCAATTGCGCAGTTCACGACTGCACTCACCCATTCATACACTATAATGCCCATAATTAGTCTGGATGGTTCATTGCTGCCTAAATTATATGTGGACGTTTTGGACCACGTGTCAAACAAACAAGGTTGTACGCAGACAATCTTGTGGTAGACGCATCGAAGTCTGGAAAAATGGGAAATGATAACGTTACACTTTTCATGCGTCATCCTTTTATTTCGTTCTGCGGGAACAAATCTCTTCTTCTTTTAGATTCGTTGTCAGGTCATAAAAGTTCTGATTCATTAAAAGCTGTATTTCGAGCTCACCCTGACAAAGAAGTAGAGATACTTCAGATTTCACCCAGCACGACGAACCGTTAGACAGAGAATTTTTCCGCTAGTGGAAGGCATTTTACAGAAAACTAACAGAAAAAATTATTGTGTGTAAATCACTGCAGTTTCCTGTCTATCACCGTGACAATATTCTCAAGTTGCAATCAATCGTACATTATCACTTATCCTCCCCGGGGTTTCAAAATGTGATTAAATATGCGTGGCACGCCTCGAAATATACGGATATTAGGCTTGATTCCTTCCTAACACCGGCCGAGTTTTGTCTACGGACCTCTAACAACGTCTGTGATTCGCAGGGCTGTCATATGTCGTCTTTGCTTGTATGTTCTTGGTGCACAAAAAACCTATGTTTTGAACATTGTATCAATATTTCACATTTTTACGGTAATTACGAGAAATAAAAGTGTGACGAGTTCTAAACCGTGTATGTATTTGTGTCTATTTCATAGCTATTTGGAAAGAATGTTGTAGATAACATATCAGATACATTTGTCAACGAATTTATTACCATCGTGTTTATTAATTATCGTACGATCGCTTTCACTGGGCGAATCAGCTCTCTCACTGCTGTGGCAGGAGAGCGGCGCGTAGCTAACGCCACCTTGTCCCTAAATGGCGTTGGTATAACGCAGTGAGAGAGGTCATGGTTGTACAACAGGCAGTTATAGGCGCGGAAACCATGCGACAATAATGTCATACTTCATAAAAGTTTTTACAAACTTCCAGGTCATGTGAGCAGCTAACCGTCTGCATACAGACTTCCCTCAGTGTTAACTCACTGTGGTAAAAATAGCAACACAGGTTTCGACATGACAAGTCTGACCATTCCCTTGTGAGTCTGGCATCTGCCTTGCCGACGGTTGATTTTATATGGTCTTTCCTTTTCATGGATGAATAGCACGAGTTGTACTTCACATGATCGGTGCTTTTGGAAACCAGGTTGATTCCTACAAGGGAGATTTCCGTTCTCCAGAAATGACACAATATTCGAACTAAAATGTGTTCCAAAAATTCTGCAACTGACCGATGTCAGAGATGAAGTTCTACAGCTTTGCGCATCTGATCGCTAACCGTTCTTGTAAACAGAAATTACCTACGCTCTTTTCCAATCCTTAAGTAGGCTTCGCTCCTCTAGAGAACTTCAGTACAATACACTTTAGATAAGTATATGCCAAGTAAAATATTTAGTGACGGAAAAGATCCGCCATGGTTCAACAACTGAGTTAGGAAACTGTTACGAAAGAAAGGCTAACTTCACCGCCAATAAAACGTAGCCACAGTCTTGCAGACAAGCAAAAATTAAATGATGCCAAAATTTGCCTAAGAGCTGCCATGCGAGAGGTGTTCAATAACTTGGAGAGCAATGCTTTGTGTACCGACTTGACAGAAAATCCTAAGAAAATTTGTTCCTAAGTCAAATCGGTAAACGGATCGAAACCAGATATCTAGACACTCTGTGACCATAATGGCATTGAAACAATGGATGACACACAAAAGGCCGAAATACTAAATGTCTTTTTCCAAACATGTTTAATCTCAACTAAATCCTCGCAAGAACGACAAAATGGCAAATATTGAAATAACTGTCTGAGGGATAGAAAATCAATTGAAATTGCTCAACCGAGGACCGGTCGCTAGACCTGATGGGATACCATTTCGAAGGAACATGTTCGCCTCCTAGCAACCATGCCTCCCGTCTTAAATATCTTTGTCTCGCAGTCGGTATCCAGTAAGTAAAGATCTTCACCTAAAATTATAAAGTGAGTAAGAAATCTTCGGGAACTATTTCCAACTTTTCCCTCAGAAGCTCCACCATTACTGCTTCTGAGCCAGGTGGAATATAAATACGTCGACTGACCATGTTAGAATCACTTTTCAAGCAGACATTCGCCCAAACTGTTTCACCTTCCGAATCTGTACTAATTTTACTCGATAAAGTCGTGTCCTTTATCGGTATAGACACGCCACCGCCTTCAGCCTGTGATATACGGTCCTGTCTGAGTTGAGGATTTCGTTACTATTGACACCTGGTTTGAGCCAACTTTTCGTTTCTAGTACTATGTGGGAATTATGACTATCTAAAAGTGAGAGCAATTCTGGGATTCTACCACAGACGCTCCTGCAGTTAGCTATTACTATAAATTTCGGGCAGGATCTACATGAAGTTTATTTCTTCTAATATTTCGGCTGTGTACCATCCAGCCATCTTCAGAGATAGAGTCATAGACTGACGTTGTAGCACTCTCTTCGTCCAAACCCGCGGACAGCGCTACTGTGCATACGGCCACAGATACACAGGCGCCAAAGACGTTAAACGACGGCAAGGAAGTACACATGGGTATGAATTATGTCTGTATATGCACAGTAGATTGTCGCGGAGGCATCGACGTATTATAAGCAGTGATGTGGCGGCGCCTTTGTAGATGTATTAAAGAAAGTGCCGGATTCCAAGACGCAGTTGCGACAAAGATCCAACGGCAGTGGCGGATCTCAACGACGTTATACTGGCGTGCACGGCCGCACAAAGCTGTTGACGTGAAACAGTTTGTTTGGTCAAGATGTGGGTGTATTTTCTATGTTGGATGTAATGCACAACAATACAGTTTCTGTGGGTGACAAGACACCAGTAACAACCAAGTGTGTTATCTCTAATTGTTGCTCTAATTGCCATTTCGCTAGAATAAACACACATTTGCAATTTGAGAAACGTAACTTTGCATTGGAAGTGTTATTTCTTTTTGTGGATTGTGTATACCTTTCCAATCTGTGTGCCCCTTATATAGGCAGAGTGAGGTTCTCGCTTTAGTCTCAGGACGTGTGCTAGTTATGCGCTTCATTTAATTCAAGCATCAACTTCGCTTAGCAGTTTCTCGGGATGTAATTGACGTATTGTGATTCAACCAACGCCATTATTTTTGTGATTTTTGATGCTATTGATTCCATACGAAATAATACGGGGTGCCCATTTAAAAATACAAAAGTTTGTGTTGAAAACTGGTGAAACCAGATTTTGAATATCTATTGTTGTTCCAATATATGGGATGGTAGATTTAGGTGAGACATTCTGTATATATATAATCAACCCTACTATAATCATAAAATCAGCAAAATACGAACTACACCAACAGTATCCCTACACATCATTCTAATCAAAGCAACAATTTCAGATCACGCACAATATTTTACAGGTTTGTGCACCGTTTCTCCTGCACAGATTATTCGCTGAATTTGTGTACTCTTTAGTTCTCTATAGAAAGTTTTAACTGTAACTTCTATTTTCATTATGCCATTACATCAACTCTCTATCCTCTTATTAGTTAAATATTTGAACTATGAGTAGAACTTCTTCAAATCTTGACCTAGATAGAGTCCTTTGAATTACCATTATTCGTCAGTAGAAGCAAGTAACGTCCTTCTTGAAGAATACATAGAATTTTTTGTGGTCTGTAATATAATGGTGACCAAGTTTTGCTCTTCTTACATTAGCTGATAGTTTTGGATGGTTCCTCAGTAATTTGTGTTCACCTACCTGGAATCTTTGTATTCTTTTAAGGTTTTTATCATGATACCATTTTCTTTTCTGTGCAGATTCGGTAAATGAAAATACCGTATTTCCTCTTCATATGTAACTTCTTCTCCCGGAAACTTCAGTATAGGTCTAACCTTTCATTCGAGTCTCTGACCATCAGAAAGTGCATAGAGTGTAGAAAAGAGGGGAAGACTGTTTACTATCTGTTCAAATAAACAAATACATTCGATCCACTTTATTTGTTCATTAGGTGCATAAGTTTTAATGAAACGGTTTAGTTCTCGGAAGACTCTTACATCGGATTGCTCAAAGGATTGAAGCTTTATATAAGGATATGTTTGATATTATTTTTGTGAATGAAGTGTTTCAACGCCTTGAACGAAAAGATAGAACCACTGTTGGAGAGCAAATTTTTTGGTTTTCCATAAAAGGGAATAAAAAGACGATGAATAACTCCGGACTGATTTGATTGCTTACAACTTTGCAAATGTTGAGAAGACATTGTACAATGCAAAGATCTACTTCAGTACACCATGAGCTACCAGTAAAGGACCTGCCTGGTCAGCAGCTAATAATTTCAATGATTGAGTTAGTAGAATATATGGAATTCCATCTTAATTCATTGGTTGCTTGGTTTTGATTTTTAATAGATAAGACAGGTTTTTAGATGGCATGTATTTTTCGCGTCGTATTTGGAAAATGGCAATACCATTTTAGTTTGTTTCCACACTTCATGGGGCCGAACTGTCCCCAGACTGCGTGTGTATGCCAAAATAAGGATTTCTCATGTGATGCAGGAAGGCCAAAACAAACTATTTCAAAATGAAGGTGTCTTCAATAATAAAGGAAAATTTAATATAGCCTAAAATAGCGTGTGACGCTGGGCTTTTGATTCCACTACCGTAAAGCATCATACATGTTGCGACATAGGCCTATAAATTATTGACTAAGCTAATATCCTTCATTAGGAAAATGCGAAAATCGATGGTGTTTTGTACAGTATCCTTAAACTCAGGAGGTCATTAAGGTAACATCGACAGAGTGTCTGCTTTTACATGGATGACGTCAAAGTCATATTCCTGAAACAACATGGTCTTTCTAGCTAGGAAACTATGAAATAGTCTGCATGACATTAAGAAACATAGTGCCTGATGATCAAGGAAGACTGTCATATGTTTTCTGAAAACGTAGTGATGGAACTGTTTAAAAGTCCAACTGATTGCTAGAAGTTCTAGATCTGTAGTGGAATACCGCTGTTCACATTCCTCTAATTTGCGACTTTCAAAGCTGTTTACAGGTAGGGCCTGTCAGAAATATATGACAAAGATACACCCAATACAGGGATCAATGCATGTGTGGCAATACAGAGATCTCGTTACATGTTGGGATGCTTCATATTTTGGAATTGACTAAGGTCTGTCCAAACCCACCGTACTTTAATCCTAAAAAGTGACAGTAAAGCACTACTGCTCAGTAATTGTTGTGGAACAAAAGTCTCAAAACAGGAGCATAACCGAGGAAGGCTTTGTTTCCAGTAGTTAGGAGCTGCAAAATACTATTACTCTTGAAACTTCCTGGCAGATTAAAATTGTGTGGCAGAATCGGGACTTGAACCTGGGACCTTCGCCTTTCGCGGGCAAGCGCAATACCACTGAGCTATCCCAACACGTCTTCAATTCTGCCAGTACATTGCCTCCTACTTTCTAAACTTCACAGAAGTTCCCCTGCAAACCTTGCAAGACTGGCACTCCTGGAAGAAAGGATATGGTGGAGACATGGCTTAGCCGCAGCCTAAGTGATGTTTCCATAATAAAACTTTCACTATGCAGCGGTGCACTGATATGAAACTTCCTGGCAGATTAAATTGTGTGACGGAACCGGGGCTCGCATCTGAGACCTAAGCATTTCGCGAACAAGCGCTCTATCACTGAGCTATCCCGACACGACTCACTGCTCCCCCACACAACTTCAATTCTGCCAGTACCTCGCCTCCTACTTTCCAGTGGTAGAGCGCTTGCCTGCAGGTGGAGGAGTTGGTCATTGACAGAGGAGGAGCTTCGGAAGCCACATTGGGAAGGAATTTATATTGATCTAGATTTTGGGGTATGTGAGGAGAGAGGACGTGTTCCAAGTCCTTTCTGAACACCAAGGTGATGGGGCAATAGGAGGAGGCGTCAGAAGGAAGCTTGCCGGGTTTAGGGAAAATGATGCGAGAGTTCTTCGACAAGTCGTGGAAAAAGCTAGTGTAGATGATAACTCTTTGTAGGGAGGTGAGAGCAGCATGGAAGGAATGAAGGCAGGCGCGGATGTGCCTGTAGGTAAGAAGGTTGTGACCAGGAGCAATGTTGCATTCAGAGCAAAATGTAAGTTCAATGTCAACGGTCAGTAATGGACTCGTTGAGTTTGAAGGGGAGGGGGGACGTGGTCTAAGTACTGGAAGGCAGAGGAGAGCAGAGTGTTCGGAGTCGTCAGTACAGTAATGGAAGTCAGGAAACAATGACAAGTCAAATCTAGAATTGTTGGGAATAGAGAAAAGATCGGATAGGTAGTAAGCGAAGTGTTCTGCCTGACTGTCGTTGTCGGGAGAGTGAATGTAGTTGTGGAGGAGAGAGTATGTTGGGTAGGGGCGACTGCCAGTAAGGCGACGGAAGGTTTGCCAGCACTTGGAGGAGTTGACGGGGAGCGTAGCGTGCATGTCTGGCGAGGATGCCGGACACTTGCCACACCGGACTTTTGCCACGCCGGACATTTGTCACACCTGACCCTTCGCCAGGTAGTAGGATTAGCGCCCCCTCAGGCAAGGGACGCCCTTCCCCGTACTCCCGTTGTTTGCTTCCAAACCTCCGTCTCCCATCTTAGACGATACATCCAATGCGAAAGAAATATTTTTGTTCGACATCTCACCGAAATATGCAACTTCTTTTCAGTATCCCGAAATCGAAATATTTATAACTTTTGTGAAACGAAAGCAATACTGTCGACTATGTCAGTGTCTAATTAGTTTTATCCAACCACAAATATGGATCTATTCTCCATCCGTTTGTACGGTAGCTTTCTTCCACACTTACTGATTGCAATAGAAACAGTCCATCGCCATGGAAGGAACACGAAAGGAACGATATAAAGGTAATTCGAATGTTCGCTTATCATTCAAGTTTTATCACGGCATTTGTACATATATTAATTGCTACAACTGCGTGAAAAAGAAGGAGGAAAGAAGAACGATACACTTTATAAACTTACTCTTTTGCGGCGAAATATTAGTTAATAAAGTGAATTGGAACAATGTTCAAATCAATGACAGAAAATACGTTTAAAAATATAGATAAGAGCGTCTATGTTTGACAGATCACCTAAAGTCGACATACAATTTTGAAATAAAGGAATATAGAATGCTATGCTTGTAAAGTACACTGTTGTTATACGTTATTTATCTGAGTCGCAGAGGAAACACCCTAGTTTTTTAAATGGAAATGCCATAATTCCTATGATCTGCACTACAAAAGAAACAAAAAGCACAATGTAATATGTGTACTAGTTTACAAGCGAAACTGAAGTCGATAGTTCCTGTCAGTCAGTGTGAGCAGATGTTATACTCGACTTCCGGAATAAATTAATAACTGCAGAGACGGAGCGGCCAAGCGCTATGCTTGTTGCGATCCCCCATCGGGCATGGATGTTTGTGTCGTCTTTAGTATAAGGTAGCTCGTAAGTAGTTCGTAAGTTTAAGGACTGTTGATCTCGCAGTCAAGTCCCTTAAGCTTAACAAACATTTGAACATTTTAATTTACCGACCCCGGCACTCTCATGATGCAGCCGCTGAACAGTTCATAGAAAACTTGAGTCTCAACACAAATAGGTACACTACTCATACAATTATAGTTCGCGGTGACTTCAATCTACCATCCGTATGTTGACAAAAATTCATCTTCTGACAGGGTGGCAGATATATCTTTCGATATTCTTTTAAATGCTTTTTTTAAAATTATTTTGTACAATTAGTTCACGAGCCCATTAAAATTGTAAAAGGTTTAGGAAACACACTTGAGCTCTTAGTCACAAATACTCCTGAGCATCACGACGGATACAGGGATAAGTGAACACAAAGTTGTAGCGAGCTCAGATCTGTAACAAAGATATACACCAAAACTAAATGCTAAATACGTCTATTAAAATAGAAAAAAGATAAAAATTCGGTTGACATCTTTCTAGGAGACAGTCTCCATTTTTTTTTCTAAATTAATTGTGTAAGTGAAGACCATATGTAGCTTACATTCAAAGAAATAGTATCAACAGCATTGGAGGGATTCATACCAAATAAATTAATAAGAGATTTGACAGAACAGAAAGCTTTTGCAGAAAATTTAGACGAATTCAAAATCCCCAAGATTGCCGATGTTTTACTGAAGCTCGAAATTTAGCGCGGCCTTCAATGCTACATTCGTTTAATATTTTTCACAACGAAACTCTTTGTAGAAATGTGTCGGAAAATCCAAAGAGATTCTGGTCCTATGTTATCTGTAGCAGAGGAAAGACTATGTGAATGCATTTATTGCGCGATAGCGACGGTAATATTACTGATGACAGTGCCACTAAAGCGGAGTTATTAAATGCAGTTTTCAGAAATTCTATCATCAAATAAGACGAAGTAAATATTCCACAATTCGAAATGAGAACTGCTGCAAACATAAAAGTAAATACCCTTAGTGATGCAAAGCAAATCACCCTATCAAATAAGTGATGTTGCAGTCGAAATGATAAACTATGTTTTCAAAAGTTTGTAATGCATAAGAAAAATACGTCTAATAAGTTTGTTTATGATATTCTTTTGTAACAATTATTTTTGAAAAGTAAGCTCCTTGCCTTGTTTCCATACCTTTTACTGGCCTGATTAAAGATAATCAACAACATGGTGAGAAACTTTTATTTTTATGGACTACAGCTAAATGTACTTCATGAGATCTACGTCTACTGTACAGTTATTTCTATGCTTGTCTAATTTTGGAGATATGGGAATTATTTCAACAATATAGCTGCTGAACTTGTAAATCTTAAGAGCAGATCTGTTTTAGGGTGTGTATTTTAGGTGCAATTCTAAACTTCAGATTCTTTTTAAAATCTAAAGTGTGCCTTATCAGTTTAACAAAAATGATATTTTAGGATTTAATTGCGGCTATGAAGTTACAGGAATAATTTTAGAACTCACAATCTTTGACGGTATGGCCATAATATTAGAAGGTAGAAAAAAGTTCTCTTAACGTGTCAGCTGTAGGAGCTTTTACCTAAATAGGAAACTGCAAATTGAAAAGCGGTAGATTTAACTATAAGTTCTGGTTGCAGGAGGATCATTTGAGTGATGTTTAATGTGTTTGCTTCGTTGAGTCAAATTTCACCGCGTATTGATTAAACGCTTGTGAACTGAACTGTGGCAAGCTAGCTTCATCATTAAGTTATTTAAGGATATTGAGGTCTGATACACTCTTTTTATTTTTATTTTTACATCTTATAAAGGTCGCATCGTTAGGTGGTCCTCACAGGTGTTCTCTACGTTCAATACGTCTCCGAACTTCGAAAGCTGCTTTCCCTTTCAATGATCGTGTTTTCGGAGTAAGCACATCCACACCTAATTATCGCATAACCACTGTAGTGGGCAAGAGGCCCGCCCTTGGCCGTTGTAACAAAATGTTTGTATAGTCTATGGGACTTAACAACGGGGTCATCAGTCCCTAAACTTACAAACTACTTATGAACTACTTACGAACTAGGGCGGCACAAATTTCCATGCCCGAGGGGGGATTCGAACCCCCGACCGTAGTGGCCGTGCAGACCGTGTCTGGAGTGCCTTAGTCCCCTCGGCCACCGCTTCATACTGACGGCCGTACTACAAAATGCTAAAGCGACTTGTGTGCATATGTCGGGACACCGTCCACAGAATTCTAGGGCCGGGAGGTAGATGGTAGGAGGAGGAGGGAGGAGAAAGGGGCACCCGCCCGACCCTTCCGCGTAGGTAAAAGTGTGGCAAATGTCCGGCGTGGCAAGTGTCCGGCGTGGCAAGTGTCCGGACACTGTCTGGCGCTAGGCCCGGCGTTGTGTCGTTGGAGTTGTCAGTGGCGTAGGTGTGTGTCCCGGTCGCGTGTCTGCAGGAAAGAGCGGTAGAGGCGGATGGATTCGCGCAGCAGAAGGACGGCCTGTAGAGGGAGAGTAGAGCAGTGGGGACTGATGGCTTTGGCAGGAATATGGGCTTGGATATGACTTCTAAATAATCTTGTCTTTAAAAATGGATGTGTGTTTGTATGTATGTTTCCTATATACTTTACACGATCTGCCAAAAATCCCTCTCCCGACTCAACCTCCTAAAGCTCCTGTCCGGCCCTATCCTCTCCATACCATCGTTCCATCATGCGCAGTTTCCACCCCACTTGGATTTCCGCCCCTCCCGCCAACTATAAATCCCTTTAGATCCTCGAACGCCAAGCTCTCCACCTCGCCTACCGGACTCGCCTCCCATCTTCCACGTGGATCCTCTATGACCTAATTCATTTCCCTCACCTTCTACAATTCCTGGAACATATCCGTATCCTGTACACCTCTCGTAGAATAGATCCCCTTAACTCCATGGTCCACCCCACTCTCACCAATACCACTGTATCCCTCCCTCCTCCACCTCCACATCCTCTCCCAGCGTCCTTTCCACGAGCCGCGGTGGAGTAGCCGAGCGGTCTAAAGCGCCTCGCTGCGGAGCGCGCGGTTGCTCGCCGTGGAGGTTCGAGTTCTCCCTGGAGCATGGGTGTGTTTGTAGTACTTAGGTTAGGTTACCTTAGGTTAAGTAGTTCGTAAGTTACGGACTGATGACCACGCAGTTTGGTCCGATAGATTTACAAACATTTCAACATTTGAACATTTTTGGTCATTTCCGCCATCTTTCCCTGTCGCATGACACCATCTACCCATCTTACTCACCCTGATCCTTCCCACTCGCAACCCCCTCGTAGATCCAGCGCCCCGTATACCATCTTTCACATCCCCCCTCTTGATCTAATCCTCCCTACCATTCTTTGAGTCCTTTCGCTCCTCTTTCCCCTCCTTTCAACTCCCCTTCTCCTCCTTCGCGCCCTCTGCCCTCCATTTCCTTCCCTACCCGCCCCCGCCCTGGGGTCCACAGTGCTACAGTTTTAAACTGTGCATCTTCGTCAGTGATGTTCCGCATGTCTACTCGTGTCTTTAACTCGTTGTGACCTCTACATGAAGTACAACGGTCACCAGCGTAATTTATTTAGTGTCTCCGTTTTATTCGTCGCTACCAGTGCTCGTGTCCATCAATGTGATTTTATCTCACCGGGGGCAACATCTAAAGACTGAATGTATTTTGTCACCTGTGTATATGTTTCAATCTTTATATTTTTCACCATGTCTATTAAATTCTGTTTTACTCCATTGTATTTAAAAATTGTTCATATCCATTGTTCACTTTCTGTAGGCTGAAGAGCGGCGTAGGAAGCTGTTGCCATCCTGCCCAGTATGGACATATAGTGACAATAAAGGAAAACGTTATCCACATAGCGTTAAGGAGAAAGCAACAGACGGTCGTGATGGTGGCTAAGTGGTTGCGTGATATAGAGTTGTTCACGTTCGAATCTATTTACATTCTGTATTTTTTCTCCCTTAACAAAAGTTGTCACTACTGCATCGGCCATAAAGATAATTAGAAGGACACTACCATACAATAACACACCATTGCATTACTCAAGCATACTGATAGTTTTCAGAGCATTCTAGCCTACTTTTGGGTAATACAACTATTCCACTATTTCGAATATACAGGACTTACTGAAAGATGAAATGTACCGCAATGATAATTGTAAAGAAAGTCTAAAAATGATATTTGTGCATGTGCGAGTTTCTTGGACCTTTTATTAATATTTTCATTATACAGTTTCAGACTCTACCAGTCACAATCTGTTCCAATATTTCGATAATTAAAATGAACAGAAACATCTTTCCATGCCTGCACTTTCTAGGCCGTATTAACTTTACTCATTTTTTCCCTTTCTGTTATGTCCTTACATCGTCCCAAAACGATTTCAAGAAATAAATCTTTCTTGTGTTGAGAGAATTTTAAATATAACTGTTTTTCCTGTTTACTTCTTTCCATCTTCACAAAATGAAACTTTCGATAACAAGTACTGTAGGCCTATGTCGATTAATTACTACGATCGATCGCTCATTAATAATGTCGATAGTCGATTTTAGCGGTGTTGCCAAGCATCTTCCATGGTGACTCAGATCAACATTGAACTAGTTTCGGAGGATTTAGGTTTAGCGTTATACAATAAAGCGGAAGCTTGAACGGAGTTGCAGTTTCTGAACTAACGTCAGACTTGATCCCCAAGTCAGCGATTTTTATACATTCGGGCCGAAAATTTTTAAATATAAGCTACAGTATGATATTAGTATATAAATCTGGATTAAAGAACTCTGACGATTGTGTATTCATAGTATACATTGTGTTCAGTTATGTTACATAGAATATAGAACGTATAAAATACATACACACATTAATTTTAATTTATATAGGATATAAGTTCCTCCCAGGCAATGCCAGATACGTCGCTAGTATTCTTAATAATATTCGTTATTGATTAAGACTGAATGTCAAGTGCAAAAGTGAAAAAGGTGAGAAACAGAAGAGGAAAATTCATCTAACTATCTTGACGCTTCAACTCTTCCGAAGCAGAGTACATGGTGAACAGTTTAATAAAATTTCTAAATCTGTATTACTATAAAGATTTCCGGAGGTTTTTGTTCATAAACTTGTGAAAATAAATAGATCCCTTCAAACAGAAAAAAATACGTCGAATGATTTTAGCAGGAGGGGTATCGGGATGTTCAGTAGACTCATGCCCGCTTTGAGGGTTTCACAAGAACCGCAGCTATTGGGGGCACCAAGATTGAGCATGGGGACACTCAAAATGAGGGAGGAGTGGGATTGAGAGGGAAGGACAAATTGCGGAGGCCCGAAATTGAGGGGAATCTGGGACTGATCACTACCAATATTTGACTTTACGTAAAGAACAGTCTGGTTTCTTGCTAAAAGAAAAAAACATCTTCATATGTTAATAGACGGCCTTCAGTATAGTCTTGCCGTTGAAAGGATCATAATTGTTGACTCTACATTTCCTCGAACCGAACAGCTTTGACAAATACCGCAGAAGTCATTCTACAAGTGATCGAGCGACGGTGTAGAATTGCCTTTCTCTCCTACAACTCTAGACTAAGTGCGGCGTATGGCTCAGACAGGTAACATTCGGTGAAGGGTCTCAGTCGTTGTAATATCAGTAGTAACGTGTTTTCTCTCAAGTATTTTTTTTTTTTTTTTTTTTTTTTTTTGTAGATTATAAAATCGAAACAAGCTTGTTTACTGTTAAATTTGCACTTAAAAGCGTTATATTAGATACTATGAGTCTCGACATACTTTTCGAAGATCATTTGCAAACGATATTGCAACAGTGCAGTTTACTTCGTAACATCGTGTGAGGGATAGGGGACTTTGTCAAATGTGCAAACTACTTTGACAAACATAACGAAAGTTTTGGAAAATATTCGCAAATGGTTTGGCATTGGGGAGGAACGCGTAATAAATTATTAGATTCCAGTTTTTTTACGACTCTATTTTGTGTTGTTAGATTCCTTTTTTTACGATTCTATTTTGTGTTGTTAGATTCATATTTTTCGATTCTACGTTGTGTTGTTATTGAAATTTGTTGCCTAGTGTTTTCAGCAAATTCTTTGAGAATCTTCCTAATAAGTAAAGTGGGTCTGTAGTAGTTTTGACTTTTAAGTTCTTTTTGCCATTCTCTAATGACCTTGTCAAGTTTGAAGAGCAATGGTGGTACCTGTCACCTTGTCGCACGCCGGTCTTTATCTGGAAGGCTTTGATATTTCAAAATGAATTTCGTCAGTAAGAGTTTCTTTGGTGAGGAGTAGTGTTTTGATTCAAGTCTACGATCTTCTAAGACACTGAAGAAAAACTATCGATTCATGGAATCATACGCATTTTTTAAGTCAAGAAAAATGCAAATGAGAGTACAGCTTCCTTTGACCTTATGTATTTGTTTTCATGTTGAAAATGTGCTCTGCGCAGGATCGCACTGGTCGGAAGTACGCTGTATATTGTCCAATCTTGTATTCGAACTGCCCTTAAGTTCTCTGACGAAACAAGCTGAGGTCTTGTAGATGACTTAAACTATGGAAATTCCATTGTCGTTATTAACCTCGAACTTGTCACTTTTTATGTATTGGATACATGTGTGCTGATTTTAAGCCTTCATATATGTATTCATAGGATTCAGTTTGTGATATGTCTTGTAGGATTTCTATGAGATCGTCAAGTGGGCCTAGGTTCTTCAAAAATTCTGCTATGATACTGTCTTCTCCAGATGTTCTCATGCTTTTTTGGCTGAAGATGTGTGTGCGGATTTCATATTTGTTGGATCGTTGAGATTCATGAGATTTTGATGGTGATACTAGACGTTTGAGTAGTTCTAAGAGGTATATAGCCATCTCTATGCAGTTTTATTGGTTAGTCCATGCAAGACTTATATCTTGTTTTCAGAAGCACGTATTTTATGGACTTTACCTACGAGTCTTTCCTGCGGACGTCTTGTAGAACCATTTGTTGTAATTTCTGAAGTCTTTTTCGAAGGAGTGCATTTACTTCTTCATATTTCCCCATCTTGTTTGCCTGATTAATCTGGTGATTTCTTGTTTTTCTGTAAGGCTCTCTTTCATAAATACATTATTTTTCAAATGTATAATTCCACCATGAACATTAATATATATATATATATATATATATATATATATATATATATATATATATATATATATATATATATATATATATATATTTTTTTTTTTTTTTTTTTTTTTTTTTTTTTTTTTTTTGCTGCACTTGAAACCGAAAATGGCACAGAATATTTTACGTAGTCATAAAAGCTGCAGAATGTCAAAACAAAATTATAATCCAGAAAAAAAGGAAAGGAGCTTCAAAATCAGAATTCTCAGAGGGCCCTGTAATTTCTTAAAATTGTCCTGAACAGATCTTTCCAAGTGGGAGTGATATTTAAGTCTCTGTCCAATCATATTAAAGGAAGCTGCTCTACACACATAAAAAAGTGAAGTCACTATCTCGGAGCCAATTAAGTAGCAATTGTTCGTAAATCGACATACAAGACATTAGTCGACCTAGTCAGCTACTGGAAGTAAATTTCCAGTTTGTGTGTGTAAACAATGTAGAAGGCTTATTTGTAAAGCCGCACATTCAATAATTTGCATTCTTTCTTTAACTGTACTGGTACTGTAGATGAGTAGCGTCTTCAATTATTACGATCATTTAATTATTTATTTCAATTCTTCATAACTAAAATGGCATGTAGCATTTCATCTACACTATAAATATTTCTAAGCCACTAAGACAAAAAATAGATTTGATAAGAAATAAAGGTACTTCTGAGTATAAAATGTGTATCACGACTTGGAACACACTATTTTCAAGTGTAGACCTAGCTGGAAACTATATAGTAACTAGGGTTCCAAATAACATCATCAGACAGAATCCGTGTTCATTCAATATAACCTGATCAACCCCTTCAAAGTTGCGTTTCTCTCCTACACAACGTTTAATATACGCCGGGAAAATATCCTGCAAGAATCGAATCAACGACGACTGAAGAGAATCGTTAAACGTGACAGAAGTTCATAGTTTCCGCAAATTTTTGCGGGCCATTAACAAGTGTCAGTGTCCAAGCCATTCAATGAAACATCATCGTGTACAATTGTTGACTGCATGACACAAACCTTTACGCCTCGCCTGGTCAAGTAATCACCGACTGTTAATGATTGAAAACATGTAGCCTGGTTTGACGAGTCCCCTTTCCGACTGTATCGAGTGTATGGGTATGTAAGGCTATGGAGACAAACTCACGAACAATTGTCAGTAGGGGAATGTTCAAGCTGGTGGAGGCTCTCTAATGGTGTGGGGCTCAGATGGAAGACAATTTCTGAGTAAAGAAGGAAAAGCTGAAAGTTGGAAAGAGTATATAGAGGGGCTCTACAAAGGAAATGAACTTCGAGACAGTATTGTTGGAAGGGAAGAGGAAGTAGACGAAGATGAAATAGGAGATACTATAATGAGAGATGAATTTGACAGAGCACTGAAAGACCGAAGTCGGAACAAGGCCCCTGGAGTAAATTACATTACCTCAGAGTTACTGAAGTCTCTGGGAGAACCAGCTATGACAAAACTATATCACCTGCTGAGTAAGATATATGAGACAGGCGAAATACCCTCAGACTTTAAGAAAAATATAATAATCCCCATTACAGAGAAAGCAAGCCCAGACTGGTCAGAAAATTCCAGAACCATCAGTTTAATAAAACATTCTTGCAAAATTTTAACACGAATTATTTACAGAAGGATGGAGAGGCTGATAGATGCTGACCTCGGGGGAATCAGTTCGGATTTAAGAGAAATGTAGGAACAGGGGAATCAATACTAACTTTACTACTTATCTTAGAAGACGGATTAAGGAAAGGCATTTCTAGCTTTTGTAGATTTGTAGAAAGTTTTTGACTATGTCAACTGGAATACAGTCTTTCAAATTCTTCACTCAGCGGGGGTAAATTATACGGAACGGTTGTACAGTAACCTAACAGCTGCTATTAGATTTGAAGGTCATGAAAGGAAGGGAATAAACGGAGTTGTAGCCTTTCTCCAGTGTTATTCAATTTGTACACTGAGCAAACTGTGGAGGAAAGCAAAGAGAAATTTGGAGGAGGAATTGGAGTTTAGAGTGAAGAAATAAAAACATTGCGTTTTCCTGATGACACTGTAATTCTCTCAGAGACAACAAAGGACCTGGAAGAGCAGTTGAAGGGAATGGCAATGCGTCGAAAGGAGAGTATAAGATAGTCATTAAGAAGACTAAAAGAAGGGTAATTGAATGTAGTCTTAGAAAATCAGGCGATGCTGAAGGAATTAGATTAAGTAACGAAATAATAAAGGTGGTAAATGAGTTTTGATACTTGGGCAGTAAACATATGATGGTCGCAGTAAAGAGAATATAAAATGCAGAATGGCAATGGGAAGAAAAGAGTTTATGAAAAAAACAAATTTGCTAACGTCGAATATTAATTTGAGTGTAAGGAAGTCTTTTCTGGAGTCATTTGTGTAGAGTGTTGTTTTGTACAAGAGTGAAATTTGGACGATTAATAGTTTAGACAGGAAGAGGATAGTGGCTTTTGAAATGTGGTACTACAGACGAATGCTGAAGATTAGATGGGTAGATCGCGTAACTAACGAAGAAGTACTGAACAGAACTGGGGAGAAAAGGAATTTTTTGAATACCTTGACTAAAAGAAGGGATCGATTAGTAGGACATATTCTTCGACGTCAAGGAATCGTAAATTTAGCATCAGGAAAGTGTGTGGGGGTGGTGGCGTTCTTATGAGGAGATGAAGAGGCTTGCTCCGGATAGAGGAGGGTGGAGAGCTGCATCAAATCAGTCTGCGGATTGAAGATCACAACAACATGTTAATTAAATATAATCGAATAATTTGTGATAGTGAGATGGTATATTATATAGTTTTAAATTTTATTGATTTATTTCTATTTTCATCTAGCAGTTAGTGTGTCAGAAGAGTTCTACCGAAAAGTACGATACCCATGCGGAAACAAGGTTAGGCTAGAACAAGGTTAGAATAAGGGGACATGCCTTTAACGCCACAGAAGTGACGCCATTGTTGCCATATTACGGAGTCAATAACATTTGTGGTGACGAGTGTGTATTCGTTGCATTCTTAGTTGAATGTAGTACTTATCTTAAAAGAAAACAAACGTTGCCTGCATAACCTATCAATATGAAAGCAGAACAAGAAAGTCATCTGTTAGTTTACACAGAATTCTATTTTACAAGATATAGGTTCCCTTGAAATTTCAAAGAACTGGTGGTACACAGTGTTAGTATGAATATTTTATGACGTGGAACTTCGATGTGTTCCACATAAAAAGCCGTCTATTCAGTATTGAACTTACGAAAATGATAGAGCTTGGTTCTGCCATTGTTGGAAAACACTTTGTCTACACTTCCCGTGAATTACAACAGCTGCAAATTATAGTTCTTGGAAAGCTTTTGGGTATTATCCCGATATGTAGGTCATATTTATCAAATGAAATTTTGCATTGATAAATCGCAGTTCAAATATCTAGAAGTTCTGTACTTGTCCACAAAAGGATACTCTATCAGATATGTACTCAGAAATGATTGTCATTTAAGTGTAGGAAAGTTAACAGCGCAAATACCACACAGAGCTTTAATAAATCATATTTAATTGGCACCACAAGATGGCGGACTGGCTTCCATCTACAGCTAAGTTTTGCATAGCAGCGCCGTCTCCCCTTATTTTAACGCTTTCAGACCAGATTTTTTTCTCTATCAAGTAAATTATTTTTAATGCTGTAATACACTTAAGTTAAATTTTCAATGATTTTAGAAGCAAGATTTATGTAATTATATGCACCCATTTTCATACTACAATACTGCGTATACTGAAAAACAGTCCGCCTCCGTAGTCCAGTGGAAGCCGGCCGCGGTGGCCGAGGTGACTGAGGCGCTCCAGTCACGGTCAGCACGGCCACTACGGTCGGGGGTTCGAATCCCCCCTCGGGCATGGATATTTGTGCCGTCCTAGTTCGTAAGTAGTTCATAAGTAGTTTGTAAGTTAAAAAAAAACAAAAAAAAAAAAAAAAACTGGACAGCGTGGTTGCTTGCCACGCAGGGGGCCCGTGTTCGATTCCCGGTCGGGTAAGAGATTTTCTCCGCTCGGGGACTGGGTGTTGTGTCGTCCTCATCATCATTCCATCATCATTGACATGCAAGTCGCCGAAGTGGCGTCAGATAAAGAGACTTGCACCAGGCAGGCTGAACACGGTCATAAATGCCACACGATCACTGAAAAACAAGGCTTTTTTTACGGACTAATTTAATTAAATTTGTAGTGCCAGCTGTTGTACTAAATAAACTAATCAATAACTACATCGCAAATTAACAACTTCTACTTTCAGTTATACAGTGGAATACAAGTAACCCACAATTTCCGTGTTCTTTGAAGGTCGTAAACTGCTGCGCAGTGCAACATCCGCTTCTTAATATTTTTATAGTGATCTTCCGAAGGTGGCAGTAACTGTGCATGATGAAATTATTGAATACTCAGGTGTCGTATACATGTTCTTTCCATTTAGAAAAATGCTTCTGAACCATCTTAGACGCCGTATAAGTTATGTACACATTTTTAGCCAGAGGGTCCGAAGGGGTTAACCTCCCTAGGCTAGAAAGGCAAGTTAACAAAACCATATGTAAAAATAAAATGCATGTGCTACCAATCTGACGTCTGATCCCCACCAATTCAATTGCTGACATTCCGTCACCGAGTAACTTCAATTGAAGTGGAGGTGTTTGTATGTGCTTACGGTGTAATTTATTATTAAACTGTAATCAATAGCAATGGTAATACTACCGATGACAGTACTGCTAAGGCAGAATTACTAAACACAGCTTTCCCAAATTCGTTCACCAAAGAAGACGAAGTGAACACTCCAGAATTCAATCTAAGAACAGCTGCCAGCATGCGAAACTTGGAAGTAGATGTTCCTGGAGTAGTAAAACAACTTAATTCACTAAACAGAAACAAATCTTCCGGGTCAGATTGTATACCAACTAGATTCCTCTCAGAGTATGCTGATGCAATAGCTCCGTACTTAGCTATCATTTACAACCGATCACTCAGCGAAAGATCCATACACAAAGACTGGAAAGTTGCCCAAGATACTCCAATATTCAAAAAAGGCAATAGGAGTCATCCAAAAATTACAGGCCAATCTCAATGATGTCGATTTGCAGTATGATTTTGGAACATATACTTTGTTCGAACATTATGAACTACCTCGAGAAGAACGACCTATTAACCAATAGTCAACGCGGATTTAGAAAGTATCGCTCTTGCGAAACACAGCTTGCCCTTTATTCACATGAAGTGATAAGTGCCATCGACAAGGAATCTCAAATCGATTCCATATTTCTGGATTTCCGGAAGGCTTTTGACACTGTACCCCACAAGCGGCTTCTAATGAAATTGGGTGCTTATGGGATATCTCCCCAATTGTGCGATTGGATTCACGATTTCCTACCAGAAAGGACACAGTTCGTTGTAATTGACGGTAATTCATCGAGTAAAACAGAAGTGGTATTTGGCGTTCCACAGGGAAGCGTTATAGGTCCCCTACTCTTCCTTGTGTTTATAAACGATTTAGGAGACAATCTGAATAGCTCCCTTAGACTGTTCGCGGATGATGCTGTTGTTTATCGGTTAGTGAAGTCAAAAGAGGTTCAAATGTTCAAATGTTTGTTAATCTATCGGACCAAACTGCGTGGTCATCAGTCCGTAGCTTACAAACTACTTTAACCTAGGTAAACTAACCTAAGGACAAACACACACACCCATTCCCCAGGGAGGACTCGAAACTCCACGGCGAGCAACCGCGCGCTCCGCAGCGAGACGCTTTAGACCGCTTGGCTACTCCACTGCGGCGAAGTCAAAAGAGAATCAAAAGCAACTGCAAAGAGATTTAGACAAAATTTCTACATGGTGCGAGAATTGGCAATTTGCACTAAATAAAGAAAAGTGTGAAGTAATACACATGACCACTTGAAGAAATCCGCTGAGCTTCAATTACGTGATAAATCAGTCAAAACATAAGGTCGTAAATTCTGCCAAATACGTAGGAGTTACGATTACGAACACATTAGACTGGAGAGAGTCACATAGAAAATATTGTGGGTAAGGCGAACCAATGGTTATGTTTCATCGGTAGAACGCTTCGAAGATCCAACAGCTCCACGAAAGAGACTGGCTACATCACACTAGTGCGTCCTCTCCCTGAGTACTGTTGCCTATTGTGGGATCTTCACCAGGAGGGACTGACGGAAGTTATTGAGAAGGTTCAGAGAAGGGCAGATCGTTTTGTTTTATCACGTTACCGAGGAGGGGGGGGGGGAAGCGTCACGGAAATGATGCACGAATTTGGGTGGAAATCATTAAAAGAAAGACGTTATTCATTGCGGCGTGATCTGTTTGCGAAGTTTCAATCAGCGACTTTTACTTCTGGACGTGAAAATATTTTGCTAGCAGCAACGTACTTAGGGAGACATGACCATCCCAATAAAATAAGAGAAATCAGATCGAAAACGGAACGCGCGCTATTAGAGAATGGAACGGCAGAGAAAAGTTATGAAAGTGGTTAATGAACCCTCTGCCAGGCACTTAAAAGTGATCTGTAGATTTAGATGTATAAGACTCCTCTGGTAGACCTAGCTGACCGGGAAGCCTTGCACGATTACCGCAAAATGTCCGTCCTGGGACGCCGGCTAAAATCCTGCCGAGGCAGGCGCCGCTAATTTCCTAAATGAGTCTTGGCGACGCCGCGCCTAAAAGCCGGTGTTTATTGCGGCCGCATTAGGCCGCCGCCTGTCGCCCCCGCCGCCCCCGCCGCCCCCGCCGCCCCCGCCGCCCCCCTGCCGCCCCCGCCTAACGATCGCCTCCCGCCGGCCTTTACTATATTTTCATTAGCGGCGTTCGCATCTGCCGCGACACGCCACGCGACGCCGGGCACAGTAGTTGGTTACCCCTTGCCTCGCCTGCCTTGCCCGCCTGCCTTAGCTCGGCCCGGAAGTTGTGGAGAGCGGCAGTGGCGGAGGCGGCAGCTGCTCGCTGCATTACGCATTAATATCTCTGGCCGCGCCGCGCCTGCTGCTCGCCTAACACTCCGCCGGTGCGCACCATGCGTTATGCCGCCGCTGCAATTTTCGCGAGCTTCCTGCATTATATCTCATAGCATTAGCGCAGCGAGTCTGTTAGTTCCCAAATACACCCCCTGCTAGAAGCTTCCTAGTACTCGGCGTGTGCGTTAAGGAACATGCCTTGTGTATGCACGAGGACTGTTCATCTCGAACGCCTACAGTTAACTGAGCTCTTTGCCCTCCACCAGGCCATTTTGTACATCCGTCGCCGCCACCGTCACCCTTTCTATGCCATCTGCTCTGACTCCCTTAGTGCCCTGCAGAGTCTTAAGCACCCTTTCTCGAACCATCATCTCGTATATCGAATCCAACGCTCCCTCGAGTTGCTAGCGGATACCAGCTGTCACGTTTCTTTTCTGTTGGTCCCTGGCCACGTGGGTGTGCCCGGGAATGAGACTGCTGACATAGCAGTCAAGGCAACAGCTCTTTTACCTCGTTTGGCTACTTTTTGCGTCCCATCAGACGATGTTCAACGGGCTCTTCGCCGGAGTATTGTATCGTCCTGGCACAGTGCGTGGTTCTCACTCCACGACAATAAATTGAGAACTGTAAAACTGATCACGACCGCATGGAGGACCTCCTCTCGCCGAGAGGGGCGAGAGGAGGGCATCCTGGCCCGGTTGCGGATCGTTCACTGCCGTTTCAGCCACCGTCATTTGCTAAACGCCGACCCTGCACTGCTGTGCTCCTGCTGTGAATTGCTGACGGTGCGACACGTTTTACTGTCTTGTCCCAATTTTAATCGTCTCCGTGTAGCCCTTCACTTTCCGTCTACTTTGGAGGAACTTTTAGCCGATGACACGCGAGCAGCTGCTCGAGTTTTGCGTTTTATCGACTTGGCCAATCTATCAAAAGATATTTAACCGTTTTGTTTTCATCCTTCGTTTTTAGACTTCTCATGATACTCTGTCTGGTAGTTAGCAATTTTTTCGAGATGTAGCGACTCTATTCTTATCTGGGCGCTAATGACCTTGGAAGTTGTGCGCCCTAAAATCACAAAAAAAAGCCTTCTTAGAATTTTGCAATTCAGTAAAGATTTATTGTTGAAACAGTGGGTATGGAGTACACGAAATGATTAAATTTCCATATCAATACCTTGAAGCACGTACACTGAATGTGTGGTCGTGTTCCATTTTGAGTTATTCATTACTCTTAAGTGTTTCTCCGCCATTAATATTGTCTACTAGCTTAAACCCGTGGCTCCGCTCGCGTGTTGGTTGATTATGATAGATAATGCGCGAAACGTCAAATATTTTTTTTTAAAGAGATGTAATAAAGATTTTTCTTTTTTACTGCTTTATTTATTTATTCTTATATTTCCTTATTCGTTGGCTTATCCTTACAGAGAAAGAGATGAAGACATTGTAGCAGGCATAGATCAAAGATATGGTCTGCGGCATGACGTTCCGTGCCGGCCGCGGTGGCCGATGGGACTGCTGCGCGCCAGTCACGGTCTGCACGTCCACTACTGTCGGAAGTTCGAATCCCCCCTTGGGCATGGATATTTGTGTCGTCCTTAGTATTGGCTAGTTCACAAGTAATTTGGAAGTTTAGGGGCTGATGACCCTGTAGTTAAGTCCCATAAGCTATACAAACATGTGAACATTTTTTTTCACGTTCCGCTGTATGTAATCTCCTTGCTACAGAGTCGCAAACGTCATCGCTGGCCTTCAGTCCGAATTTTTTTATAATTTGACGACTTTCAACCACCATATCTTCCACTCCCTTATAGTTATCGGCATGGAACTGCTATGGTGTACAACGGGAGACTTCGGACAACAATTACAATTGCGTTCTGTAGTTTTCGCCGCAGAGCGAAACATTAACACACACACACGTAGAATTTTATATACACCGATAACTTTCCATCCCAATATACTCTAACCTTTTATCATTATCAACCCTCAAGCAACGATGCAACCAATAAAACCATTTTCAAAGAGTAAATATAATTTTCAAAGAATAATTATTGTTCAGCATTTCGCGTTATAGACTTCAAATTACTAAATACATATCAGATCGCTATAAAACCGTGCCTAAAATCTTCCTCAGGTATAAATTAGTAACTGTACAAATATTTAAGTCTCTGCGTCTTGTCGTTCGGACGTGATAAGCGTATACCGAACATATATATATATATATATATATATATATATATATATATAGAGAGAGAGAGAGAGAGAGAGAGAGAGAGAGAGAGAAATAGCTATCCGATCGCCATAAAACCGTCCCCAAAGCCTTCCCCGGGTAGACATTAGTAACTGTATAAATTTTTAGGTCTTTATGTCTTGTGGTTCAGACGTGATAAACGTACACCGTACAGACATTCACATTTATAGATATAGATTTATATGTCAATTATTCTATTCTTTTTATTAATGATCAATGCCCCATCTTTATATATGTTTCCATCCGTGTGGATAAACTTGTGTGTTCATGTGAATGTGCAAGGTTGCTTTTAATACTGACTGACTGCCGCGCAATGGCTTACAGTCGCCGCCTCGCGCTTCAGGCCTCTTTTACTTTACTTAAGAACGCATGGTTTCGTAAGGCGTCTGCACTAGCATCTGCTGGGTGGCCAGAGACGAGCTTACTTGGCAAGATGGCGATGTGGCCTGTTCTTAGTGTAGTACCAACATAATCATGATCGAAAGTAGTGACAAAAGAGACGTCTCTGGAGCTCTAGATGAAGGTATTATGTTCTTCAGGTAGCAAGGGGTTGGTAGCTCTGAACGCGCTCTGTATCGTTTTCAGCGCGCCCTACATCCGGTGTGTGGAGGAGGAAGGCTTTTGACATGGCCTTAGGTAGGACTTTTCCTGCGACCGTCAAAGTAAGTACATCGTCCAGTCATGTTGAGGGGATAGCATGCTTTGCTTTCTTTGTGATCAGGCAGTCTTGGTTTATCAGTGATAGTTTTCTTAAGTAATTCTTTCCTATGTGAGGCGAAGTGTTTCTTCATTTACAGAATTCGAGTAATTCAGTTTAGATTTAGTATTTGAATTCTCAGTCTGGTGATGATTTTGTTCCCAGTTTTCGCAAGTTTGAATTCACGTGTGTGGCCTTCAGCCTTTGTGTAAACTTATTATTCTTGAATTTCCTTGCTGTTTTTCTTTTTTTCTTTTTTTTTTACACTAAAGTATTCGTGTCATGTCTGTATCCATGAGTGTGCTAAATAATTCTCCGATTTTCTGGTTTGATTCCATCTATCGTAACAGTCTTTACTTCGGCCCTCAGCCATGCTATCACTAATACTAGCGTTCTTCTATGTGAATTCTCATGTGTGGTGCTTTACCTGCTTATTCTAAATTAATATCTTTTTTGTAAATTCTATGTAATTCACTGTGGTCGCACACCACATGGTACTTGAGAATAGTATGCAGCTCCCTCCCCACACATGAGTTCGTTTGGTTCATAGTGATTTTTAATTAGTGCTTCAAGACACACGCCATCTCATCAAAAACGTCGCCGATGCTTCGTTTTTCCGCTGCTATCAAGTGTTGCCGCATGAGTAACGTTCCACAAGGATTATGTGTGTTTCTGTGAGTGAATGATTGTGCTTTCCTTTATCCATTCTGTATTTGTAAATTTCCTTCCACGTTACCTATATATTTTTAAAGGGCAGCAACAATTTTATTATGGACAGTAACTTTATGAGTCATTCACTTTGGTACAAGGTGTGTGCTTTATTGTGCTTAATATGGTCTCCCCACATTCATCAGCTTGTTCGCTTTATTGAATAGATAATTATTTAAAGTATCAAAACTCTGCTTTATACTTTCATGATCCCTGTCCCAACTTTAATTATCTATTCCCTTTTGAACATTAATTTTGTGTTTGTTAAAACGTTGGCTGCTCCCTTGAGGAGTGATCATTTAGATAAATTTCCGTTATGTAATTACTGTGGCCACTCGTAAAGTAATTTAGAGCAATAGTGATCGTTTTAAATTGCATCTCTCTGCCCGAGATCTTCCTTGGAAAACTTAATAAGCTACTTTCAACCTCAAGCCAGGTGTCGAACCATGCAGAAACACCCATATAATACGTGACATAGCCTGCACAGGTGCCAACGCAGGTACTGATTATGGTATTCATTCGATCGTACAGATACATTTTCCAACGCCTGTTCGCTCTGATCACGTAGTTCTGTAAGAGTTCTGGCTTGATGAGACGCACATGTCATTTGCCGTCCAAACATATCCCACACCTGCTCGATTGGGGACAATTATGGAGATCGTGCAGCTAAGGAAGTTTCTGCACGTTCTGAGTTTCAAGCGCAGTACATGCCCGAGCACGATTCTGTTCGAAAAACACAGCATCTTTCTATTGCAAGATCGGCACAAGCAGAACTATGAGGGTGAGTCAGTAAATGAGTCGCAAATTGAAATAGACACGCCCGTACTGCGCTCTACCACTACGACACATCCGTCTTGTGGGTTGCAGCAGTTAAAGGAATCAAATAAAGTTAGAGCTCAAGAGCGTCACTTACAGGACTCAAATGTTGCCACAAAAATACCAAGCTCCAGGCTTTTAAAGATTGTTTAAATTACAAGTGGCGTCAGCTGGAAAGTAAAGCAATATTCAGGCTTGTAAAAGCAGCTGGCAGGCACCTCACTACGCTATCTGTTGACCTACATCGTTGAGACCATTATCACTCCATTTATTATCCTCTGGTGGCATCTACGTATCATGAACTACGCCGTATTTCCAGGTGTGCATTTTTTTCGGCCAATGTATATTTTAATTTTCCTATCTTGTTACTTACTTTGTATTGCATACGCTCCACTTACCTAAAACCGCACTTTTTCATGATGGTTTCTCTCCTACAATAATACAATTTTAATGTCCCAGAACATTTAATTATTAGAAGATAATTACCACCAATAATAACATCGAAAGTTCAATGCGGCGTAAAATTGTGCTGAAATGGATTTGCAGCGTATTGGCACTTGCTAAATGGAGTGGAAATTGACTCTCCACATAAATAACTGCAAAATATTGCGAATATATCGAAAGCTGGATCCGACATTATCTGATTATACATATGAATCACAAATCACAGGTTACTTTCATAAGGTATCGGCAAGTAGACATGAGGAACGATTCGGAGTGAAACGACCATACAAAAATTTTCTTGTTTAAGGCAGATACCTGAATGATACTCATTGGAAGTGTAGTCCATCAAAAAATAAAGTGGTGTTCTCTGGTGATCAATACAACACCACCTATCGGTGGCAATGCGCCGAGAAAGCCTACAATTGGAAGAAATAAAGGCTCTTACAAAACCTACGTTCTTCAGTATCGTTCATTGGTATGGGATCCAAACCAGATAGTGTTGATAGTGCAAATATTGCAGATCTAAATTAAAACGGCACGGGCATGGGTGTCTGTGTTCTCCTTAGCATAAGTTAGTTTAGGTAGTTCGCAAGTTTAGCGACTGATGACCACTGTAGTTTGGTCCCATAGCTTTACAAACAATTCAGCACTTCAATTCCACCTAGAGCTGAGTGAACGCATGGAAGCAGCAGGAGTGGGTGAACATAAGGCAAGCCACCGCCATTACAGCCCCCTGGTCTTTGCAAAATGGATTAGGATGAGCAACTGTTATTAAATAACACATTATTTATATTATTCACCGTCATAGTTGCACATTTATTTGCAAGTTGTGTTAGTACATTTCGTCCATTTTCAAATGTTTTGTCTGTGCTTCAGATATAAGAAACCAAATGTTTTTAAAATGTGGCTTGATGATTTTTTAATTAATTTATTTCTTTTTGACTCTTCATGTAACCAGGGCAAACTCATTTTCTTTGCTTTTTTTTCAGTACAAAACCAGACTTAGTGTAAGTTTCAATATTTCGTGATTTACGAAAACTTACACGGCAGGCAACGCTATATAATTGGCGACCTTCAGACAGGACAGTTAATTATATTTACATATTTTCAGTTTTCCAACAATAAGTAAACTAGCTTTTTTTTTTTTTTTTTTTTTTTTTTTTTTTTTTTTTTTTTTTTTTTTTTTTTTTTTATATATATAAGACCAAGTAGTGAAACAGAAGGACAAGATAAAACCATATTTAGAAGATAAAATCAATATTTACTAAGGAAAAAGAAACTAAAATAAAAACTGAGGGGAAACGAAGACACCTGCAGCATAAGAAAATGCAATATGGTGAGAGTGTTTTGTTACACTTAGCTGCTTCTAGTCTTGTGTTTTTCACACTTTTAGAATACGAGACCCCCTACCAATTAAATGTAATGTGTGCAAATAACATTCTAGTTTCTTTCCTATCTTTCTAGAAAATTATGCGTTTGCAAATCCTATGCCTCATGATGAAAAATACTCCATTGTCAATGATCTAACAATCCCGTCAATTTTGAGTTGATTGCTCTTTATTACTTTTAGGGACAATTTTCTAAAAAAAAACGGGGAGGTTTAGCAGAAATAAATCACTTAACAAAAGTAAGTATCCCGGTCCCGACCTTATACTAATTAAATTCCTTTCAGAGTATTTGATGCAATAGTTCCATACCTAATAATCATACACAACGCTCTCTCTGCGAACGTTCCGTACCGAAAGACTGGAAAGTTGCACAGGCCACTAAAATATTCAAAGAAGGCAATAGGAGTGATCCGCAGAATTACAGGTCCCTATTATTAACGTCTATTTGCAGCAGGATTTTAGAATATATACTTTCCTCAAATATTATGAACTACCTCGAAGAGAACGACCTATTGTCCCATCGTCAGGTTCAGAAAGTATCGTTCTTGTGAGAGATAGCTAGCTCCTTACTCACATGATGCGTTGAGTGCTATCGACAAGGGATGTCACATAGATAGCGTATTTCAAGATTTCCGTAAGGCTTTTGACACTGTACCTCACAAACGTCTTCTAATCAGTCTGCATGATTATGGAATATCGCGACAATTGTGCGACTGGATTCGTGATTTCCTATCAGTAAGGACATATTACGTCATCGAGTAGAACTGAAGTGATATCTGGCGTTCCACAAGGAAGAGTTATAGGGTCTCTTCTGTACCCTATTTTTATAAAGGTTTTCGGACGCAATCTGAGTAGCTCGCTGAGACTATTCGCGGATGATGCTGTCATTTATCCACAGACGTACCTATAGCTTTGCCATAGGGGGTGTCCAATTCTGCCCTTTAGAAAGGTAAAATATTTTTTTTTCCTGTAACTTCGTTTTTGCTATAACCAGGTATTACTTTTAACACTAGCAAAATCAGTCAACTGCAAATTAAAAATCCTACCATGAACAACAGACATTGCCGAGTTGGGGTGGCTTGCGTGCCTCAAGATACAGATAGCGGTACCGTATGTGCAACTACTGCAAAGAGGTTTCTGTAGAGAGGCCAAATAAACGTGTGGTTCCTGAAGAGGGACAGCAGCCTTTTCAGTAGTTACAGGGTAACAATCTGGATGATTGACTGAGCTGGCCTTGTAACATCAGCTAATGTGGCTTTGCCACACAGTTACTGCGAACGTCTGAAAGCAAGGAGAGACTACAGCCTTTTCCCGAGAACATGCAGCCCTACTGTATAAACATATAATGATGGCATCCTCTCGGGTAAAATATTACGGAGGTAAAATAGTCCCCCATTCAGATCTCCTGGCGGGGACTACTCAGGAGGATGTTGTCATCAGGAAAGACAACACTGGCATTCTACGGATCGGAGCGTGGAATGTTAGATCCCTTAATCAGGTAGGAAAGCTAGAAAATTTAAAAAGAGAAATGAATAGGTTGAAATTAGATATAGTGGGGATTAATGAAGTTCGTTGGAAAGAGGAACAGGATTTCTGGTCAGGTGAGTACAGGATTATAAACACAAAATCAGTTGGGGGTATTACAGGTGTAGGTCTGATAATGAATAAGAAAATAGGAATGCGGGTAAACTACCACGAGCAACGCAGTGATCGCATTATCGTAGTCAAGATCCATACGAAGCCAACACCGACCACAGTAGTACAGGTTTATTTACCAACTAGCTCTGACAATGATGAGGAGATTGACTGGAATTCGGTAGTAGGACAAGGAAGGGAAGGGCAAAAGGAATGAAAGAGGAAGCCACCTGGAAGATTTTTGCACGGAACGTAATTTAGTTATAACAAACACCTGGTGTAAGAATCACGGAAGAAGGTTGTATACGTGGAAGAAACCAGGAGACACCGGGAGATACCAGATAGATTTTATAATGGTAAGACATAGATTTCGGAACCAGGTTTTAAACTGTAAGACATACCCAGGGGCAGATATAAACTCTTACCATAACTTATTGGTCATGAATTGTAGGCTGAAACTGAAAAAACTGCAGAAAGATAGGAAAATAATGAGATGGGATCTGGATAAGCTGAATGAACGTGAAGTTCTTGAGAGTTTCCGAGGGAGCTTTAGGCAACAATTGACAGAAACGGGGGGAAATAAAGCAGTAGAGGAGGAATAGGTAGCGTTGAGAGATGAAATAGTGAAGGCAGAAGAGGACAAAATAGGTAGGAAGGCAAGACCTCCAAAAATCCTTGGATATCATAGGACATACTAAATTTAATTGATGAAGGGAGAAAATATAAAAATGCAGTAAATGAGATAGACAGGAAGTGAAAGATGGTTAAGCAGGAGTGCCTTAAAGGCAAATTCAAGAATGTAGAAGAATGTATAAATAGGAGAGAAATGGATACAGCCTACAGGAAAATAAAAGAGATATTTGGAGATAAGAAAAGCAGCCGTATGAATATAAAAAACACAGATGGAAAACCAGTTCTCAGCAAAGAAGGGAAACCTGAAAGGTACAAAGAGTATAGAGAGAGGTTCTACAAAGGAAATGAACTTAGAGGCAATATTGTAGGAAGAGGAAAAGAAGTAGATGAGGATGAAATAGGAGATACTATACTGAGAGTTGAATTTGACAGAGCACTGAAAGACCTAAATCGAAACAACGCTCCTGGAGTAGATGACATTCCTCAGAGCTACTGAAGTCTCTGGGAGAACCAGCCATGACAAAACTGTTTCACCTGGTGTGTAAGATGTATGAGATATGCGAAGTACCCTCAGACTTTAAGAAAAATGTTATAATCCCCGTTCCAAAGAAAGCAGGTGCAGACAGGTGTGAAAACTACAAAATCATCAGTTTAATAAGTCATGGTTGCAAAATATTAACTCGAATTATTTACAGAAGGATGGAAAAGTTGGTAGAGGTTGACCTCGGGGAAGGTCAGTTTGGTTTCAGGAGAAATGTAGGAACACGGGAGGCAATACTCACTTGACGGTTTACCCTAGAAGATAGATTAAGAAAAGGCAAAACGAAATATCTAGCTTTTGTAGATTTGGAGAAGGCTTTTGACAATGTTGATTGGAATAAACTCTTTCAAGTTCTGAAGCAAGCAGGAATAAAATATAGAGAGCGTAAGGTTGTTTACAACTTGTACAAAAACCAGACAGTGGTTGTGAGAGTTGAAGGGCATGAAAGGGAAGCAGTGGCTGGGAAGGGAGTAAGACAGGGTTGTAGCCTTGCAACAGTAATTGGCTATGGGTTAACCCAAAATATCTAGCATATTCGTTTTATAGTTGCAAATGTGACAATTCAACAACACAACTTAGTTATGGGATACAGTTATTGTTTATTGAATAATACCTCCATACATATTATTGCTATGCAAACTAAGTACGTTCCGTGACAACAATTTTGTGGCGAAGGATTCAAGAAAGCGGGTATTGACAAACACTCTAGTTTTGTTTTAATTTACTTTTTTTTAATGTAAGCTAAGGGGGTGTCCTAACCCCCTGGACCCGTTCCTTATATACGTCCATGCATTTATCGTTTAGTAAAGTCACTAGAAGATTAAAAGCAACAGCAAAATGATTTACATAAGATATCTGCATGGTAGCCTTGTAACGTTCTACTGAAGAAACTGTCTACACTACAATTGTGCAACTATTTTGGCATATTGCTGAGCATTGTGGGGCCCTCGCCAGGAGGGATTGAAGGAGGATTTAGAGAAAATTCAAAGAAGAGCAGCTCGTTTTGTATTATCACGATATAGGGGAGAGAGTGTCACGAAAATAATGCACGAGTTGGGGTGGAAATCATTAAAAGAAAGGCCTTATTTGTTGCGGCGACCTCTATTAGCGAAATTTCTTTCGCCAAATTTTTCTTCAGAATGCGTACATGTATTGTTAGCACCCACCGACATGGGGAGACATGATCACCATAATAAAATAAGAGAAATCAGATAGAAAACAGAAAGAGTTAGGTGTTCCTTTTTCCCGCAAGCTATTGGAGAATGGAAGTACAGGGAAATATCATGAAAGTGCCAGAATGAAACTTTCACTCTGCAGCGGAGTTTGCGCTTATATGAACCTTCCTGGCAGATAAAAATTGTGTTCCGGAACTGGGACTCGAACCTGGGACCTTTGCCTTTCGCGGGCAAGCGCACTACCGACTGTGCTATCCCGACACGACTCACGATGCCGCCTCACAACTTTACTTTCGCCAGTACCTCGCCTCCTAGTTTCCAAACGTCACAGAAGCTCTCCTGCGAACCATGCAAGACTAGCACTCCTGGAAGAAAGGATATGGTGGAGACATGGCTTAGCCACAGCCTAAGGGACGTTTCCAGAATGAAACTTTCACTCTGCAGCGGAGTGTGCGCTGATATGAAACTCCCTGGCAGATTGAAATTGTGTGCCGGAACCGGGATTCGAACCTGGGACCTTTGCCTTTCGCTGGCAGGAGCACTACCGACTGTGCTATCTCGACACGACTCACGATGCCGCCTCACAACTTTACTTCCGCCAGTACCTCGCCTCCTACTTTCCAAACTTCACAGAAGCTCTCCTGCGAACAAGCAAGACTAGCACTCCTGGAAGAAAGGATATGGTCGAGACATGGCTTACCCACAGCCTAAGGGATGTTTCCAGAATGAAACTTTCACTCTGCAGCGGAGTGTGCGGTGATATGATACTTCCTGGCAGATTAAATCGTGTGCCGGAACCGGGACTCGAACCTGGGACCTTTGCTTTTCGCTGGCAGGAGCACTACCGACTGTGCTATCGCGACACGACTCTCGATGCCGCCTCACAACTTTACTTCCGCCAGTACCTCGCCTCCTACTTTCCGAACTTCACAGAAGCTCTCCTGCGAACCATGCAAGACTAGCACTCCTGGAAGAAAGGATATGCTGGAGACATGGCTTAGCCACAGCCTAAGGGATGTTTCCAGAACGAAACTTGCACTCCGAAGCGGAGTGTGTACTGATATGAAACTTCCTGGCAGATTAAAATTGTGTCCCGGAACCGGGACTCGAACCTGGGATCTTTGCCTTTCGCGGGCAGGCGCACTACCGACTGTGCTATCCCGACACGACTCACGATGCTGCCTCACAACTTTACTTCCGCCAGTACCTCGCCTCCTACTTTCCAGGTACTGGCGGAAGTAAAGTTGTGAGGCGGCACGGTGAGTCGTTGCGGGATAGCACAGTTGGTAGTGCGCTTGCCAGCGAAAGGCAAAGGTCCCAGGTTCGAGTCCCGGTTCCGGCACACAATTTTAATCTGCCATGAAGTTTCATGATGAAAGTGGTTCGATGAACCCTCTGACATGCACTTCGGTGCGACTTGTAGAGTATCCAAGTAGATGTAGATAGATGGAATACCTTTAGAGTCCTTCGTTCTATGTTGTTCACAAGCGACCTGCCAAATTCGGCTGAATCAGTTGACCTTGTCTTAGGTCTTCCCCTTGTTAGATCAATCTGTCACTAATGTGACTGTTCCTTGTTTCGCTGGTCATTCATTCACTTCCGTGTCCAGATCAAGTTTGCCGGCCGCGGTGGCCGAGGGGACTATGGCGCTCCAGTCACGGTCTGCACGGCCACTATGGTCGGGGGTTCGAATCCCCCCTCGGGCATGGATATTTGTGCCGTTCTAGTTCGTAAGTAGTTCTTAAGTAGTTTGTAAGTTTAGGGACTGATAACCCCGTAGTTAAGTCCCATAGACTATACAAACATTTGAACATTTGATCAAGTTTGGTTTTTCCAATAGTTAGCCACCGCCTCGGCTTTGTCATTGGCTTGCAGCAGGTCACTGAAACTGCAGGGCTCCGGCAATAGTCGGCACGTAAGCAGATGTGCCTCGTCCTGAACCTCTCCGCATTCACAAAGGGCATCGTCATTGTTTGTCAGCAGGCCCCACCTGCGCAGATTAGTTTTACATCTGGGTACACCAGCCCTCATCCTGTTTAGTGTTCTCCAAACTGTATAGGGAAGCTTGTTTCGAGGTGCCATTTCCTCTTTTGGCGTTATTAGCAGTCCGGTTTGTTCATACTTCCATTTGCAGACTCTGTTATCTTCCTGCGAACCGTCAAGGATCTTAGTTCTTGCGATGAAGCTGTTTCTAGATTTGAGCCTCCGAGCCTGGCTGATGTGCCCATTCAATGGGTTTCGGTAATCGTTCTCTTTCTTTGTTCTCTCAGCGTCTTGCTGCCACCTGCCTTCTTATCCTGGGTGGGACAATTCCAGCAAGGAGGTACATATTACCCTGTTGGTGTGGGTCTGAGACAGCCTGTAACAATGCGCATAGTCTCGTTGACACTTACATCAACCTGTTTAGTGTGGGCGGATGAATTCCATACTGGTGCTGCATATTCTGCTGCTGAGACACATAGATCAAGTGCTGATGTTCTCAGTACTGATGGTTGAGCTCCCCATTCATAGTTTGTCAGCCTGCGGATGATGTTATTTCTGGAGCAAACTTTGGCCTTCGTATTTCGGCAATGTTGTTTGAAGGAGAGCGTTCTGTCAAGTATTTGTTGTTGTTGTGGTCTTCAGTCCGGAGACTGGTTTGATGCAGCTCTCCACAATACCCTATCATGAGCAAACCTCTTCATCTCCACATAAGAACGGCAACCTACATCTGTCTGAATCTGCATAGTGTATCCATCTCTTGGTCTTCCTCTGCGATTTTTACCCCACAAGCTTCCCTCTAATGCTAAATTCACAATTCCTTGATGTCTAAGTATGTGTCCTACCAATCGATCCCTTCTTTTAGTCAAGGTATGCAAGAAATTTCTTTTCTCCCCAATTCTGTTCAGTACCTCCTCATTAGTTACGCGATCCACCCACCTAATCTTCAGCATTCTTCTGTAGCACCATATTTCAAAAGCCTCTATCCTCTTCCTGTCTGCACTGTTTATCGTCCATGTCTCACTTCCATACAAGGCAACACTCCATACAAATGCCTTCAGAAAGGACTTCCTTAGGCTTAAATCAATATTCGATGTTAACAAAATTCTCTTTTTCAAAAATGCTTTTCTACCCATTGCCATTCTACATTTTACATCTTCTGTACTGCGATCATCATTTGTTATTTTACTGCCCAAGTAACAAAACTCATCTACCTCCTTTATTGCTTCGTTTCCCAATCTAATTCCTTCATCATCACCTGATTTTCTAACACTGCACTCCACTACCCTAGTTTTGCTCTTGTTAATGTCCATCTTATATGCACCTTTCAGCACACTGTCCATTCCGTTCAGTTGCTCTTCCAGGTCTTTTGCTGTATCTGACATAATTACTATGTCGTCGGCAAAACGTAATGTTTTTAATTCTTCACACTGAACTTTAATTCCTTCTCCAAATTTCTCCTTGCTTTCCTTTATAGCTTGCTCAATGTAAAAATTGAATAAGAATGGAGAAAGACTACAACCTTGTCTTACTCCCTTTCCAACCACTGCATCCCTTTCATGCCCTTCAACTCTGACAACCGCTGTCTGTTTTTTGTACAAGTTGTAAATAACCTTACGCTCCCTATATTTTACTCCTGCTTGCGTCAGAACTTGAAAGAGTTTATTCCAATCTACATTGTCAAAAGCCTTCTCCAAATCTACAAAAGCTAGAAATGTAGGTTTGCCTTTTCTTAATCTATCTTCTAGGATAAGCCGTAAAGTAAGTATTACCTCCCGTGTTCCTACATTTCTCCTGAAACCAAACTGATCTTCCCCGAGGTCGGCTTCTACCAGCTTTTCCATCCTTCTGTATATAATTCGTGTTAATATTTTGCAACCATGACTTATTAAACTGATGGTTTGGAGTTTTCTCACCTATCTGCACCTACTTTCTTTGGAACGGGGATTATAACATTTTTCTTAAAGTCTGAGGGTACTTCGCCTGCCTCATACATCTTACACACCAGGTGAAACAGGTTTGTCATGGCTGGTTCTCCCAGAGACTTCAGTAGCTCTGAGGGAATATCATCTACTCCAGGGGCCTTGTTTCGACTTAGGTCTTTCAGGGCTCTGTCAAATTCTTCTCTCAGTACAGTATCTCCTATTTAATCTTCATCTACATCCTCTTCCCTTCCTACAATATTGTCTCGAAGTTCATTTCCTTTGTAGAGCCCCTCTATATACTCTTTCCACCTTTCAGCTTTCCCTTCTTTGCTGAGAACTGGTTTTCCATCAGTGTCCTTCATATTCATAGAGCTGTTTTTCTTATCTCCAAATGTTTCTTTTATTTTCCTGTAGGCTGTATCTATTTTCCCCCTATTTATACATTCTTCTACGTCCTTGCATTTGCCTTCTAGCCACTCCTGCTTAGCCATTTTGCACTTCCTGTCAATCTCATTTCTTAGTCGTCTGTACTCCATTTTGCCTGTTTCATTTACTGCATTTTTATATTTTCTCCTTTCATCGATTAAATTTAGTATCTCCTGTTATAGCTCCTGTTTCAGCTTTCCCTTCTCAATGTATTTAGGTGTTGGACAGTGCTCTAGCTTCTTACCCTGCCACGTAACGTCAAGATCAACACCCAGCATCTCTATTGCGTAACGAAACTTGCATTTTGGAAAGTCACTGAGAGTGTCTAATACGAACCAGTGAAACTCTCAAGTTAGAGTTTCGCTGGTTCGTATTAGACACTCTCGGTGAGTTTCCAAAATGTAAGTTTCGTGCGAGAAACGGGAACATACCCCGTGTTGGAGAAAAAAAAAACGGACTGCGTAGGCGGCGTGGCTTCATTGGTAGAGGATTCCGGGCGCATTAGCGGGAGTGCGGGCGATTTATGTCGGGGTGTCAGGGGCGACAGGTCGGCGCCGCGCCCGGCGATCACACGCGCCCTTTGTTTGGCCGGGCCGGGCCGGGCCAGGCGCCTCCGATAGCATCGGCGCGCGCGTTTCGCCACTCAGCTGCCGACGTCATTTTTCACACGACACACACGCGGCCACTCACACCCACCCACCCACCCACACACACACACACACACACAGAGAGAGGCTTTTTAGCGCCCTCTTGACAGGCACCTCCGGCCGTCTGAATGGATGTAGTTTTCGGGCAGCGAGGCATTCGCTGCTTCAGACAACATAAAACGCACGGAATGGAGTCACGAGGCCGGCCTCGGTGGCCGAGGGGACTGAGGCGCACCAGTCACGGTTTGCACGGCCAACACGGTCGGGGGTTCGACTACCCCTCGGGCATGGATATTTGTGCCGTCCTTAGTCTTTGTTAGTTCATAAGTAGTTTGTAAGTTTAGGGACTGATAACCCCGTAGTTAAGTCCCATAGACTATAAACATTTTTGGAGTCACGATGTTTCTTTTACGCTTTAGTGTGCACATCGACTCAGAACCAAGAAAGTATGGGATACTGTGCGAATGCTTCTGTAGTTCGCGAACGAACTAGTTCGGAAGAGCGCTTCCACAGGCGAACTACGCGAACTAGTTCGCAGTTCCCTCGCCTCTTAGGTCGTCCGCTCCTTTTCCGGAGACTGACGGGGAACAGGGAGTGGCGCGAGAGCGCGCAGAATCGCGTGATTCCCTTCTGCCAGTTACCGTCATTTCCAGCTGAGATGTAGCTCAGCTGTAGTTTCATAGTTCAAATGTCTGTAAATCTATCGGACCAAACTGCGTGGTTATTAGTCCGTAGCTTACAAACTACTTAAACCTAGGTAAACTAAACTACGGACAAACACACACACCCGTGCCCCAGGGAGGACTCGAACCTCCACGGCGAGCAACCGCGCGCTCGTTTTATAGTTCACTGCTACAGATCATTATATAAAAAGGTGTCATAACAAAAGAAAGACTTGTTTTAGTAGCGGTACCAAAAGCCAAAAAGAGCGGACGAACTAAAAATAGCGACTTACTTCGTGGCCAAGCTGCGAAAAAAAGAGAGCTACCGGTCGCGAACTAAAAATATAAGCGCGAACGGTCTCGAACTAAAATATGCGCAATCGGTTGCGAACTTAAATATGTGCAATCGATCGCGAACTTAAATATGTGCAATCGATCGCGAACTTAAATATGTGCAATCGATCGCGAACTAAAACGTGCGTTACCGGTCGCGAACAATTATGCCAAACGTGGCAGAATTAAAAATCACGTGCTGATGAGTCATTTCGAGGTGAGTTTCTGCCTGCTAGATTTCATAGTTCAGTGCTACAAAATTTCTGTTTTGAAGTATTCTGCAATCTGCAATATCTGACTAATAAATGCCATAATGCCAAGATATAGAGATAACTCTAAACTTAAACGCGATAAATTATCCACAAACTGTTTCTTTTGGTTCGCGTGATATCGTTAGAGGGTCAATCAGCAAGCGCATGAAGCAGCTAGTTGGGGGAACTTCTCCCTCCACCTGCATGCGCAGACCACGCCGCTCAGCCGTCACTCGGAGCGGACGAACTAAAAGAACGAACTAGTTCGCGGCAAAGCCGCGAACTAAAGTGAGCGCTCCCGAAGGTGAAATATTACGCGCAAGTCTACCGTGCGAATGGCTTTTACGCTCATAACTGGGTGCAAAGTGGAATACTCTGTAGCTAGGGATTGAAATCCAGCAAAGTGGGATCCCTCTAATTCAGCAGGATCCAGCATAATTTTAGAAACTGAGGGATCTCGCAACAGCCTGCGGGTTTGCAAGCGGATCCGCAAGCATAAAAGCGTTTAAATTCTTTTAAATCTATCGCCTTAAATTCACTTAGCAACGCATTGTCTCAAATACGCAACGTGTTACGCGACGTGAGTTGACGTGACATTGCCGTTCAGTCGTTTGTCTTATTCTGAACTGCACGTACACTCATACAATGTGTAAACTGAATGGTGGCAGGTGGGAGCGGGGAGCGGAGGAAGTGAGGGTGGATGTACACTGCTAACGCGCTGTTCGCTGCCAGTCAGCACGGCACGGCACGGCAGAGATGATCAAGCGCACCAGTCCTACCGAGCCATTTAACCTGCATTCTGCATCGACACAGGTCGCCGCGCTGTGTCCTACTATCCTCTCCTTGTGACTGTGGCGGACTAAGGGTGCGTTTATGCTGCCACCTCGCTGCTCGCCGACATGGCACGGCGATGGTGAATCAAGGCCACAGAGTCTTACCGGCCCATTTAGCGTGCACCATCGCAGCTCGACCAGCTCGCTGCTCGCTACGATCCTCGCCGGGCGATGATTACAAACATGTTTGTATTTCTGAGTCGCATTTTCCCTCAATTTCTAAAATGGGCCCCAAGTAACAGAGAGTGTTAATCTTTTTAATTTTCTTTCCGTCTATGTATAGATCATCTAGATCATTAGTCAAGTATTCTGTTTTTTGATAATTAATCTTCAGACTCCAATTTTTGTGTGCTAATTGATTACACATATAGTTTGCATCCTCCCCGTCTTGTGGTATGACAACTTGATCATTGGCAAATAATAAATGATGTAGATACACTCCATATCTAATTTCTAACCCCATACCATTATATTTTTGTGGCCACGTTCAAAGGAATAACAAAATACTTTATTTTATTTATTAAATTTTTTTCACGACGAGCTTTCTACCAGGGCTACACTGAACCAGTGAACACATAGGACGAGCCGCCTCTGGTTGTGCTGTTATATCTACATCTACATCTACATCTACATCTACATAGATACTCTGCAAGTCACATTTAAAAAATGTTCAAATGTTTGTTAAGCTTATGGGACTTAACTACGGGGTCATCAGTCCCTAAACTTACAAACTACTTATGAACTACTTACGAACTAGGACGGCACAAATATCCATGCCCGAGGGGGGATTCGAACCCCCGACCGTAGTTGCCGTGCTGACCGTGACTGGAGCGCCTCAGTCACCTCGGCCACCGCGGCCGACCAAGTCACATTTAAGTGCCTAAGGGAAGTTTCCAGAATGTTTCCAGATTCATTCTGCAAACATCCCTTAGGCTGTGGCTAAGCCATGTCTCCACCATATCCTTTCTTCCAGGAGTGCTAGTCTCGCATGGTTCGCAGGAGAGCTTCTGTGAAGTTTGGAAAGTTGGAGGTGAGGTACTGGCGGAAGTAAAGTTGTGATGCGGCATCGTGAGTCGAGTCGGCATAGCACAGTCGGTAGTGCGCTTGCCCGCGAAAGACAAAGTAGTTTGTAAGTTTAGGGACTGATGACCCGTAGATAAGTCCCATAGACTATACAAACATTTAAAACATTTGAGGATTCTCGAAACGTCGCTATGCGTCATGGCGAGGTAGGGCAGGGTACGGCTGGAAGATGCGTCACTCGGCAGCGGGTGCCCGATCGGCGTGTGTCACGAGTGGTCCTGGCGGACGTCCGTCAGGCGGTGCGTTTCGCCGCTGCGCGCCTCGCCGGCCCACTGACTGGCTGGCTAGCGTCTACAAAAGGAGGCGAGAGGGAAGCGGAGGGCCGCGATAAATCTTGACAGCAACAATCCTCAAGATGGTATCTGGCGGCGGCGGCGGCGGCCCGGCGCGCCACCTGAGAGGAGAGGCGCAGATAGGAGACGCAGATAAACGCGCGCGCGGCCCAGATAACGGCCCACTCCCGCCCCGCCCGCGTCTTACAACTTTTCTTCTCGTTCGCCGCCGCTCCGCTCGCCCATTTTATCTCTCTCTCTCTCTCTCTCTCTCTCACTCACTCTCCCTCTCCAGCTCTCTCACTCTCCGTCCCTCATTGTCTGGAAATGGAAATTCTGCGACTGTTATAATGGAGCCGGGCTAACAGCAGCGCCCTGCTCTTCCCTCATCTCGAGGCTTATACACTTTAACGTTTCCCAGAACTTTCCCATAAAGCTATTATGCCGTTTAAGTAAGCTGTGTTTTCCGGAGTTAACGGCGCGGGCCCGGCCCGCTCCATAAATCCTCGGGGCCGGCCCAGCAGCTACTGAATAAATTTGGGATAGATCACCCGAGCAACACTGTGGCCCTCGCGACTGTTTTATTTCCGACGCATCTAAATTAATTCGAGTAAAAGGGTTTTAATTAAAATCGTCCGGGATGCCGGAGGAGAATTTGTAATTTGCTGTTCCTTCCGTCCTCTTCTTACGTCCGTCGATTAGTATGCGAAAATATTCTACTGTTGACTAGGCGACAGTAGAATATTTTCGCATACTAATCGACGGACGTAAGAAGAGGACTGTTGACTAGGCGACCCACTCCCATGAACCACAGACATTGCCGAGGTGGGGTGGCTTGCGTGCCTCAACGATACAGATAGCCGTACCGTAGGTGCAACCACAGCGGAGGGGTATCTGTGGAGAGGCCAGACAAACGTGTGGTTCCTGAAGAGGGGCAGCAGCCTTTTCAGTAGTTACAGGGGCAACAGTCTGGATGATTGACTGAGCTGGCCTTGTAACATCAGCTAATGTGGCTTTGCCACACAGCTACTGCGAACGGCTGAAAGCAAGGGGAAACTACAGCCGTTATTTTTCCCGAGGACATGCAGCTCTACTGTATGAACATATGATGATGGCATCCTCTCGGGTAAAATATTCCGGAGGTAAAATAGTCCCCCATTCGGATCTCCGGGCGGGGACTACTCAGGAGGATGTGATCATCAGGAAAGACAATACTGGCATTCTACGGGTCGGAGCGTGGAATGTTAGATCCCTTAATCGAGTAGGAAAATTAGAAAATTTAAAAAGGGAAATGGATAGGTTGAAGTTAGATATAGTGGGGATTAGTGAAGTTCGGTGGCAGAATGAACAGGATTTCTGGACAGGTGAATACAGGATTATAAATACAAAATCAGTTGGGGGTATCACAGGAGTAGGATTGATAATGAATAAGAAAATAGGAATGCGGGTAAACTACTATGACCAGCACAGCGATCGTATTATCATTGTCAAGATAGATACGAAGCCAACACCGACAACAGTAGTACAGGTTTATATGCCAACTAGCTCTGCCGATGATGAGGAGATCGAAGAAATATATGAGGAGCAAAAGGAAATTATTCAGACAATTAAGGGAGAGGAAAACTTAATTGTTATGGGAGACTGGAATTCGGTAGTAGGACAAGGAAGGGAAGGGAAGATAGTGGGTGAATATGGTCTGGGCAAAAGGAATGAAAGAGGAAGCCGCCTGGTAGAATTTTGCACGGAACATAATTTAGTTATAACAAACACCTGGTTTAAGAATCACAAAAGAAGGTTGTATACGTGGAAGAGACCAGGAGACACCGGGAGATACCAGATAGATTTTATAATGGTAAGACATAGATTTCGGAACCAGATTTTGAAGTGTAGGCCATACCCAGGGGCAGACATAGACTCTGACCATAACTTGTTGGTTATGAACTGTAGGCTGAAACTGAAGAAACTACAGAAAGGTAGGAAAATAAGGAGATGGGACCTAGATAAATTGAAGGAACCTGAAGTTCTTAAGAATTTCAGAGGGAGCTTCAGGCAACAATTGACAGAAACAGGGGAAAATAAAACAGTTGAGGAGGAATGGGTAAAATTGAGAGATGAAATAGTGAAGGCAGCAGAGGACAAAATAGGTAGGAAGGCAAGACCTACAAAGAATCCTTGGATATCACAGGAGATACTAAATTTAATCGATGAAAGGAGAAAATATAAAAATGCAGTAAATGAAACAGGCAAAATGGAGTACAGACGACTAAGAAATGAGATTGACAGGAAGTGCAAAATGGCTAAGCAGGACTGACTAGAAGGCAAATGCAAGGATGTAGAAGAATGTATAAATAGGGGAAAAATAGATACAGCCTACCGGAAAATAAAAGAAACATTTGGTGATAAGAAAAACAGCTCTATGAATATCAAGGACACTGATGGAAAACCAGTTCTCAGCAAAGAAGGGAAAGCTGAAAGGTGGAAAGAGTATATAGAGGGGCTCTACAAAGGAAACGAACTTCGAGACACTATTGTAGGAAGGGAAGAGGATGTAGATGGTGATGAAATAGGAGATACTATACTGAGAGATGAATTTGACAGAGCACTGAAAGATCTAAGTCGAAACAAGGCCCCTGGAATAGATGATATCCCGTCAGAGCTACTGAAGTCTCTGGGAGAACCAGCCATGACAAAATTGTTTCACATTGTGTGTAAGATGTATGAGACAGGTGAAGTACCCTCAGACTTTAAGAAAAATGTTATAATCCACATTCCAAAGAAAGCGGGTGCAGACAGGTGTGAAAACTACAGAACTATCAGTTTAATAAGTCATGGTTGCAAAATATTAACACGAATTATATACAGAAGGATGGAAAAGCTGGTAGAAGCCGACCTCGGGGAAGATCAGTTTGGGTTCAGGAGAAATCTAGGAACACGGGAGGCAATACTCACTTTACGCCTTATCCTAGAAGATAGATTAAGAAAAGGCAAACCAACATTTCTAGCTTTTGTAGATTTGGAGAAGGCTTTTGACAATGTTGATTGGAATAAACTCTTTCAAGTTCTGAAGCAAGCAGGAGTAAAATATAGGGAGCGTAAGGTTATTTACAACTTGTACAAAAACCAAACAGCGGTTGTCAGAGTTGAAGGGCATGAAAGGGATGCAGTGGTTGGGAAGGGAGTAAGACAGGGTTGTAGCCTTTCCCCAATGTTGTTCAATTTGTACATTGAGCAAGCTATAAAGGAAAGCAAGGAGAAATTTGGAGAAGGAATTAAAGTTCAGGGTGAAGAATTAAAAACATTGCGTTTTGCCGACGACATAGTAATTCTGTCAGATACAGCAGAGGACCTGGAAGAGCAATTGAACGGAATGGATAGTGTGCTTAAAGGTGCATATAAGATGAACATTAACAAGAGTAAAACTAGGGTAATGGAGTGCAGTGTAAGAAAATCAGGTGATGCTGAAGGAATTAGATTAGGTAACGAAACAATAAAGGAGGTAGATGAGTTTTGTTACTTGGGCAGTAAAATAACAAATGATGGTCGCAGTACAGATGATATAAAATGCAGAATGGCAATGGGTAGAAAGGCGTTTTTGAAAAAGAGAAATTTGTTAACATCGAATATTGATTTAAGCCTAAGGAAGTCCTTTCTGAAGGCATTTGTATGGAGTGTTGCCTTGTATGGGAGTGAAACATGGACGATTAGCAGTGTGGACAGAAAGAGGATTGAGGCTTTTGAAATGTGGTGCTACAGAAGAATGCTGAAGATTAGGTGGGTGGATCACGTAACTAATGAGGAGGTACTGAACCGAATTGAGGAGAAAAGAAATTTCTGGCATACCTTGACTAAAAGAAGGGATAGATTGGTAGGACACATTCTTAGACATCAAGGAATTGTGAATTTAGCGTTGGAGGGAAGTGTGTGGGGTAAAAATCGCAGAGGGAGACCAAGAGACGCGTATAGTAAGCAGATTCAAGTGGATGTGGGTTGTCGTTCTTATGAGGAGATGAAAAGGCTTGCTCAGGATAGAGTAGGGTGGAGAGCTGCATCAAACCAGTCTCTGGACTGAAGACCACAACAACAACAACGACTAGGCGACGACGCGTAGGAAGCCCTTATTACTTTACACGCTGCAGATACCTTCGTACCTGTTGAATCTGTTTCACTGAAACTAAGTAAGCAAATCGAAGTTGATTAAATAAGTCAAACTACGAATTACAGGGACAAATTATTTTCCCGAAATTTATTCGCAATAACGAATTTCTCACAGCTTCATCTACATCTACATCTACATACGTACTCCGCAATTCACCGTAAGGGGCGTGGCGGAGGGTACAATGTACCACTACTAGGCATTTCTTTTCCTATTCCACTCCCAAATAGAACGAGGAAAAAAAGAATGCTTATATGCTTCCGTACGAGGCCTAATTTCTCTTATCTTGTCTTTGTGATCACCACGCGAAATGTAAGTAGGCGGCAGCAAGATCATACTACACTCAGCTTCAAATTCCGGCCCTCTAAATTTCCTCAACAGACATTCACGAAAAGAACGTCGTCTTTCCACCAGCGATCCCAATTGAGTTGCCGGAGCATTTCCGTGACACTTGCGCATTGCAGCTTCACTGTACTAAGTACGGATGTTCAAATTAAAATCGTACCTACATCGCAATTTTTTTTATGATCGGTTTCGCCACATTGTGGTACCATCTTCTGGTCTATGGAAAAATTAAGTAGATTGTATACAGATCCCTAAAACATAACATTCATCACAATTAGTGTTTTATGGAATATTGTTCGCATTGAAAATAATCAGTGATCAAAAATAATTGCAGCAGTCTAGATCGCAATATGATTTTTAATTTTATTACAATGACCAGTTTCACTCAATAAAGATAATCCTCAGATCATGTCATTGTGAATTGCTGACCGTCTCTTGTGTAGCAGCACTGCTCAAGCGTTGCTCCTCAAGAGACGGACCAGCTCCTCACAAAGACATCATCTGAGGATGATCTTTATTGAACGAAACCTATCATAATAAAATAAAATAAATATCATATTTCGATCTAGACTGCTGCAATTATTATACTATTCATAACAATATTTCACAAACCAATCACATACCTATGCTCGACATAGTTGTTGTACAGCAGATGGTGAGTCAAACATGAAATGCATAAAATATATACAATAAAATACATGTGCTTATTATGGTGTATTTTATTGTGTATTTTTATATTCATTTTATGTTTGACTCACCATCTACACTACAACAATGTCGAGCATTTCGATAAAGGCATAGCCGCGGCGGAGCGGCCGAGCGCATTGAGGCGCTATGGTACATGCGCGAGGCCGTTCCCCGTCGGGGGGTTAGAATCCTCTCTCAGGCATGGATGTTTGTGCCGCCTTTAGTATAAGCTAGTTCATAATTAGTTTTTAAGTTTAGGGACTGATGACCCCCTTAAGTCCCTTAAGCTTAACAAACATTTAAACATTTTTTCATAGAGGCATAGTCATCTAATACACAAGGTATGTGATTGATTTGTGAAATATTATGATCAATGTCATGATTTAGACATATGTATACGTTGTACATCATTTTTCCATAGACCATAAGATGGTATGTGTGCCGAAGCCGGTCGTCAAAACGAATAAATTTTATTTCTTTTACATTTTATTTATTTATTTTTGCTATCTTGGCATATCTTTGAATTTAAAATAAGATCTCCCATTCCAAACATTTGCAAATTAAGTGAAAAGGTATAGATGTTCTACCACATGTTGACACGAACCCAGATTTTCCACTTTCCGTGATTAGTCGTGCCGGCCGCGGTGGCCGAGGTGACTGAGGCGCTCCAGCCACGGTCAGCACGGCCACTACGGTCGGGGGTTCGAATCTCCCCTCGGGCATGGATATTTGTGCCGTCCTTAGGATTAGCTAGTTCATAAGTAGTTTGTAAGTTTAGGGACTGATGACCCCGTAGTTAAGTCCCATAAGCTTACCAAACATTTGAACATTTTTTTGATTAGTCGCCTTACTATTAGGCCACCCGAACACGAGTCGAGGATCGATTGTACCTAGATAAATTATTTCGACTCCTGTAAGTTGTCACAACGAAGGAATAATGCAAATGCCAAAGTGAGGGAATTACAATGACAACGTTGGTTAATGCCACTTTGTTTACATTCTCCCTAGTGCGGGAATACAAGTTCCGACTACCAAGTAGTTGACAGTCACATACACAGTCAATGTGGCGTACGGAAGTTTTCCTAGGTCCTCAACTTGGGTTCGAGTAGCCTAATGCTAAGGCGAGCGTTCGCGAAAAGCGGCTATTCTGGCGTTCTCTGCTGATCCGGCGTAAGTTTTCTTATGTCACATTTGGTAGTACATCTACACCTAATGCAGTTATGCCGTGAGAAATCAGTTACTGCAAATAAATATAGATAAATTAAAGCTGTATTGTCGGTAGAAAATGAATTGAAATTAAGAAATAGCAGCTAGTAACACCATTAAAATTCACCGCTGGCCATAAAATGCTCGATCAAGAAGGAGCTGCCTTACAACAGCCAAATTTATTTGGGAGACAACACGTTGTACACAGATCACAAGCAGAAACGGGATCCGTCAGCAAAATCAACATCTTTTCTAACCCACTTATACTTGCACCAGCAGAATGTACGGATTACACTCTGGAGATGTTGCGGTTAGGTTATGTTCAACTCCTGAACTGTTGCACCGCGATACTGGTTTGCCGTGTATTGGATTCCGCTCGTGCACCCCCCTAGTACGAGGGTGCGTCAGTAAATTAGCCTCAAATTGAGGGAGACGCGCCAGTACTGCGTTTACAAGCCTGAAAATTGCTTTACTTTTCACTCACTCCACCTGTAAAATCAAACACTCGTTCCATCGTTCGAGAAGGCTTTAAAAGCATCAAGCTTGGAACTTTTGTGTCATAAGTGACGCTCTTGAGTTGTAACTTCATTTGGTTCCTGAAACTGCTGCAACCCAACAGACAGATGTGTCGCAGTGGTAGAGAAATACCCCTGCACAGCGTGCAGTACTGGCGTGTCTACCTCAGTTTGCGACTTATCTACTGACTGCCGCGGTGGAGCAGCCGAGCGGTCTAACGCGTCTCGCTGCGGAGCGCGCGGTTGCTCGCCGTGGAGGTTCGAGTCCTCCCTGAGGCATGGGTGTGTGTGTTGTCCTTAGGTTAGTTTACCTAGGTTTAAGTAGTTTGTAAGCTACGGACTGATGACCACGCAGTTTGGTCCGATAGAGTTACAGACATTTGAACATTTATTTACTTGACTCGCCCTTGTACATACTGATTGTTCACTAATCAGCCAGAGCCTTTCATCATCCCCCAGAGCCTGCCGACAGCCACTTGACAACACCACAATGCGCGATCACACTTGCCACGCAATGCTCGAGGCTTCTTCGTCGCGCATCGGACTGCATTGCTGACTCAGCTTCCCGTGCTCCCAGTGTCTCACATCGAAAACGTCTGATCGATTATTCCCGAACGACTGGCTCGAGAAAAATCGCCCACTACTACACCATATAAACTTCTGCAGTATTTGAAAACAGCAGAGACTGTTATACCTCAATAACACACCGAAAACCTGTTTTATTCAATGATGAGGCGAGTATCTGCAGTTATAGCCAGCATTGACGACAACACTGAAAGCTGATTTCATCATCTCCCTCACTTTGAATAGGCAAGTATTTTCAATCATGCGATCATCGTACAACTTGATAACTTGCCGCGGTGGAGTAGCCGAGCGGTCAAAAGCGTCTCGCTGCGGAGCGCGCGGCTGCTCGCCGTGGAGGTTCGAGTCCTCCCTGGGGCATGGGTGTGTGTGTTTGTCCTTAGGTTAGTTTACCTAGGTTTAAGTAGTTTGTAAGATACGGACTGATGACCACGCAGTTTGGTCCGATAGATTTACAAACATTTGATTTTGAACTTGATAACTTCAAAGTAAATTTGGGAGCAATATTTCTGGGACTTATTGGCGTTGCATTGTGGTTGCCCAGCGGAATAGTTTTTGTGACTGGTTTCAGGCACTTAACCATGATGTACTATCGATGTGTTTTACTAACAAAACTATTATCGTAGTGTGACGTTACAGATAATGGGGGAAGCTGATTGTTTCCATTTGAAAAGCAATTTTTGGGTTGGCTATCAGTTTGGACTTAGTGAATGGAATACAGGTAGTTAGGAAAACCATAATCTGTCTTGGATGAGCGAGGGTGGCAATTCGAGATTACAACTGAAATACAATATAGCCACACACATTATTCTAAAAGTCCATATAAAATCAGGGAATGATCATACGGCAAAAATAATTATATGAATGGATTCAGCAGACTTGGGAGAATCTAACGCCGTAATTACAATTTCAATATCCCTTAGAGATAAAAAGCCGATAAACTTCAGTACTATAACAATAATATTATAAGACTTATATTACAATATTAAATAATTTACAATTATTGATATGTAGTGTTTATCAGTAACCGTTTAAGAAGCAAATGGAAAGCATTGTACTACGTTACCTATCTTAAAAGACGCATCGCGTTATTTCCGTAATCTTTCAATAAACTTTGTTTTACTCTCTTGTTCTGCTTTTTGTTGAGGCAGTAACATTCTTGTGTCAGAACATAGATTCCACCACAGAAACACATAACATGAACCCAGCAAAGCTTCTAATGGCCAATGAAGAAACTATCCTGTCGATTAAATTTCATCCAACAAATGAAATATTTAACTGACAGGAAAACCGCTTCTAATTATAATTTCATCCAACAAATAAGACGTTTAACCGACAGTGGCCATTAGAAGCTGTTTTCAACTGTAAAAACTAAATGTATCTTTAACAAAGAGCATCAGTACCTTTGCACTTGCCATATCTGTAAAAGTGTCATGTTCTTTGGTACATCAAATCAGCTGATGAGCCGGCCGCGGTGGCCGAGGGGACTGGGCCACTACGGTCGGGGGTTCGAATCCCCCCTCGGGCATGGATATTTGTGCCGTCCTTAGTGTTAGCTAGTTCATAAGTAGTTTGTAAGTTTAGGGACTGATGACTCCGTAGTTAAGTTTGTATAGTCTATGGGACTTAACTACGGGGTCATCAGTCCCTAAACTTACAAACTACTTATGAACTACTTACAAACTAGGACGGCACAAATATCCATGCCCGAGGGGGGATTCGAACCCCCGACCGTAGTGGCCGTGCAGACCGTGACTGGAGCGCCTTAGTCCCCTCGGCCACCGCGGACGGCCGTAGTTAAGTCCCATAAGCTCTACAAACATTTGAACATTTTTTTCAGCTGATGAAACAAACGCCAACATCTTGAATTTAGTGAACCTCACAGTTCAGTATGGAGAGACACAAATGTACATATCTCTGTCCATAATAATTTTTAAAAGAAACCTTTTGGTGAAGTAAGTTCATTGTATAAGAAATAGATGTATTCTTAATTCAAATGTGAACAATACAAGAAAGAGAAATAAGAACGAAAGCAGGAAGATTTAGGTGTTCCTTTTTCCCGCGAGCTATTAGAGATAGAGCTATGGAGACATATCATAAAAGTGTTTCGATGAACCCTCTGCCATGCACTTCTATGTGATTTGCAGAGTATCCATGTAGATGAAGATGTTGTGGTGTCGCACAAGTCCAAAGTGCGCGCTACCTACTTTCGCCGCGCGCCGCCATGCACGCACGGCGCGGCGTTCTTACGACGACAGCCACGAGCGCCCTCTGCTGCAACTCCGCTCGTGGCCACCACTGAACGACATCGTTCACTTGGGACTGAGATAGCAACGAGTTAGGACCTTCGTAATCAGATAGGCACCAGTGAAGACTTGGCTATCGTACAGGCACTAGGCAGGCCTCTAACAACTATGTATCAGCATTCTGCAGTACTGATCTCTGTAAAAGTTAAGTATTGTATAAATTCTGTTTAATATATATCTCATTCTAATTTACTCTAGTGTTTCTAGTTTCTGGCTGCTCCCCTCCGTACCTGCACCAGCGTGCTATCTTTGTTCCTGTGTCGGTCTCATTCCACTCGGCCACCGACACCTACGACGGAAAAGAGACACAAAAGCAGCGACGAGGCTGGGACACAAAAGATGTAGATCACATCTTCCTATGTAGGTGAGTGCTAACAAAATATGTTTGCATTCGGAAGAGAAAGTTGGTGAAAGAAATTTTGCAAATAGATCTCGTCGCAACAAATAACGCCTTTCTTTTAATGATTTCCACCCCAACTCGTGCATCATTTCTATGACACAAACTCTCCTATATCGCGATAGTACTGGACTAAATGATATCGTCGCCGACATTGCCAGACGTTTCCGCGTACACAATGCTGCTCCTTGAATGATACTACCCTTCTCGAGAAGTCAGAGCACCCACTGAGTTATTCTTAGTAGCATTTAGCAACACCGTCCCAAATGACAGATGTGTGGGCGGATCTTAGGGAGTTGGTGGTGGCGGCGGTAGCGGCAGAGTGCCGGGGAAGCAAAAACGTCGGAGCGTGACAGGAAGACGACAGCTGCGGCAGCCCCTTAGGGGGAGGGGAGGGGGAGGATGAGGGCGTGACGCGATCGCTGCGCGTCACAGGAAGGAGGGAGGGAGGGACAGCTAATCCCTCGTCCGCGAGGCATTCGTCAGGGCCGCGCTTCGGATTTCACGTGGCAGTCTGCAGCGGATACCGTGGTTAACAGCCGGGTAAAGCAGGGGGCGGGTCCGGCCGCATACCGAGCCAGGAATTCTCTCACGCCGCTGACGTCCCAGCAGCCGGGTATTTACATAGCGACGCACAGGGTCACCGCCTCACACTCACTGCCATGCTGCCATACACCTGGATGTCGCTGAGGAGCGCGTGGTTGGTCGCCGTCGGAGGTTCGAGTCCTCCCTGGGGCATAGGTTCTGTGTTGTCCTTAGGTTACTTCACCTTAGTTTAAGTAGTTTGTAAGCTATGGACTGATGACCAAGCAGTTTAATCCGGTAGATTTACAAACATTTGAACATTTTTGAACCTGGATGTCAGTAGCCGAGCGGTCTGAAGCACTATGCAACGGAGCGCGCGTTTGCTTACCGTCGGAGGCTCGAGTCATCCCTCGGGCATGGGTGTGTTGTCTTTAGGTTTAAGTTGGTTTACGTAGCTTGTAATCTTAGGGACTGATAACCACAGACCTTAATTCCCATAAGATTTACAAACATTTCAATTTGAACCTGGATCTGCTGCCACCTAGCCACGCGGATCGATCCTCACGTGGAAAACCACGGGGCTGACGGTTCTGACTTTTGTTCACCACTTGTACAATCACATCTGAGGAGGTATACCGAGCTGCTAGCTTATCTGACGAGGATACATAGGTTAAATTTCATAGAGTGGCGATAATAGGTCCGCCGCGGTTGAACAAATTGAACTGGCGTCAGCCATGTTATTTGGGGTATCGGCTGCCATCTGGTATGCCACACCCACTAGAGAATTTTATTATTTACACAGTTCCACGTTTTAAATAAACAACCAATCTACCAAGTCAATATGGCAGCGATTTTACGTAGGTCGCCGCAAGCTTGATCTGTGCTCAGTTTCTGACAAGCTACCCATCTTACCATTAATTTCGAGACGCTTACAATCGGGAGTTCCCCTTGCGAGGAAATGACAGTCGAATTTTTCGATGTACTTCAAGTGCCTGCACATTCTGTTCAGCGCGTCACGAGTTCAGTGACAGTGACGACGCAATAGACAGCGTCGATGTTTCACAGTTTGAGCTCTGTGTTCAAAGTCCGATTGCTGTTATTTCTCCCATTTCGTTTTTATTATTTTTATCACGAATCGAATTATGTCTGCAAAAGGCTCCCTATCAGGTTAGGAGACATAAAGGCGTAACATTAATTGAACATTTCGTATTTTTTCAACAATGTATTGAAGAAAAGTGTCGTATACTTTGAGAGGTAGAAAAATTGAAAAATAACACTATATGTACAATGACCTGGAACACATATAATAAGAAATTGCTATCCACTCAAGTCAAGCTTCACAACTATCACACAGTTATTCTTACAAAATCACTATACTCGACTGAAACATCATAGTTAACCACCAATACCAAGGACATCGAGAAAATGGAAAGGCATATACCGAGGAAAATATTTGGACCCAAGATTCAAGATACCTGCATGCGAAAAAACTCCGAGGAACTGTACTCAAGGACTGAAAGTTTCACTTCAGTTGCACGGGATAGACCAGTGAAATTCTATGGACATTTAGCAGGTTGAACGCCTCTTCCTTATTACAAAGGAGCTAGCCATACGGAACACACTGGCTAACAGGAACCCAAAATGACCTCAAGGAACTCATTATTGACCTACTAGAAACCACACGGAGAGCGTACAGACAGAAAACGAACTCTCGTATGTTCACAACCAAAAATCAGACGCAAAGGTATCTGAAACTGAAAATCTTATGGGCACAAGAAAGGAGACAGTCCCATAGTGAAAGGATGAGGAAGTATTGGGAAGAAAAGAAGAACAATAAAGTCAAGAAGAGCAGTGCTAACTAATGGTTCCTCGTGCTACTTAGAGGGCGAAACGAATAAATAATAATAATATAAAGGTCTGGAAACGCTTACTTTCTTAGATAAAATCGTATTTACAAGAAAGGCTGCGCGACGCTTCGTTGCAGATATTAGCATACGTGGCAACAGATTAAAAAGGGTCATAAGTGGTCAAAACAAGGCTAAATGGGGCGCAATGTCTGGAACTTATCCTTAATGTATTGCCTACCTTTGCTGGAGGATGTGGTTAACGCATATGATGCACCACACTTTCGTCACAATATGTGCGACCATGGACTTTTGATTATGAGGCAACTTGAAGGAAGTAGTCTACTCAATTCGAAGCAAAGATATGCAGACGCTATCGGATCCCGGCTTCAGTATGTTCCAGCAAGTAACAAAACAACCGGGTATTCTTCATTCCTTACGCTCAAGTCAGAGGAATGCCTTGCAATGAAAGGACGCCATACAATAACATGTATCTTTCAGGGTTTTCGATAAATATACCGGGTTGTTTGTTTTCATCGGATCATACCACATACTTCCATCAGCCAAGTGCCCAGATTTTATGGCAGTGACACCACTTCCTTCTCAGTTTTACGTTAGCTTCCTTTATTAAGCTGCAAGTGCATCCTGTCCATGACGATACATTCCAGCCATACTGTTTTTATCAAAACAGTTTTTCCCAAGAGAGTGTTAAGCTTTGCGGTCGCTTATGTCGTTGTATTATTATGTTATATGGCCACAGTCATTCTGAAAGCTCGTCGATCGTTATCACTTAGCTTCGAGCTTAGCAAGACTTCGCCAAAGATGTTATAACTTGTTTTGTGTTCGCTGTCTTTACCTAGGATACAGTCGCTGGTGAAACGTTAAACCGTGCGACAGTTTTGTCACAGATGCTCCCACTAACTGCGCACCATAGAGTTAGTACACTGCAAGGTAACTTGCATGTTTACCTACGTCAATTGCACACTGCGACCGTAGTATACTGTATCGTGTCCATGTTATTTTGGCGGCTCCCTGTACATGTAGATATAGAATGTAGTACAATATCAAAACGCACGTAAACAGTGTCCTGTTCTTGGGGAAGTACAAATGTTCAAATGTTTCTAAATCTAAGGGACTTAAATGCTGCGGTTATCAGTCCCTAGGCTTACAAACTACTTAAACTAACTTATCCTAAGAACAAAACACACTCCCACGCCCAAGGGAGGACACGTACCTCCGATGGCGAACAACTGCGCTCTCCGCATCAAGGCGTCTTAGAGCACACCGCCACTCCACCGCGGCTTGGGAAGTTGAATGCTTGTTAATGACTCTCCCTACCCCCTTGCAACTTACCATCACACTCCATTTCGTAATTATACAGAGCCATATTGTTTTATTACAAACCACAACTAAATAATAAAATATTTTATGACAACGAAATAATTACATTTTGCAGAAATATCTAATTTGAGGTGCACTCAGCCCCAAAACTTAAACACATCATGAAATTGCTCTAAGAGCTATTTTAGCTCAAGGAGGAAACACGTGGCCCTAAAACTTTAATAAAGTTAAAATATTTGAGGTACAATCACTAAGCGGTCCACATTGCAGTTGTGTAGCATTAGTAGTTTCTGCTGTATATTCAGTCAGGGATAGAGGAAATTAGTCTTAAGGCCAACGATGGATTTTTTTCGTATCTTTTTACATTAATGTTTACATTCCTTTCTTCTGAATCATTAATATCTATTATATATATGGATTTTATGAAATTTATCAATCATTTCTCTTACATGTACATACTGTGCTATATTTATTTGTTGTGTAAAAGTATAAATATTTATTGTTTTATGTGTTTTGTTCACATATCATTATGATATTATTGTAATTATTTCTACTCGAGTGCCAATTTGCTGTCCTTTGAGCATGAACTCACATTTCTGTTAGTCACTTCATTGCTCTGTAATGGCCACAAGACACATGTTTGGTGACAAGTGTAGTAAAGAGACTACACAATTATTATTTCAAATTTTTATTGCGTTATTTATTTAGTTTTATGACAGGTTCATTCTTCGTGCACTTGCTCTGGTCTGACTTTGTATTAATCTGATTGTTTATTATTTTTACATTTTTCTTACTTAATTTTTTATGACAATACCACATACTACTATTTGATTATGGTCTATCTTGTATGAGAGCGTCTGCTGTGTTGATGGCAATGTTTCTTACACTCACACTTATTAACGTTTCATAGTTGCCCCTGTCCTTCTTTAACATCTGAAGATGCCTTACTAACCAACGGAAACTTGTAATCACTGAATCTTATACAAATGTAGTATGGGGTAGTAAAAGATTTTTTTCTCTAAATTGTATAAATTCATTAAACTCACCATAATCTGTATTTAAGCACTATGGCATTGTCCACACGAGTTTCTAAATAAGGGAAGTACTGTTTTCTTCAGGCGTTTCTGCCTCTATTTGTAGAAATTAGTATTTGGTATTACTCTCATAGTTCAGTGTCTTTCCATTCCTTTTTTGCCTTCTTGTGGTTTGCAAGTTTTACCTGTGATTTGCAATATGTACCTGTTTGCATGTTGCATTTGTTTCTGGTATCAGGTATCATCAGTCTGTGAATGAACACCAGTACCTGGGTTGAATAGTCTATGCACGCTGAGAGGTCACTGGTCCATTCCCTTGAGAACAGCCTCAAGCAAGCAGCTGCAAAGTAAAAAGTAATTTTAAGAAATGTTATTGCCTCAGTCAAAGTTAGCTGCAAAATTTAAAACTGGTACATGTTAAAATATAAATGATAACAATAATGTTTTTTATAGAGGGAATCAATGTGCTCCCATTCTCTTAGAACTGCCACTGAATGTCAGAATCGCCAGCAGCACGGTGGCAGCTCCTTCACTCCATAAGGATATTTAAGTTGATAGTGTCTCTTCACACGCTGTATAGCATGAAAAATAATTGATTTGTTTATACTGTAGCAAACTTAATTAATTCAGGATTTCGACTATTCCAAATTTTCAGAGCTGATTGTGACTAAACCACTGGGAAGTGACAACCTGATTATTTATTCCAAAGTTCCTAATTAAAAATTTCAGTTTCAGTAAATATATTTTGTATTGAATATGGATCTCATGGTGATAAGCAAGGAATACATATTGTGCAGCCATTAATCGGTGCTGCCTATATTAATAGAGACTGGCCATACAAAATGTTTTTTTAACCAAGTCAAACATTTTAACCTAGGTTAATTAACAAAGTTAAATTATTAATAATTAATTAACAAAGTTAAATAATATCCTGGGGTCACTCTTTGGACCTCAACACTCGTACCTTTTCAGTCAGTCTTGTATTGTTTCAGCTCCATTCTCGATAGAGTACGGGTCTGCTTCAGATCTGACACCATTCTGACCATTTTGCGGCGGTTCCACTCAGGACAGCTTCGACGGCTTTGATTAATTATTGGGATCACGGAATAATGTTGTACATATAGCTTACCCATCAGATCATCTTAATTGAAATCTTTAGATCCAGATTTTCTTAAGAGATAGAAACATGACTGCTCAACAGGGACTTAAAAAGTAATTGAATGATGATGAAATGACAACTTCAAATAAAAGAGTCTCGTAGTACATGAAGTTTATATGGAATGCCCCACTACAATATTTAAGGTGCTGACCATTTGAACTAGTTGGCTACTTACAATAACATCCTCGACAGGTGGGAGCCATTATATGACATGCCGTACTGTAGCAGGTTCTCAAAGTATAATGTTATACAATGAAAATAACTTGTGAACGTGGGCAATAGGGACAGTGAAAAATAAAGTTGCCAAGGACACCAATAAACTTTATATTGCAGACCATGAACAGTTTTTACTACAGTGAAGTGATTCAAACAGATAGAACAGATGAGAGTCCCTTTGAAGTCGAGTGACATGCAGTAGGAGATCAAATGGGCAGAAGTTAGTTGTTAGTTCCATTATGGGTAAGTGGACCATTTCCCATTGGGAATGCCCAGAACCAATGAGGTAAAAGACGGAGCAGCCATTTTGTGTAGCAGAGAACCAATCCAGCCATTGCACCATGGTGTAAACATCAAGGCCACATAGGATGGAATAACAAAGCAACAATGGGAGATTATTGCTGACTTCATTAACAGTGACTAAGAGCAGCAGCAGATAAGGGAAGGAACTGAATCAGCGTAAAAAGTATTTTTGACACAAAGTTATATCACAGAACTACTTAAATGGGATAGATGTTGAAATATCGGTAGAATGTGTTAATGGTAATGGCTGACAGTTAAAACAATGGTTGCTATTTTAAGGATGTAATGTTACATGTGGCTCCACATACCAAAAGGTTCTTGTTTCTTTTCATATTTGCATATTTTATTGAAATTTTTAGTAAATATTAATATGTTACTCACAGTCATAAGGACTTAATATTCTTTGAAGATTGTACATAAACCTCTGTGCAAAGAATACAAAGACAATGAAACGTTCAATTCTTACCATCTATAAAGACAGGAGATGCACCTCCATCTTCCTTCTTCTTGTTCGAACATTGAGACAGTAAAGTCGTAAATGATTTGAGCTCTGTAATTATTACTAATAATTTTTCCAGGATTTGTATGGGCTATGTAAGTGATGTAAGTTTTATGTAGATATGCTGCTTTTTTTTTAAAAAAAAAATCCAATTATAAGTTCTGCATTTTAACCGAATTTTGAATGTGTTCTCATTTAGTAGAAAACTAATTCCTTTACTTTATCCTTCTCACATTTTATTAACTGTGATGAAATTTTTTTTAGTACAACGGATTCCGCCATTACATCTAATTACGAAACTAATGGTTGGAAATGAGATCAGAATAGTAACCATTTTCATTCCATTCTTTCACTAAATAATTGATCTGAGTACGATCCTGAGATTTGTGCCAATTAAATTTCAGATTTAACAATTTGAGCTAGCTTTGGACTTTGTTAGTAAATGATAGTGACTGTAAATGATGTCTCCTACAGTTAGGTTCATGGCGGTTTTCGATCAACAACAGGTTTTTAGTGGGTAGTTTGCCTATTCCTTCACAGTGCAGCATTTTTTATGTCTTTAATAACAGACGCACCTTTCATGGCTCACGTAAATGCAACCACACCAATTTGAACTATTTCTCCCGTTTAATCTTTATAGCGCCGTCAGTGATAGCTTTTCAAAAATATAATCTGGCTTTTACAGTGATTTCATTCAAATTAATATTATTTTAATTTTTCTTTATTAAAATTGCGGAACAGTTTCATTTTCAGGAGGTATTCCAGTTCAAGAATATTTGCATACAGATATTATTTAAATAAAAAATCATCTCTAAAAAATATTAACAATTTGGAAGAAATGTTTCAAGGACTAACATAAAATCGATCCAAAATGATAATGAGCTCAAAAAGAACACTAGCGGGCAAATAAATAGGAGGATGTCATCCAAAAAAATGGAGAAAATGAGAAACCAAGGAAATGTAACTGAATAGACCGTGAAAAAAGGTTGGAAACTGAAGCAATGAACTCAGTAAGGAAATGTAGCATTGACAGAATTATGTACTGAAATAAAAGATTATTAGTTACAGACAATACAGTAATGGATAACGATCAGAAATGTAAATTGTTTGATTCATGTGAGGCCTCAAAGACAATTTCAATATTATAAAATAGTATGTATTGGTACAGTAAGTGAGGTTTAAATAGAAATTATAAATCGAAAACAGAATCTTTTGATACTGAGAATTATATAATGACAATGTCACGAGAAATCTCTGATGTAAGGAAATGGAAGTTATTAGTTCTTGTCAGTCTGATTTAACTTAAATAGGGCAAATCTAGTTTGACAATAGTACTGGTATGAATTACAATACAAATATATTTTTGAGGTGGTAAATGAAAGATTTGACAATTTTAATCACTTTGTTGACAAATATTGCAAGATTTGGAAATCAGTAGTAGTTTAGTAAACCACAGCTAATAACAATCTAACTAAATAATTATATGATGCAGTGTGATAGTGTGGGAAAAGAAATAGTTTATGCAGAACCATGTTGGTATGAGTCGTTTGAAATCAGTAATGAAATTACCTATCTGTAGGTAAAGGTGTGGTAAACACATATTCATATGTAAGGCTTAATAGAAATGTCCAAACTGGTATTTCAGCTATTTCATTGACATATAAGGTAAAGTATTTGCCAGAAGTAAAATGTTTACAAATTTTGTGATACGTTTGCAGTGTCAGGACGTATTATGAAAGTCATGTATCCAAAAAGAACTGCAAAAATGTTTCTGTATGTTGTGACTCAAAAATGTCATCAAACTAACAGCAGGTAGACAGAAAATACTCTTTGATTAATGTGCTATTTATTTATTGATTTCTTTCCATCTGGGTAATATCATCTTTAACTGGTACTTTCTTCTTCTTCTTCATGTACTGTTCTGTCTTTATGATAAGTAAATATATGCCTTTTTTAGGCAAATAAGTAATAATAAGAAGTAACTTCGTAGGCTTTCCCGGCGTGACAAATCTTCGAAGTCTCTGCGGGTTTTCTGCCGGATAATAAAATCAAACTGATTCAATATTTCGACGGTACAGCTGTCGGCCATCTTCAGGAAACTGCAGCCGGATAAATCGGCGGTAGCAGAACACTGTTTAACGCAAGGACACAAGATGATATATGATAAAACCCGCATAGTAACCAATACCTCCGGTTTCTGGAACAGTGTTTACAGAGAAGCCATTGAAATCAGGGTGACGGACAATCTAATAGAGACATGGGGTTTCCTCTTAGTAGAACATGGAATCCATTATTAAATAATATCAAATTGCAATGTTCGACCCGGATTCCAGCACCTGGGACTGATTAATATTAGGTGCGATATATCGTTGTGCCCTGTTCCACTAGGGGCGGCGCCACCAGCCCTGTCTAGGAGCTAGTAACTGTGACGGCCGGCGCATGCGCCGTGCACGCGACCGACGCCTATATAGGACCCCGTACTTCGCTCTTGCACCAGTATTCAGCGGGACTCAGCAGCAGCAGTTTCCTAAAGATGGCGGACAGCTGTACCGTCGAAATATTGAATCAGTTTGATTTTATTATCCGGCAGAAAACCCGCAGAGACTTCGAAGATTTGTCACGCCGGGAAAGCCTACGAAGTTACATCAAGTACCTCTACGGGGAGGAGATGGTGAACCTTGTACAGAAGTTGGATAAACTACGGAAGAAGAAGGGAAAGCTGTTGAGTACACTCACTTTTTTACGAAGATGCAATGACGAAGGTATTGTTCCAAATTTTGCCAGATTTGTTTATTTTATTAATAGCAAGAGAGCCAATAGAATTAAGGACCGTGCTAGTCGAGCACTAATTAGAGAACGAATTCGTTTTACCCGTAGACAGCTGGATATTATTTCCAAAGATTTACTTTACTTGCATCTGGACTTGTCATCAAACCTTTTTACTGATGTTTGGGAGTGGGTTGATTGTTCCACATGAGCAAATTCGGACTGGGAACGTAGGAGCGCCGTTACCAGACAGTCCTCTAAATTTGAACGACTTCTTTCTCGGTCCAGATCGTCAGGAGATACCCCTAGGCGCACTGTTATCAATCTTTCAAACAAGGATTTGGATGGACCAACTGTGATTGTATTGGAGAAAGGCTTAAACTTTGCTCCCACGCCAAGGAGTCTTCCGGTTAGAGACATTATTTGCTCTGTAGAACAAGCAGTGCACAGCCTCCCTGAGGATAAGGCGGATGAAATGAGACAGGAAGTGTCCCACACTTTGCGTCGGGCTCGACCACCACGGGATAACATCTCTTCTGCGGAGAGAGCAGCTATCCGCTCCCTTAGGAATGATGATGAAGTTGTTGTTTTACCAGCAGACAAGGGGAACGCTACCGTTGTTTTGACACGGGATGATTACGTGCTTAAAATTGATGACCTACTCAACGATCCAGCGTACGTAAGATTACAGAGTGACCCCACTGAAAGGATTAAGCGCAAGACTCTTTCACTGTTGAAAACGAGCACATTGTCAGAAGAACTGCGCAAGAAGCTACATCCCGGTGCTGCTGTTCCTCCAAGATTTTACGATCTTCCAAACGTCCACAAGGAAGGGGTGCCGTTACGTCCTATAGTTTCTAATTTGGGTGCACCCACATATCCTCTGGCGAAGCATTTGGCGTCTATTCTCGGCCAATACGTCGGCAAGTGTGAACACCACATCTCTAATTCTATGGATTTTATTAGACGTTTGAAATCCTTGAAGCTGGGTCCTTCGGATTTACTCGTAAGCTTTGACGTGGTATCCCTCTTTACACGGGTACCACTGCAAGAGTCCTTGAGTCTAATTAGTGATATACTGGATGAAGAGGTGGTTAAGCTCTGTCGTCATGTACTGACGTCCACGTATTTTTCTTTTGGTGGCAACTTCTTTGAGCAAAAGGACGGAGTGGCTATCTCTTTATCTCCCATAGTCGCCAATTTATTTATGGAGGACTTCGAGGACAGGGCATTGAGAACTTCAGCGTTGCAACCAACGTGTTTTTGGAGATACGTTGACGACACCTTTTTCATCTGGCATCATGGACGTGATAAGCTCAGTCGATTTTTGGATCATTTTAACTGCCTGCACACAAACATCAAGTTTACTATGGAGGTCGAAAGTGACGGTAAACTTCCATTTTTGGATGTAATGGTTTACAAAAAAGATGATGGCACCCTTGGACATAGTGTTCACCGCAAGCCGACACATACGGACAGGTATTTGCATGCCAGTAGTTGCCATCTACCATACCAACGTAATGGCGTCCTTAGAACTCTGGTACGCAGAGCATATGCCATTTCAGATTCAGAAAGTTTACCATCGGAACTGGAACATCTGACAACTGTTTTTAAGGAAAATGACTACTCTGAGCAAAAGATTCGCCGTGCTATGCAGTTTGAACCATCTCCAAAAGTGCCAGAAGAGGAGTATAGGGCTCTAGCCTACATTCCTTACGCTGGGGGCGTATCTTTTAAAATTGGAAGAATTTTGAAAAATTTTAACATAAAGACTGTTTTCCGTCCGCCGTCCAAGATTAGGGCATTGCTTGGCTCCGTCAAAGATGACCTCGGACTCAGGAAACCCGGTGTTCATAAAATACCGTGTGAGTGTGGCAAGGTATACATTGGCCGTACACTTCGAACTGTACATGATAGATGCGTGGAACATTGCCGCCACACGAGACTATTGCAGCCGGATAAATCGGCGGTAGCAGAACACTGTTTAACGCAAGGACACAAGATGATATATGATAAAACCCGCATAGTAACCAATACCTCCGGTTTCTGGAACAGTGTTTACAGAGAAGCCATTGAAATCAGGGTGACGGACAATCTAATAGAGACATGGGGTTTCCTCTTAGTAGAACATGGAATCCATTATTAAATAATATCAAATTGCAATGTTCGACCCGGATTCCAGCACCTGGGACTGATTAATATTAGGTGCGATATATCGTTGTGCCCTGTTCCACTAGGGGCGGCGCCACCAGCCCTGTCTAGGAGCTAGTAACTGTGACGGCCGGCGCATGCGCCGTGCACGCAACCGACGCCTATATAGGACCCCGTACTTCGCTCTTGCACCAGTATTCAGCGGGACTCAGCAGCAGCAGCAGTTTCCTGAAGATGGCGGACAGCTGTACCGTCGAAATATTGAATCAGTTTGATTTTATTATCCGGCAGAAAACCGGCAGAGACTTCGAAGAATAATAAGAAGTGTGTATGCCTCTTATAGGCAAATAAGTAATTATAAGAAGTGTGTAGTTTAACTGTTGACATTTCTGTTATGACAAATGAGAAGATGCAAGTTTCTTTATGTGTAAAAGTTTTAGTGTGGTTTTAAAAATATGGCAATCATTAAAATTATGAGTAAAGATAATAAGCTATACGTGTATGAAGGATTTTGTATAAAGCTTTGAAGGTAAAATGAAACTTCAGAAGCTAATTACAGAACCAATCACTGATATAATCTTGAATGTTATTAGCTATTTGAGCTATAGAAATAATGAAAACTATATGTCATATAATGAATTTTGTATTGATTTGATTAATAGTTGTTATTTTGGTTAAAAAGAAGGTATGGTGCAAATGAATAATTTAGTGATTACATCTGAGCTCCCATATAGGAATCTGGACAACAGGTATGGGCAAATAATAATCACTTTTATATACCCATTAATACTTACATATAATATGGATGCCTGAGTAGTGCTGTATGATTCTGTAGTGAAAAACAGGTGAAAAAAACATGAACTACTAGTAGTTACAGTAATTATATTTGTTTATAAATACTGTGTTGTTGAAACTTAGTAGATAGGTATTTTTTGACAATATGCCCTTAGAAATGTAGCAGAACCCAAAGTGGTTACAACATACTGAGGATATAATTTTACAACTGAAGTTGTGGAATGAATGACAATTTTTCATATATTTTATACATAAAATGTGAAAAGCTGCTGAAAATAATTAGAAGGATATTTGTACTAAATGTTGAGACATAATGAGATTGTACTTGAAGTACTAGTAAAGAAAGAAAAACCTGATAAATTTTGTATTGTAAAAATATTCAGACAAGATTTGTTTTCATGTACTGTGTTACAAATTCCGTTGTTACTTTCATTGAACATTTTTGTAGTCTACACTTACTTTCCAACACATATCACCACTACAGAATTATTCCAATGAACTAGGAACAATCACACACGTAACCTTAGGATTAAATTCTGTTTCCAACGTGCAATTCCTCTAATTCATGAATGTTACTAATTCGAAATTTTTAAACATTTGAATGGGTTTCTTTATAAATAACAATTTTGCTACCAGTCACGATTTTATTTTGTTTAGCACGGCGAGTTTCGGGAAATAATTCCAATTTTGAAGTGTGTTTTTGTGCTATCCCATCTTAGTTGTGATGTTTCAGATGTGTGAGATTTTGCATTATGTTGTTGTCTTTATGTTGTTGTTGTAATTGTGGTCTTCAGTCCTGAGACTGGTTTGATGCAGCTCTCCACAATACCCTATCCTGAGCAAGCCTCTTCAACTTCACATAAGAACGACAACCTACATCTGTTTGAATCTGCTTACTGTATGCATCTCTTGCTCTTCCTCTGCGGTTTTTACCCCACACACTTCCCTCCAACGCTAAATTCAAAATTCCTTGATGTCTAAGTATGTGTCCTACCAATCGATCCCTTTAGTCAAGGTATGCCACAAATTCCTTTTCTCCTAAATTCTGTTCAGTACCTCCTCATTAGTAACGCGATCCACCCACCTAATCTTTAGCATTCTTCTGTAGCACCACATTTCAAAGGCCTCTATCCTCTTCCTGTCCGGACTGCTTATGGTCCATGTTTCACTCCCATACAAGACAACACTCCACACAAATGCCTTCAGAAAGGACTTCCTTTGGCTTAAATCAATATTCGATGTTAACAAATTTCTCTTTTTCAAGAATGCTTTTCTACCAATTGTCATTCTGCATTTTATATCTTCTGTGCTGCGACCATCATTTGTTATTTTACTGCCGAAGTAACAAAACTCATCTACCTTCTTTATTGCTTCGTTACCTAATCTAATTCCTTCGGCATCACCTGATTTTCTTAGACTGTACTCCATTACCCTAGTTATGCTCTTGTTAAACTTCATCTTATATGCACCTTTCAGCACACTGTCCATTCCGTTCAACTGCTCTTCCAGATCCTTTGCTGTCTCTGACAGATTTACTATGTCGTCAGCAAAACGCAACGTTTTTAATTCTTCACCGTGAACTTTAATTCCTTCTCCAAATTTCTCCTTGCTTTCATTTATAGCTTGCTCAATGTACAAATTGAATAACATTGGAGGAATGGATACAACCCTGTCTTACTCCCTGCCCAACCACTGCATCCCTTTCATGTCCTTCAACTCTGACAACCGCTGTCTGGTTTTTGTACAAGTTGTAAATAACCTTACGCTCCCTATATTTTACTCCTACTTGCTTCAGAACTTGAGTTTATTTCAATCAACATCGTCAAAAGCCTTCTCCAAATCTACAAAAGCTAGAAATGTAGGTTTGCCTTTTCTTAATCTATCTTCTAGGATAAGCCGTAAAGTGAGTATTGCCTCCCGTGTTCCTACATTTCTCCTGAACCCAAACTGATCTTCCCCGAGGTCGGCTTCTACCAGCTTTTCCATCCTTCTGTTAATAATTCGTGTTAAAATTTTGCAACCATGACTTATGAAACTGATGGTTTTGTAGTTTTCACACCTGTCTGCGCCTGCTTTCTTTGGAATGGGGATTATAACATTTTTCTTAAAGTCTGAGGGTACTTCGCCTGTCTCATATATCATACCAGGTGATATAGTTTTGTCATAGCTGGTTCTCCCATAGACTTCAGTAGCTCTGAGGGGATGTCATCTACTCCAGGGGCCTTGTTTCGACTTAGATCCTTCAGTGCTCTCTCAAATTCATCTCTCACTATAATATCTCCTATTTCATCCTCATCTACTTCTTCTCCCCTTCCTACAATATTGCCTCTAAGTTCATTTCCTTCGTAGAGCCTCTCTATATATTCTTTCCACCTTTCAGCTTTCCCTTCTTTGCTGAGAACTGGCTTTCCATCTGCGTTCTTGATATTCATAGAGCTGTTTTTTTTTTTTTTTTATCTCCAAATATCTCTTTTATTTTCCTGTGGGCAGTCTCTATGTTTCCCCATTTATACATTCTTCTACATCCTTGCATTTGCCTTCTAGCCACTTCTGCTTAGCCATTTTGCACTTCCTGTCAATCTCATTTCTTAGTCGTCTGTACTCCAGTTTGCCTGTTTCATTTACTGCATTTATATATTTTCTCCTTTCATCGATTAAATTTAATATATTCTGTGATATTCAAGGATGTTTTTGTAGGTCTTACCTTCCTACCCATTTTGTCCTCTGCTGCTTTCACAATTTCATCTCTCAATGCTGCCCATTCCTCCTCTACTGTTTTATTTTCCCCCGTTTCTGTCAATTATTGCCTAAAGCTCTCTCGGAAATTCTCAAGAATTTCAGGTTCCTTCAGTTTATCCAAGTCCCATCTCCTTATTTTCCTACCTTTCTGCAGTTTTTTTTTCAGTTTCAACCTACAATTCACGACCAATAAGTTATGGTATGAGTTTACATCTGCCCCTGGGTATGTCTTACAGTTCAAAACCTGGTTACGAAATCTGTCTTACCATTACAAAATCTATCTGGTACCTCCCGGTGTCTCCTGGTCTCTTCCATGTATAGAACCTTCTTTTGTGATTCTTAAACCAGGTGTTTGTTATAATTAAATTATGTTCCGTGCAAAATTCTACCAGATGGCTTCCTCTTTCATTCCTTTTGCCCCGACCATATTCACCTACTATCTTCCCTTCCCTTCCCTTCCCTTCCCTTCCCTTCCCTTCCCTTCCCTTGTCCTATTACCGAACTCCAGTCTCCCATAACAATAAAGTTTTCCTCTCTCTTGATTGTCTTAATAATTTCCTTTAGCTCCTCATATATTTCTTCTCCTCATCGGCAGAGCTAGTTGGCATATAAACCTGTACTACTGTTGTCGGTGTTGGCTTCGTATCTGTCTTGACAATGATAATGCGATCACTGTGCTGGTCATAGTAGTTTACACGCATTCCTATTTTCTTATTCATTATCAATCCTACTCCTGTGATACTCCCAAATGATTTTGCATTTATAATCCTGTACTCACCTGACCAGAAATCCTGTTCATCCTGCCACCGAACTTCACTAATCCCCACTATATCTAACTTCAACCTATGCATTTCCCTTTTTAAATTTTCTAATTTTCCTACTCGATTAAGGGATCTAACATTCCACGCTCCGACCCGTAGAATGCCAGTATTGTCTTTCCTGATGATCACATCCTCCTGAGTATCCCCGGCCGGAGATCCGAATGGGGGATAATTTTACCTCCGGAATATTTTACCCGAGAGGATGCCATCATCATATGTTCATACAGTAGAGCCGCATGTCCTCGGGAAAGGTAACGGCTGTAGTTTCCCCTTGCTTTCAGCCGTTCGCAGTAGCTGTGTGGCAAAGCCACATTAGCTGATGTTACAAGGCCAGCTCAGTCAATCATCCAGACTGTTGCCCCTGTAACTACTGAAAAGGCTGCTGCCCCTCTTCAGGAACCACACGTCTGTCTGGCCTCTCCACAGATACCCCTCCGCTGTGGTTGCACCTACGGTACGGCTATCTATATCGTTGAGGCACCCAAGCCACCCCACCTTGGCAATGTCTGTGGTTCATGGGAGTGGGTTGTCTTCATAGTGATACTTAAATTTTAGTTACTGGTCGGTCTTTATACATAGTAAATGGCGAAATCTTTTGAAAACTTGTACTAACAGTTTCTTGATGGTCGATTTGCGTGGAATTTCACACATATTAAACATTATAGTAATCATTTTGTAGTCTGGATACTTAAATGCTTACAAAACACACGTACATATATAAACAGTTACAAAGATGTTCTTACAGGGAGTTAACAAAGAAAACAGTATGACACATTTTGAAACAATGCCTTTTTTCTCAACAAACGTGGCTATAAATTGTTTATGGCTATTTGCAATGGAGCTTATTCCTATTTGTTAGCATTTTACATATTCTCGAAGCAACTAAAGAAATTAACAGAATCACTTTCCAGTTTTTCGGTTTAGTATGTTATCTTCGTGTTTCAAGTGATGTGAATACACCCCCAGCTCTTCAAACAAATCCATTTTATGTCATTTGTTTAGTTGGTGGAATACTTTGACGTTTGCTTGATTTTAGTAAAAGAGTGACCTGCATTGTGTAGGTGTGTTGCTATTGCTAATATTGTGTGTTTGTTTTGTGTGTATACTTTGATGTGTTTTGCGTACATGGTGTTGACATCTCGGCCTCTTTGTCCTAGGCAGAAATGGAGCATTCCTGGCATTTTATTTTGTATATTCCGGAACCATAATATGGGTTATGACTATATTGAATGTCGTGATTTAGTTTCTGTTGAAGTAAGTTGGTTGTTAAAAAGCCTATTTTTCCTTTGTGGTTTTTAAAAAAATGTTTGTAATCTTCTGTTATATATTGCCAATCTATGGGATGGTGTGTATATATTTGTTATTGTGTTTTTCTTCAAAAAAAAAAAGTTCAACTATTTGTAAATCTAAGGGATTTAACTACATCAGTCTCTAGGCTTACAAATTACTTGCACGAAATTAAAGTAACTTATGCTAAGGACAATATAAACACCATGGCCGAGGGAGGACTCGATTTCCCGTCGGCAAACAACCGCGCGCACCGCAGCAGAGCGCCTTAGTGCGCACGATTATTCTGCCGCGGCTGTTTTTCTTCTGTGGTATGACTTGTGTCTGGGATTTTCTTCATTTTGTTTAGTATTTTGTTAAACATGGATAGGGTGTTTTAATAGGGTGTTTTAATATATTTATTTCCAGTTTTTTGTTTTCTTGGGTCAGAGGTATTTTGAATGTCCTATGTAGCACAAGTGACTCTACATCTACATGGGATACTCTGCAAATCACATTTAAGTGCCTGGCAGACGGTTCATCGAACCACCTCCGTTCGAGCTCTGATTTCTCGTATTTTATTCTGATGATCATTTCTACCTATATAAGAGGGAGTCACAGTATATTTTCGCATTCGGAGGAGAATGTTGGCGATTGGAGTTTCGTAAGTAGCCCACGCCGCAGCGATAAGCGCCGTTGTTGTAATGATTCCAATCCCAGGTTCTGTATCATTTCCGTAACGCTGTCTCCCCTGTATCGTTACAATATGAAACGAGCTGCCCTTCTTTGGACTCTTTCGATGTCCTCCTTCAAACCCACCTGATAAGGATCCCACACTGGGCAGCAATACTCCAAAAATGGACGGACAAGCTTAGTGTATTTAGTTTCTTTTGAAGTTCTGTTGCATGTTTTAAGGGTTTTGCCAATAAAACGCAGTCTCTGGTTCGCCTTTCCCACGACATTATCTACGTGTTCTTTCCAATTTAAGTCAGAAGTAATAGTAATTCCTAGATATTTTGTGGAGTTTACGGCCTTTACTTTTGATTGTTTTATCTTGTAAACAAAGTTTAACGGATTTCTTTTCGTACTAATGCGGACGACTTCACACTTCTCATTATTTAGAGTCCATTGACAATTTCTACAACATACTAACATCTCATTTATATCGTTCTGCAGTTGGTTTTGATCTTCAGATGATTTTGCTAGACGGTAAAATACGGCGTCATCTGCAAACTACCTAACATCTAACATACTAACATCTCATTTATATCGTTCTGCAGTTGGTTTTGATCTTCAGATGATTTTGCTAGACGGTAAAATACGGCGTCATCTGCAAACTACCTAAAGGAACTACTTAGAGTTCCCCAAATCGTTTATGTAAATAAAGACCAAAGTGTGTTATTTATACAGAAACTCATTGATCTCACAGTCGCAGGCTTTCTAAGCCCATTTTAAATGAACAAAATCCAATTTAAACATTTCGACCCCGTTTCAGGGCATTGAAATAAATCCAATGGCAAAAATGGAAACTTGTGCTGGATGGGGATTCGAACCCAAATTTCCCGCTTAGGGCCAGCCTGGATAGCCCAATTTGTCTGGTGCGGTGGCTCAGCGCTGGAAGACTGGATGCTATCTTTAATAATAATAATAATAATAACTGAGCCAAGAACTGAACGATGAACAAAGAACAAAAGCGAACACGCGTCCGCAAGGGACGGAACTACGCCAAGAATTAAAAAAAGGGCGACCGGTGGCCCGGAGCGGGAAATCCGCGTTCGACCCGGTCCAGCACAAATTTTCAACTTTACCGCTGGGTTTACTTAAATGCCCTAAAACGGCCGAAATGTTTAAATATTTCGAATTCGTAAAATCACGGCCGTTAATGTCAACTTTGCATTGAATTTTTTTCCCCGCTTCCTTCCTCGGTTTACATAAACTCCAGGGGACATCAAAGTAACAGGTTAGTGCTGAGGTGCTAATAAATGTCACAACAACCGCCCCAAACAGAATTTAGCTCGCTGTAGAGGCCCGCGGAATGTGGCCTGTTGTGTTGTGTTGGGGGAAGCGGCAGCGCTCAGTACCTTGTAATCAGATCGACAGGACAAGCGCCGGCTCACTCGTAAACATGCTCGCCGTGTTTTACGCGGCCCGCCGTCGCCGGCCATCCGTCCACGGGATAGGCGCGTTAATCTGGCGGCAAGCTCAATTTCCTTCGACAGCCGTGTCTGGGCGCAGGTGTCAAGTTTCACAGGTCTCCCATCTCATTTACATACATTGCTAACGCCACACAACTCGAAAACTCACCTTAGTCCTGTTTATCAGTCTTTTCTGCGTCCACGCCTCTCCAAAATACCCTTTTCGCCCTTTCTCACACTAGCCCTCATCGCTACCACTGTCCTATGTTTACTGACGCGATTTATTGAGAACTCAAGGGAAGGTGTGCATAGGCAAACATTCTCTCTTTGTGAAGTAGGTCACTGCTATGTCTATACTTACAAGACGCATTTGTTATCTGTCTGTCTGTTCTCTTATAGCTCAAGATCCAGACAACCAAATAACGTGAAATTTGGTACACGTACGTAAAATTACATGGGGAAAGTTCTTCAACAGATTTCGTTCCATTTTCTGGAAAACCAACCGGGAAATTTGAGAGAATGTGAAAGTGCGTTATCAATTTGTCCGTGTAAATCTATATCTTCGCACTGACCTTGATGAAATTTTCCGCAATTGGCCTTCAAAACAAGAGGAAGGGCACTGTCTACATGAAATTTCGTTCAGTGCATGGCGGAGGGTACTTATGGATTTCGCCAAAATCCACAGTTTTGCTCCGATCTTCATAAAACCTTGTAAACTTTACCTTGAAAACAAGAAGAAGGTTACAACCCGGGCAAAGCCGGGTATTTGCAGTTAGTCAGCTAATAATACATAATTAATTTTTTACTCTGCAGCGGAGTGCGCGCTGATATGAAACTTACTGGCAGATTAAAACTGTGCCGGACGGGGAGAAGGTAGGAGACGATGTACTAGCGGTACTGCAGCTGTGAGAACAGGACGAGGAATGCACGGGTAGCTCAGTAGGTGCCGGCGTAGTAGACGAGCGCGTTCAGTCGAGGGTTAGATACTCTATGTAATAAAGTGTGCAAAGATTTCTTCGATCAGCAATGAACAAATACGATATAACGTTCGCAAGGAGCGAACGGAGTTTCGGATACCTGTCTGGCGCTCGATCTTAATGTGCCGGGAAATTTCAATGGCTCAGATAAGTCAACTTTCTTAATTTGAGAATACGGCTCAAAACAACCCTAGGAAAGGTATTTCAGAATATTATCTTCTGAACACTGGCGTATCCAATACAACTACTTTGTACTGGCCTGAGCCTGAAAGTATCGTTATTCGTTTAACATCCGCATCTAAAAAACTCCTTGACATCCTGAAACTTTTCTGTTTCTGTCGACTGATGAAACTCTACATATATCAGAAGTTACTTTTCTATCTGTACTGCCACTAATGAAATTCAAAGTTAATTATACTGTTGCGTCGTCCTGGAATCTATTGTGAAGAATTGTGGTGACTTATTACAGTAACTATTGTGTGAACTGTTGTCCTACAATATGCATGTAGTGTACAGTTGTAATACCAATATTTTGAGCCCAGATAAAAAGTTTTATTAATCCTAATATATTACTGTATCTAACCTTGTGTTCTTTAAACAGTTTTTATGAATGCAAATATGTGTGTGTGTTGTGATCTCCAGTCCGGAGACTGGTTTGATGAAGCTCTCCACTCTATCCTGAACAAGCCTGTTACCTCCTCATAAGAACGGCAACCTACATTCATTTGAATCTGCTATATCTTGGTCTCCCTCTGCTATTTTTACTCCACACACTTCCCTTCAACGCTAAATTCACGATTCCTTTATGTCTAAGAATGTTTCCTATAAATCGATCCCTTCTTTTAGTCATGATATGATAGAAATTCCTTATCTCCCCAATGATGTTTATTAGTTATACGCTCTTTTCAATACACTGTCCAATCCATTCAACTGCTCTTCAAATGTTTGTTAAGCTTATGGGACTTAACTAAGGAGTTATCAGTCCCTAAACTTACAAACTACTTTCGAACTACCTTATACTAAGGACGGCACATCCATGCCCGAGGGGGGGATTCGAACCCCCGACCGTAGTGGCCGTGCAGATCGTGACTGGAGCGCCTCCGTCCCCTCGGCCACCGCGGCCGGCTACTGCTATTCCAGGTGCTTTGTTGTCTCTGATAGAATTACAATGTCATCAGCAAGACGCATCATTTTTATTTCTTCACCCTGAACTTTAATTCCTTCTCCAAATTTCTCTTTGCTTTCCCTTACAGCTTTCTCAATGTACTAATTTAATAAGATTGAAAAAAGGCTATAACTCTGTCTTACTCCCTTCCCAAACACTGAAACACTGCAGCCCTTTCATGCCCTTCAACTCTGATAACTACTGTCTGGTTTTTGTACAAGCTGTAAATAACCACCCGTTCCCTATATTTTCTCCTGCTGATTTAAAAAACGAATAATAATAATAATGGTGATAATAATAAAATAACAAAAATAAATGTAATTGTTGTAATTCTTATGGGACCAAACTACTTTGGTCATAAGTTTCTATGCTTTCAAACTACTTAAACTAAGTTAAACTAAACTAAGGACAACAAACACATCCATGCCCGTGGGAGGCCGAGCAATTCGTAACGTGGCGCTCCAGACCGCTCAGCTTCTTCCGCGAGTCTGCTGACTTCAGAATTTATAAGAGTGTACTCCAGTCAACATTGTCAAAAGTTTTCTCCAAGTCTACAAATGCTAGAAATGTAGGTTTGCCTTTCTTTAAAATACCTTCTAAGATGAGCCGTAAAGTCAGTATTGCCTTCCATGTCCCTACATTTCTCCTAAATCCAAACTGATAATCCCCGAGGTCAGCTTCTACCAGCTTTTCTATCGTTGTGTAATAAATTAGTGACTTATTAAACTAATGGCTACGTAATTTCCACACTCGTCTCCACCTGCTTTTGTTGGAATGCGAATTATTACATTTTCTGAGGGTATTTCCCCTGTCTCGTACATCTTACATAACAGATGAAATAGTTCTGACGTGGCTGGCTCTCCCAGAGACTTCAGTAGTTCTGGGGGAATGTCGTCAACTCCGAGGGGCCTTGTTTCGAATTAGGTCTTTCAGTGCTCTGTCAAATTCATCTCTCATTACAGTATATCCTATTTCATCTTCGTATACACCCTCTTCCCTTTCTACAATATAGTCTCTCAGTTCATTTCCTTTGTAGAGGCCATCTAGGCTACATACTCTTTCCACCTTTTGCCTTCCCTTCTTTACCCAGAACTGGTTTTCCATCTGAGAACAGCTGCTTATCTTGTCTCCAAATGTATGTCTCTTAGGCGGTATCTATTTTTCCCCTATTTATACATTCTTCAACAGATTTGCATTTGCCTCCTAGTCACGTCTGCTTATCTATTTTGCACTTTCTGTCAATTTCACTTCTTAGTCGTCTGTACTCCACTTTGCCTGTTTCATTTACTGCATTTTATATTTCCTCCTTGCATCAATTAAATTTAGTATTTCCTGTGATATTCAAGGATTTTTGTAGGTCTTGTCTTTATAACTATTTTGTGATCTGCTGCTTTCACAATTTCATCTCTCAATGCTACCCATTCCTCTTCTACTGTATGCAAATAAACAATGAAATATCATGTGGATATATGTGAGCACAATTTGATTTCTATGGCTTTTCGAAACGTCTAGATTGTCCTTACCATAGTAGTGATAGCATTGCCTTTAACAACTCTAATTAATTTACAAATGAAATGTCTATAGACTTCAACACTTGTAGATCAAATAAGGGAAAGATGAAACATTATAACTACAATAAAAAGACAGAAGGTTATTTAACTACTTCATGAGATATTCAAAAATCATAACATTGTTATAAAAGTTTCTAAATAAATGACTATCCTTTACAAACTTCTTTACACTGCCAATTCATAATAAATTATTCGAAAATACTTGTTACTACAAAAACATTACGTACTCGGTAAGTGATCCTTTTACTACAAAATATGCTACTAAATTACAAAAATGCTCTTTTACCTTATTTTATAGCTGGCAGATGTGATGTTTATACGAAAATGAATACACTGTCAATTCTGACTCCGTCCTCTATCTTCGACAGCTCAACCTAGTCTTAGGTGTGTCTATGGTCAAACAATGACCTCCACGAGACAATGATATTATTAGACTAGTGTATATCTTTGGGAAATAGTACCAACCTATTACCAACTTATTTTTCTACCAAAAATATATTTACCGGAGTGTTTAGACCTGGATGAATTGTGGTCATTACATAAATATCTACTTTTCTCCTGCACTTTTGCTAGTTTCCTCTTATAAGATCGTCATCGTCGTCTCGGTGATCTGTAACCTCGCAGCCTCATGGAATCCATTTGTCAATTCCCTTGGTTTAACCGACATCCTCGCATACTGCAGCATCCTTGCGACTACATCCATGTATTTTCCAATACAATTACATCTCCACTGCAGTCTTTCCCGATATATTCATCTGTTTTGTATCTTTCTCAATTAAGTCTCATTACGAATATCTCCATCAGTTCCTAACCAACATAATATTAGTATAGGTATGATGGACACAAACATTAATTTTAATTTTCACATTTGTATTAGAGGTACAGGCTTCAGATCGTATTCATAAATTATGGAATGCGCTGGACAAACACACTGCAGTACCTCCATCGCACAGTCTTTAGCTGCACTCATTGACGAATGGAACCCCCTACCACAAGAACTCCTTCTCAACGTTGACGGCAGCATGGGGTCACATAGCAGTGTACGCATACTCGTCCACGGTGATCACACACTCGAATAACAACTGCGTCCTGACTTTTGTAATATCCAAGGTATTATTAGAAATCGTGGTGACTTCAGCACACTTTGTGAATGAAAGAGTTATTATTGTTCGTGTCGTTTGGTACTGCTTTCAGATACTCCGCCGCGGCAGTGTCTTCATCAGAAGAAATTATCACATGAAACTTTAAACCTTAGAGCATATTACACTCTTGTTGTATAAATGAACATTAAATTTGTTCATAACATGCCAGGTGAATACTCGTGGGTTCAAAGAAATTTAAAATGGCTGGCCGCTAATTTCTTTAAGCCCGCTAGTATTCACCTAGCATGTATTTTTAAAACGAACTTAATGTAATTTTATAGGACATAAGCATAATATGCTCCAAGTTTTAACGTCTCATGTCATAATTTTATTCTTCTGATGAAGACACAGATAGTGTTGAAATCTGGACAAAGTGTATTTATTTCAAAGCAACGCGTGCTTTCTTTCGCAGTAAATTAAATTAAACTGATGGGTTGCTGCTTTAGACAAGCAATGTTCAAAATCATTTCTTCAAGTAGCTTGTAAGCCTAGGGGCTGATGACATGGTAGTTTGATCCCATAGATTTATAAACATTTGAATGACTTGGTTCCAGTTTCACGTTGCTTTAATGTTTTATTAATCTCGTATTTATCTCTTCCAGAAAGGACGACATGTTTACTTTCGGGCCTTTTATATCGTAAGTCACCTTTATGCGTCAAATTTGACATAAGTTAATTGTAACACAGAGTGCAAACGGTTGTCGGCAGCTCGTCACTGGTTCTGGGGGTGGTGAGGGGGTGGGCAAGAAGAACTGTTCCAATCATTGCAAATCTAAGCTGCGATTATCAGTCTCTAGGCTTATCCGAAGGACAACACACACAACCAACCGTGCCCAAGGTAGGAATCGAACCTCCGACAGCGACCAATAGCGCGCTCCATAGCAGACCTCTGACAAGCTTAGTCCGCCAATGACTAGAAGCACTAGAAACATGTTGTCTCCTAACAAAACAATGGCGTTACTTTGAAACACGTCCACTGAATGTGTGAGCGTGTTCCATTTTCAGTTCATGCTCCCCTTCCCATGTTTAATTGTCTATTCCTTTCTAGAATTATTATTTGTGTTTGTTAAAACTTTGGCTGCTCCCTTAAGGAGTGAGCAGTTAGATAAAGTTCCGTTGTGAAAGTACTGTGGACACACGGAAAGTAATTTAGAGTAGCAGTGAGTGTTTTAACTTGCATTTGAAGATCTCAACTGCCCAATACCTTACTTAGAAAACTTAACAGGCTACTTTCAACTTTAAGGATTGATTTACATAATACTGTGTATAGCAGTTTTTAATTCGGCGTTGTCTAGAAAGAACACTGGGAATGGAAGATTGAAATAATAAAACACATTTGCTTTCATTGCTTCATTTCCCCATGTAATTGCCTGAGCATTGCGTAGCTTAATTCGACTACATTCGTTTATCCTTATTTTACTTTGGCTGACACGTTACCAGCACTTTTCAAGATGTATGAGCGTAGAAAGATCAAAGCAGGAATTGTTACACGACGGCTTTGCATTCCAGATAAAGGAATATCGCTGGCGGATACGGTCACCGAACAAAGTGTGTTTCCGTCAAAGGACGGATGCCTTTCCGATTAAAATAACCCCTTTGCTCTGCGGACAGGGCGACGGTGCGGCTGTAACGAATGGCGAGATAAACACGATACACAGTCACGAACGGCTCGGCTCGGCGGCGGAGCGCGGAAAGGCCTGCAGACGGACGACTGCGAGCCAGTAATGACCCGGCCGATGCGTATCGAGGGAACAGCGCGGTGCGGCCAGCGCGCGGCGTGTACGCTACACGCGTCCCGCTGTGTACCACCGAGCGTCACGCGACGGCTGAGGCGCTCGCGCGAGACCATCGCAGCGGACTACGGGCGAAGGGCCGGTGGCCACCGTGCGGGCAATTTTGAGGGCAGAGTAACTTGGCTGATATCGCCACAACGGAAAACGCCGTTGTTGAATGTCTCCCACTGTTACTACTTGCTCTTCTTCCGATGTCCTCCGTTAATCTCACCTGACAAGGATTCCACATCGCACATCATACTCCAAAAGAGGACAGACCAGCGTGGCGTGTGCAGACATTTTACCAATTCCGTTACGACTTCCAAAATCCAATTGCATGACGCTTTGCATGAACTACGTAGCGCGATGACCACGAGTTCAATGAACCGCTGCTTGTCTAATTCACCCCATTCCTGATTCACTTCCGTTGATTTCGTGGCTAGTGGTGACGGTAAGCCATCGAGTAAAACATAACTGATATCTGGCGTTCCCCAGGGAAGCGTTATAGGTCCCCTACTCTTCTTTGTGTTTATAAACGATTTAGGAGACAATCTAAATAGCTCCCTAAGAGTTTTCGCGGTTGATGCTGTCGTTTATTCGTTAGTGGAGTCAACAGAGGATCAAAAGCAACTGCAAAGCGATTTAAACAAAATTTCTACCTGGTGCGAAAATTGGCAATTAAGACTAAATAAAGAAAAGTGTGAAGCAATACACAGGACCACTAAAAGAAATCCGCTGAACTTTAATTACGCGATAAATCAGTCAAATCTTAAGGTCGTAAATTCTACCAAATACCTAGGACTTACAGTTACGAACAACTTAGACCGGAGAGAACACGTAGAAAATATTGTAGGGAAATAGAACCAATGATTACGTTTCATTGGCAGAACGCTTCGAAGATGCACCACCTCAACCAAAGAGACTGCCTACATCACACTTGTGCGTCCTCTCCTGTAGTACTGTTGCCCATTGTGGGACCCTCACCAGGTAAGACTAATGGAGGACATTGAGAAGGTTCAGAGAAGGGCAGCTCGTTTTGTTTTATCATGTTACGGGGGGAAAGCGTCACGGACATGTTGCACGAATTGGGGTGGAAATCATTAAAAGAAAGACGTTATTCATTGCGGCGTGATCTGTTTGCGAAGTTTCAATCACCGACTTTTACTTCTGAATGTGAAGATTTTTTGCTAGCACCCACCTACTTAGGGAGACTTGACCATCCCAATAAAATAAGAGAAATCAGATCGAAAACGGTACGATTTAGGTGTTCTTTCTTCCCGCGCGCCATTAGAGAATGGAACGGTAGAGAAAAGTTTTAAATGTGGTTAATGAACCCTCTGCCAGGCACTTGAATGTGATTTGCAAAGTGTCGATGTAGATGTAGACGTCCTTGAATAGCTCTTTTCAATTTAAAAAAGTGAAGCAGTCAACAATCCGAAGATTGGTTTGAACATCACAGTGCTTTACTAGGCATGGTCTTGTTTGGAGGTGGTATGCCATTGCCTTCCTCCGACCCTCAATACTGCCAGAGGGGAAAGAGTTAGAAAGTGACAGATAAAAATCGTAGGACCTGGCGGGGATCAAACCAGAGACCTTTGGATTTGTAGTCTGACAATCTACTACTGTGCCACTGAGGCGCACGTTTTCATTTTATCCCAAGAATATTCAATTGTACTCATACCGCGGGTATATTCAGGTCATTGCAGTCGTGTAATACCACCACTACTGATGAATTCGTTGAACCGTGCATACACTTGAATTCTATCCCAAAATGGGTATGGATGGTTTCAACGATGGTTTGGAATGTTTTACCCACATTGTGGAGCCTTCAGCGTATCCTCGATGGGCAACAATGGCATCCGTAAAGCCTCACATAATACCCGTTATAACACTCCCTCTTTTCCCGTAAAAACTCATAATTACTTTTTCATCACGTGCGAGAGGCTACATCAGCGTTCCTTTTATTTTTCAGTGTCCCTAAGCACATCTTTGACACAGTTATTAACAATCTGCAGGCTTCGGGACAGGTTAGCACGTATTGGAGCAGGGGAGTATCAATTACAATCGGTTACTGTCTGCCGGCCGCGGTGGCCGAGGGGACTGAGGCGCTCCCGTCACGGTCTGCACGGCCAATACGGTCGGGGGTTCGAATCCCCCCTCGGGCATGGATATTTGTGCCGTCCGTAGTCTTAGCTAGTTCATAAGTAGTTTGTAAGCTTAGGGACTGATGACCCCGTAGTTAAGTCCCACAAGTTCTAAAAACATTTGAACATTTTTGGTTACTGTCTGAAACAAAATATATAACATTAATAACAAGTACAAATAACGATCAATGCGCGACACGCGCTCTATACGGAATTCCACCTATTATCAGTACACTAAACGAGAAAAATGTTACAACATTTTCACATAAGTAACATATTCGATGCTACGATGACATGAAATGCAATTGAACCAGCTCCTAGCAGATCCAGATGGCGAATGTCAGTTAGCGGCATGCCTCTGGCGTACAATATTATCAGGTTCCCTCCATACATGCTGTCGACGCTCATTTGATACCAGACAAACCAGGCAAATGCGGTATTCGTCTCCACCAATTTTTCATAATCCATTATCGTTGATTTTTGGCCACCCGTACCGTGTAGCATGGTGTATGATGCCTACATGTTAACGCGCGGACCACTCTATGGCCTTGCGGGAGTAGCCGAGCGATTGCCGGGCGCCGTGACTCAGGCGCCCGCTCAGGGGATAAACGCCCTCTATAATAAAATAGCTGAGCCAACTATATAACGAACAAACAAGATCGAACTGAAAAAACGACCGCAAAACTTAAATCCACCTAAAAAATAGAAATAAAAATAAAAAAGGCGGAAAGGCGGTCTGGAGCGCCACGTTACGGATCGCGCGCCTCCCTCGGGCATAAATGTGTGGGTTGTCCTTAGGTTAGTTTAACTTAGAGTACTTTGTAAGTCTAGGGACTGACGACCAACGTAATTTGGTCCCATAGAATTACAAACATTTGAACATTATTTAACTACTCTATGGCTGTCTAGAATACAAAGAGTTGTTGACTTTGTACTGTGTGATGCTTCCCCGTGGTCTTCCCAAAGAGATTGTTTGTCATGGTAGCAGTCTGGTTGAACTTCCGTCAGCTGAGGAGTCTCAAATTCCGGTCACCTGCACGCAGTTGTTCTCCTAAGACAAGTACGGGGCAAGTCCAGAACGCTATCTGTAGTTTGAAAATGATTCCGGGTGCTTGTCACATCACTCTCACGATAATTCACCTTGTAACTTCTCTTGATGAAAGTTCTTTTTGACATAGAGCAACAATCCGTGTGCGATCAAACTTTGATATTCTTCTTCTTACCATCGGAGAATATCCAACTAATGTCTATAAATGTCATATACTGTTCCTATATGGCGTATTCAATGAAGGTATAAAGATTACTGCCTCACGTTCATTAACTGAAATGGGCATCTTTTCGATTGATGGGGCTATAGGGTAGTTTGTTTACATTTTATGGCAGTTCAAAGCATCAAATATATCGAATCACGTCAACGTAGGTCCAGGAGATATGTTTTTATGGGATTCTTTTTATGAATGTACTATTAAAATTTATTCCTTTCTCTTCAGTAGAGACAAGAGCGTATTCTTCGGCTGCCTTTGGCCCATAGTGACGCTGCAGAGGACTTTAACCTTATCAGGCTTGATTACATTGTGGCTCTTGTGCTCTTGTTTTCTTGATTTTATGTCTTATGTAAATTCCAACATGGAGGTCGCAAAGTTTTATGTGTTTTAACTTTCTTTTTAAGCATTGATAATGATCACACATTGATCGAAATAAGGATCTGAGTAAACAAAATATTTAAGACTGATTGATGACAATTTTCTAAAAAGACTTTAACCCTCTCAGCGTGAGAGAACAAGTAAACGACTTACCGACATCCGTAACATACTTCCTTGTATATAAGACTGGCCATTTGTTTGTTTCTTTGTAATCCATTCAGATCTACTGTTTTATTCCAATGAAAGTTTGCACAGTTATATACCAAAACCTCCAAAACAAGAGGAAGATCACTTTCTGTGTAAGATTTCGTTCGATGCGTAGCGGAGTGTACCTAAAAAGAGAGCTGGAAGATGGAGAAGGCATTTATTCTCCGCGAGAGATCATGTACTGCACAAAAAAGGACACATTACAATAAACTTGTAAATAATTCCTTCTATCACGATAAAAGTTTGCACTGGCATATGTACGTTCATATGTTTTCAAGGAGAAGGAAACCACAGAATGACGCATGACGGGGATACGTTGCAATAAACAGTCACAAGATTTCACTGATTACTTAGAAAGTAGGGAGATATATGCAGTTTTACGTATGAGGAAGATATGGAACCTACATCTACATAAATACTCTGCAAATCACAAAAGTGTACGACAGAGAGCTCATCGAACCGCTTTTATAATATTTTTCTAAATATCCAGTCTCTAATCTCTCGCGGGAAAAAGGAACACCTAAATCTTTCCCTGTTCGAACTGATTTCTCTTGTTTTACTTTGATGATCATGTCTGCCTATGTAGATGAGTGCTAACAAGATATGTTCTCATTCGGAAGAGAAAGTTCGTGAAAGAAATTTCGCAAGTAGATCTCGTCGCAATTAGTAACGCCTTTGTTTTAATGATTTCCACTCCAACTCGTGCATCATTTCCATGACGCCCAATATCACGATAATACAAAACGAGCTGCCCTTCTCTGAACTTTCTCTAAATAGTCTGTCACTCCCACATAGTGGGGATCCCACAATGCGCAGCGATACTCCAATATAGGACGCACGAGTGTTCAAAACGTTCAAATGTTTGTAGAGCTTATGGGACTTAATTACGGGGTCATTAATCCCTAAACTTACAAACTACTTATGAACTAGCTAATACTAAAGACGGTACAAACATCCATGCCCGTGGGGGATTCGAACCCCCGACCGTAGTGGCCGTGCAGACCGTGACTGGCGCGCCGCAGACCGGTCGCCCACTGCGGCCGGCCGCACGGGCGTGTTTTAGGCAGAACTATACCATCCTGTAAGCAGTTTTTGGTTCGCTTTCCCAACATTGAAAGTGGTAAATGCCTGAGAGGGCGGAATAGATAGTCCGAAAAAATTGTGTGAGGCGAAAATATATAGGGCAGAATCTTGGGAAGAATTATGCTAAGGACAATATACACATCCATATTGGAGGGAAGACTCGGACTTTCAGCCGGACCAGAAGCGCAATCCGTCACATGACGCCTCACACCTCGCGGCAATAAATAAGTAAGAGAAGCAGATTACAGAGAGAGAGAGAGAGAGAGAGAGAGAGAGAGCAAAGAGTAGATTTAGAGAGAGGGAGGGACATGAGATAAATGGGAAGTGTAATAAATATGTAGGTAATGTTATTGTTAATGGCATGTATCATTGTTTTCATCTGGTGCAGAGCAGGAGGAGATGTACAAAGACAGGTGGATGGGGGATGAGGCATACGAGAAGGTGCGGGGTGCGGAGGTAGATAAAATGGAGGGGTTGGAGGAGATAGAAAGAAGGAAGGAAGAAGGAAAGAATATTAGTGTTCAACATTGCGGTAAATGGAGGTGGAGCTCACGCTCGGGGTGTAAGGATGGAGAGGGAAATAAGCCATGCTCTTTCAAAGGAACAGTCCCGGTACTTGCCTTGGGCGATTTAGGGAAATCACGGAATATCTAAATCTGGTTGGTCGGAGGTGGATTTGAACCACCATTCTCAGGAATGCGAGTTCAGTGTGTTACCACTGCGCCACCTCGATCGGTAGAGAGAGAGAGAGAGAGAGAGAGACAGAGGAGGGAAGAAAAGATGGACAAGGAGAGGAGAGAAGATGGACTATGAGCCCATGAGCCACACATCACGCAGGTCAATGCTAAATGACGATTACTTCGTGTAAGAAGCGTAAACAATGGACGATTGAACATTAGAAATAAGTTATACGGAGTGACGAATCACGGTAAACAATGTGGCGATGAGAGGACAGGGGGTGGGTATAGCGAATGTCCGGTAAATATCTGCCAGCGTGTGTAGTGCCAACAGTAGAATTCGGAGGCGGTGGTGTTATGGTGGGGTCATGTTTTCCATGTGTGTGTGTGTGGAGGGGGGGCTTGGACCCCCTGTTATTTTGCGTGTCACTATCACAGTACAGGTCTACATTGATGTTTTAAGCATCTTCTTGCTCCCCACTGTTGAAGAGCAATTCGGGGATAACGATTGCATCTTCCAACAGGATCCAGAACCTGTTCATAATGCACGGCCTGTGGCGGAGTGGGTACACTACAATAACTTCCCTGTAGTGAGGTGACCTGCGCAGAGTCCTGACTTGAATCCTCTAGAACACCTATGGGGTGTTTCGGAACTCCGACTTCGTGCCAGGCGTCACCGACATACACTGATACTCTCCTCAGTGCAGCACTCCGTGAAGAATGGGCTGCCATTACCCAAGAAACATTCCATCACCTGATTAAACGTGTGTCTGCGAGAGTGGAAGCTGTCATAAAGGGTAATGGTGGGCCAACACCACACTGAATTCCAGCGCTGGCCGCAGTGGCCGAGCGGTCTGCGGCATGCCAGTCACGGTCTGCACGGCCGCTGCGGTCGGGGGTTCGAATCCCCCCTGAGGCATGGATGTTTGTGCTGTCTTTAGTATAAGCTAGTTCATAATTAGTTTGTAATTTTAGGGACTGATGACCCCATAGTTAAGCACCACCACCTAGCGCTCCGGCTCAGGCCGGAAAAAGAGCAGCGTTCGCGCTCGGCCGGTAGTTATCCTAGTAGCCGCTAGCGGTCTGCATACTTGTTGGCGCACCTAGTTCCGTGAGAGTCCGGTATTAAAACACTGTGATTAAGTTATCTCGTAAGTAGGTACAGCATTATAATACATACCTCTACTTCCTTCCTCGCATAGATTATTAAGAAGATTAAGTCGCATTTCACCTTCTACACTTCCATACTGTTTGAAGTGATGTGTTCTATAGTGGCGTTCTAAATTGTACTTTCTATGCCTAGTATTTTACCACAGTGAACAAGTAATCACACTCCCAACAGCCGCTTTACCGCGCCGATTTGACTAGCCATTCAACTCCACAGCGTACTGTAACATAACATAATATCGTAGAATATAACGAAAACCCTGAAGTACAAAATTCGAAGTAACAGATGGCACTGTTAGCGGTGTCTTCTGAAACAAAACAAAATCGCTCTTACGTTTATATTTGCCGGCTCGACTGCACGTGCTGGACGTTTTAGAGAAGAGCTTCCAGTATTATGTTTATAAGTTACTTATAAACATAACAGCATTTTTCAGGAGAACCCCTAGCAGTGGAATCTGTTCATTCGAGTTGGATACTAAAGAGTTTGTACTATTATCTTTATAAGTTATTTCATAATGCAGTCAGCCAGGTGCATTTCTGTGGCTATGTTGGCGCGTTGGCTGCACATAACGCCATCTAGTCTTTTCAGCAGCAACTACGTGATGGACGCCAGCTGCTCGCGGCTCTGTTCCCGCTCAGGCAGGCCGCTCCGAGAGCGCGGCTCGCTCAATGCCCACCTCTGATCTAGAGAGACGTCGTAGACTGGGTAGCCGCTGGGGCACGGCCCACTATGCCGAAGCAGCGAGCCAGTCAGCTATGCGTGCGCAACCTACTCTGCCTTACGTCACACGTGAGCGTGTAACATCACAGCTGCGTCCATCTAATCCTCGATGGGCGAAGTTGCCATTACATTCTATTTTATGCTTAATCATTTAATAATTGTTCCAATGATTTGACGGTATGGGATGCGGACAATTACTAGGTTGATCCATAACAATAAACTTTGTTAACTTCCTTTATTATGGAACGATAAATGTTAAAAACTCATCCCTTTAAACACACTGATTTAATAACCGCGTGCCACTAAGATGAATGTCTACAAGTCCACACTGAAACATTTCAATATACAACTGCAACCCATATGCGATACGACGTAATGGCAAAAACTTTAGCCACCGCTAAAACGCAGGTTACGAACTCACTGCCGACATGCTACCGCCTCGCTCTGCGGTCAGTGGGAGACTGCCGCACCCCGGCCAACAAACAAAGAACATTCCAACCTAAGCACTGTTGCCAGCAGCTCTCGCTGCACACCACCGCTATCGTTCGACCAAAAGAGGTTACTAACCTAAAACCCTGTATCCTCACAAGCGCCGCGGCTTTCACTCTAGGTAGTGGTGAGTTAAGTCCCGTAAGCTCTACAAACATTTAAACATTTTTTGAATTCCAGCGTTACCGATGCAGGGCGCCACGTAAGTCAAGGTGATCGAATACTTCCAATCACATAGTGTATAAAGATTCTCTGCTAAACATTTTACAGCACCTACATTTCCGAATCCTCGATAGTGTACCTGTTTGACATAATAGATCCGTCGCTGGCCACGGAGTCGTGTCTAATGAAGTGCGCAGCTCTGGGCCATTACCACAGATGTACGTCAGCGGCGCTGGCCGCCTTGATGGATCTGCGCGCAGTGGCCCTCGCAGTGCAGCTCGGCCACCGCCACCGCGGACTTCGGAGCCGGCCCACTCGACGCCGGACCTGCGCGCCTGGCCGTGCATTACCGGCGTTTACCCTGGTGACGGCGCGTCGCCGGCCGTCACGCAAGTTCGGCCGGCGCATTAGCGGCGGCCCGAGTCCACTCAAGATGATTAAGCAGGCGGGCAGGCGCCCGCCGACGCCGCCGGCATGTGCCATGTGCGCCGCACACCGCGCCACGCCAGGACGGGCGAGCGGGCGAGCGCCGGCCAGAACTTTATTTAGACAGGTCACCAAGTCATTCTTGGACGTATACGAACAATGTGTGAAATAACAGAGACGCTCGAAAGGTCTGTATTAAAAGGCAGATATGAATGTTTTGACCTTTGAATCTCTGTGACCATGATGGTATTGCGCCCGATGATCAGTACCTCGATTGGCAGGTACACGGTCAGGTTAACAAATTACTCATAAACGATGCTACCAGAAAGTGAAACAACATTCCTCAAAACAATTAGGGGATAAAATAAATGTTCAAATGTTTGTAAATCTATCCACCATACTGCATGATCATCAGTTCGTAGCTTACAAACTACTTAAAACAAGGTAAATTAACCTAAGGACAACACACACACACACACACACACACACACACACACACACACACACACACACATGCCCCAGGGAGGACTCGAACCTCCGACGGCGAGCAACCGCGCGCCCCGCTGCGAGGCGCCTTAGACCGCTCGGCTACTCCACCGCGGCAATTAGGGGATCAGGCGAGATATCATACTCAATATATAGACGCTCCTGGTAAAAGAAAAAAAAGAAACACCATAAATTTGCCGACTCGGAAATTTTATTCACACATTCTTGAGGTTGTATACAACACACGATCACACAGACAGAGCCATAAGCAAGTGAGTACAGTCACCAGGGCATGCGCAATATTGATGCCACTACAGGCTATACCATCCTTTTGTAACAATGCAATTTCTCATGGAGAAGATGTTAGATACGCCGAATGTGGTCTTGCGAAATGGCGTGCCATGCAGTTTCCACCTGGTTCTTCAATTGGGCCAGATTTTGTGCTGGAGATCGGGTAAGATGATTTATCATTCAGTCCAATACGTGCTCTACGGGGAACACATCTGGGGATCGTGCCGGGTAGGGTAGTTGACGTACGCCTTGAACAGCACGTTGGGTGGTACGGAATACATGTGGACGTCCATTGTCCATGGAAGAAGCATATCGCCTTGTTGGTGAATGAACGTAGAAATACGGTTTGAATGATGGTTCCAACGTATTGTCCACTGTTCAATGTTCCCTCGACGATCACCAGAGGAGATCGGCCAGTATATGATATGGCTCCTCACGCCATGGTGCTCCGTCATGCATACCGTTAGGGCGTCTTTCGCTCACGACCCAACATTGTTTAGCCAGCCTCCACTGGTGTCGCGATAGGGGCTTATGAAAGGAATGGATGCAGACGTGTCGTCTTCAGTCATGAGAGTCGCTTCTCCCCCGGTGCTAACGTTCGTCATACGCATGCGTGGCGTCGTGCATGGGCGCGAAAATCTGGAGGCACGAAAGGGGCACACGGGGCCGACATTGGACACCATTTTCTGAGAAGCCATATCCCACATTTATCTCAAAAGTCAGTCTCAGTTGCAAAAGTTTTCTCTAATTTACTGATGCGTTTCGACCCTTTGGGACATCATCAGATTAGGTTATGGTGAGCTATTTGTCATCATCGTATATTTACAAAATGTGATGATGCCTCAGAGGGGCGAAACGCCTCAGTGAAATACAGAAAAGTTTTGTAACTGGTACTGACTTTTGAGGTAAGTTCATAACCAGTTGCTGCACCAGTACGGAGTGGAACCAGTTTTATATCCCACATTGGCCGTTCTCCTCCGTCGAGGGAATATTGAACAGTGCATAGTAAATTGAAATTATCATTCAATCCGTCTTGCTAGCGTCCATGCACCAACGAGGCGATATGCTTGTCGCACAGGACAATGCACCTCCATGTGTATCCCGTACCACCCAAAGGTGTACGTCAACTATCCTGGCCAGAACGATCTCGAGATCCCGCATTGAGCGTGCATGGGACGGGATGAAAAGTCATTTGCGCGTTCTGCACGACCAGCACGAAATCTGATCCAACTGAGGCACCAGGTGAAAAATTCATGGCACGGCATTCCACAAGATTACATTTGGCATCTCTAAGATCGTCTCCATGGGACAACTGCAGCTTGCATCGCTACAAAAGCAGGGTATACACGGTACTATCGTGTATATTACGCACGCTCTGGTGACTGTAGTCACGTGCGTATGCCTCTGCCTGTGTGATTGTGTGTTGTTCACATCCTGAAGAATGTGTCAATAAACTTTCCATTTGCTGAGTCGGTGAAGTCATAGCGTCATTTTTTCATTTTCCAGGAGGGTATATGATAGCGTATTTTATTCAGGCATTGGTTGCAATGTAATTTGTGTGTGATAACTATATTGTTCCTTGGTTTATATGGCGTTTACGTAGAGCGAGACACCATGGGGCTACAATAATAGTGAAACAGTCATTATCGTCGTCTTTTAATATGCTGTGTGATCACAACGAACGGCCAGTGCAGTTGCACACCTACGTGGCATGGACAGGGTGAGGTTATCAATCAGGTCTTGAGGGATATTTGGATATTATTCCATGAGTACAATATCCAGCTCTTCAACCGCTGTGGGAAGGGCTGGTCTCGTTGCAGTTAGTCTGCCAAATGAATCCCAGATATTCTCAATCGGGCTTAAATTCGGTGAAATCTTAGTTATCTCACCTCCCGCTTACATCTACATCTACATACATACTCCGCAATTCACCGTAAGGTGCGTGGCGGAGGGTACACTGTACCCTTATGTCGACTTAGATTGAATCCCGACGCAGTTTGGAATGTCGGTGTTATGTTCTCTAGATATATACCTGCCAACTACACTATACATACCTGTCGTCTGCTCCCCGTCGGGGGTTCGAATCCTCTCTCGGGCATGGATGTTAGTGCTGTCTTTAGTATAAGGTAGTTCATAAGTAGTTTGCAAGTTTAGGGACCGATGACCCCACAGTTAAGTCCCATAAGCTTAACAAACATTTGAACATTTGAACTGTCGTCTATCTGTCAGTCAACAGACGATATCGGCCTGCATGCTTTCATGCTGTTCGTGTCCCTTCACGTTTCCACTTCACTACCACATCAACACTGTACCTAGAGATATTTACCGCTGTGGAAACCTCGTGTACAGACTATGAACGTGTGTTTTTATTGCGTACAGATCTGTAGTTTAGTTCCGATTTTCAAGAAATGTTGAACCTTTTCATCTTCGAAACGAAAGAAATCACACGGTCAACATAAAATTTCGTATAGTGCATGTCGGACGACACTTTACTTACATAATTTGACAAAATCCACAGTTACAGATACGTCGACTGCGTCTGTCGTATAGAAGTAAAATTCGTGCCCTGCAGACGAGAATTGTGGCGATCGAACCTGGTTAATTGGTGGTTTGGGACAGGGGAACCAGACTACCTAGGTCTTCAGTCCCCCGGTGGAGAGGGGAAGGAGTAACGATATCAAAGAAAGTGAAGGGAAAGGAAATGCAGTCCAGGGAGGAAATAAGGAAGGAAGACTGCGTTAGCTCAGGACCCCATGCTCGCCACGCACGTAGTCACGAAAGAACCGTGAGCCCCTGGGAGGAGGGGAGGAGATCGAAACTACCAGTATGAAAAACTTTTACACCACCTTTACTCTGTTGTAGTCGTACATATAATTGAAGCTTAACTTTTTATATTGAAATGAATCCCTATTTCCCTTGGTCACTCTGTAACTTCCGAACGGCTCGACCGATTTGGCTTTGTGTGTGTGTGTGTGTTCCAAATTCTTAGGACAAGGTTTTTATTTAATCGAACTTTTGGAAAATCGACCGAAAAATCTCAAAATTTGAGAAAAAAGGAAATAACGTTTTTCGTTGAATCTGTGTGTTTCTATTGCGTACAGATGTATAGTTTTGTTTCGAATTTAATGAAATTCTTCATACTTTAAAAATTTACAAAATTTTATGCTTTTCCTAAGTGTTTCACAATTAATAGTTGAGAGATACAAACTCTGAAGTTGATTCTACAACTAGCACTCGAGATCAAGACAGAAGAAGGAAAATTCTACAATGCACGGTCTTTTATATTGTAAAACAATTATATTCCTTTTTTACTGAAATTTAATACATTTTGTCTGAATATTTGGCGAAACACTAGCAAATAAAAGAGAAAATTGGAAACTAATTTTTAAAATAGTTATTGGCTTAAGCGATGTGCTACACTGTCTGATTTTAATGTAAAGGTTAATTACAGTAACGAGACCGAGTTTAAGAAATGAATGAAAGAAAATGTTGAAATAACCATTGATGTATCTTTAGTAAGAATAAAGTACATACAATGTACTCTTGCTATTTCTGAAACTTCTGCGGGAATTTTGGACAGTGTAGTCAGCGGAATATTCCCAGTAAGTATGCATCATGCAGAACAGGTAGAGAATGGGTGCCAGCAGTTGGCGCAAGCGGAGCATTGTAGATACGGCATCTGCTTTTTGTGGTGAGTAGGCGACTCTATTGTCGTAATAGCGCAGACTCGCTAACGCAACGACTGCAGTAGACTAGTTCACTAGTTCAATCCAATACGCATGTTTTGCAGATGTTGCCTCGTCTATGACGTTTGAGGTAACAACGGTGCAAAGAACAGAATAAATACACTACTGGCCATCAAAATTGCTACACCAAGAAGAAATGCAGATGATAAACGGGTAACATAGGACATTTATATTACACTAGAAATTACATGTGATTACATTTTCACGCAATTTGGGTGCATAGATGCTGAGAAATCAGTACCCAGAAAACCATCTCTGGCCATAATAATGGCCTTGATACGCCTGGGCATTGAGTCAAACAGCTTGGATTGAGTGTACAGGTACAGATACCCATGCAGCTTCAACACGAGACCACGGTTCATCAAGAGTATTGTGACGAGCCATTTGCTCGGCCACCATTGACCAGACGTTTTCAGTTGGTGAGATATCTGGAGAATGTGCTGGTCAGGGCAGCGTTCTAACATTTTCCATATCCAGAAAGGCCCGTACAAGACCAGTAACATGCGGTAGTGCATTATCCGGTTGAAATGAAGGGTTTCGCAGGGATCGAATGAAGGGTCGTAACACATCTGAAATGTAACGGCCACTGTTCAAATTGCCGTCGATGCGAACAAGAGGTGACCGAGACGTGTAACGAATGGCACCCCATACCATCACGTCTGGTGATACGCCAGTATGGCGATTACGAATACACGCTTCCAATCTGCGTTCACCGCGATGTCGCCAAACACAGATGCGACCATCATGATGCTCTAAACAGAACCTGGACTCATCCGAAAAAATGACGTTTTGTCATTCGTGCACTCAGGTTCATCGTTGCGTACAGCATCGCAGGCGCTCCTGTCTGTGATGCAGCGTCAAGGGTAACTGCAGCCATTGTCTCCGAGCTGATAGTCCATGCTGCTGCAAACGTCGTCGAACTGTTCGTGCAGATGGTTGTTGTCTTGCAAACCTCCTCATCTACTGACTCAGGGATCGAGACGTGCCTGCACGATCCATTACAGCCATGTGGATAAGATGCCTGTCATCTCGACTGCTAGTGATACGAGGTCGTTGGGATCCAGCACGGCGTTCTGTATTGCCCTCCTGAACCCACCGATTCCATATTCTGCTAACAGTCATTGGATCGCGACCAACGCCAGCAGCAATGTCGCGATACGATAACCGTAATCGCGTTAGGATACAATCCGACCTTTCTCAAAGTCGGAAACGTGATGGTACGCATTTCTCTTCCTTACACGAGGCATCACAACAACGTTTCACTAGGCAACGCCGGTCAACTGCTGTTTGTGTATGAGAAATGATTGGAAACTTTCCTCATGTCAGCACGTTGTAGGTGTCGCCACCGGCGCCGACCTTGTGTGAATTCTCTTAAAAGCTAATCATTAGCACATCACAGTATCTTCTTCCTATCAGTTCAATTTCGCGTCTGTAGCACGTCATCTTCGTGGTGTAGTAATTGTAATGGCCAGGAAAGTAGTTGCTTTTCCAGGGCGGTAGTAGTTCCTAAATCGGCAGAGTTCGCCAATCAGATGCCGGACAACGTGTCACTATTGAAGGCGGTCTCCGCCTCCATGTTCGCCTCCGAAACTCAGACCACGGCGTCGCTGAGTACCAAGTATGGGGGCTGTGTTCGATTCCTGGCGGGAGTGTGGGTATTGTGTGTTGTCTTCATCATCATTATTTCGTCTTTATGGGTACGCAAGTCGCCCACGAGATGTCAAGTAAAACGACTTGCACTACGACGTTCAAACAACCCCATGCCGGATCTACCGGCCAGAAATGCCATTTTCCGCCTCCACGTAGGCAGCCGACAGTCGACAGAGGCCGCAGTATGGAGTCAGGATTGCGTCTCGAGGACATGTACACCTACATGTTTACTCTGCAAGTCAAATTTAAGTGCATGACAGAGGGTTCATCGAATCGCTCTTATGATACTTCTCTACCTTTCCATTCTCTAATAACGCGTAAAATATGATCTGATCTGCTTTCTATTATTTTATTATGAAGATGACGTCTCCCTATGTAGGTGGGTACTAACAAAATGAGTTCGCATTCGGAAAACACATTTGGTCAAAGAAATTTCCAAATACATCTCGAAAAAACTAATAACGTTTTTCGTGGCATTTCCTCCCCAACTCGTGCAGCGTTTCAGTGACACTCTCTCCCATATATCGCTATCATTCAAAACAAGCTGCCCTTCTCTGTATTTTCTCTATATCATCCGTCAGTCTCACTTGGAGGGGATTCCACAATGGGTAGCAATATTACAAAATAGGATGCACAAGTCTAATGTAGGCAGTTTCTTTAGTAGAATTGTTGCATCTTTTTTCTGCCAATGAAACGTAGTCGTTGGTTCGCGAGCAGTTTTATATGATAGCTAGATATGGAGCTACTTAATTGGTACACAATCTGGAACGAGAGACATGCTTTTAAGTAATGTAAGTTCCTTTAATATTCCAGGTATGTCAGCATCTAAATTACTTATGCTGGTAGCTGTTCTTGAATCTAATTCTTGAATAATTGTTTCGTCATCGTTGGTGAAGGAATTTCGGATAGCTATGTGTAGCAATTCTGCTTTAGCAGAACTGTCATCAGTAGCATTACCATTGTTGCTATTGCGTAGTGAAAGTATTGACTGAGTTTTGCCGCTAGTATACGTTATATTCGGCCAGAATTTCTTCTGATTATGTAGCAAATTACGTTGACACTTTCGGTAAAAGATTGCCAGTCTTGGAGAATTTTGTAACCTTTTTATTTAATGTGCTATTTTCTTTGCTTTTTTAAGAGTGATCTAATCTGTTTTATGTCCCATGACTGGTCTGCCCTCTCTAGCTGTCGATACTTCTTCGAATGTAGGCCACATCTGTGCTACACTCCCATTGTTAGTTTCGAAAGACTGTAGACTCTATCAAGAAAGAGTTAATGGAATTTTTATCTGTTTTTTTAATAAATAAATCTTCATTAGCTCAGGATTATTGTTTGCTACGAGTATGTTTTGGCAGCCGTATCCTATTCTAGTGGGTTCATGAATTAATTACTCGAGATAAATTTTGAGAATACGTTCAGTTCATTTCGGATGTTTTATGCTTGCCTCTCGTTTTGAACATGTGTTTTTGACAATATATCGAGGGTAAGTTATAGTATGCTTTTGGTACGTTTTTTAAATTTGATACAGTTTTCTTTGAACATTTCTGGAAATGAATCATCTGAGTCAGGGGGTCGGTAAAATGAACCGATCACTAATTTATTGCGGTTATCAGGTATAACATCTATTCATACCAATTCACAGAAACTATCTACTTAAATTTCGCAACAGGATAAATCGCTTTTAACTGCAACAAATACGTCACCATCTATTTTATTCATTCTATCATTTTTTTTTGTGCATTAATTGTACGAAGTAGAAAAAGGACATAAACCACTTCAAGGCAAATAGTCAATTTTCTTACTTCTTCCTTAATGGTTAACTAATTACGTTAGATTCAATTATCCAAAATGTATTTAACATTATGTGAAATAAATGTAGTTTCTAGTGTACAAAAAAGTTCTGGTAACTGATTTAATTAGTTTTCAAATGTATAACTGTTTTATCAGAACCTATAACAATGATGAAAGAGGATTTGAGTAATTTTCGTAGTAAAAAATATCTTTCTTATGTGGTATTATAAGAAAACCCTCAAATGCTTTCACGTTTTCAAAAACACTACATTATTCTACTTTTTATGAAATTTCTGATAATATAAGTAGAATCACTTCAGTTTGTAACTTTCTAACTTTATTTCCTTTTTAGAAATCAAAACGTTTCATAAAGAAGAATGTAACACATTTTAAAAATTACTACTTAAATTCGGTAAAACAAGTTTTCCAACAAAAAATTGTTTCAGCGCGATTAAATGTACATGAGCAATGTGTAAAAAAATTATAAAAAATGTGGTAGGTGTAAGAAAAAATACATAGGTTCACGAGAATCCAACGTTATATTTGTGTATATTCGAATAAGTGTTATATTTAAAGGCTTATTGATGAAAGGATAAGATGCAAAAATGAGTAAATGAAGCTGGTAAAATGGAGTAAAAACGACTAAGAAATGGGATTACAAGAAGTGCAAAATGGCTAAGCAGAAGTAGCTAGAGGGCAAACAAAAATCTGTAGAAGAATCATAACTAGCGAAAAAATAAATAACGCCTGTAGGAAAATAAAAGACATTTGGAAACAAAACAATAAACAGTACAAATATCAAAAACACCGATGTAAAACCAGTTCTGAGCAAAGAAGGGAAATCTGAAAGATGGAAATAATATGTAACGGAGCTGTAAAAAGGAAATGAACTTCGACGCAATAATGTAGGAAGGGAAGAGCAAGTAGATGAAGATGAAATAAGAGATACTATACTGAGAGAAGACTTCGACGGAGCATTAAGGGGACCAAACAAAACCCCTGGAATAGTTAACATTTCCTCAGAACTACTGAAGTCTCTGGGAGAGCCAGCCATGACAAAACTATTTCACCTGGTGTGTCAGATGAATGAGGAATGTGAAATACGTTCAGGCTTCAAGAAACATTCAATAATCCTTATTTCAAGGAAACGAGCAGCAGACAGATGTGAAAGTTACAGAACCGTGGGTTTAATGAGTCACGGTTGCAAAATTTTAACGCGAATTATTTACATAAGTGTTGAAAATCTTGTAGAACCCGACGTCGGGGAAGATCAGTTTGGGTTTAGGATAAATGTGGGAACACGGGAAGCAGTACTAACCTTACGACTTATCTTAGAAGATAGATTAAGGAAATGTTCAAATCAATAAAACTCTTCTGGGTATGAAACCGCGTCGTCATATTATAAATTCCACCGACGTTTCGGCCACTGTTGCAGGTGGCCTTCATCAGGGTCTGTGTCTGTGTCAGACACAGACCCTGATGAAGGCCACCTGCAACAGTGGCCGAAACGTCGGTGGAATTTATAATATGACGACGCGGTTTCATACCCAGAAGAGTTTTATTGATAGTGACAACGGCCGCGGAAGCCTACGTTTGCATTAAATGTTCAAATGTTTGTTAAGCTTAAGGGACTTAACTGCTAGGTCACCAGTTCCTAAACTTATAAACTACTTATGAACTACCTTATACTAAAGACGACACAAACATCCATGCCGTAGGGGGGATTCAAACCCCCGACCGAAGTGGCCGTGCAGACTGTGACTGGAGCACCGCAGACCGCTTGGCCAACGCGGCCGGCTTAAGGAAATGCAAATCTACATTTCTAGTACTTGTAGATTTTGAGAAAGCTTTTGACAATGTTGATTGGAAAACATTCTTTCATATTCTAAAGTCAGCAAGGGTGAAATATAAGGAACGGAAGGTTATTTACAACTTGTACAAGTTATTAGATTCGGAGAGCATGAAAGGCAAGTATTAATCGGGAAGGGTGTAAGGCAGGGTTATATCCTTGCTCCAATGTTATTCTATTTGTACACTGGACAAGCTGTGAAGGAAAGCAACTGCGGAGGTGAAAAAATAAAAACATTGCGTTTTGCTGATGACATTGTAATACTAGTGCAGACAGCAAAGGTCCTGGAAGAGAAACTGAACGGAGTAGAAATTGTGTTGAAAGGAGCGTATAAGACAACTGTTCGTATATCTAAAGGACTTAATTGCTGCGGTTATAAGTCCATGGCTTACAAACTACTTAAACTACATGTGCTGAGAACAACAAACATGCCCGAGGGAGGACTCGAACCTCCGACGACGAACAGCCGCGCCCTGTGCAGCAAGACGCATTGGAGCGCTCGACCTCTCCATTGCGGTTGAATATTAACACGACCAAAGCAAGGGTAATGGAGTGCACTCTAAGAAAATCAAGCGATGCTGAAGGAATTAGATTAGGTAACGAAACAATAAATGTGGTAGATGCGTTTTGCTACTTGGGAAGTAAAATAACATATGATGGTCGCAGTACTGGAGATATAAAATGCAGAATGGCAATGGGAGGAAAAGCGTTTCTTGAAAAAGAGAAATTTGTTAACACCGATTATTAATTTAATTGTAAGCAAGTCTTTTCTTAAGGTATTTGTGTAATGTGTTGTCTTGTACGGAAGTGAAACATGGACGATAAATAGTTGAGACAGGAAGAGGACAGACGTTTCATAGATTGGTAGATCGAGAAAGTAATGAGGTACTGACGAGAATTGGCGAGAAAAGAGATTTCTGGCATGACTAAAGGAAGTGATCGATTGCTAGGATATATTCTTAGAGATCAAGGAATCAGGAATTTCTCATTCCCGTCTCCTGGGTTCATCTTCTTCCACTTCCGTATCTAGGAAAACTCATAACTTATATGCCAACTTTGGTAGTGATCAGTGAAAGAAAGTTTTTGTAGAATATACTCTTCACCATGTACCATAAAATATTAATTTACACAGCCATGTACCATAAAATATTAATTTAGACAGTGAGGAACCCCAAGAAAGTTTAAGAACGACAGTTCAAAAACTTCTCACACATAACTTTTCAGTCCTAAGAAAAATTATTTAACTATATTTATAAAATATGCTTCAGATAGCACTTTTTAATTAAGGAGTTTAGTGTACCAGGTTCCACTTACGATAAACGCGTTGAAGCGAATTTTAGAAACAAATTGCGAACATTTGGCAGTACGGCAATGTCGGTCAGCAACAACCTGAGAAAGCGGTCATGTAAACTCTCTGGCTTGGAACTGTTGATTTTTGAAAGCCAGACTATTTCATTCAGTTTACCGTGAAATTATACTTCAAAGCGAAATGCATTCGAACATTTCGCCGATATTAGACTATTCTTTGAATAAAATATTTTCAATGTCGAGTCTAGCCTAGCTTTTTACAGAAATATGTCAGGCCCAACGTAATCTGTTTTCTGATTTTTTAAATGTGATGAAAATGAAAAAGTAAAAGAAGTTATTGAAATGGTTGCGTAGACTTTCCCGGCGTAGTAAATGATAATATTGATCTCGGGTATGCAGCCGGATACCGTCGTCAACCAGACACGATATTTCAACAGACCAACTGGCTGCCATCTTCAGGTGAGAGCGCAGAACACTAATTCGCCGGAAACTGATAAAGAACAAGAAACAGCAGCCCCTTTATACACTGCTGACGACCCACCGCGCGTGCGCGAACCCAAAGTAGAAGCCACCTAGGCGCAATAGAACCAGTAGCGCACCGGTGGAGAAAAACGGCAAGAACGATGGGTCGAAAACAAGGCTAGTTTAAAGAAACAGCAGGTCGAAATGAAGACCGTTGTTTCTTGATGTCAGATAAAATCGGGTTCCAAGTTTTACTTAGTGGAAAACCCTTGTCCCTATTAATAATATTATCGGCCATACGAATTTCCATTGATTCTTTGAGAACACATTCCCAGTAGCGGGAAGCAGGAGCAATCAGTTTAGTTTCGTCGTATAACATCTTGTGTCCCTCATTCAAACAATGTTCAGCAACAGCCGACTTTTCAGGTTGGAGCAAACGAGTATGACGGTGGTGTTCCACACACCGATCCTGAACTGTGCGGATCGTTTGGCCAATGTAAGTTTTACCACAATGACAAGGAATACTATAAACACCGGGTTTCCTCAGCCCTAAATCATCTTTGACAGGCCCAAGGAGGGCCCTAGTCTTAGGTGGTGGCATAAAAACACTTTTAATGTCGAATCTTCTTAAAATTCTTGACATTTTCGAGGAAATATTCCCGACGAAAGGCAAAAAGGCAATAGACTTGTAATTGTCTTCTAATGGTTCACCTTTTGGACCAAATTGAAATGCACGACAAATTTGTTGAGCAGTATACCCATTCTGTTGAAAGACAACTTTGAGATGCTCCAGTTCTTCACCCAGATGTTCAGCATGAGAAATGGCGTACGCTCTTTTTACTAAAGTACGCAATACCCCCATACGTTGGTGTGGCGGATGACAGCTCGTCGCATGAAGATAGAGATCGGTATGCGTTGGCTTGCGATACACTCCATGTCCTAAGGTCCCATCACTGTTCTTTTGAACCAAAACATCTAGGAAAGGAAGTTTCCCATCGTTCCCTACCTCCATCGTAAATTTAATATTGGGATGGAGACAATTAAAATGGTCTAAAAAATGATTTAAAGCATCCATACCATGAGGCCAAACCATAAAAATGTCATCGACGTATCTCCAAAAACAGGTAGGCTTAAGAAACGACGTCCTTAAAGCCATGTCTTCAAAGTCCTCCATAAAAAGGTTTGCGACTATTGGGGAAAGAGGACTCCCCATAGCCACACCGTCAGTTTGTTCAAAAAACGTATCATTAAAAAGGAAATACGTCGAAGTCAGCACATGACGACATAACTTGACTGTTTCATCATCTAATATATTACTAATTAATAACAATGACTCTTCAAGAGGAACCCGGGTAAAAAGCGAAACAACGTCGAAACTGACAAGCAAGTCTGATGGACCAAGACAAACTGACTTCAGCCGTCGAATAAAATGTGACGAGTTCAATATGTGATGATCACACTTTCCAACATGAGGAGCGAGAACAGAAGCTAAATATTTGGCCAAATTATAGGTAGGGGCACCTAAATTGCTCACAATAGGACGAAGAGGAATTCCATGCTTGTGAACCTTAGGTAGGCCATATAATCTCGGAGGGACAGCAGCTCCAGGGCGAAGTTTCTTAACAACATCCTCTGACAAGGAACTCTTCTTTAAGAGTAAAAGAGTCTTCCGTTTTATACGTTCAGTGGGATCATTACGTAACCTACGATAGGCTGAGTCATCCAATAAAAAGTTCATCTTGGACACATAGTCTCCACGTGATAGAAGAACTGTTGCGTTCCCTTTATCGGCCGGAAGGATAACCAAATCCTTATCCTCTCTCAAAGACCGGATGGCCGCCCTCTCACTACTAGAAATATTGCTTCTAGGAGGAGGTGCTCCGCGAAGTTTGTAGGCAACCTCTTGTCTAATTTCATCAGCCTGATCTTCTGGAATACGAGACACCGCTTGCTCAACAGCACAAATAAATTCCGTAATAGGAACAACCTTGGGTGTGGGTGCAAAATTTAAACCTTTTTCCAAAACAGATAATGAAGCGTTGTCCAGTTCCTTATCTGTAAGATTGACAACAACCCGCCGACGGAAATCGTCACCAGAAATTTTCTGTTGAGTGCAAAGTCGCTCAAATTTTGAAAACTGTTTGCAAGCAGCACCCCTCTGTGCCGAGTCGGAAAAGGCCCAAGAAGCACTATCAACCCACTCCCATGACGCGGCCGAAAGCCGAGATGAAATCTCAAGATGCAAAAAATATAAGTCTTTGGAAACAAAATCCAGTTGTCTACGAGTAAAGAATTTTAAGAAGATTCGACATTAAAAGTGTTTTTATGCCCCCACCTAAGACTAGGGCCCTCCTTGGGTCAGTCAAAGATGATTTAGGACTGAGGAAACCCGGTGTTTATAGTATTCCTTGTCATTGTGGTAAAACTTACATTGGCCAAACGATCCGCACAGTTCAGGATCGGTGTGTGGAACACCACCGTCATACTCGTTTGCTCCAACCTGAAAAGTCGGCTGTTGCTGAACATTGTTTGAATGAGGGACACAAGATGTTATACGATGAAACTAAACTGATTGCTCCTGCTTCCCGCTACTGGGAATGTGTTCTCAAAGAATCAATGGAAATTCGTATGGCCGATAATATTATTAATAGGGACAAGGGTTTTCCACTAAGTAAAACTTGGAGCCCGATCTTATCTGACATCAAGCAACAACGGTCTTCATTTCGACCTGCTGTTTCTTTAAACTAGCCTTGTTTTCGACCCATCGTTCTTGCCGTTTTTCTCCACCGGCGCGCTACTGGTTCTATTGCGCCTAGGTGGCTTCTACTTTGGTTTCGCGCACGCGCGGTGGGTCGTCAGCAGTGTATAAAGGGGCTGCTGTTTCTTGTTCTTTATCAGTTTCCGGCGAGTTAGTGTTCTGTGCTCTCACCTGAAGATGGCAGCCAGTTGGAATGTTGAAATATCGTGTCTGGTTGACGACAGTATCCGGCTGCATACCCGAGATCAATATTATAAGTTATTGAAATGTTTGCTTTCTTAGTGCTGTAGCGAGCCGTCTTCCTTTTTAGGAGACACCAGAACCACATTTATTTCCACTTCATACGCTGTTACGACACCTTCCCGTCAACTTCGTTGAAACCTGCAGAACAATAAAATAGAAGAAGAGAGAAAAGTAGTCGGGCTACAACAGCCACTGACGGTAAAATTGTTTTATTAGAAGAGTACCGCTTTTGGTCTATATTGCGATCATTTTTAAACCTTTATCCACCAAGAAGGATCTACCACAGCCACGACAGCTTCTCCATCTGCTATCATTGTGGTACTAGAGTGTTACCACTGCGTCACCGCGATTAGAGGGAATTGTATTATGAAACGAATTTAGTTGTGTTACTCGGGCAGTAACATATGATAATGGGATACTGGGAGTACAGAAAATGTAAAATACAAGAAGAAAAGGTTTTCTGATGAAGAGAAATTTGTTAATATCGAGTATTAATTCGATCCAAAATACAAAAATTATTCAACATTTTTTTTAGGTTTCTGCAATAATCTCTTAACTGTTCAAGGTAGATCATTTATTACAATTTTATTACATTTTTCTGGCTCAGTCCATCACCTAGTGGCCGCAATAACATATAGTGAATACATACTATTTTACGTTTGCCATAAAGAGACGAGATGTTGATTGATATACATGTTATGTATATCAATTAACATCTCGTGCTTTCATGGCATACTAAAAGCCTATGTAATCAATATATGTTATTATGTTATTTCGAGCACCAGATGATAGCCTGTGCCCGAAACATGTAGTAAACTTTTAATAAATTATCTACATTCAACAGCTAAGAGCATTTTCAGAATCATTTTTATTTGAGTATTTATTTATTAGGAAGTCTTTAATTGTGGTATTTGTGATTAGTGTATCCTTCTGATCGATGAACTTCATATTATAAGAGGATTCAAATTTTTGAAATATGGTTAAAAGTCTGCTGAAGATTAAATGGGTGGATCACGTACCTAGTGAGGAGGTACTGAACAAAAATATCAAGAACAACTTGAAAAAAAGAAGGGATCGGTTGATGGGACACATTGGAAAACACCAAGGAATAGTTAATTTAGTAGTAAAGGGAGTTTGGGGAGGGGTAATAAATGTCTCAGAGAGAGGTCACTAGACGAGTACACTAAGTAGGTTCAATGGTTGTGGGATGCGGGATGCCGTTCTTATACCGAGAGATGAAGGGGTTTGCACAGGATCTACCTCTACGTTCGTCTGCACAAGCCCCTTCACGGTGTGTGGCAGAGGGTACTTTGCGTATCACTGTCACTGCCTCCTATTCCGATCACGTATGGTTCGCGAGGCAAATAATGGCCTGTATGCCTCTGTGTGCGCCTTAATTTCTCTGTTCTCGCTTCGAGAGATATGCGTAGGAGAAAGCAATATGCTGGTTGCCTCTTCAAAACGTTTGGTTTTGGAACTTTGACCAAAGAGCGTACCGCCCTACAGATCGCCTCTCATGCAGCGCCTGCCACTGGGGGTCTTAATCACATCCGTGACGCATTCACTCTTACTTCATGAGCCAGTAACGATGCGTGCTGCTCTCCTTTGGATCTCACGCTGATGAACAATACTCAAGCGACGGCCAAACGAGAGTTCTGTAACCTACTTACTTAGCTGACGGACTACGCTTCCTGAGGATTCTCCCAATGAATCTCGGGTATATCCCTTACCTACGACTGATTTTATATGGTTGTCCCATTTCAGATCGCCCTAGATACACTACTGGTCATTAAAACTTGACTATACCAAGAAGAAATGCAAATATATTATACTAGAACTGACATGTGATTAAATTTTCATGCAATTTGGGTACATAGCTCCTGAGAAATCAGTACCCAGAACAACCATGTCTGGCCATAATAACGGCCTTGTTACGCCTGGGCATTGGATGGCGTGTACTAGTACAGGTGCCCGTGCGGCTTCAACACGATACCACAGTTCATCAAGAGTAGTGACTGGCGTATTGTGACGAGCCATTAGCTCGGCCACCATTGACCAGACGTTCTCGATTGGTGAGAGATCTGGAGAATGTGCTGGTCAGGGCAGCAGTCGAACATTTTCCGTATCCAGAAAGGCCCGTACAGGACCTGTAACATGCGGTCGTGCATTATCCTGCTGAAATGTAGGGTTTTGTAGGGGTCTAATGAAGGGTAGAGCTACGTGTCGTAATACATCTGAAATGTAACGGCCACTGTTAAAGTGCTGTCGATGCGAAAAAGAGGTGACCCAGACGTGTAACCAATGGCACCCCATACAATCACGCCAGTATGGCGATGACGAATACACGCTTCCAATTTTTTTTTTCACTGCTATGTCGCCAAACACGGATGAAACTATCATGATGCTTTAAACAGGACGTGGATTCATCCGAAAAAATAAACTTGGCCATTCGTTCACCCAGGTTCGTCGTTGCGTACATCATCGCAGGCAGGTGCTCCTGTCTGTGATGCAGCGTCAAGAGTAACCGCAGCTGATATTCCATGCCGCTGCAAACGTCATCGAACTATTCGTGCAGATGATTGTTATCTTGCAAACGTCTCCATCTGTTGACACAGGGATCGAGACGCGGCTGCACAATCAGTTACAGCCATGCGGATAAGATGCCTGTCATCTCGACTGCTAGTGATACGAGGCCGTTGAGATCCAGCACGCCGTTCCGTATTGCCCTCCTGAACCCACCGATTTCATATTCTGGTAACAATAATTGGATTGCGACCAACGCGAGAAGCAATGTCGCGATACGATAAACCGCAATCGCGATACGTTACAATCCGACCTTTATCAAAGTCGGAAATGTGATGGTACGCATTTCTCTTCGTTACACGAGGCATCACAATAACGTTTCACCAGTCAACGGCGGTCAACTGCTGTCTCTGTATCAGAAATAAGTTGGAAACTTTACTCATGTCAGCACGTCTTAGGTATCGCCAACAGCGCCAACCTTGTGTGAATGCTCTGAAAAGTTAATCATTTGCATATCACAGCATCTTCTTCCTCTCGGTTAAATTGCACGTCTGTGCACGTCATCTTCGTGGCGTAGCAATTTTAATGGCCAGGAGTGTATTTTATGAACGTTACTGCTTCTATTGGCGTGTCCTGCTGTTGGATAGCTATTTAATGAAGAATATTTCTTTGTATGCAACCGCGGCTCTTTACACTTGTTTGAGACTCAATTGCCGTTTCCTGCACCGTGCAGAACATTCTGCATATCGCTACCCTTTTCCAGTTTTGCGACTTCTCGATAAACTCGATCAACCGGGAAAAGTCTCATTGAACTTACGGTGTTATCTGCGAGGTCATTTTTATATATACTCTTGAAAAGCAAAGGTCCTATAAAGCTCCCATGGGATACGCCTGAGATCACTATAACGTCTGAAGAGCTCTCTCTGTTGAGAATGACATGCTGCGTTCTGTTAACAAGACACGCCACAATCTAGTAACACAGTTGGCCCTTTATTCCAAATCCTCTCACCTTGTTCATCAGGCGACGGTGCAGAACGTTATCGAACGCCTTGCGATAAAGTAGCTTAATGTGTTGCATCAACCAGTGTTCGGACTGAACACCACAACAAGAAAACCCGAAAGTAGCCATGTTGACGCTACAGAGATTCCGGACAAACGCGAAAGGAAAAGAAGTGCTAGAAGGGGAGCGACTGTAACGCGAGCGGCAGCGTCCCGCGCCATTTGCATGGTACAGATGTAGCGCGCGCTGTGTTAACAAGGCGGCGCCGGCGAGTGCGCGTGACGCGCGGCTGGGGCATCAATCATGGCGGCCGCGACACGCGACGCTCGCCGCTAATTACCAGCAAACCGCCAGGCCGCCGGACCGCCCCACTGTGCGAGCGAGGTGGCCGCCGACCGCGTCTAAGCACGTCATTCCGCTGTTGGACACCACGGCGAAACACACCCTCCCAACACTCCCTTCATGCACCGTGTACACCAGAGAGTTGGTTTGCGTGGTGGCTCAGCAATACGGACACCAGTGCCTTAAACCGTCGGCACACGGAACGGGATAGCTAACGTTGACGTACCGCTCTCCGAGATTTCTGACGTCACATCCTGTTTTTCCCCGTTGAGGAGCCATTTTCTCCCATGAAACGCAAAATAAGTTCTGCCTTATGTTGGTAAGGTGCCACGTTAAGTCGAACCAACAGGAAGCAATAACCCTGTCTACGTCATGTTCCGATCTTTTCTGCTTCCGTTCGGTATATTGTTTACTTCTAGCAACTTGGCTACTGCGTGGAATAACAAATGTGTGTTTTAATTGAAGCCAAGAAGGAAGAACAGTGCTTATATAATAAATAGAAAAACAATATAAATAGCAATATTGAAATACAAATTATAATGTTGTACTAGATTCTTAAGTAATTACAGTTTCATTCTACCACTTCCAAATGATACTCATCTTTTCAACATTACGATGTATGGGGGTTCTGCTCGCTGCAACATTATTCTCCTGGGGCGTCGTGGTAGAAATAAATACTCGTAGGTTCAATTTTTCACTTCTTCTTTAATTTGGAATCAAACTGATTCTCCACCAAAACATTACAACTGCAAAACATATGTAAAGCATCAGAACTTAACTGGTAGTATTTCCATTTCAAAACACAGACTGACATAGCTTCCAGTGCACTTTAGAAAAGCCAAAACTCGAACTCCCTCACGCAAGGCGGTGAGGCAAATATATAACATCTACAATAATGGCATTACATTACGCATTGTTCATAACAATTGAATATACTAATTTACAATTACCGAACACAACAGTAAAACATTTCATGTACACAAAAATTACCACAATATAGAATGAAAACTATACATACAATAATTTTAGATGGTGCATATCTTTTTAAGTCTTAATCGCGGTACTTGCTGTTTGACAACAAACAGCAATGTTAAATGTCAATTAATTAGTTAATGAGTACATCATACATGTTCCTAACATATATTGAACTATCAAATATCTTCACAAATCTGAAAATAGGTTCAAAATCTCACGTCAGTCAATATATACAAAAAATCACAATATTGAAATTTCGACTATTACATTAATTAACACAATTAGCTGGCCAACACAACTTGTTTATGAGCCTGACATATATACAATGCTATTTATTTTCATGTTTTTATGTTTTACAAATCTTTTCTGTCTTGTTCTTGAAATAATGTACAATGACAAAACTATTGTTTATAGAACTGTCTGGAAATATCTTATACAAATATCTTAATTAATGAAGTCTATCGCTTGTTTTAATCATAGTATCACCGAGACACTGTCCTACACTGGTTCCTAGGCTGGCTATTTAGTTTTTTAACTAACTTCACACGCAACATGTATCGCTATTGAACCACACGATTCCGGGTCCGACGCAGACGGTATCGTACAATAACATTGAGATGAGAGGGCCGGCAATATCATCACAAAATGAAACATCGAAAAAAAATGCAATGACAATGTTTACATAAAATTTCGATCAGTGCATGGTGGAGGGTACTTATTGATTTCGCCAAAATCACAGTTTTGCTACGATCTTATTGAAATTTTGTACCATTGACCTTGAAAACAAGATGAAGGTTACTGTCTGCATACTCCAAATGGAACTACCAAAAATGTTGTTTATCGTATTGCTTTAACATAAATGTACCCTTTTACTACATGCAAATAAACGGTTTTGTACGCTTCTATAGAAAATCTTATTTTAAACCCTTGCAAAGCCGGGTGCTTGAAGCTAATATATACATATATATTCGTGTCAGTAGTTCAAGAGAAATACAGATTATATAAATTGACAAATATAAATATACATATGTATAAGTCAAAGCACATACAAAAATGCGTACATAGATATAAAGAAAAGAATAATACATCAGTATTTACATAATATACATTGGTTAAGTCAGTTGTGGCCAGTATTCGGATACATTGACTGCGTTGCTATGAGCCAGGGCCAGATCCAGCTCTGTACAGGAATCTGGACAGAGATGAACCTTCAGTAAATGGCAGCATATTCGGCAGTGAAGTAGCAGAGTTCCAGAGCGGTTCTTCTTATTGTCTGTAAGTGGGCACCCCATTCAGAACCAGTCACCTTGCGCAGTAGGCAATTTCTTGATGAAGTGTTACCTTTGAGGATGGTACAGTTTGTCTTGTAGGTCAGGGAGCAGTCCAAGGTAACACCAAACGTACAATCAGTACAAGAACAAGCCACATCAGTTTTTTTATAATCGTATTCAACAAGGGAAAACATAAAATCTCTGACAAAGAGTCTTAAGTTCAACAGTTCACAGCACTGCACGAAATATGTTAATGAATATCTCTACCACTGCGTATTCGAAATGTTACTGTCACTTGAATGACTAAATGTTCCACTACAAACAGACCAAATCTAAATTACCATTGTTACTCTTTGTACAAAAGGCGAGAAACACTCGAAATTCACTTATGAAAGCCGTGGCGGATTAGCCGTGCGCACAGGGGCGCCGTGCTTCGGTGCGCGTGGTCGTTCGCCGTCTGGGATTCGAATCCCCCCTCGGTCATGGGTGTTTATGTTGCCTTAGGCCAGTGTACCTTATTTTAAGTAGTTTGTAAGCTACGGACTGATAAACACGCAGTTTATATATATGAAATCCTCAGAAAGTTTTCATCTTGTGGAATCATTTTATTTCATATCTTTCTTTAGTATCCTTGGTAACATGCATACGAATTCCTCTGCATCTATTTCTTCAGGCTAACATTTATTTAATATGTTAGTGTTTCATAATGTTTACTACTCGTTATTAAGAAGACAACACAAGCCGGCTGCTCTCGTTTTTTAACTCTTTCATGCACAGCGATATCAAATTTAGGCCCTTGTTGCACAAGATCGTTATTTGTTGACCAATTTTATAAAAAAATTGTGAATTGTTATAGAATTGCACTGTAATGAGAATGTCAATACACATTATAATGTTTTTCAAAACAGTTTTTCGAAAGCAGTGGTGGTACATGAAGCGTACCATCACCCCCGTCACCGTGGGTCGTCCTCATTAAAATCTGCCTCTTCAGCTGACGAACTCTGACCTGAGGGTATTTCAGTATGTAGTATTACCATTAACTCATCATCCTTTAGTACTTCACTAAAGTGTTTGATTATAAACTGAAACGGAAGGTAACGTCTCGCATTATGTGGAAGTCCTCTGATGAATGGTGGTACAAATTTTGAACTCTTACTCATGAAATATTCATTCCCTATAAAATAAATCGAAGAACCGTGAAGTTTACAGTGATTCCAAACGTACACCTAGTATTATCTTACATGTACGAAAGAGATCAATCAACAATATACTAAGTAAGTGAGAAATAACTGTCGCTGCAGTTGAGCAATACTACTTCTGGCAACTCTCGGTCATTGAGGGAACTACCACCTAACATACCATGGGCGGTTCAGGAAATGAACCATCATTCTGGATTAGTCAGAGCTTCATTATGTGGTACGTTTCTTGTACCACCGTGCATTTACGAGAGGCGGAATGGTTGTACACAAAACGTACCACCGACCCTGAAAGAGTTAAGAGCGAAGATATATAGCATTCCACTTTTCTATCGCATATCGCGACTGTAGCGGAAATACTTCTCAATAACCAATATTAGCCGTGGTGGAGTAGTCGAGCGGTCTAAAGCACCTTGCTGCGGAGCGCGCGGTTGCTCGACGTGGACTGATGACCACGCAGTTTGGTCCGATAGATTTACAGACATTTGAAATGATATTAATATTTTTGTAAGTTTCAGTGTATAGCCTACAGCAATACATGTGCTTCATCGGACAGCTTAGCGTTGTAAGCGCTCAGAGAAAATGAATACCTTCAAATAGTTTATACTTTCTCCGGTTGTGGCAGCACAAGCTCAATCGTCAAGTTATCGTGGACGAATAGTACAATCATATCAGCACACGAGGTCAGCCGTCAAAATAAATATGTGAATATGTACTAAGGCGGACCCACAAACCACATACAGTCCGGTGATATTTTAGTTTCGATTGTCCTGGGCCGCTCCTGTCTGCCGTAAACAACAGCCTCGCTGGGAACGAGCAGGCAACTGGCCATTATTGCGCAGTCATGCCTCCGGAATAGATCTCCCGGGCAGCGGGAGGTCGGACTACACGTGTAGCGTCCAGTAGCCCGACTCGGCCGGCCGGCGCATCTCAGTAAATCGCGCACTTGTCGAGTCCACCTGGCGGGAATGCAGCCGGCGCTGCGCTGCGTACATCACCCTCCGCCACACACCTCCGCTGCTCCTATCGGCGTTCCTGCCGGTAACGAGCGCTCTGCCCGCCTCCCACTGCACACGGCCGCGACTTTCTCACAGCTGGAGGTTTGCAGGCCGATACGTTCCGAGAAAAGTAAAGACGAAGACTGCTGTCTGACTTCTCCCTAATTATGTTTATGACTGTCAGACCTCGAAGCAGTTTGCGTGTGGTCTCCCCTCAGTGTTATCAACTTCCGAGAATGTATCCCTGCTAGTAATCGCGTCTCAGATTTGCCTCAGTATTCTTCGACTTGAATTGGCTCTGAAACACACACAATCTGTGATGGACAGTCATGGTTTCTAGTGGACAGACTTTTATTTCTTCTGTTCTTTATTCTCACCACTATATTTAAGACCATATTACGAAGCATGTTGGGCTTTATTCCCATCTGCTTGCATTACTGAACATTCCGATACCGATGTTCCATAATAATAGGTATAGGTGTAATTAGTCTATTATCATTTTCTTTTCCAAAACTTTTGTTATTCCTTTTTTTATGACATTACATTCCATTCCATGATGGTGGTGGTGGCGGCTGGTGCAGCAACAGTGTTGAATAATTAAAAAATGCTCAATCTCTGTTGCAATATTTTATTCTCCAATAACGCGTTTCGCGCTGTTAGCGCATCGTCAGATTGGGCGGAGATAGAGCGACAGAACTGTCTATAGCTGTGGAGGAGGTATCTTAACAATTTGTGTTGTCATTGGGCCCCATAGCAGCAGAGGAGTCGCTGTCGCGGCAAGTCCACGTTACAACTGGAGGTATTTTTTATGACGTTACCAGCTGAAGTCAGTTTCTATTACTTGGTGTCGCAGAAGTTTGTTTAATTAGCAAATATTAACTACTTCATGTCAGAGGCGTATTGTTAGAGTTCAGATAGTATGATAATTAGTATTTCTGATAAAAATTTAAATATTTTTCTCATAATATTAAAGTAGGTATCATTATGAATCTTCCTGACAGATTAAAATTGTGTGCCGGAACCGGGACTCAAACCTGGGACCTTTGCCATATCCTTTCTTCCAGCAGAGCTAGTCTTTCTTGTTTCGCAGGAAAGATTCTGTGAAGTTTGGAAAGTAAGAAGCGAGGTACTGGCGGAAGTACAGTTGTGAGCCGGCATTGTGAGTTGTGTCGCGATAGCTCAGTCGATAGAGCGCTTGCCTGCGAAATGCAAAGGTCCCAGGTTCGAGTCCCGGTTCCGGCACACAATTTCGATCTGCCAGGAAGTTTCATATCAGCGCACAATCTACTGCCGAGTGAAAGTTTCATTCTGGAGGTATCATTATGTTTCACAATTAATGTTAGGAAAGCTTTGCCCTCATTAGTTTCTGTATAATTACTGTTAATTACGAAAAGTTTGTTGACAAATCTATTTTTTTAAATACTTAAATGAAACACAATTAACATAACTGAGTATTATTTTGCTACCTTTTAATATAGCTAGTTGAATGTGATTGTTAACTTTTCTATTATAATGAATTTAATGTACATAATTAACACTACGTAATTTTAGTGTCATTGTTTGGATGATATAAATAATGAGTCTGCTGTCACCACTGATCTGAGGCATAATCTACGTGAATTTGAACTTTAATTTTGAACAATTATGTAAAAGTTGTTCAGTGTTAAGCGTGTAGAAAGTGTATCTACAGTAATTAATCCTTCATATTTCTGCCACATTGTACACACTGGACTTTTGCATTCCACATACGAACTGTGTAAATTTGTATTATTGGCATGTGGAATGTACGTACTGGGTTGTAGCGATTGTAATTAATGCGACTTGTACGCTATCTGTAAATGGGGCCAACTGGGCACTAATGAATTATTAAAGTGTCAGTGAACTGCAATTCTACGTGTTGCTTACGTTATTTGTAGCAGACTAGTTTTGTCCCATGAATTTTCAGCCAGCCTTACGGAGAGAGCCGATGTACGAGAACTGCAAGAAGCAACGACCTACGGCACGGTACGTTACAACCAAACGATAATACCACAGTCTAACATATACAGTCACGACACTCCTAACTGATTTTTATACACTGCGACGGCAGCGCTCCGAGCGGTCGGCAAGCTACATTTCTAAATATATTATTGGATGAGTGTGAAAAGTATCGTTCATATTATCGTTAAGCTGTAGGTCCCGTTTCCCCGGTAGGATAACTGGGGTAGGCTAGGGGCATGCAAGTCGCCGAAGTGGCGTCCAATTCAAAGATTTGCATCAGGCTACTGATCCACACAAAATTATTATTGTTATTAATTTTAATATAATTTTTACAATATGAAATGTATGTACTGCTATAGAAAGTGGTAACAACGTCAAAATAACTCGACAATTGTCTTTCTCAGGTTTCCTAAGATCCCCGGCAAGGTATGAAACCATACATCAGGATATTTATTTATAATTATCTTGTAATCTGCTGATTTTTGTTGAAGAATTACATTTTCTACTAGCTGAAAACTCGGTGTTAAATTAGTTCCTCTCTCCTTACCTTTTCTTTCTCTATCCACCTTCTCTTTCTCTCTATCCATCTCCTCCCCTCTTTCTCTCTATTCACCTGCTCCTCCCCCATCCCGTCTCCTCCTGTCCCTCTGTCTGTCCATTTACTCCTCCTCCTCCCTCTGTTCATCTCCTTTCGCATGTCTGTCACCATCTCCCCTCTCTCATTCTTCTCCTCTGCTCTCTCTCTGTCCTCCTCTGCCGTCTCTCTGTCCGTCTCGTCCCTCCCCTTTACGTCCGACTCCTCCTCCACCTACTCATATATACGCTAACTTTAGTGGTGACTGGTCAAATGCCGGCCGCGTTGGCCGAGGGGACTGAGGCGCTTCAGTCACGGTCTGCACGGCCACTACGGTCGGGGGTTCGAATCCCCCCTCGGGCATGGATATTTGTGCCGTCCTAGTTCGTAAGTAGTTCATAAGTAGTTTGTAAGTTTAGGGACTGATGACCCCGTAGTTAAGTCCCATAAGATTTACAAACATTTGAACATTTGACTGGTCAAATAGTGTCGCCGGCCGCGGTGGCCGAGGGGACTGAGGCGCTTCAGTCACGGTCTGCACGGCCACTACGGTCGGGGGTTCGAATCCCCCCTCGGGCATGGATATTTGTGCCGTCCTTAGTTGTAGGTAGTTCATAAGTAGTTTGTAAGTTTAGAGACTGATGACCCCGTAGTTAAGTCCCTTAAGGTTAACAAACATTTGAACATTTTCAAATAGTGTCAAAGTCGCAAGGTACCCTCCGCCATGCTAAATTGACTGGCTTGCAAATTATAAAAAGCTCCTTCATGAAAACACATTTATGTGCTGAATTTCATGGAGACCAGGCAAGCAATTTGTAAGGTACCCTCCGCCATGCACCGTACAGTGGCCCCCTAAAGGTAGCACATGCGTTACTTCACGATATAAGCCATCTGCATTCCAAATTTCAAATCTCCCCATTCCCTTGAGCGTGAAGGAGAAGCAACATATTAAACCATTATAAGGTACCCTCCGCCACAACACCACATGGTGCCTTACGAAAGGTAGCCCCAGCATTAATCAGGGTATAAGCTACCTCTTCTCCAAATTTTATTCATATCCGACCAGCCATTTCAGCGTGAAAGCGGAAGAAACGAATTAACTAACTGTAAAGCACACTCCTCCGTTAACCAGACGAAGTTAATTTTAGTATACCAGTAACCTTCGCGCGAGTGCAAGAAATGAGTTGACAAAGTTTTATCGCTATCGGATGTACGGTATGGTCGTGAATAAAATACAAACAAAATGACAAACAAACAAAAGTTAATTTTTATATATTGGATGAAAAAAAATGTCTAGGAAACATCAGAAGACCTGGCCTTTGGCAGAAAGACGTCGCTATTCTACTGAGGAATGTTAAGGTTTCTTCACTACAATTCCAATAAAATCGAATCAATGGCTCAGCGGTAAAAGGTCGGATTCGTATTCAGGGTTCATCTCCACCCGGCGGCAATTTTTTTTCCGCTCCTTGGCAATGCGTACACCTACATGTTCCCGTAGGGATCGTTAGGACATGATTAGATTAATTGCAGCATGCACGGAGGCATTTAAACAATCATTCTTCCCACGCTCAATTCGTGAATGGAATGTGGAAAAATACTCTAATAACTGGTACAGTGGGACGTACCTTTTGCCATGCACTTCACAAAGGTTTGAGAGTATTGATGTAGATATAGACTGATGTCATAATTAACCGTAACATCATAAAGGTTATTTTGTGAATTTATATATGCAAAAAAAGTCAGGACATTGGATGAAATTCAGGACTACAAACATTTAAAAAGGGACTGTAGTTAACGCGTACTTGGGGACGTCGTGTATGTAAAAAGATACTTCCATTCTTTTGAAATTGATCAAGTTCATGTACCCAGGTGACATTCATCGAAGAAACAGGGGAAGCAATAGTTCTGATTGCCTCTTGCGCATGTTATGAACGCCGCCCTTTTGCAGTTACATGGTTTTTTTTAATGTCTCCATAGAAAAACAAACTTGATTGACATTCTGGAAACATCTTGTTCCATCCCACAGTCCAGCAGCGAACCACGCGTAACGCAGCATGTCGCTGAATACTTGCGAGGACAGCTGGTGATGTATAATGGAATGTAGTGTGATAATATGCTTGTTTCAAATAATGACGTCCCACGCTGATGTTGTGCACATATAAATACAAAATAACATATATGATGTTGCGGTTAATTGTGAAGTCAGTAGTGTACGTATTGCCAAAGAGCAAAAAAAGAATTGCCGCCGGGCGGAATCGAAACCGCGAACCTTTGAATAAAAATTCAATCTCTTACCGCTAAGCCAAACTCTCTCAGTGACAGTTGATACATCCGTACCAAAATGCCTTTTATTTCCGAAACGCTTAGCCGTCCGGAGTTCCCACTTGGTGTACTTTCATATCTCATAATGCCCTACATGTACCATAAATGTGGACGAATTCGGCGATGACGAAAAGGCGTCCTCTCCTTGTCAGCATAGAAGACATTTATTGCAGAAGGTGGTCCAATGCCGTCGGTCCCCAGCCTCAACTTCTATCGCTATCGGCTCCACTTGACTAGACTGCCGGTACCAAATCTTCCATCGCGTCCTTGGGCGTCTCCTTGGGCGTCTTCCAGCAGGTTGGGAACGGGGAACACACTGTTAGGGAGGGATCCAGCGGTTCGGAAGATGTGGTCATACCACTGTAGCCTCTTCTGCTCAAATATTCCTTCGATGTGTGGCTTTCCATACCGTTGGTAAAAGTCTTCTTTTGTTCTTAGTTCCCATTTACTCTTCACAGTATTGTTGACGGGTCCATATATTTTCCATCGTACCTTCCTCTGCTTCTACAGTTGTTGCCACTCAGTGAAATTTAAATTCATTGATAGAGACATACTATTTGACTGATTACAACGGCGTGAGTTACGTTGCTTGTGGCCCGTTCAAATAAATCAGTAAAAGAAAAATTATGGCAATGTAACTGTAGTATTTTAACGTGTTAATGCCATCAGATGAGAGGTGTATACTCTTATTAAAGTACGAGAAAGCCTCTGTGGTTTGCTAACTTCACTTGTCAATTTTTTTTCTGTGGCTACTGACGCAATTCTCTTTGCCACAGCTATGAGACTTCAACAGGCACCAGTTAAATAGATGTCTGCAGAACAGGACGTATTCTTTTTTTCTATCCCGAAGTTGGAAGAGTCGGCTCGCCAGCGCAGCAAGAAATGGTGATTTAGTGCAAACAATCTGGTAGCGGTAAGCTTATGCGGGGCTCATTTCCTGATTAATGCGTTTCGTGACTCCATTAAGGAGCGAGCAGTAATCATAAATAATGGCTGATGCGGCACGACGGGACAAAACGAGACTGCATGAGATGTATGGCGTCCTAATGAACGGCTGTTCTCCCAGCCGAACCCGACTCAACGTGAGAACACGCGAGGCCAACATTCCTCCGATCCTCTGGGAACTTTTCACGGTTCTTGTACGTTATACTGTCGTAACAACACCTCATACTAAAAGTGTTCACCGACTGTTTCTTCGTTACGGTAGAATGGGCGACTTGTATTCACGCGGTGACTTTGATAAAAACTTCATGATTTTTAAAAAGAAGAAATGGCTTCAATTTGTAATGTTACCGTTTGATTTTTTTGTGTTGGCAACAATGAGTGTCACCCTTAGTCATTGCCCAAGCACTGCACGTACAAATGGATCGATATCGAAGATTTTAATAAAAGTCTGTGGCCATTACACTTTAACTGTCAAGAAAGAAATCCTAATTTGTTCTTTAACATCAAAAACGTTAATCATTGACTTTTTTTTTTTTTTTTTTTTTTTTTTTTTTTTTTTTTTTTTTTTTTTTTTTTTTTTTGTAGTGAGGTGTCATTAGTTGTAGACATGGAGTTTGATTGATAATTGATCAAACTGTCCTCAGAGCCAGAATTTTAACATAATCTATCAATATATTTGCAATGATGACTGCTTTTCTTTTTTAGTTTCTTCGATATAGAAAAATGTATACGAGAAGCATTCTGACACTCGTGCTCAACGAAATTATAAAAAGAGGTTTTAGAGCGAGCTGCGGCTCCTGAAAAATTTAGCATACTGTATGGCACGGTTTTCAATAAGTAGGCCTTCCATGGAAAATCTGGAGAAAAAAATGCCAGAGAGCTCGTGTTTTGCGAAAATGAAGAGAAATCTACAATGAAAGCTTAGATAAATGTTAGACTAGAGATATCCGCTTACAATCTTGAATTTGCGTATATATCCTACAAATATGGTTCGGAACCCACGTTAAACTGTAGGTCCCCCTATAACTGGCCGGGTAAGTCAGTTCGAAGGTCGGAGGAAGACAACGGCATACCACCTCCAAACAGGACCATCCCTAGTAAAGCATTGTGGTGATAAAACCAATCTTCGGATTGTTGACTGCTTTACCTTTATCCTACAAATCCTTTAAACAGACGAGGTAGAACAACCTTAGTAGGCATACTGACTGTCACTACTGAAGCGTCACAAAAATAAGTATTCTAAACGAGTTGCTATTAACATCAAACGAGTTCGAAGCAGTATCCCCTAAAAGTATCCAGGAATACTTCATTATATATATAGGTGTCCCAGCTATCTTGTTCACCCAAAATATCTCTGGAACAATAACAGCTATTGGAAAATGACTTTCACCGGTATCAATGTACGGCTGGGGCCCATGAATGTACTTATTTGGAAACATTCTAAAACGAAAGCAAATGTGTTTCTTAACACAAACTTATTTTTTTTTAATTGACACCTTTTTTCGGCAATCCATAGCATAACAAATCACATAAACAATGGCGTTGATTGCATCGCAGTATTCCAATTACATCCCGAGGTATTGCGACGCGAAGTTGACGCTTGAAATACGCGAAACGCGCGGCTAGCGCTCGTCCTGAGACTCAGGCGAGAACCCCATGCTGCTCAGAACGTGCGCTAGCCGCGAGTTTCGTGTATTTCAAGCGTCAACCTCGCGTCGCAATATCTCGGGATATAATTGGAATATTGCGATGCAATCAACGCCATTGTTTATGTGATTTGTCATGCTATGGATTACTGAAGAAAAAATATAGTGTGTCCATTTAAAAAACATAAGTTTGTGTTCAAAAACACACACACACACATATATATATATATATATATATATATATATATATATATATATATATATATATATATATATATATATAAAGGAGAAAGAAATAAAGAAAGAAACAAAAAAAGAAAAAGAAAGAAATAATCATGGCTTAAAATGGTAACTTATGATTTTTTACTTTTTATTTTTTTAGGGGTAATCCCACCTACCGTTGAACATTGATCACTCACATTTATGTTCTTCATCGACCAAATCAAGTTCATTCTATCGCTTGTGTAGTAAAAACTGATATTCCCATTTCTCCAACTACGGTACTTGTGTATATAGAAACGACTGTTTGAATTTCCAAACTGATCACTAACACCCCGTTTCGCGATATCCATTTCCATAATATGAGTTCAAAAGTTCACACGAATTTCAGGAAAACACTCTATTGACAATTCAAACGAGTAGTTTGTTGAATGAATATGTAATCATTGCTTCCGATGTTCAACATTCGAGCATCAGTTCCTGTTAGAGGCGGAAATAAATTGTTATGAATAATGAGAGTGTCTCGAAGTTTGTCAGTTTTTAAACGCACTTAATTAACGTATTTTCTGTGTCTATCGTAACTTCAACATGCCTAATTTTCCATGAACAGTTCTACACATCGTTACATATTTTTGCAGGTGCTGTTGTCCGCAAGTGTACTTTACTGCACGCGTATCAGTCATAAATATCGACTTAGTTGGGGCTGCTGTTGTTTTTAAAAATACTTGTTATTGTTTGAAGCTACAATAGTGCTGATTCCAAATAATTCTGAAGTGTTCGCTTGCTATTATAATGGTACTTCCCTTTATTTCGACCTTATAGTCACCAAAAAATCCAATAATTATAAGACGTTTCTCTCCTGAGTAGGAGAATGACAGTTTTAGTGTACATACTTGCAACATGTAGCTATAAGTTAGTATATAAAAGAAAAATCTGTGCGCGTCGGCTGCCTAGAAAGAGAAATGAAAACGATGAGGATAAATGTGTGCCAGGGTCTCATGAAGAACTTTACTGAAGAATGGAAACAGTGTTTTGAAGGCGTCATTACCCAAGATGAAACACGGCTGTGTCGGTTCGAACGTGAGAGCAAAACCCAATCCATGGAGTGGCACCATCTGCGTTACTCTCGGAAGAAGAAACCAAGACTTTCAAGAACAGCAGGCCGAAAGGTGATGGACTCCTTCTTCTGGGATCACTGTGGTGTCATTTTCATTGACTTTTTGGAACCTGGAACCACCATTAACCGGGACCCTTAATGTTTGTCACTGGACAAGCTGCGACGTGCCACCAAGACCCACAGACCACAACTTCAGGGTCAGCCCATCAGACTACACCATGACAATCCCAAACCTCATATAGCCTTTATGACTCAGGAGAAAATGGAAAATGGGTTGTAAAAATTGTTCCTCATCCTCCCTACTTCCCGAACATGGCTCCATCTGATTTTTACTTCTTTGGTCGTCTGAAGGCTCATCTATGCGGCAAAACATTTGATAGTGAGAAAGACCTTATTTCATGTGTCAAGCGATGGTGTAAAAGTCAATCCCCAGAAATTTACCAAAGTGCATTTATATCATCACAACTGATGGAGGCTGCATTGAGTAGGCTAAGTGTATAGCTAAATGTTTGAAGTATGTTCACAGAAAATGTTTTTGTCCTCGTGCAAAAAATAAAAAAAAATTGGAGACGATTTTACAAAACTTTTCGAACGCCCTTTGTATATGCTTGATTGAATTACAGTTCACCAAACTTTCATATCCATTGAGTAACGATATTAGTAGAGATTAGTACAGGATCTTCGAGGAAATCTACCCCACATAGCCATGACATTAATCATCATCATGAATGAGTGTTTCCCTGTTGAAAGAGATTGATAGCGAGCCGGCCGAACTTTGCACTGGAATCACTATTTATCTACTGCAACACGATTTGTCTGGCATAGCGTAGTTTTTTGTGGGCCCTGAATGTAATTCACAGAACAACATTAAGTAAGTAATCATTTTCTTTTAATTTACGCGATGTAAGCAAAGCACGTAAGGAACGTTATCTGAAGCCATGAATGTTCTTTACTGCACATTAAACTGACAGTTGCACTGACATCTTATGGTAATAATGGTGCCGGCCGCAGTGGCCGAGCGGTCGGCACGGCCGCTACGCTCGGAGGTTTGAATCCTCCCTTGGGCATGGGTGTTTGTGTTGTCCTTAGCGTAAGCTAGTTTAAGTTAGTTAAGTAATTAGTGTGTAAGTCTAGTGACTGATAACCTCGAAGTTTGGTCGCATAAGACCTCACACACATTTGAACATTTTTGTAATAATGGGAGCAGGTCATGATGTAAGTAATATGTTTACAACTAAATATTGTACGAACATCATGGACGTTTGTGTGTTGTGTGACTCAAATCGTATTTGTGGCTGGTTGAGGTGGGGCATATAAAACAGAAATAATAGAGACGGAACTCCTCCTCATCTACATCTACATCTGCAAATCACATTCAAGTGCCTGGCACTTGTGAAGCTTAGTAGGCGCTGTGGCGTATTTTTTTAGATTTATTGCCATTGACGTGCTTCGCAGAAGAATCTACCCCAATCAGTCGTTTCAAACAGACTTAACCATGTCCAGAAAGACAGTTCTGTTTAAGCCTGGGCGGAGTTTAGTTTGAGTCTTGAATGGGGAAAGGTTTGATTGAGATCGTTGTGGGGAAGCGAGAAATCTGTTTCGGCTAGGCATCTCGTAGGAAGAGACTACAATGATATCTCTAGTTGTCTCAGGATAATTCTATGAAGGAACACTTTATAATTATTAGGTTTAGCAGGGTTTAGGATCTATCTTATGTCTGGTGTTGTAATGTATGGTCTGCATTAATGACTTATTGTTTAGTGTGCCTCAGTAATTACTTATTTTTAGTCTGTGGATTATTACTTACAGGTCTTACGATGTGTAAAATTATTCCAATGGATCGTCAAAATTTAAATCTAAATTGGAAATCACTAACAAACTGTCACTGCTAGTCCGTGTGATACATAAATGCATTTATCGGCACTCCGCTAAGGAAGAGGCGACTGTGCAATACCGGAGGTAGCATCAGACTAGTGCCTGTCTTTTATATGTAATTTACAGTTTTTTCTGAGGAAAACACCCCTAGTATGTGCCGAAACCACAGCGAATATTACCGTTAGTTAACGTAACCATAAATTTTTATGTAGGTTACAGCCTTCACAGCAATATTTAAAATTGTGTTTATTTTTTGGTGGATTAGTATGCTTATAGGGCAGTAAGGCACAAGTATTAATGACTACGATTTTGATTTGCTGATTTCTGGAAGTCGAGTGATAAAATTATGAATTTCCCTATGAAGCAGGGGAAGGTTGTGCACCTTTGACCACTTTTTGATATTTTTAATTTTAAATGACCCATAAATAATTTAAACATCACTTTTATTATGTTACTTGACAGTACAAACCTTATGTTTTTAATTTCATTTATCTTAAACAATCTTATAGAACTTTTGTCCATTATGTGTTGGAACCTGCGACTGTGTCTTGAAATAGGTTTAAGAAATTACTCCAACCAGTCGCCTTTTTTCTTCTTAATGAAGAATTATTAAACCATGACCGGTTTCAAGCTACCTAGCAGCTCATCATCAGATGGTGTATAAGTCTTTCGAAAGACGTGGTAGTGGCTGTGCAGTAGTAATGTGTGTGCAGTGTTGTTTAATTTCAGCACTTGAATTTGAATGTCGTGGGAGTTGCTTTGGTGTACTGATGAAAGGGCAGTGTTGTGAAATGCTATCCAAAAGCGGAAAACAGAAAAACAGATGGTCAAACTAAATGTGAAACTCATAACTATACAAATGTAATTTGCACTAAATGTATACACCATCTGATGATGAGCTGCTAGGCAACTTGAAACCGGTCATGGTTTAATAAATCTTCATTAAGAAGAAAAAAGGCGACTGGTTGCAGTAATTTCTGAAACCTAAATCATATAGAAATATTACTTTTAGTAGAATTCTGCTCTTGGTCAAAGGCATAATGATGTGGTTGTACCTTTGACCATTTCCTATTGTATCTTTGATCATATAAAGAAAACAGAACATTGGAATGAAATATTACAAAAATGTAACTCGTTCATAATATTATATTATCATTTTAATGAAAAATAACAAAAAATAATTTGGTCACGACGTTGCGGTTGCACTCGTATGAACTTCCCGACAAGTTCTTCTTTTAACATCACATTGATGTAATCCAGAAGTGGAGTTGTGAAATAAATGTTGATATGATTAATGCACTGTCTCATAAATTTCCCCTCAAATCAATTTTTCCTGACAGCTTTTAACACTTGAACTGCATAGTATTTAACTCCTTTTCCTGAATCAATAGATACTTTAAGCCACACGTAATCTTGTCTTTAAAGTTTTCTTAGCTCAAGGTTGGGTCAAAACTATTGTTAGTTAGATCTACTTCGTCTAGATCTTCTGAATCATTTTTTCTTCCAAAAAAGTGATGACTCATCATCAACATGATGACGATTTCGGAAACGGAAGAGTCATCGAAGAGAACTTTTGGAGCTGTAGTTTATCTACAGTTTGGGAGGCAGTAGGCCTACGTACAGGTGTTTGTTTCATCTGTGTAGTCACTATATTTTTTTTTCTCAATGTCTTCCTTTTCAGGAGTGTCAGCTATTATTCTAAATTTCCTCTCTTCCAAGCTTTGCCGCCTTCTTTCCCTGGATCAGCTCTTGGGAAGGGACGAATCATTTCTTGAGTGAGAGGCTCGTTCTTATACTCTGTGGAAGAGTGTGCTTCAAGAAGTGGTTCTTATGGCCATTCTTGAATTACACCACTCAAGCTTGCATTATCAACAGATCTGCCGCGGCGGATTAGCCGCGCGTGCTGGAGCGTCGTGTTGTGGTGCGCGCGGCAGTCCGCCGTCGGGGGTTCGATTCCTCTCTCGGCAGGGATGTTTGTATCGTCTTTAGTATAAGGTAGTTCATAAGTAGTTTGTAAGTTTAGGCACTGATGACCCCGCAGTTAAATCCCTTAATCCTTACAAACATTTGAACATTTGAACATTTGAATCAACTGATCTGTCAGTGACGCTGCAGCAAATTCATGCCGGCCGCGGTGGCCGAGGGGACTGAGGCGCTGCAGTCACGTTCTGCACGGCCACTACGGTCGGGGATTCGAATCCCCCCTCGGGCATGGATATTTGTGCCGTCCGTAGTCTTAGCTAATTCATAAGTAGTTTATAAGCATAGGGACTGATGACCCCGTAGTAAAGTCCCATAAGTTCTACAAACATTTGAACATTTAGCAAATTCATCATAGCCAGAAAATTTTCATTCAGGGAAAAATGTCCTGACACACGAAAGCCACTAATAACATCTAGTCATACATTATTATGTTGAAGTAACTTTTGTTAAGTCCAAATTCTGTCCTGTCAACAGTCTGCATCTTATGGCTTATGTGAGGGTGAAAAGTCATCATGAAAATTCCTGAATCCTTTGCTAATGTCATTGCTGGGGTGATAATATGGCTTTCATGGTTGTCTATCAGTAAATCCACAGGACGTTCTGGATTGGGTTTAACATGCCGGATGAAGTGTTTCAAAAGCTCATAAAAAAAAGTAAATAAATAAAAATAAAGTAAGGTGTTCGTTAAGCGACCTTCCTATTGGCACTTACCAATACGAATTGGGCAATACATAGCTCAGAGTATAAAAGTGTATGGCTCGTTGTCTCTGTTCAAAGGGGTGAGTTATGAATATCATCTTCTATGCCATAAATAGCTGCCCAATCTGTTTAAACAAGATCAATAATTAATCTGTAGTTTAGCCAGTCTATCAATCTGCATATGATGATGTGAAAAAGTATCTAAACAAATATAAATTAAACATCTGAATAACAAACAAAATGGAGTCTAAGATAAAGAAGTGATTCAATCACGAAGTAATTCTTTATAAATAGTTTATTTCTCTTTCTGGGCATGAAAATGCGGAGGTGGTCCTACTTTATACATCGGCGAATAACTGAATGTTTCCCCAATTATTGTTCATGAGAGGCACTAAAGTATCATACGCACTCGAGAGTAAAAGTCCCAAATTATCACTCGTAAATTAGTAAAGTTCCAAATCAATCCTCGATTACAGTATTTGTTATAAAACACAGATTATCATCACACTGTGCACGATTACTGATTTATCACAGTTCCACAGCCCTACTACCGTGCACATTTTACCACTTTCCACCAGAGACTAAGTACTGCAGTCACAGTCCCCACACCTACCTATCTCTGCAAACCACAAGTTGGTAACGCAGCTTCAGACCGCCCAGCGTCACAACCTCTCACCACTACGTCCAAGTTACGAGTCCCTTCCCAAGCGTTCGAAAGCGTGCTCTCTCTGCTCTCAATTTGTATCCTGCGCATCCTAACGCCTCATCTGTAAAATACAATTTCCCTTCCAAAATATTATACATTTGAATATCACAGAATTAAATGCCTTGACCACCTCCCTACAAATGTCGTTTACATTTAACAAACATATATTTAACAATACTAAAAACGGTTGAGACTGGCTCAGGTAGCGTCTCACTGTTCAAATATACTACTGCCGTCGAAATATAGTTACACAATTAACATTTAATTTATCATTGCTTTTATGTAAATATATTCAGTTCTTGTCCACAAATACATATAATTGTTTATTTATAAATTATCTGCTGCATATCTACTATTTTTAGTCGGCAATGAAATATTTAAGTGACAGTCTACAACATAAAAAAATAAACGTTACTAAGAACAATATTAAATATAATAAAATACATATACAAATGTAATGCGCTTTGGTAGGTTCATGTTTTGTGTTTCTGTGATGGAATCTATGTTCTATCAGAAGAATATTATTACCTCAAAGAAAAGCAGAACAAGATAGTAAAACAAAGTTTATTGAAAGAATATGGAAATAACGTGGTACGTCTTTTAAGATAGGTAGCATGGTACAATATTGCCCAATTGGATCTAAATCTGTTACTGATAAACACTACGTATCAATAATTGTAAATGTAAGTCTTATAATATTATTATTATAGTACTGAAATTTATCGGATTTTTATCTGTAAGGGAAATTGAAATTGTAATTAGAGCATTTGATTCTCACAAGTCTCCTAAATCCATTCATATAATTATATTTGCCATATGATCATTCCCTTATTTTATATGGATTTTTAGAATAATGTTTGTGGCTATATTGTATTTCAGATGCAATCTGGGAAAGCCGCCCTCACTCAACCAAGAGCGTCGTTTCCGGTTTCCGAGCACATTAGGAAAACCCTAACTACTTGTATTCCAAACTGTTAGCCGACCGGCTGGGGAACCCAACAGCCTGGCAAAACCCGCCTTTCACATGGAAACAATCAGCTTCCCCCTCTATCTGTAATACCACAGTTACACCATATTGAACGAGATGCTCCTCCAGTGGACACAGGTGGTGCACCATGCAATATAAAATCCTTAAAGTGTCTCTTGGAACAATTTGCATAGATTGTATTGAGTTTCCTACGTCATTCACTGCAACAATCATTGTTACATTTACGCCTCTTTCCCCTGATATGTAAGCTCCAATTTGTTTACACCCCTTTGGGGCTAGAATTTTGTTGCGAATATGAACTTCTGACATCTCAGTCTCATCAATTCGTGATAATATTTCTTTACAGTTCTGGAAAACAAGTATCACAGCCTCACGATTGGAGAGTAGAACAAACGGGAGTTGGAGTTGTTGACAGTGACATAGAATGGGCGATGGGAGAGAAAGAAATCAATAAAATTGACGTAATTAATAGGAAGGCCACACGTTTGGAGTTTGGAAAGCAGACTGGAATGCCATACTCGATCGTAGACCTTTTCGATGTCTAGGGAGACAAAGATGGTGGCACGACAGGAATTTAGCTGGACGGAATGGAAGTGGGTGAGACGGAGGAGTTGGTCATCGATGAAAAGGAGGGTCAGAAGTTACACTGGGAGAGGGGGAGGAGTTGGTGTTGACGGAGATGCTGGTGATGCAGCGAGAAAGATTGTTTCCAAAACCTTGCTGAACACCAAGGTGAGGCTGATAGGGCTAAAGGAAGAGGCATCTGAGAGGTTTACCAGGTTTGGGGAACATGAGAATACGCAGGTTTTCCACAGGTCGGGGAAGAAGTAAGTGTAGAGGATGATATTGTACAGGAGTGCAAGGGCAGCATGGAAGGAGTGGGGGCAGGCGCGAAGGTGCCTGTATATGAAGCATTCGTGGCTGGGGCAGTGTTGCATTTTGTGGGTTGTGTAAATTGTATGTCAAGTGCGGTAATAGGCGTGTTAAGTTCTGAAGGAGGGATGTGGTCCACGTATTGGAAGCCAGGGACGAGAGGGGTTGGAGGGGGGGGGGGGGAGGAGGAGGTTTCGGTGTGCTCGTGGATTTCGGGAAAGAGAGAGAAGTTAAATTTGGGATTGTTAGGAACAGGAAATACATCGGAAAGGTGTTTGACGATCAGCCTTACTACTGGCATTGTCGGAAAAGGATGATCATTGTGGAGCAGAGGGTAGGTGGGGACAGAGCGACTGCCAATAAAGTTTGCCAGTACTTGGAGGAATTAATTGGGAGTAAAGCATTGAGAAAGGTGTATGTCTTTCGCCAGGACCGGCGTTTTTTTGTGGCCAAGAGGTTTCTAATATGTCGTTGGATTTGCAAGTGGCGTCGGAGTGCATCCTGGTCAGGGTCCCGTAGAAAGGAGCGATTGCGAGATTCATGGAGGAGGAGGAGGAGGACGGCCTGTGGACGAAAGGTGAGGCAGTGGGGATGAATGGCTTTGGTAGGAATATAGGAGTGGACGGCGTCAGCAACGGTCTCGTGAAGGAAGAATGAGGCGTGGTCTATATCTGTGGAAAGGCAGGGGGCAGCTAGTGACCTAGATGTCCATGGAACGATGGTAAGCATCCCAGTTTAGGAGGGAGGTTACGACGGGCAGTGCAGTCAGGACTGCCACAGGGCTCAATGGTAAGGAGTACGGTGGCGTGATCAATGCCAGTGAGATCAAGGACATCCGCCTGTAGGCGCCCAAGAAGGTTGGGAGAGGCTAGGACGATGTCGGGGGTGGTAATGCATTCGGGGCGCGTAGAGCGAAGAAAGGGAATGGCGTCACTCCGAAGCAAAGCACCAAACGACGCCACCGCCGGAGTTCATCAACAGGACAGGAGGTAAGGCTAAGATCGGCGGCAGTCACATAGTCGTAAAACTGCAGTCAACGTGGGAGAGGGGATGGAAAAGTGACTGCAGATGTAAATAGTGGCCAAGGTGATGGTGAGGGAGGGAAGATAGTGACGGAGGATTTGGTGCTCAGTGAGATCGTTGGAGGGAATAATGGGGTTGGAGGAAGGCTTCATTTATGAGAAATGAATGGACGCAGTGTTGGGAGAGAGTATGCATGAAAAGGTGCTTGTTAGCAGGGAGGGACGGACGTTGTGATAGAGGATGGTGTGGGGCAGGCGTGCCATGGGGAGCTGCAGAGAAGTAGGGGTAGACCGGAAAAAGACTAAAGGTGTATTTTATACAACTTGCCGAGAGAAGGTGAAGTGGGAGTGGTTGCGGAAGAAGGTGGCGATGGTTTCTGATTGGAGCGGGGCAGCGAAAGCGATATGTTGGAAGGTATGGGGACGCTGGAAAGGGTGAATGTTGGAGGACCGTGGTAACGAATCGGATAATGTCCTCCAGTGGGAGGGGAGCATAGGGAGTTGTTAGAATGGATACCCTGTCCTTTCCCACGAAATTTACGATATGATTGTTTTGTTGTAAATTCGAGGGAGTCTAATATCAGAAGAAAAGGATGATCCTAAAACTAACACCAGTGTGAAAAAATGGTCAAATGTTTGTAGAGCTTATGGGACTAAACGATGGGGTCATCAGTCCCTAAACTTACAAACTACTTTAGCTACTACTAAGGACGGCACAAATATCCATGCCCGAGGGGGGATTCGAACCCCCGACTGTAGTGGCCGTGCAGACTGTGACTGACGCGCCGCAGTACGCTCGGCCACCGCGGCCGGCAAGTGGAGCTGAAACAGATAAATGAAATGACGAAACCAAGTCACGAAAAATACGTGCCGATCCAAATATTTTGCAGTTTTCTCCAATTAAACCAAAACAGTGTACATCAGAAGACATAAACAAACAAGTTTAAGAAGTGTGGACGTGTATCTCCATAATAAATTGGGTATGACACGTAATGCTCTTTTCGTTCAGTGTTTTAGTTTTTTATGGAATTGTTATCAAAAATTAGACTTCGGTGTTTATTATTGTTATGTGTCAGAGAGGAACGTCCAACTAACAGTAGAAATACGTTGGAAACTTTATTACAGTTCAAAATTTACTAAATGCTTTCGTTTGCGTGCTTAACAAACATGAATTTTGGATGTTTCGTCTTCAGATCTTTGTGGCAATTACTGTTTCAGGGACGAGTGCGGTGGCTTATTTAATATTTCGAAAATGTTGGTACAGCACTTCATAACAGTTTCTAACTTTCTGCGTTCATGAACTGTATGAAACAAACAAAACTTTACGTTATTACAAAGGCAAAGCGTATATTTCTTTAGGAGATGTTCTTTTCTGCAATTTAAGAGGTATTTTCTACTACTAAAAAGATAAAATAATAATTATTTAAATTTATGAAGTTGTCAGATGAATCGTAAAAATATCATTTCAGCAATATGATTATATTACGTACCTTCCAGGGTCCTTAGCGAATCAAAAATATGACATATTTTGTGTTTTTCACTCGTTGTTGCTGCAATTTAGAGATGAGGAAATTAGTTCCCTTTACCTCCTCCTTTTTTATCACCAGCTACGCTTGGTGATTACGGCTGTGAGGGTTGGTGGGCAGTGGGGAGGTAAGACTTGATGCGAAGAGGAAGTGGCGTAATAGAGAGTCAGGGAAGAATAGGGGCCGTGGTGAATGCTGGGAAGGTGTTGGAGGACATCTGTATGGAAGGAGGAGCTGGGAGACTTAATTAGAACGAAGTCGCTATTGGGGATGATCTGGGCGATTTGGGAGGCAGGGTAGTATTTTCAGAGTTCTAGGGATGGGATGAATTTGTCAAGGAAGCATGGGCCATGGCGGAAAGAGGAGAAAGGTGTAGAGGTCAGGCTTGGGAGCAGAAGGTATGGGGGAGGTGTCCATTACATCTTGGTAGGGGGGGGGGGCAATAGGAGGAGGACAAGGTTCCACGCTTCTGCATTTGGATGATTGTTTTCTTTGTGCCAGTAAGTGTGGATGAGAGTGGGGGAGACAGGATAAATAGCGGGGAGGGGGTGGCGGCAGGGGGGGCGGGTGGGATCCTGTTAATGTGCATGTTCCTTAGGTGGTGATAGTGGGATCTCTGCCACCATGGTGCAGAGATGTTCAGTGCAGGTGGGAGTGAAAGGTGGGAACTCATGTTTCCCACCTCATTTCCCACATCATTTAGAGGAAGCTGAAGGAGGAGAGAACCTGAGAAGCGATGTAGGTGGATAGGAGAGAGGAGAGGGGGATGCCAGATGGATGGGAGTAGGAGGAGCTTGGTCTGGTGGTGGTGGTGGTGGTGGTGGTTGTGGCGGTGGTGGAGCTTGTGTAGAGAATTGTAGTGGTGGTATGAATGTTGTTCATGGTAGAGCTAGAACGAGAAAGACAGGTAAGTAAATAGAAGGCGAAAGATAAAGGGGACAGTCAAAGCTTTCAGTGAAGATGACGGTGATGCTAATGAGGACCGTAGGTGTGGTCACTGGGCGGTCCGGAGGCGAGTCTCAGGCAGTAAGGGCGGCTGGAGACCACCGACGTCAGGCGGGGCAGTGACTGCAATGTCCAGGATGAAGGCGTTGGCGGGCAGCGGAACGATGCAGGCCAAACTTCGGGTGGGAAGCGGCAGGTCCTGGCAGATAGTGGTGGTCCCTGCACGGGGTGGCTCCTTGGCGGCGACGATGAGGGTCTGGGCAGTTGCGACGTCCGGCGGCGACCCCAAGGGATGTCGACGGTCCGAACATCGACTGATCAGCGTGATGACAGGATACTGAGGCGTGCGTACAGGGCTGGCAGCAGCTCCGGTGGCTGGCGGTGAGCAGGGACTACCGACGACGACAAAACCTGGAAACAATCCCAAACGTCAGGCATCGTAGGGCAGGATAGACTGGTAAGGGATATTTGAGCATGTCCCTTCTAACTTCCAGTAGATCGGAAAAGAAAAGAGTAAAAGGACAATAGTTCACCAAAGTGAACTAAAATGAACTGTAATTTCACAGAATAGTTCAATTGAACTAGTTCGTTCACAAACTACACCTTCCTGCTACAATTCATTGTGCTACAAACGTTCAAAATGTTCAAATGTTTGTAGAGCTTATGGGACTTAACTACGGGGTCATCAGTGCCTAAACTTACAAACTACTTATGATCTACCTAATACTAAAGACGGCACAAATATCCATGCCCGAGGGGGGATTCGAACCCCCGACCTTAGAGTGACCCCCGACCGTGACTGACGCGCCTCAGTCTCCTCGACCACCGCGTTCCCTGTTCCAAAAACCATCACGAAAACAAGCTGCAAATGACACGACTTACAACTCAGTAGTGTCCCGTGCCGGCCGCTTGGCGCGCTGCTATCGCGGTGGGCGACAAATTCCCTCTGGTATCGTAACTGGTACGTTAGACTGCGGCGAAACCTGGCGAGGCGCGCGCCGCGGCGCGTCCTCCTCGTCAGCCGGCAGTAATGAAGGAGGTGCGGATCGGCGGCGGCGGCCGCCGGCGAGTGCGGCGACGCCTGTCGCGGGCAGCGGGCAGCGCGGCCGCGGGCCGGAATGCCGCGCTGGCCCGCCGGCCACGATGTATAGCCGCGCATCTGCATCCTGCCGAAGCGGCCGGGCCTCGCGGCATTGTATGCAAATGCGGCGCGCTGTATTCAGCCGCGGCGAGTGGCCGCGACACAGGTTCGCGTCTGGCGGCTCGCGCGGGGCCGCGTCACGGCAGCGCCGCCCATCTGCATTGTAAATGCCCGCGGCGGCCACACCGCAATTTCTTCGGGTGCGCAGCTGTGTCGACAGCCCGCGGTTGTTTACCCGCCCTGATTTACAGCCCACCCCGCAGGCAAATGCCACGCGCCCTATCATCTCCAACGGTAACAACCTCCCGTGCTGCCGGGCTGCGACAGGGTGCTGAAAGGATTCGGCTCCTTCTAAATAAAACCACAAATAAGAGCTCATTCCAAAGATTGAAATATTACTGTGTAAAAAATCAGCTGTTGACTATTCTTACAATTTGGTCTGTTGCAGGTGATAATTTATTTTTAGTGGTATGGTAATTTTCTACATCTACATCAACATAGATACTCTGCAAATCACATTCGAGTGCCTGGCAGAGGGTTCATTAACCACTTACATAACTTTTCTCTACCGTTCCATTCTCTAATAGCGCGCGGGAAGAAAGAACACCTAAATCGTTCCGTTTTCGATCTGATTTCTCTTATTTTATTGGGATGGTGGGTGCTAGCAAAATATTTTCACATTCAGAACTAAAAGTCGGTGATTGAAACTCCGCAAACAGATCACGCCGCAATGAATAACGTCTTTCTTTTAATGATTTCCACCCCAATTCTTGCAACATTTCTGTGATGCTTCCCCCCCCCCCCCCCCGTAACCTGATAAAACAAAACGAGCTGCCCTTCTCTGAACCTTCTCAATGTCTTCCGTCAGTCCCACCTGGTGAGGGTCCCACAAGGGGCAACAGTACTCCAGGAGAGGACGCACAAGTGTGATGTAGGCAGTCTCTTTGGTGGAGCTGGTGCATCTTCGAAGCGTTCTGCCGATGAAACGTAACCTTTGGTTCACCTTCCCCACAATATTTTCTATGTGTTCTCTCCAATCAAAGTTGTTCGTAATTGTAACTCCTAGCTATTTGGTAGAATCTACGACCTTAAGGTTTGACTGATTTATCGCGTAATTGAAGTTCAGCGGATTTCTTTTAGTGGTCATGTGTATTACTTCACACCTTTCTTTATTTAGTGTCATTTCCAATTTTCGCACCATGTAGAAATTTTGTCTAAATCGCTTTGCAGTTGCTTTTGATCCTCAATTGACTTCACTAACCGATAAACGACAGCATCATCCGCGAACAGTCTAAGGGAGCTATTCAGATTGTCTCCTAAATCGTTTATAAACACGAGGAAGAGTAATGGACCTATAACGCTTCCCTGTGGAACGCCAGATATCACTTCTGTTTTACTCGATGACTTACCGTCAATTACAACAAACTGTGTCCTTTCTGATAGGAAATCGTGAATCCAATCGCACAATTGGGGAGATATTCCATAAGCACGCAATTTCATAAGAAGCCGCTTGTGGGGTACAGTGTCAAAAGCCTTCCTGAAATCCAGAAATATGGAATCGATTTGAGATCCCTTGTCGATGGCACTTAACACTTCATGTGAATAAAGGGCAAGCTGTGTTTCGCAAGAGTGATACTTTTTGAATCCGTGTTGACTACTGGTTAATAGGTCGTCCTCTTCGAGGTAGTTCATAATATTCGAAGAAAGTATATGTTCCAAAATCCTACTGTAAATCGACGTCAATGAGATAGACCTGTAATTTTGGGGATCACTCCTATTGCCTTTCTTAAATATTGGAGTAACTTGGGCAACTTTCCATTCTTTGGGTACGGGTCTTTCGCTGAGTGATTTGTTGTAAATGATAGCTAAGTACGGAGCTGTTGCATCAGCTGTTTACTATTCGTACAATTTGTTCTGTTGCAGGTGATAATTTATTTTTAGTGGTATGGTAATTTTATACAATATACTATACTAATGCCCTTATTTTCGCCGATTATTTGATGATATGAGGAGAGACAGAAGCTGAAGCACAGAGGAAACTGAATGATTGGAACAATACATTCAAAAATTTCGGACTAAAGATAAGTAAAACAAAGACAGTAGAAATGACTTTCAACAGGCAAGGAACAACGTCAAATATATTTCTAGATGGGTCTAAAGTAGAATCTGTTTCTCATTTCAAATACCTAGGAAGTATGATCTCTAAAGACAACACAGTTAATCAGGAAATACTCAGCAGAACACAGAAAGCATCCAGTTTTTACAGTCAAATAAGAAATCTTCTCTGGGATGATAAAATGCCACAAAAAGCAAAAGCAACCATGTACCATACCTATTTCGTTCCAATCCTTACATACGGCTTAGAAGCATGTACCCTACTAAACAGAGACCTCAGTAGAATTCAGGCAATGGAAATAGGATTCATTAGAATTATGAATCAAACAACCAGGCAGGATAAAATTAGGAACGAGGTGAATAGAAAAGTAGCTGGTATTGAGGTTCCTGTCACCAGCATCATAAGCAAACGTAGACGTCAGTGGTATGGGCACTTAATGAGCATGAATAGTGAAAGACCTGTTAAAAGTATTTCAACCTCAATCTCATAGGAAGAAGAACTCGGGTAAGACCAAGAAAACGCTGGATAGAGACTGTAAGATCAGATGTGGAGGAGAAAGGGCACAAATGGGAAGACATTCTGGAACAGAAGATGTACGAAGACAGGAGGAGATGGCGAGCGCTTATACACCAGCCCCGGGAAACTGGAGCTGGAAACTGATAATGATGATGATGATACTATTGAGAGTTTGCCTCGGTTGTACAGTGATAGAGTGGCAGAGTATGAATCCGAAGGTGGTGGGTTCGATCCCCGCCAGGCCCTAGTATTTTAGCTGTCACTTTCCACTTCTTTCACCTCTGGCAGTACTGCTCATGTGAAAAATACTGACCAGGAAAGTACTTGGGCTCGAACAAACACATATACACCAAAATCGTATGGGAGATCATGTAAAGATCCCTTATTGCACTAGTGATACTCCCGCATCTGCAAAACTCTGCAATCTCCGTTAGAGGCCTCTGCGTGTGCCATGCCGCGTTGCACTTTGACCTGTTGGTTCGCCAGTAGGGACGGTGCAGTGTGCCTCCGAAGTTGCGTTTTGTGGTGTTATTTGTGTGGTGAAGCGTCAGATGGGGCGGCGATTGCTAATCAATCCTGCTAATGTATTGCGATTAGTTGAGATGAAGTTACGAAGAACCCTTTTTCGTGAAGATGGTATTAGTGTAGAAGATGAATCATTCGTATGCTTTCTCGTATCTGTTTTGGTACATAAATATGAGCGTCGATATCTGATATCTGTTTTTCTTCTTTGACCACCTCCCAAATGTCCCTACCACGAAAATAAGTCGTTATTTAACTTCTTTGTTGTTTTAACATTACATTTTTTGTGCTGCCATATGGCGCCATATTCTTATATCTTTGACTTGTTTAATGTGTCAGTATCCTACTGTCTCTCACAGTGATATGTACACTTTTATTATAATGACATAGTGTACCTACGCACTCTAAATGATTTTATATAACAACTGTTTGACTTTACAAGGTACGCCTCGTTTCTAAGCATAAATGTAGTTGATATATCTTCTCGTTTTATTATAATGATATGTATGTTTTAATTTCTGTCATGCCCTTTTTAACAGATGACGGCCGTGTAAAAAGATTTTGCGGACCAGATGATGCTGGCAGAGACCAGTGAAACAGGTCGTCCAAATAAAATTAATTTCAAGTCATCTTGGCTGTAACATTTTTGGAACATATTGTAATTGGATCGCCTCCTTGTAGTATAAACAAAGTCAACCTTTTAGTAATATACATTAATATCTAAAATTAAAGTAACAAACTGAAATTTTGCAAGATTGCATTTGATTTGTTTGTTTTATGCTGCGAACGTGGTCACTTGAGGCAACACCAAACATTCTTCTTGCAGAGCCGATCGCAAGTCATGCAGAGTGCTTGGTGGATGCTGACCTGGTGTAGACAGTCTCCCAGTTGCATGCCAGACTTGCTCAGTCTGATTTAAATTGGGAGAGCTTGTAGACCAGGCTATGAGTGAAATATCTTCCAAGGAAACGTCGACCACTCCTAGTCTATGAGGTCAAGCAGTATCCATGTCTTGGGCTGCAGCACCTGGAGGTCCAAAAATTTCTTGTCACCTTACCTGATAGCGGTTATAACCTTGTCTAGTCACTTATATAATTTCATGAAGAGGTGTTCTGTAGGTCAATACGATCTCTGCCCAGGCACTGTTTCTTCCTTAGTGCAGTCACTGATAGAGGTTATCAATTACCCTGCAGATAACTTGTATGCCTTCCAGTTTCGCTCGAGCTATCAATGAGAACGGAGTTTTACTGAGAGAACCTAAGATTGGAAGTCGCGGAATGGGTCTCAACAATTTCGCTCAAACATGTGTAAACCTTTCAAATTCCACAAGTTTAAAGCAGACTTTGGCGTTAGAATGTGGCTTCGTCACCGTTATCTTACACATCTCCGGTTGTGCCTTTGTATTTGGCAACGCCTCGTTTAAATATCGTCTCCCTGAGTGGAGTTCCATTTTTACAGCTGAGCTGTATGCATTATATCAAGCCACACAATACGTCCGGCGAAACTCACTCAATAAGACTGTCATTTTCTCGGACTCTCTGAGTGCTCTTTTGAGCCTTCGCACGCTATATCCTGTCCATCCCCTGGTACAAAGTATCCGCAATTGCCTTACCTCTCTTTCAGCGATCGGAACTACTGTGACGTTACTGTGGGTCCCTGGCCACGTGGGAGTGTTGGGGGCTGAGTGTGCGGATACGGCTGCCAAGGAGGCAGTTCTCCTTCCTCGGCTATCTACCTTTTCTACTAGCTCTGATGACCTACGCGCTGGCGTCTCCCGGCGTATCACCTACCGTTGGTTTTTACATTGGTCATCCCTGTCAGGGAACAAATTACGGGCATTAAACCTGTGCCCGATTTTTGGTCAACGTCATCTCGAACCTCTCGTCGAGAGAAGATTGTCCTGGCCCGGCTTCGTATTGGCCACTGCCGTTATAGCCACCAGTATTTACTTCGTGGTGATCCTGCTCCCTCATGTGAGCACTGTGATGAACTTTTTACTGTGTACCACCTTTTAGTGCAATGTCCGTTTTTTAATCGTCTCCGTCATGATCTATGTTTACCATTTGTTCATGGACTGGCTGGGCGGGATTAAAATAGGTCAAAACAAAATAAGCAGTCTCGCATATGCGGATGACTTAGTTGTAATGGCAGATTTGATTGAAAGGTTGCAAACTAACATTTCAGAGCTCGATCAGAGGTTCAAGGATTATGATATGAAGATCAGCATCTCCAAAACGAAACTCTGTGGGAAAGAGATTCAAACAGATTGAGTGCCAGATAGGAGGATCGAAGTTAGAACAGGTAGACAGTTTCAAGTATCTGGGAGGTATTTTCTCACAAGATGGCAACATAGCGAAAAAACTGGGATCGAGGTGCTGCAAAGCTAATGCAGTGAGTGCTCAGCTAAGATATTCTCTCTTCTGCAAGAAGGAAGTAAGTACCAAGACTAAGTTAGCAGTACACCGCACTATCTTTCGACCAACTTTGTTGTATGGGAGTGAAAGTTGGGTGGATACAGGTTACCTTATTCATAAGATAGAGGTTACAGATATGAAAGTAGCAAGAATTATTGCAGGTACTAATAGATGGGAACAATGGCAGGAGGATGTCCATAATGAGGAAATCAAAGAAAAACTGGGAATGAACACCGTAGATGAAGCAGTTAGAACGAACAGACTGAGATGGTGGGGTCATGTTACACGCATGGGAGAAGCAAGGTTACCTAAGAGACTCATGAGCTCGGCAGCGGAGGGGAAGAGGAGTCAATCAAGAAGAAAGTACTTAGATTCGGTGCAGAATGATTTTGAAGTAAAAGGCACAACATTAGACGAGGCATCAATGTTAGCACTGAATAGGGGATCATGGAGGAATTTTATTAGAGGTACTATGCTCCAGACTGAACGCTGAAAGGCATAATCAGTCTCTAAATGCCGCGGTGGAATAGCCGAGCGGTCTAAAGCACCTCGCTGCGGAGCGCACGGTTGCTCGCCGTGGAGGTTCGAGTCCTCCCTGGGGCATGGGTGTGTCCGTAGGTTAGTTTACCTAGGTTTAAGTAGTTTGTAAGCTACGGACTGATGATCACGCAGTTTGGTCCGATAGATCTACAGACATTTGATTTATATTGTTACACATGTAATATATATTTCCCGTTTTAGAAACCGTTTTCTAATGCGTAAACGACGCTCCTTGCTACTTTTAAGATACGTAATATTTTAGTTATTATGGTAAGAGCTATGTTACATTCTTGAGCGCCGCGCAGAGTAGCTGCGCGGTTTAAGGCATCATGTCTTGAATTGGGCTTCTGCTCGTGTCGGTGGTTCGAGTCCTTCCTCGGTCTTGGGTGTCTGTGTTCTCCTTATGTTAAGATAGCTTAAGTAGTGTGCAGACTGATGACGTTAGCAGTTAAGTCCATTAAGATTTCACACACATTTTTTCATACAAACGTGAGCGAAACGCGACTATAGTTAAATAAACATAAAGCAAAATGTGATACATAATCACCACAGAGAATGCTAAAACGTAGTATATTATCATACGCAATGCTACATAATTCTACATACTGTATATAACTTTTTTGTTATAGTCGTAATGGACAAATCGCCTGAAGTCATTAGTCCAAACATTTGAACATTTGGAACAGTCTCTAATGATGATGATGATGATGGTTTGTAAATCTATAGGACCAAACTGCGTGGTCATCAAAATGTTCAAATGTTTGTTAAGCTTATGGGACTTAACTACGGGGTCATCAGTCCCTAAACTTACAAACTACTTATGAACTACTTACGAACTAGGACGGCACAAATATCCATGCCCGAGGGGGGATTCGAACCCCCGGCCGTAGTGGTCGTGCTGACCGAGACTGGAGCGCCTCAGTCACCTCGGCCACCGCGGCCGGCGCGTGGTCATCAGTCCGTAGCTTACAAACTACCTAAATCAAGGTAAACTAACCTAAGGACAACAAACACACACCCATGCCCCAGGGAGGACTCGAACCTCCACGGCGAGCAACCGCGCACTCGGCAGCGAGACGTTTTAGATGCTATTTATACATCGTGCAAATATGGCGAAAGCCATTTAAGTTCTAACCCCGGTTCGATTTTACTATGGACAGTGTTGGGCGCTAATGACCTGAGAAGTTGTAAGCCCTAAAACCACAAAAAAAAAAAAAAAAAAAAAAAAAAAAAAAAAAAAAAAAAAAAAAAAGCAGATACGACATGGCGTCCGGCGGCGGCGGTCGTCAGTAGCTGGACCGCGTGCCGGCCGGGAGAGGAGCAGCGGAGCGCTGATAGGGATCTGCGCGCTCGGCCCGCTGTTTATTGAGAAGTCCGGCTGCCGGGTCGTTACCGGCGGCCGAATAGCTGCGCTTGTTTAGCGTCCACAGCCGCGGCCACAGCGCCGGTAACGAACGCCGGCCATTGTGTCCCGCAGGGGGACGCCGCTCCGCCTTCGTTAGCCACTCCACTCGGCCAGCCCGCGGCGCACACCTGCTGGACAGAGTTATGTGGCCGCGGCCTTATAAGGCGATCGGCCGTCTTTGGCGCCCCAAACAGTCCGGGGTCCTCCTCGGTATCGCCGCGTATAAATTCTCAGTCGTGGCAAACGAGATTGTATACCGTTCGACACATAGAAAACTTTGCTAATTTCTTGAGTGATTTATTTAATCGTGTCAGAAGCATCAAACTTTATAAGTACATTAGACATCGGATAGATAGGTTTGTTAGGCTCTTCACAGATATTACATGAACATGTATTTTTTTAGGGAAAGACTTTTCGGCTAAAGCTGACCAAGTCCAGAGAGTAATAACATTAATAAGCTAAAATGTAGGATAAATGTCATGTTCAATAGGTAATTGTAATGTTAGGAGATTTTTTGACCAAAAACTGGCCATGTTCATAGCATTGGGAATAGCCTTCACGAGCTCCTCGACTGTGCAGGTGGTTGGGCATAACTCGCACTGCATAAGGTGGGAAGTAGTCTGCTCTTGTCCGCAATCGCACAACACCGATTCATCCTATAGGCCCCATCTATGCATGTTGCTCTTTGTTCTTGCAACTCCGGAACTCCAGAGACGTTCCTCTTCTCACCGTGTCCTGGGGGAAGTTCTTCCGTTGGTACAAACCAGTCATGGAGATGGACATTTTTATTTCGCCACATTTCTGTTCTGGTGTTCTGTGGTGTGTCGGTGAGGCATTCTGTCGTATGGGGGAAACTCCTCCTTGAGATAAGTCGACGACGGGCTGGTTGTTATCCGAAAAGTGGGTGCACCGCAGGCGTGACTGATTTTAGCTTCTCTTTGCTGGCAGCCACTTTGCGTCTAATACTGGGGGAGGGGGGGTGCAGTACCAGCTAGGTAGTGTAGTTTATCCGTCCGTGTTGGCTTTAATCAACCTGTGATGATGCGGCAGGATTCGTTAAGCGATATGTCCACTTGTTTACCATGGTTTGAGGTGGATCACACGGGACATGCATATTCCGCAGCTAAATAACACAAGGCTAGAGTTGTGGTTCTCAGTGTGCTGTTCTCTGCACCCCATGTAGTGCCCAAACCAGAAGCATCAACACTCTTGAGCGATGTTGGGTGGTGATAAAGAGATCTCTGTTTGCATAATAAAGTGGGACATGGCCTGATAACATTAAAATCCGTTGATAGTGCCAAACCAAAGTTCCATATTCTGGCACTAGTTGGACCATCTGGCCCCGGTCAACAGCCAAGTCATCCTCTGCCAATAGCGCAACTGGACGTCGCATGAAGGAGCATGTAGTCAGCACAGCACTTTCCCGGTAATTGTCGGGTTTATTCACTTGTAACGACCACTACTCGGTCAGGGAGCTCATCACGAGGCTGAGTGCACCCCGTTCTCGTCCCTGCACCAAGAAAAACATCTTTGCTTTAACCGTGAGAAGAACCCAGTATCTCTGCAGGACAGTGAACCACGCTGAGCTCCCAGCTCCACACGCAGACCATTGGCAATAAAGCTCTGAGAAAAACTGTAGTGAGGCTTGTATTCATAAATCCAATTAAACTAGCCAAAAGTTATTGAACTGTATTGTTCTGTTTGAAGATATGGCAGCATGTCGCGGTTAGATGGGAGTTTGGTTCGAGTGTAGACGCTGGGGCTGAGTGATCTCATATAGACGCTCTACATTACTAAAAGGTTGTCTTGACACGGCTGCCAACTGTTCTGCGCCAAGTATGTAAAATTTGATTTTCAATATTTCATAAACTTAAAAAGAAGATTAATGATGAAAATGTTGACATATTCTAATCATTAAGAGATATAATCTAATGTAAAGTTTAACAAAATAAGACAAGTATTATAATTAGAAACTGCTTATTTATCATGGCTCTCACAGCGTTAAAGTAAGCCAACTTTTTTCATCCACTATTAGAAAATTATTACACTTAGTTACTTCCAACAATCATCACATAGGTAAGTTCAAACCTTTTCCTAATATATATATATATATATATATATATATATATATATATATATATATATATATATATAGGGCGAAGCGAAATTTACGAACTCGGACTTCGCAGCGCGTTTCTTCACATAACAGAAATGTCTCTCAAAAAACTTCGTTCTTGCGCATATTTCCGGCAGCAAACGGGCGTCGAAGACTGAGATAAGTGTACGTTCCATACGTTAGTGTGTTTCACAATTATACTTCTAGGGGATGTGATAGGCGTATTGAGGAACCAAATGAGCATAGAAGCCCATGCCTAGAAACGCCATTCAATGACGCTTACGGACACTCCAAGTTACAGGCGCCAGGGCCTGCCGCTAGATAACCCCTCCAGCAAGTTACACGTTCTCTAACATCATTGGACGTCTCTTGCGGAAATTGGTTTCTGTTTCATCTTGTTCCTAAGTGGCCTTCTACATCCTCTAGACGTTTGTTGTTATAATTATTATAATTTCTTCTGCATGCCCTAGAAGTTTGTTGCTGTAATTGTGTAACTCTGATTCACGTCCATTTACTGCCAGATATGAGCAGGAGGAAATTTTGAGAAAGTACGATGTTTTATCATTTTTAAATGGTAACAATTTGGAACACATTTTTAAGGGTTGATCACGTAAATCACTGAATTACTGTAAAATTATATAATTTCTACAGCGCAAAGTTAAAGAGATATGACTATCATGCGTCAAAAACAAATAAAATAAATGTATTAAAAGTAAAAAATAAATAAAAAAATATCAAATAAAATAATAATAATAATAATAAAAAGCTCCTTATTCTTACGTTATGTGTAGTAAAAATTCAGTATCAGTCACGCCCTTTCTATTTTACTTTATTATTTCTTTATGTTTTGCGCATATTATCTACCAGCAAAATTATATAATGCTATTACACACGTTCACCCATTCTCAGATAATTCGGAAGATGTGCCGTGAGAAACACTGAAATGCGCGAAGGCCTACGTTTTGCTTGTAATGGAGTGTAGATACACTCTGGCACTCTGGACACGATTTAATGTGTGAAGCCAAATTCCCGCACCACTGCGGAAATCTAAATTCCCATCCGTCGGGCCACATACCCCGTTCGAACGGTGTCAGCTGAAAAATCCAAATGTTTGTAAATCTAAGGGCTTACAAACTACTTATAATAACTTATGCTAATGACAACAGAAACACCCATGCCCGAGCGAGGACCCGAACCACCGACTGCGATCAACCGCGCACCGCGCAGCAAGGCGCTTGGTACGCTCGACTACTCCATCGCGGCTTTGGTGTCAGCTCACGACGTCGTTCCATCTTGCACAGATCTGTCTCAGAAGTTCTCGTATGCAATTGCAGCTGACAGACGGGAAGTATGGTGGATAAACAATACACCTGTGCCCCTCCCATGACGTTACTTGCTTTGCTATATCAGCCATCACCTGGAACAAGAAGTACTATTCAACGAACAATAGCTGACGTACAATCATTATTCCAAAATACCTTGAAGTCACTTTAGATAGAGCCCTGAGCTACAAAGAGCACATTACTGAGGTTTTCCACAAAGTGGCTGCAATAAACAACATATCGCCTCAGCTCAGTGGTACATCATGGGGAGCCTCTGCTGACTGTTTACCCGTCTGCCATCAGTCTTGTCTACTGGCTGCTGACTACTGTACAGCCGTCTGGTTGGAGAGCGCACATGTGAAGAAGGTAGACACGAAATTGAATGATGCAGTGCGTTGCATTGCTGGTAACATCAAATCAACTCCATGTCACCGGTTATCTATGCCAAGTAACATCCCACCACCTCACTTAAAGAGTAAGCAAGCTCTACAAAGGGAAGCTAAGAAAATCTTTCCATCACCCTCTCTGCCACTTCACCAAGAATTCTGCCATCCATCACAACTGGGACTGCAATCAAGAAGACCAGCAAGTGTCAATGCGGGTCAACTCATTGCTGATGAATTTGGCCTAAATAAAAGCTGGAGACATCAGTGGTCAACAAAAACATTGGGAACAAGTGCCCACCTTCTTGATCCCACAAAGAAGCCAAACGGTTTTGATTTACCGAGGAAATTCTGGTGTTGCATCAACAGAGTGACTGGACATGGTTGCTGCAATTACTTCAGGCACAAGTGGGGCTGGATCAGTTCACCGATGTATGAGTGTAACCTGGAAGGACAGACGATCGAACATCCGGTCCAACACTGTCCTCTCCATTCGTACCGTGGCATTCCTGACGATTTGTTCGCTCTCACACCCGGTTTAACTCAATGGTTGATAAGAACGAACTTTAATTTTACCTTGTAATGAAAATCGTATAAGGCTAAAGTAGTCAACAATCCGAAGATTGGTTTGAACACCACAGTGCTTTACTAGGCATGGTCCTGTTTGGAGGTGGTATGCCGTTGCCTTCCACCGACCTTCCAACTGATTTACCAAGCCAGTTATAGGGGGTCATACGGTTTAACGTGGCTTCTGAACCACGGTGCTACTCACAAGGACAGTACATGGGCTCTAACAAACATATCTGTATGTACGTTTGGTTACAGGATCTCTACGTACACCTCAATGTGCTGATGGGTGTCGTTTTTCTGCAAAGCTTTGCAACCATACTCTAGATAGCACTGTAGATGTAATTGTAGACGCCATACGTAATGCAGATATCTTAACTATATCTTATGTAATAATCATCGCACATGTTTTACAGCGAATTGTCATCAAAAGCCGTGATGATAGTTGCAACTTTAACCTTCTTCCCGAAAGACTGTTGGTATCCACTGACACTGCTTCCATTGCCTCTTCCCACACTTACCGTAGCACTACCGCTTGCAGTGAGCTCTTCTTCATTATCATCCCTATTATCATTATTATGAGTTTGTAACAACATTATCTAACTTACGTCGTATTTGCAGTAGCCGTTTGTGCATACCGCAAAAATATCTGTATAAAAAACGACAGTCAATTATATAAAATAATATACAACATTGGTCACCAGGTAGTGGTCGTACACAACAGAGTAGTACGTCTTGACATTAAAATGGACGTCTACAACAGCTAAAAGAGATTACAAGCAATATACATATTGTATACCTTTATATTGCCGCGAGAGACCACGAACACCAACTGCCGGCGAGGCGCAGGGGATAGCGTCACGGAGCAGAAGGTCGCCGGTTCAATCCCGCCCACAGGCAAAAATTTATTTCTTTGTAATTGACAATTCCAGATGGTTATACATCTTTCTTATGTTCACTTGTAAATTCTACTTGTTTTTTATGTTAACTGTTCTTCTAATTTCTGGTAAATTCTGTCTGTGTATAAATAGCAGAGCTCTCTGCCTGAGAGGCAGTCAGTGCTGAGTGTATGTTGAGTTCGTAATAAACGTGCTTTCAGTATAAGTGCTGTGTTTAGTTGCCTTCGAAGTCAAGCCTACTTCCATTGCAACGTGACAATATGTCGGGAGCCCCGCTCGGTTAGCGTGTTGTCTAACGCACCGCTTATACCTTTATATGTCGGGACGCTGTCTAACACCGTCCAGGATGAATAAATCTTTTATTTTAAATATTTCTCGAAATCATTGACCATCAACATTATCATTTAAGACTGAATATGCCTTTCAGCGTGAGTCTTATAACACTCCTCGAAGATCCCCTATTCAATGTTAACATTGATGTCTCGTCTGATGTTAAGCCTGATGGATCAAAATCTTTCTTGACCGAACCCAAATACTTTCTCCTTGGTCTTCCGCGACTCCTCCTACCTTCTACTGCCGAACCCACGTGTCTCTAAATAACCCTGCTTCTCCCATGCGTGTAACATGAGCCCACCATCTAAACCTGTTCCCTCTAACTGGTTCTAATGGTGTTCATTACAGTCTTTTTGTTGGTTTCCTCATTATGGATCCCCTCCTGCCATTGTTCCCATCTGTTAGTTCTTGCAATCATCCTTGCTACTTTCATATCTATAACCTCAACCTTATTAATAAGGAAACCTGTATCCACAAGGCTTTTACTCCCTTACAACAATGTTGTCAGGGAGATTGAACGGTGCACTGATAATTTAGTCTTGGTACTGACTTCCCTCTTGCAGAAGAGAGTAGATCATACCTGACCGTTTTTAAAAATTTAAAATTCCTTCATATTTCACTCAATAAGAGGTATAATCTTATGAATTGTTTAACACAATAAAACAAGTATTACAATTAGAAACAATGTGTTTTTCTCCAAGCTGATGTCAATAAACTTTTCCAACATTTTTCATGTATTAATCGTAACTTCTACCAAACATCATAGACATGATGTCTCCTATTAACGCTTCGCAGAAGTTATGTATATGCCTACGAGATAATATAAGATACAATGACACGACAATTTAAGGAAATACCACAAAAGTGTTTGACAAATACTGAAAATGTGACGTCACCAGATGGCTTAAGTCAACGCACATGTAGCGAATGAACCATCTGTGTGCCGCACTCGACAGTCCCCACCATCAAGTACACCCGTCGTTGTTGCTCCGAATTTGCGAGCGAGACTTCAGAGCTTGGTGCTCAGGGTTCGAGTCTTTCGGTTTGCAGGTCATATATTTTTCATTTCGTCGGATAATTATTTGATTTTATCGTGGTAAAATTTATTATTTTGCTTATGGGTCTCGCAAACCCTACCGTTTTACTTGCGGTGAGATAAGTCAGCCGTCCGCGGTGGCCGAGGGGACTGCGGCGCGCCAGTCACGGTCTGCACGGCCACTACGGCCGGGGGTTCGAATCCCCCCTCGGTCATTGATATTTGTGCCGTCCTTAGTAGTAGCTAGTTCATAAGTAGTTTGTAAGTTTAGGGACTGATGAATCCGTAGTTAAGTCCCATAAGCTATACAAACATTTGAACATGTGAAGAGAAGTCATTTGCCTTATTCTCTTGGGGTACATTTTGCGGCCCCAAATGTCTTTAATTAGCTTCCTCAGCGTCATCCTAGTCGCTTAGAAAGTTTTAAAACGTTAATAAGAAGCAAACTGTATGATTTCAAACATTTTACTTTCTTTTTCCTCGCTGACTTCCCACACAAAAAGATGAAAGAAGTTTATCGTCCTATAAATTTTCGCTATTTATCCATTCAGATTTTAGCAACTGCCATGATGTTTTAATTTATGATTAGCTTTACAGAGCATTCACACAAGGTTGGCGCCGGTGGGGACACCTAAACGTGCTGACATGAGGAAAGTTTCCAACCGATTTCTCATACACAAAGAGCAGTTGACCGGCGTTGCCTAGTGACACGTTGTTGTGATGCCTCGGGTAAGGAGGAGAAATGCGTACCACCACTGTTGATAAAACTCTTCTGGGTACTGGACCGCATCGTCAATATATCAAATATTTCACCGACGTTTCGGCCACTGTTGCAAGCGGCCATCTTCTGGGTGTTATATTTGATATATTGACGATGCGGTCCGATACCCAGAAGAGTTTTATCAACAATGACAACGGCCGCGGAAGCCTTCGTTTACGGCGTACCACCACGTTTCCAACTTTGAAAAAGGTCTGATTGTAGCCTAACGCGATTGCGGTTTATCGTATCGAGACATTCGCGTTGGTCGCGATCCAATGACTGTTAGCAGAATATGGAATCGGTGGGTTCAGGAGGGCAATACGGAATGCCTTGCTGGATCCCAACGGCCGCGTATCACTAGCAGTCGGGATGACAGGCATCTTATCCGCATGGCTGCAACGGATCGTGCAGACACATCTCGATCCCTGAGTCAACAGATGGGGACTTTTGCAAGACAACAACCATCTACACAAACACTTCGACGACGTTTGGAGCAGCATGGACTATCAGCTCAGAGACCATGGCTGCGGTTACCCTCGACGCTGCATCACAGACAGGAGCGCCTCCGATGGTGTACGCAACGACGAACCTGGGTACACGAATGGCAAAACGTCATGTTTTCGGTTGTATCCAGGTTATGTTTAGAGTATTATGATAGTCGCAATCGTGTTTGGCGACATCGCGGTGAACGCACATTGGACGCGTGTATTCGTCATCGCCAAACAGGCGTTTCACCCGGCGTAACGGTATGGGGTGTCGTTGGTTACACGTCTCGATCACCTCTTGCTCGCATCGACGGCAATTTGAACAGTGGCCATTACATTTCAGAGATGTTACGACCGTTGGCTCTACCCTACATTCGATCCCTGCGAAACCCCACATTTCAACTGAATACAGCACGACTGCATCTTGCAGGTCCTGTACGGGCCTTCCTTGATATGAAAAATGTTCGACTGCTGCCCTGGCCAGCACATTCTCCAGATACTTAGAAGGTCTCCGAAACTTAGAAGTAGATGTTCCTGGAGTAGTAAAACAACTTAAGTCACTAAACAAAAATAAATCCTCCGGGCCAGATTGTATACCAACTAGACTCCTCTCAGAGTATGCTGATGCAATAGCTCCGTACTTAGCTATAATTTACAACCGATCACTCAGCGAAGGATCCGTACCCAAAGACTGGAAAGTTGCCCAAGTTACTCCAATATTCAAGAAAGGCAATAGGACTGATCCCCAAAATTAGAGGCCTATCTCATTGACGTCGATTTGCAATAGGATTTTGGAACATATACTTTGTTCGAATATTATGAACTACCTCGAAGAGAACGACCTATTAACCAGTAGTCAACACGGATTCAGAAAGTATCACTCTTGCGAAACACAGCTTGCCCTTTATTCACATGAAGTGTTATGTGCAATCGACAAGGGATCTCAAATCGATTCCATATTTCTGGATTTCAGGAAGGCTTTTGACACTGTACCCCAAAAGCGGCTTCTTATGAAATTGCGTGCTTATGGAATATCTCCCCAATTGTGCGATTGGATTCACGATTTCCTATCAGAAAGAACACAGTTCGTTGTAATTGACTGTAAGTTATCGAGTAAATCAGAAGTGATATCTGGCGTTCCACAGGGAAGCGTTATAGGTCCATTACTCTTCCTCGTGTTTATAAACGATTTAGGAGACAATCTGAATAGCTTCCTTAGACTGTTCGAGGATGATGCTGTCGTTTATCGGTTAGTGAAGTCAACTGAGGATCAAAAGCAACTGCAAAGCGATTTAGACAAAATTTCTGCATGGTGCGAAAATTGGCAATTGACACTAAATAAAGAAAAGTGTGAAGTAATACACATGACCACTAAAAGAAATCCGCTGAACTTCAATTACGCGATAAATCAGTCAAACCTTAAGGTCGTAGATTCTACCAAATACCTAGGAGTTACAATTACGAACAACTTTGACTGGAGAGAACACATAGAAAATATTGTGGGGAAGGCGAACCAAAGGTTACGTTTCATCGGCAGAGCGCTTCGAAGATGCACCAGCTCCACCAAAGAGACTGCCTACATTACTCTTGAGCGTCCTCTCCTGGAGTACTGTTGCCCCTTGTGGGACCCTCACCAAGGTGGGACTGACGGCAGACATTGGGAAGGTTCAGAGAAGGGCAGCTCGTTTTGTTTTATCACGTTACGGGGGGGAAAGTGTCACGGAAATGTTGCAAGAATTGGGGTGGAAATAACTAAAAGAAAGACGTTATTCATTGCGGCGTGATCTGTTTGCGAAGTTTCAATCACCGACTTTTAGCTCTGAATGTGAAAATATTTTGCTAGCACCCACCTACTTAGGGAGACATGACCATCCCAATAAAATAAGAGGAATCAGATCGAAAACGGAACGATTTAGGTGTTCTTTCTTCCCGCGTGCTATTAGAGAATGGAACGGTAGAGAAAAGTTATGAAAGTGGTTAATGAACCCTCTGCCAGGCACTCGAATGTGATTTGCGGAGTATCGATGTAGATGTAGATGTAGATCTTTCACCAACTGAAAACGTCTGCTCAATGGTGGCCGAGCAACTGGCTCGTCACAATATGTTATTCACTACTCTTGATGAACTATGGTATCGTCTTGAAGCTGCATGGGCATCTGTACCTGTACACGCCATCCAAGCTCTATTTCACTCAATGCCCAGGCGTAACAAGACCGTTATTACGGCCAGAGGTGGTTGTTCTGGGTACTGATTTCTCAGGATCTATGCACCCAAATTGCGTGAAAATGTAATCACATATTATAATATATTTGTCCAATGAATACCCGTTTATCATCTGCATTTCTTATTGGTGTAGCAATTTTAATGGCCAGTAGTGTAACTTAGGAATATAAGTTTGGCATATATTAGTATAAAGGTCTAGAATAAAATATTGTATCATATGGAGAGGATAAACATCTATCAGTCTGATGAAAATTGATGCAGCTCACATATTGTCTGTATCATGACGTTGCAAATATTAAATTATAAATTTTACTGCTCAGTCTCCACCGAAGTAAAGTTTTCAAAACTGCACCGAAATTCTGCGTTGCCAATGTTAATAGGAGTAGCCAAACAACGAATCAGTACTGCCTTGAAACATCACACGGTGAGACGTTACACGCTCTGCAGAGAAGACACTGCAAGAGTCGTTGTTCATGGAGGGGTAGCACAAAAAATGTTCAAATGTTTGTAGAACTTATGGGACTTAACTACAGGGTCATCAGTCCCTAAGCTTACAAACTACTTATGAACTACATAAGACTAAGGACGGCACAAATATCTATGCCCGAGGGGGGATTCGAACCCCAGACCGCAGTGGCCGTGCAGACCGTGACTGGAGCGCCTCAATCCCTTCGGCCACCGCGGCCGGCGGGTAGCATAAGTGCGCTCCTGCAGACAATGTAATGTGACTTATAGTTTAGAAGAAAGATGGAGATGTAACCGATAATTTACTTCCCTTAACTCGCACTCACTTTCCTTTCGCGCCTTTCTCATTGCCTCAGAGACTCATATTTCAGTGCGCAGGGAACGAGAGCCAATTGGCGACTCCGCAGCTGGAGTGCTTGTGTGGACAACAATGGTCTGCTTTGAGCAGGGCAGTAGGGCGAGGGCGGGTGACACGGGCGGCCGTGTTGTGACAGCCGATGGCAGCTGCCACTCAGCCACCTGCCCCAGGGCCACGCGTCGTCAACAAAGCAGGCCCACAGTGGACCAGGGCAGCCCGTTCAGATCCGCCGATACCTACATCTGTTGTGACACTTCCAACACCTTCCGAGCTGGTTAACTCGAGAGGATCACCAACTCTTCAAGACATCTCGCCGCCAACAGGTTACTAAGGACGGTACAATTCGATCCTATAGATAGTTCACGAAGGAACGTGCCCCTCCCCCTCGCCCCCAACCCCCTTACTGGATTACTCTTATTTTAGGTCTCGAGGAGAGCAAAACGCTCCCAATGATTGGTCTGCACGGCCACTACAGTCGGGAGTTCGAATCCCCCCTCGGGCATGGATATTTGTGTCGTCCTTAGTGTTAGCTAGTTCATAATAGTTCGTACGTTTAGGGACTGATGACCCCATAGTTAAGTTCCATAAGCCATACAAACAATTGAAACATTTGATTGGAAACATCGCCTGTTAGTTCTGTTTGTAAATAGGGACTCCAAACAATGCAAAACTATGACTTCGATCTTTTGTAGCATTTGAGGAGCAACTAATCAAAACGTATAATGTCCGTTGATTCAAATTTTTCAGGAGAAGCAAAAAACTAATATCTGCTAAACTAGTCAATAACATTTTAAGCTGTTTTCACAAAGAGATCTGTTTTGAGGTACTGAACTAAAACATACCTTGCAAGAGGTCAATATGTTTCAGTTAGGTTAGAAAATTTATTTATATATCGGACAATATACGTTTTGTTCCGTCATATAGGACATTACACGTTTTGATGCGTTTTTAGTAACATACCTTCATTACTTCACATTTACTTTTATATTGAAAATATAAAATATAAAAAAGTTCACATAAGATGTATCATTTATAATAACATAAGATTAATGTTTACTTCAAGGAATGCTACAAAGCTTTACATTAATGTGAAAAACTGGCTCAACACAACAACAATAGGGTACAGTAAATTTACTGCATTTTGTCCATTCCAGGTTCTTCATGTTACTAATTACAATGAATATATTCTGGAGTGAAGCTGCTGCATGGAACGTCTAAAGCCGACACGAAAAATTTAAGTTTTTTTTTTTTTTTTTTTTTCCCCAATCTGTGCCAGTTTCCATTTCTCGTTTTGATTTCTTTTTCTTGTTCCACGATCTATATCATCCTTCCCAAGAACCACACATCCTTCTAAATCTATTGGGAACAATACACACAAACCACAACACTATACTGCCACTGTGCACTGCTAACAATAACGATTTCGCTCAAGTAGTATCAAACAATGCCAGAAGGCGACAATGCCGTATAATGCTTTGCAGTACTGTAAGCCCTGACACTTGTTCAACTCGACAGTATTGCCAAATTAGAGGAAAGGGAAGCAAAATTAAACATAAATGGTGAACATTATACGTTCTGATTCATTCAGTGATGTGGACAATATACGATTGGTTTTAACCATTCATTTTCAACATATTATTTCAGTGTTAAAATATACAAATAGATTAAATCTGAATGTAGGATCATGTAGAGCACATAAAATACCCCCGAAAACCATATCAAACTCAGATTTGTCCGCAAGTGGACAATATAAGTTTTGATTAGTTCAAAAATGTTCAAATGTTTGTAGAGCTTATGGGACTTAACTATGGGGTCATCAGTCCCTAAACTTACAAACTACTTATGAACTAGCTAATCCTAAGGACGGCACAAATATCCATGCCCGAGAGGGGATTCGAACCCCCGAGCGTAGTGGCCGTGCAGACCGTGACTGGAGCGCCTCAGTCCCCTCGGCCACCGCAGCCGGCTTTTGATTAGTTGCTCCTCTTTTATGCTCATATATTATGACATTTCTGGAGGCCAAAAAAGTCCTCTGTAAGTATCAACCTAGGATCCGGAAGCAATGATCATGTGAAACCCAGGTCGCTCTATTCGTCCACGAGACACAGAAAGCAGGAGAGACAGGCTACCACGTTTTATGGATGACGATCGTAGGCATTTTTGACCGGCAGTTTCCACCTGGGATTGTACGGACGCCTAGTGCAAGTCTTTTTATATAAAGCAGCGGGGGCCAATAATGTATCCAAGAAAATGAAAATGATGATAACATCCACTCAGGGGCTGTCAATCGATCTCGGGTCCTCCTGCATGACAGTGAAGCTGTAGACTGAACTTCGGAAGGTGTTCTATACAGTTTCGCACGTCCCTTGATGAACAAAATACGAGCGTAAAGAATGAACTGTGATATTAGATTGAAACATGTCATTCTCAATGAGCGTGAAAGTAATTTCTCTCATACCACGAGAGAGGCACAAGTATTTTTCAGAACTTTATTAATGACCTAGTAGTGAACAGCGGAAATTCATTGAAGCTTTTCGCAGGTAATGCTCTAGTCTAGTGCTTCCCAGTCTCTTTGTACTCATATCCAAAATTATCGTGGAAAATCTTTTGCGACCCAATATGCAGCATCGGGAATTTTTTTCACAGTATATGTATTATGACCGCACAGCAGCTAAAAGTAATATAAAATTTTTGTGTAATATGAAACTGAAGTTATCATTATATGCAAATGATCTGTTGAGTGCCACTGTCGAAACTAGTACAGGTAACACTTACGGAAGAAACAGTATTTTCTCCAATAAAAATAATTATCCTATACTATTGGTAAAGAAAAGAGGGTACTGTTTAGAGTTGGTGTTCATTACACTTTCTAAATACCGAAAGAAACTTGTTGATCTTAGCTGTAAATCATTCATAACGCAATGTTTAATTTCTATTTTATTTATGAAAAACTAACTATAAAAGACACGCTCTCTTAACTAGGTCGTTGTGGATCCCATTAATTCCTTAAAAGCTATATGTCTAACTACTTGACACTCTCTCTTCCGTTTCCACTCGATATGTGACTTACTAGTCTTAATCTTTTCACCCAAAGTTAAGTGTAAAACGGAAATATAGTATAGTATAAAATAAAACAAAGTGCCATTATAAACACAGATATACACACTTAAGATGTCGCAGCCACAGAAATAATAAATCGAGTAACTCATATGACACAAGCAAATTGAAGTAGACGCGTGATTGTTATATCGCAAAATGTAGGTGTTATATTATTATGAGCACCCTAATTAAAACAGTTGATCGTCATTACCTCGTTTCCGGACATTCATACAATGAACGTGATAACCACTTTGGGATAACTGAACTTAAAAAAAAAAAGAAAAAAAAGACTCAACGTGACATTGATGTACACCCTTATCTCGGCTATGTCTATGGTTCATGAGAGTGGTGTTAAAATTTTGCCTAAATACTTAAGTGTTGGAGGAATTATTTTAATGTTTTGTCAGTCTATTTTTCTATATGTCTGTTTAAATCTAATGTTTGTAAAGCTATGGGACCAAACTGACTACTAGAATGTCAGGAGCCCCGTCAGGTTGGATGAAGATACGCACACTTGTAGCCAAAGTAACATCTTCCAATAATGCTGGAAGCTCATTTTCGAGAAAGTACATATATCATCGTCCTGTTATATGATGCGGTAACAAAACAGGCTTAACCAACTGATTATCTAGCAGACTGTATGACACATTTACAGAGAGCCTTCTATAAAATGTCTCTACAATGGCACGTGGATTTTCTTCGGACCACTGATGTGAATTACTAGTCTCATTTATATCATCACGAGTGAAAATGGTTTTATCAGTCGAGAATAAAATCGAGATTACTTGTAGATTTCTTAGTCCCCATTGAGAAAATTCAAATCGTCTGTCTTCATCTCCTGCTTGTTGAAAGTCTACGTTCTACCGACGGAATAATGTCTTCTTTCTTATCCACAGACTGTTAATTTACACGTTCAGATACAATATGACAGCTGCACAATGTACCAATGTCATATAATGTATTGAACATGCGAGTAAACACACATAAATGTAGTACTCTGCGGTTAGGAAATCGTATTCCATCTTCTCTAAAAGCAGCAGCAAAACCCACAGGCAGTTATCGACATACTCAGCATGCGTAAATATGTGCGGTATGATTACACTACACTTGGATAAAAAAAGACAGTGAAAACTTCGATATAAACTAAAGCACAAATATCAGCAGTCTGCTGCTGACATTCGAAATACGCCCACAGCAACCAATAACAACTGGTGTACCAAAACACGAGACGCAAATGCGCTGAACCCACCTGTATCTCTGTACTCAATAAAAACTGGGCACATGTTAAATGTCACTTTTATTGCAATTCGTCAATACTACCACTCCGAAAATATTTACTACTACCTGGAAACACGGCGCTGTCCATGTCCGTCCATCTTCCCTTTTCTTTCTCTGTGCAACTTCTATCTCTATCCATCTCCTCCCCTCTTTATTCACCTTCTCATCTCCCCTCTCTCTTTGTTGATTTCCCCCTCCCTCTGTTCACCTCCTTTCACCTGTCACTATCTTTCCCCTCTCATTCTCCTCCTCTCGCCTCTATTTGTCCGACTCCTTCCTCCCCTTTCCGTCCGTCTTCTCCTTCACCTACTCCTCTCATTACTATATATGAAATCATACATATATGTGCCAAGTTTCATGGTGACTGGTCAAACGGTGTCAAAATCGCAAGGTATCCTCCGCCATGCTAAATTCACTGCCTTTCGGATTATAAAAATCTCCTTCAGGAAAACATACGTTTATGTGCTGACTTTCATGGAGACCTATCAGACAGTTTGGATATTTATTGAAATGCACCCTCCACCATGCACCTACGGAACCTTGCGAAACGTAGCCCATGTATTGATTCATTCCACATTTCAACAATTCCGACCAGCCGTTTCATCGTGAAGAGTAACAAACGTGTTAACCCACTGTAAGGTGCCCTCTGCCATGCCCATGGCTTACAAAAGGTAGCCCATGTATTAATCAGTGTATAACCAACCTCTGCATCAAATTCCATTCATATCCTTCCAGTCATTTCAGCGTGAAGGCGTAAGAAACGAATTAACTAATTGTAAAGCACACTCCGCCATGCACCATACGAAGTTAATTTCAGTATGCTTATAACCTTCGCGCGATGCAAGCAATGTGTTGAGAAAGTTTTATCGCAATCGGATGTACTGTAAGACCGTGCATAAAATATGAACAAAAAGACAGAGTAATAAAGACTTAACAAAATGTCGAACACAATGCAGTACCTATTTGAGGATGTCACGTTTGCGACGTAATATCTCCTGAATTAGGTGTCCTACAAAAACATTATTTACCAGTTAATGAAATCTTCTCGGGTTAGAAGCCGCGTCATGTGGTTTACTGCCCAGGAGCTTTCGACAGAGAACTCCTCTGCCATTGTCAAGTGGATAACTGGATTAATGGATTTCTCCGCGAAAACATGCACTCATATATTATTTACCAGGTTCGTAGAGTGGAATATTTGCCTGCGAAGTGTGTTGTAAATGGAGTTGGCAGTAAAGACAGTAAATTACAGTCTCGTGCTTATTAGGGCGAATATTCATGCATTTCATTGTCTGGCGTGATAGTACCTGAAGTATACGTCGTAAAACGATATTATTTCGAAGGTAAATCCAGTGGTGTATATGTAAAATGACAGAAAAATACGTCGCGAATAGAGTTAGTAGGAAGGACGTAATAAATCAAAACGGTCATGCGTGATGATGTGGTTTTTCATGAACCTAATTGTTTATGACTCCATATCTCATGAACTGTGTGTCGTACTGTGATAAAATTTCGAACGTACGTTCGGTGGTAAATGTGTATACTGTCTGTAACATTTCTCGCGAATAACGTTAATAGTGTACCAGTAATAAATTGTAGCTTATTGCATGAACGCTGGAAAAGTAGTAACCGACAAACTTTTTTCCTTTCATCATTTTGCTGGGGTTGTCAGCGAGAAAAGGTTTCCTAAAGGTTTGAAATTTTGTTTAAAGTTTGTTCCAAGTCGCTTCTCAAATAGTGGACTGATGAAGTCACACTATCACGTGCCGCAAAACAGGGAAGTTTTCATTGTTTATGACGTCATATTCCCTGCACTATCGGTCCTATCGCAATATCCTTTCTCAGCTGACGTCTTCTACCTATAAACTTCATTCCTGCCAAATGTCAGCTTCATAGGTAAAGTAGTTTCCGAGATTTCGTGTTTAGTCAGTGAGTGAGTGTGTGAATGAGTGTCCTTTCGCTTTTATATATATAGAGATTCCTTCTGAAACACCCTTACAGGTTACGAATATGAGTTAACGTCGTCGAGGAACACAGATGCAGAGTTCTGAGATAGTGCTTAAATAGGTGACGTTGGTTGTTTGAAAGCATATCGGTAGAGACTGCTGAAGCACACCGAATGTTTTAACTTCTTCTTCTACATGATGAGGCCCAGTTAATCGCACGCCACTAGAAGTTTCCATCTCCATTGCTGCTATCGGACACCTGGCCAAAACTATTACTGCGTGCTTCAGGTTTTCACGGATGTCATCACTCAAAAGCTTCCTTGGTCTTTCGGGGGGGGGGGGGAGGGGGGAGGGGGAGGGGGGGGGCGGGGGAAGGGGGTCTACTTTCTGCAGGAATGAAATCTAGGAGCTTCTGAGGCCTTCTTCCATTCGGGGCACATGACCGGCGCACTGCATACCCTTGGCGTTTATGGGTCCTGCTATGTTGGACTGTTGGTGTAATTCCTGAAGCTGTTACTTGTACCTGTTCTTCCATTCCCCTGTGTCTACATCCAAAACCGAACCGTAGAGCTTGCAAAGAACTTTCAAAAACAAGGAGCTTGCGGAAGTTTCTTTTTGGATACTCCATGTCTCACAGCCATATAGAACAACAGGCTGGATCCTGGTTTATTACAGTCGGACCTTGAACTGTCTGGGGAGACATCTGGAGTGAAGCAGCTGGGCTATGGTGTGGTAAGATAGGTTTCCAGCTTGAATTCTTGTATTAATATCTACTTCACAGCCGCGGCGGATTAGCCCTGCGCATTGCGGCGCCGTGTTGCAGTGCGCGCGGCCGTTCGTCGTCGGGGGTTCGAGTCCCCCTACGGGCATGGGTGTTTGTGTTGTCCTTAGGTTAGTTCACCTTAGTTTAAGTAGTTTGTAAGCTACGGACTAATAACCCAGCAGTTGAGTTCGATAGATTTACAAACAAACATCTACTTCACAAGACGAGTTGTCTGTGTAAAGTGCCCCCAGGTATGATGATGTCACAGGATAAGGCATTTTTTTAACGTAAAGTACGACTTTGTTTTCTTGAGAGCTAAGAGCTAGCAGCTTTTTTTTTTTTTACAGAAACGAAAAAATTGGTTAACAAAAATATTCGTTCTCTCCTCTTCAGCCGCTGTGGAGTAGCCGAGCGATCTAAGGCGCCTCGCTGAGGAGCGCGCGGTTGCTCGCCGTCGGAGGTTCGAGTCCTCCCTGGGGCATGGGTGTGTGTATGTATGTGTTTTCCTTAGGTTAGTTTACCTAGGTTTAAGTAGTTTGTAAGCTACGGACTGATGACCAGGCAGTTTGATCCGATAGATTTACAAACATTTGAACATTTTTTCTCCTCTTCATATCTCGCCCTCCACCTACCCCCTACCCATTCCGTCTCTTTCCGATACCCATAACAACATCCTCATCATCATCAGTGTCATCATCATTTCTCTCTCTCTCTCTCTCACACACACACACACACACACACACACACACACACACACACACACACCAAAAAACGCAATCACACACACACATACACACACACAAACACAAAACAAAAAAACAAGTCTACATGCATTTTTAACAAGCGACATAAACGTTCGTATGGCTTATTGCAAATGCGAAATTTCAAAGCAACCCACTTTGAAACGCATTCACGAGTTGTTTCTGTCGCGCTACATGACGTTTCAAAAACTCTCCCGTTCCTGCAGGTCTGTCCGCGCAGTCAACCTGTGGCAGCGCCGTGGCGCAAAAAAAAGCCGCTCCGTTAAACACACAATTATTCCGACTCTTTGGCTAACAGCACCGCGAGAGGCGAAAGCGCGTTTTTAATTCCGTGTTCGGCGCGGCAAACAAATTAACGAACTGCCTAATAAGTCTTCCGTGAAAGCGAAACAGCGCGGCGCGCGCCGAATCGCGCGTTATTCCTTTTGTTTATTTTAATTTTAATTCGAAATTTCCGATTTAAAGAGCACGATACGCGGCGCTCCTCTCGCATGGCTGACAGCAAATACGCGCGCCGCCGACATCAAAGGAGGCCGCGCCGCCCCGGGCCGCCCACCGCCGCCGCCCCCGCCGCCCCCAAATCCAATCGAACCGCCCCCGGTGCCGCTCCGCAGTGCCCCGGGTGCTTAGTGGATCAGACAAAGGCCACAGCATCCACCAACCACGCCGTGTCTCCTAATGCGTCAGTACTGTTGAGATTCACCCTAGGTCAAGAGTGGAGTACTTTTGCTGTTGACTGCAAAACTCGCCACTCACCCTCCAGAATAGCAATGTACCGATAAAAACAGCCGCGTAGGAGCAATCGCTTAGTCTAAAGCCGTCGGAACACAGAGCGTGTATCTGAACGAGTGTAACCAACGTGGCGAGTTTCTGACATCACCACGAGCGACCCGCACGTTGGCGAGGCTTTCCCAACATCAAGGTACGTAGACTAGGAAGATATGCCAGTTTGGGCTTCTTCATTGTCATTGGTTAGCGCTGTATTACGTCACTCGGCAGCAAGCCGCTGTATTATAAGGCCGTCGTGTACACATTTCCTCCGTCTTTTCTTATTCGACAAAAAACATTGCTTTTAAGCGGTGGAACACGCTTGTGATTAATATATATAAGTATACTAACATACAAAGGACTGAAAAAGAAAAGCTTCAAACATTATTAACAACTAGCTAACCCGTCCCGCCCAGCGACTTGGCACGTGTAATATTTAAACAACTCGAGAATCACTGAACGTATGGTGATGAGTTTTTTAATTGTGGAGCTCATAAAGATCTAAAATAAAGTCCATGGGAGCACATGTCTAACTTTTATAGATTTCCCACAATCACTATTTATGTAGTCTGAAGCCATCCGGCGCCAGCGCCTTAGGAGACAAAAATGGTAGATACGCTTCACTCGTAAAAGTTAGGCATATGCTCTCGGGGACTTAGGCCTTTGCGAGATCTACAATTTCAAAGAAACCTCATCACGATCTACATCTACATCTACATAGATACTCTGCAAATCACATTCAAGTGCCTGGCAGAGGGTTCATTAACCACTTTCATAACTTTTCTCTACCGTTCCATTCTCTAATAGCGCGCGGGAAGAAAGAACACCTAAATCGTTCCGTTTTCGATCTGGTTTCTCTTATTTTATTGGGATGGTCATGTCTCCCTAAGTAGGTGGGTGCTAGAAAAATATTTTCACATTCAGAACTAAAAGTCGGTGATTGAAACTTCGCAAACAGATCACGCCGCAATGAATAACGTCTTTCTTTTAATGATTTCCACCCCAATTCGTGCAACATTTCCGTGACGCTTTCCCCCCGTGACGTGATAAAACAAAACGAGCTGCCCATTTCTGAACCTTCTCAATATCTTCCGTCAGTCCCACCTGGTGAGGGTCCCACAAGGGGCAACAGTACTCCAGGAGAGGACGCACAAGTGTGATGTAGGCAGTCTCTTTGGTGGAGCTGGTGCATCTTCTAAGCGTTCTGCCAATGAAACGTAACCTTTGGTTCGCCTTCCCCACAATATTTTCTATGTGTTCTCTCCAGACAAAGTTGTTGGTAATTGTAACTCCTAGGTATTTGGTAGAATTTACGACCTTAAGGTTTGACTGATTTATCGCGTAATTGAAGTTCAGCGGATTTCTTTTAGTGGTCATGTGTATTACTTCACACTTTTCTTTATTTAGTGTCAATTGCCAATTTTCGCACCAAGTAGAAATTTTGTCTAAATCGCTTTGCAGTTGCTTTTGATCCTCTGTTGACTTCACTAACCGATAAACGACAGCATCATCCGCGAATAGTCTAAGGGAGCTATTCAGATTATCTCCTAAATCGTTTATAAACACGAGGAAGAGTAGGGGACCTATAACGCTTCCCTGTGGAACGCCAGATATCACTTCTGTTTTACTCGATGACTTACCGTCAATTACAACGAACTGTGTCCTTTCTGATAGGAAATCGTGAATCCAATCGCACAATTGGGGAGATATTCCATAAGCACGCAATTTCATTAGAAGCCGCTTGTGAGGTACAGTGTCAAAAGCCTTCCGGAAATCCAGAAATATGGAATCGATTTGAGATCCCTTGTCGATGGCACTTAACACTTCAAATGAATAAAGGGCAAGCTGTGTTTCGCAAGAGTGATACTTTCTGAATCCGTGCTGACTATTGGTTAATAGGTCGTTCTCTTCGAGGTAGTTCATAATATTCGAACAAAGTATATGTTCCAAAATCCTACTGCAAATCGACGTCAATGAGATAGGCCTGTAATTTTGAGGATAACTCCTATTGCCTTTCTTGAATATTGGAGTAACTTGAGCAACTTTCCAGTCTTTGGGTATGGATCTTTCGCTGAGTGATCAGTTGTAAATTATAGCTAAGTATGGAGCTATTGCATCAGCATACTCTAGTTGGTATACAATCTGGCCCGGAATATTTATTTTTGGTTAGAGACTTAAGTTGTTTTACTACTCCATGAACATCTACTTCTAAGTTTCGCATGCTGGCAGCTGTTCTTGGATTGAATACTGGAGTGTTCACTTCGTCTTCTTTGGTGAAAGAATTTCGGAAAGCTGTGTTTAGTAATTCTGCCTTAGCAGTACTGTCGTCGGTAGTATTACGCGAGTGAAGGTATTGTTTGTGTTTTGCCCCTAGTGTACTTCACATATGACCAGAATTTCTTTGGATTTTCTGCAAGATTACGAGACAGGATTTCGTTGTGGTAACTACTATAGGCTTCTCGCATTGAAGTCCGCGCTAGGTTGCGAGTTTCAGTAAAAGATTGCCAGTCTTGCGGATTCTGTGTCTTTTTAAATATTGCATGCGTTTTTCTTTGTTTCTGCAACAGTGATCTGACCTGTTTTGTGTACCACGGGGGGTCAGTCCCCTCTTTTATTAATTTATTTGGTATAAATCTCTCGATTGCTACTGATATTATGTCTTTGAAAGTATGTCACAACTGATCTGCACTCGCATTTTTAGTTTTGAAGTACTGGAGACTATCACTCAGAAAAGCGTGAAGCGAATTTTTATCTGCTTTATTGAATAGATATATTTTTCGTTTATTTTTGGTGTATTTGGGAATGTCGATATTTAGTCTCGCTACTACAACTCTATGTTCGCTAATCCCTGTATCCGTTTTGATGCTCTTTACTATCTCGGGATTATTTGTTGCTAGGAGATCAAGAGTATTTTCGCAACCACGTACTATTCTAGTGGGTTCATGAACTAACTGTTCGAAGTAGTTTTCAGAAAAAGCATTCAGAACTAGTTCGGACGATGTTTTATATTTGCCCCCGGTTTTGAATACGTAATTATGCCAACATATCGAGGGTAAATTAAAGTCGCCACCGATTATAACAGTATGCTTCGGATACCTATTTGAAATATGATTCAAGCTTTCTTTGAACATTTCTGCAACCGCGTCGTCTGAGTCAGGGGGCCGATAAAAAGATCCAATTATTAATTTATTCCGGTGGTCAGGTATAACCTCTACCCAGACCAATTCACAGGAAGTATCTGCTTCAATTTCGCTGCAGGATAAACCGTTTGTAACAGCAATAAACACGCCACCCCCTGTTTTATTTATTCTATCCTTTCTGAAGACCATTTGGCCCTTTGAAAAAATTTCGGCCGAATTTATCTCAGGCGTCAGCCAGCTTTCAGAACCTATAACGATTTGTGCCTCAGTACTTTCTGTCAGCGCTTGGTGCTCTGGAATTTTCCCAACACAGCTACGACAATTTACAACTGTTACACCAATGGTTTCTAGGTCTGCTTTCTTCCCGTGTCTGACCTGCCCCCCCTTTGAGACTGAAACCCATTTTGTGTATTCCCGAGGCCATCTAACCTAAAAAAAAAAAAAAAAAAAAAAAAAAAAAAAAAAAAAAAAAAAAAAAAACGCCCAGTCCACGCCACACAGCCCCCGCTACCCGTGTAGCCGCTTCCTGAGTATAGTGGACTCCTGACCTATTTAGCAGAACCCGAAAACCCACCACCCTTTGGCGCAAGTCGAGGAATCTGCAGCCCACACGGTCGCAGAACCGTTTGAGCCTCTGATTCAGACCCTACACTCGGCTCTGAACCAAAGGTCAGCAGTCAGTCCTGTCGACAATGCTGCAGATGGTGAGCTCCGCTTTCATCTTGCAAGCAAGACTGGCAGTCTTAACCACTTCTGATAGCCGCTCAAAACCAGAGAGGATCTCTTCCGATCCAAAGCGACACACATCATTGGTCCCGACATGAGCCACCACCTGCAGCTGGCTGCACCCTGTGCTCTTTATGGCATCCGGAAGGAGCCGTTCCACATCTGGAATAACTCCCCCCAGTATGCACACGGAGTGCACATTGGAATTCTTCCCCTCCCTACTAGCCATTTTCCTAAGGGGCTCCATTACCCGCCTAACGTTGGAGCTCCCAACTACCAACAAACCCACCCTCTGTGAGTGCCCGGATCTTGAAGGCAGAGGGGCGAGTACAAGACAAGCGACACCATCTGCGTCAGGAACATCCCCTGCCACAGACAGCGCCTCGAATCTGTTGGCAAGACTAACCGGGGAGGCCTCCACTTCGGTCCCTCGGGGAGTCTTACGCCGCCTGACACGCGCTGAGGAGACCTCCCAGTCCACCACAGATTGGGGGCCGGCCGCGGTGGCCGAGGTGACTGAGGCGCTTCAGTCACGGTCAGCACGGCCACTACGGTCGGGGGTTCGAATCCCCCCTCGGGCATGGATATTTGTGCCGTCCTAGTTCGTAAGTAGTTCATAAGTAGTTTGTAAGTTTAGGGACTGATGACCCCGTAGTTAAGTCCCATAAGCTTAACAAACATTAAAAAAAAAATTAAAAAAACAGATTGGGGAGCTACCTCCTCGCGGGCAGTGAGCGGGCTGGCCACAGCCGCAGGCCGATCGGAGGGCACAACAGACGCACAGGGCGTCTGCTGTACCCCCGCGAGCGGCCCACAACAGCGGCGCCCACCCACCGCAGTCTCAAGCGTTGCCAGCGAAGCCAACGCCGCCTGAAGCTGCGAGCTAAGAGTCACCAACTCTGCCTCCATCCGTTCGCAGCAGTCATAGTTCCTAGCCATTCTAAAAACCTTTGTTTCTTCCAAGTAAGTACGTCAGAGGACACAGTAGTTTGATAAACAGTAAACTTTGCAAAAGATAAACCTAACGCTGAATTGTTTATTAACGGCGAATCTGAAAAATATATACGCGAGCTAATAAATAAAAAAAAAATCAGTAACTGAACTGACAAATAAACGCGATTCTTAATAAACAAACACGCGAGCACACTAAAGTATAAAGAGCTGCAAAAGAAAGTACACTCGAAATGTAAATAAGTCGCTTCTATTAAGAAGCCGGTTACCGTAAAATCTAGAGCTGCTGCTGGTCACGTGTCCACTGGCCGCCGGTAACTGAGCAACTGCTACGTTCAGTAGTTCTCGAGTTATAGAAGGTTAAAGGGACAGACAGAGAGAAAATGTCCTGTTTTATAATATAATATCATGATTTCACTCCCTTAGAGTGGGAATTTCGAAATTTTACTATGCCTATAACCGTGACGCTAGTTCATGCAAAAAGTTGACGAAGTTTTATCGCAGTCGACTAAATGACATTGACAGGCATAGCATACGGATAAACAGAGGCCTTCATTTTTATATATTAGATAAAGAAAACTTTCGTTACAACGCAAACTTACCAGCCGATTTTCGCATTAATGCGTTTGTTTTACTCATTTAATTATTATGAACATTTAACTGTATACCACTGTCATACACACAATTATATCAATCGGCTTCACAAAAATGTTCGGAACAAATTGTGGCATTTTTGACATTTATCTCATCTTGTCGTTTACAGCGAGAGATCCATATGCGCTGAAGTTCCTCATCTTTTGGAAACCGATGGTACAAAATGCCTTCCGTCTTTCGTCCACTGTTATTGCACTCCGCAACATCACAACACGAAGTATTCTTACTATTAATTACTTTTTACCTTAATTACAGGAAGAATATATGGAAAAATCGTTCCCTAATACAAGAAAGCTACTTTCTATCCGAACACTTACCAGGTCGCGAAACGAGCGAGCGCAAGAAACAACTTCCTGATTGCACGTTTCATAAGGGTACTGCCAGGTGACGTCACAGAAGCAAAGCCCGCGAGTCAAATTTACACCCCCCTGTCCCAACATGTGCGGCAATATAAACCATGCCAGATATTTTCAACGAGCGTCTGAGCGACCACCAATAAGGTGGGAGAACGTCACACCACGTGGCTATCCGGGGAGGGGGGCAGCTCTTTGCGGTAGAGAGACGAAGATGCCATGTTGGCCGTCGTATTTCGTGGATTTTATGTATATAGCTTAGGTTTTATGCATGTATGACATTTCAAATCAAGTAAAAGTAACTGAGTAAATTGAGAATCCCTCGGAAACCGGACATTAAGGTACTATTTGTTGGAATAAATGACTGGAAACATCTCATATGTGGTTAAAAAATTTCCGTAGTACAGTAATCTGCCGTTTCAAGGCAAGGCGGACTATCAATACGAATAGTTATTTGTATCATTTGTTGTAATTACATGTCAGCAACCGATATTTCGCCCAGTACCATCTACGACACGTCTAGTACCGTAGCGAAGATACGTTCGTGATGCAACTGGCCATAGCGTAGGGGGCTAAGTCGTGCTAAAATGTGGTTGCGGCGTTGGTTCAACGGTCCACATAAGCGAATATTTTTTTCTTCTTTTATTCGGTTTTCTGATAGACTCAAAGACTTTCCTATAAATTTCTTAGAAGTATACTGCATAATATTCGATGTTATGTAAAAATAAGTGCGCACCCTCTGAGGAGTGAGTTTGTTGGATTTGTTTTATGGGCAAGACAGTTTGCAGCTCACTTATAGTAAAATACGCACTTATTGTTCCATGTGTTGCATTTGACACGTTCTTAACATTCTTCTACTGAATAGTAACATTGACCGTGGAAGCATGATCTTTTAAGATTTACTAAAAAGCGATTTTATTTTGCACAGTTTGTCATGAAACTTTTATAATTCGCTGCACTTATTGACATAAAACGCAACTTTTATAAGTCTTATGTTCATAGGTATTTTGTTGTTACTTATTTAGGCCTATCACAGAATATAAGGAACATAAGCACAAACGTGAAAATAAGCGATTCAAAAGAAGTAAAGCAGGAATTCCACTCTTTTGATTTGGTGAACAGTGTGATTCCAGCAACTGATACCGCCGACAACTGTCGCTGAAGCGCGCTGCGGTCGCGTGTATCTCGTTGAGGTACACGTTCAAATGTTCAAATGTTTGTTAAGCTTAAGGGACTTAACTACGGGGTCGTCAGTCCCTAAACTTACAAACTACTTATGAACTACTTACGAACTAGGACGGCACAAATATCCATGCCCGAGGGGGGATTCGAACCTCCGACCGTAGTGGCCGTGCAGACCGAGACTGGAGCGCCTCAGTCCTCTCGGCCACCGCGGCCGGCGCGACGTAGTATTTTGTGCCATTTTTGATCTATTACTTCTAGTGAATATTTTGTCTTTTTATGTTTATTTGGTCGAAATGGCAAACAAATAACAACATGCTGAGCGTATACTTCGTTGGCTGGCGGAAACAACAGTCAGTGAAGACGACTTTATGTCAGATGACAGCGAAAATGAAGATCATGTAAGTTAGTGCAGTCGCAGTAGTAATATTGAGCAAGATGGAAGTGATGGCTGAGACAATGAAGACAATATACTACTACATGTGTTGCAAAATACTACCAACAGTTCAATGTTAGCAGAAAGAGTCGAGCAATCGAAAAGCCAGGTACCCAGATCACTAATCCACTAAGTGGTGCAAAAATCCGCCTCAGCAATACGTTCGGATCCGTTCTGAAAATATAATAAGACAGGTACCTGGAGTCAGCTTGGCAGCAAGATCGGCACAATCAGAGGTTGAATCATGCAGTATGTTTAGCAACTTAAACATGCTTTGTTATTTTCGTCAAGTACAAAAACTTACAAATTGCAGAAATGAAGGAAGCTTGTGAAATGGTTGCAAATCACAACTCCATGAAAGAAATGAGCAGGAGTGAATTGAATGTTTACATAGGCATATTGTATATTGCGGGGTTTTACCGTTCTGGGAGGTAGAATACAAATGACCTTTGGGCTTCAGACGGCACAGATATGGACAACTTGGCACCAATAGGTCAGATATTTTCAATGTTCGTGGAAAACTGTAAACAAGCCTTTGAGCTAGGAGAATACACAACCATAGATGAAATGCTGCTTGCATTCAGATGCCGAAAAAGATACTTTTTTGAACTACTTGTATAATTGTAATAATTAAACATTTGTACAAATAAAGGTATATTTTTTAACAAAACCCCATCCATTAACAACCAATTTGTAGGTTGACTTGCCATACTTCATTCAAAATATCAATAAACACTTTAAAAACATAAATGAAGTATAGGGTCATAATGACCCTCCACATCCTTCATGTATGCAGTTTGTACCACATTCTCGCTTATGGGACTAATCTGCGGCGTCATCAGTCCCTAAACTTACAAACTACTTATGAAGTAACTTGTACTAAACACGACACAAACATGCATACCCGAAGCAGAATTCGAACCTCCGACGCGGAAGGCCGCGCGATCCGTAACATGGCATTCCAGACGTACTGCTTACTCCCGCGTGGCCGTGAAAATGGAGATAACCCATCCTTTGTATGGGCAGGAACCGCATCTGCGACGACTGAAGCCAAGGAAGAGTTTCCTTAGGACATTGTGATGGGTCTGATCTGTAGCCATTTAATTGCTCTTTCATATTTTTATCCTGTAAGATACTTTTACTATGATGGAAGATCATTGCGTATTGTGTGAGTAAAACGTAGAACATGTGGTCCGATGAACAAGTATCCTGTGGGAAAACTCAGACCACATTTACGTCTAAAATCTGATTGGCTCTTACAGGTAGTCCCAGTCCGCCAAAACCCTCTAGCACTTTTATTAATATTTAATACCCCACGATTAATTTAAATATGTATTTCCGTAAAATGTAATTATATTGTATTAAGTTATGTTTCTGTTATTTAAATATTACATTACCTTATTATAAAGGTGACTGGGAAAGATGAATGAAAGAGGAGATCGCTTGGTAGAATTTTATGCAGAGCACAATTTAATGATCACAAACACTTGGTTTAATCATCATGAAAGAAGGTTGCATACGTGGAAGAGATCAGGAGACACTGGAAGGTACCAGATTGACTTTAAGCTCCACGCTACTCTGTCCTGAGCAAGGCTCTTCATCTGAGAATACGTTCGGCAACCTTCATCCTTTTGAATCTGCTTACAATGTTCGTCCCTCGTTCTCCCTCTACCATTTTTACCCCACACGCTTCCTTCTAATGCTAAGTTGACAATTCCTTGATGTCTCAGAATCTGTCCAACCAATCTATCCCTTCTCTCAGTCAGGATTGCCAGAAACTCCTTTTCTCCCCGATTCGGTTAAGCACCTCCTCATTATTTGCGTGATACAGCCATCTAATTTTCATCATTCGTCTGTAGCACCACATTTCAAAAGCTCCTATCATCTTTTTATCTGAACTTATCGTCCACGTTTCACTCCCATACAATGCTACACTCCAGACAAATGCTTTCAGAAAGGACTTCCTAACATTTACGTTAATATTGGATGATAACAGTTTCGCTTCTTTAGAAACGCTTTTCTTCCCATAGCCATTCTGCATTTAATATCTCATTTACTTCGGCCATCAGAAGTTATCTTGCTACCCAAATAAGAAAATTCATCTACTACTTTTATTGTCTCGTTAACTAATCTAATTCCTTCAGCATCGCCTGATTTTCTGACATTGCATTCCATTACCTTAGTTTTACTCTTGTTAATTTTCATCTTTTATCTTCCTCTCAAGACACTGTCCATTCCATTCAATTGCTCTTCCAGATATTGTGCGGTCTCTGAGAGATTTACTATGTCATCGGCAAACCGTAATGTTTTTATTTCTTCTCCTTGCACTTTAATGCCCTCTCCAAATTTCTCCTTCCATTCCTTCACTGCCTGCTCAATGTACAGATTGAACAACATTGGCGAAATGCTACAATCCTGTCTTACTCCCCAACCTCTGCGTCCCTTTCTTGCCCTTCGACTCTAATAACCGCTGTCTGGTTTTTGTATATGTTGAATATAACTCTTCGCTCCCTATACTTTACCCCAGCTACCTTCAGAATTTGGAACAGTGTATTCCAGTCGACATTGTCAATAGCTTTCTCCAAATCGACAAACGCTAAAAACGTAGGTTACCCTTTCCTTAGCCTACCTTTTAAGATAAGTCGTAAAGTGAGTATTCCCTCCCGTGTTCCTACATTTCTCTTAAATCCAAACTGGTTTTCCCCGAGGTGGGATTCAACAAGTTTTTCCATTCGTCTGTTAATAATTCGTGTTAGTATTTTGCATCCATGAATTTGATAATTCTGTAATTTCACACTTGTCCGCAGTTGCTTTCTTTGGAATTGCAATTACGATATTCTTCCTGAAGTCGGAGGGTATTTCCCCTGTCTCATACATCTTGCATACCAAGTGATATAATTTTTCACTACTAGCTCTCCTAACGATATCAGCAGTTCATCGTTAATGTACATTGATAAAATCTTGTTGTTTGCGGCAATGAACCTGTGGAACCTTACATAGGTCATCTTTCTGTTTCCACAGGTTCATTGCCACAAAAAGCAAGATTTTATCAATGTACATTAATGTATACCTGTAATAACAGATTTTGTATGCCTAAAGCCTGATTAAGATGCACAGCATCGAAACATGTTGCAATTAAAAACTTTTTATCACCTAAATCATATTTGTGACTGGTAGCGGAAATTTCAAGTCAACTTCTGCATTTCGCTAACCCTTCTCTAGTGTTGTACTTCTCGAGAAACTGCTTTATCATCAGTAGAAAAGTCTCATTAAACTTCCGATGTTATCTACGAGGTCATTAATATACAGAGTGTATAAAAAAGGATGGCACAAACTTCCACCGTTGAAAGTACGTGGGACGCGGTGAAGTAGCCGAGCGGTCGCCGGGCGCCGTGGCTCAGCGAGCCCGTTCAGAGTGCTGAACGCTCTCTGTAATAAAAGAAAAGCTGAGCCAAAGAACACGTAGAACCAAAACGAACTAACACGATCAGCGTCCGCAAGGACAAGAACTACCCATGTCCGTAGGTTAGTTTACCTAGGTTTAAGTAGTTTGTAAGCTACAGGCTGATGACCACGCAGTTTGGCCCGATAGATTTACAGACATTTGAACATTTGAATTTGAAAATACGTGACAATAGAAGCAAAAGTTTTCCAGTAAACATGGGTCCGCAAACTATGTGTTTGTGAGATAATTACGACTTTACTTTTCCTACCCGCCACTGGCGTCATTTTAAAAATTGTCATAGTACACATTAGTTTGAAATTTAGGCTTTAGGGGAGACCGGGGCACATTTTCCATAGGGGCAAGTTTTCCAAATCCGTTTATTTTCGAAACAAACCGCTAGATGTTACCACCTGCGATACTGTAAGAAGTAGCAACAAAGCACGCTTCATTTGCGAAAGTTTCAGAGTTGTACCAGCAGTCACAACGTCGGCAGAGCTGTTTTCGTCATTTTTGCAAATGTGAGTAAACTTTCACATTTTTATTGAAACTTAAAATAAATATTCTAGCGTTAAACTTATTATTTTGACATTGCACACCCTAAAAGTGGGTTTCTTTCTTCACGTAACTGTGCATTTGTTTTGAAAATAGCTTACACTGATACTCATGGACGTAGTGTTCCGAATATGGCGATGGGGCACGTTTTTCGAGTGCTTCTGGGGCACATATTCCTTATTGCTTTGAGTCTTACGCCAAGTCTACAGCAAATGAAAAGTGTGTACAGCGCACGAAATGGGCGCATGGAGACTATACGAAAGGGAACGTTCCATTTTTTGTTTGCTTACATTGTTATTCAGAAAATCAGTATAAATAATGTTAAAAATGTCTGTTTTTGTAAAATATTTAAGTCACATATTTTGTAAAACCATTAAATAGCATTTGTTTTTATTTAATGTGGCTATTTTTACTATCCTCTTTTGTAATGTATTGTAAATTCATAATAAAAATACGTATTCAGTGAAATCAAGATAATTATCCCTGTTTTAACATTGAAAGTATAATTGGAATATTTGCCCTTGAACATTTTAAGTAAGCTGGAAAACTGGCCCCGCATACGGGGCAAATTTTCCAACGCAACATGGTCAGACAAAACCATTTGCTACCAAGAATAATATTTACTATTTTCAAAAATATATGTACAAGACTGTTAATAAAGGTGTAGGAAATATAATGATCCGCTGTTTACCGCAAAATCGATAAAAATAAGAAGTACAAAAATAAAAATGTAAAATGGTGGAAAACGTGCCCCGGTCTCCCCTACTATTACGAATTACATAGCATTTTACTGCCTTTGTTGTAAACATCGACCCAGTTATTACAAATTAATTTGAAATTTTGAATTTACTCTTAGGTTTTATATCGCATTTAGTTCACATTGCACGTATGGGTGTTCAAAGTGTCTTCCTTGCATCTGAATGCAATACTGCGCTCGTCTCTACAATAAATTTCGAATTCTTTCGAAAACTCTTGCATCATTTTGGAATTCTTGGGAAGCGCGTACAACTCTCCGCTCCAGTTCTTCAATCGTGTTAACGGTTGTGCTGTACACTTTGCTTTTGAGGTGACCCTATACACAAAAATCCAAATCAAATGTTCAAATGTTTGTATAGCTTATGGGACTTAACTACAGGTTCATCAGTCCCTAAACTTACAAACTACTTATTAACTAGCTAACACTAAGGACGGCACAAATATCCATGCCCGAGGGGGGATTCAAACCCTCGACCGTAGTGGCCGTGCAGACCGTGAATGGAGCGCCTCAGTCCCCTCGACCACCGCGGCCGGCAAAAATCCAAAGGATTTAGGTCATCTTGGAGGCCAAGGTACAAGTCCGTCTCGACTTATCCATATTTGGCCGTATTTATGCATTAGATGGCGTCTCACAGAATCAGAAAAATGTACCGGAGCTCCATCATTCATGTGGCACAGACTCTGACGTTGTTGAAGGGGAACATCCTCAGACAATCCTGGAAGGTAGTAAAGTCTAAATTTCAAATGAATGTTAACTACCTAGCACGATGTTTACAATGATGTTTACATTCGTAAATATCTCGCAAACGGGTAGTTTGTGGACCCATGTTTACTGGGAAATTTTTATTTCTATTATCGTGTACTTTCAACCGTGTAAGTGGTATATTATGAAAAGAAACGCTCCTGTAACACTTCCTTGGGACACGCCCGAGATCACTTTAACGTCTGAAGACTTCTCTCCTTTGAGAATGACATGCTGCGTTCTATTAGCTAGCTGGTCTGAGTTTCCATATTCTCGCACTTTTCCATCAGGCAACGGTACGGAACGGTATCGAACGCCTCGCGGAAAACGAGAAACATGGTTTTTCCACTGTAAACTGTATCCTGGAAGGATCGCAGCTGTTCTCAAATCCGATGAAGGGCGAACTCCTTACTGATAAATAAACGTTGTTTATATGTTAGGTGTTCATATTATTTTGTCCACCACATGCAAGTACTTGAGACAAGAAAAGAAGCTTTTGAAGTAGGAGCTGTTAAGCAGACGCTTGTACTGGAGAGCGGAGAGCTGGATCAGAGATTTTTTTAACTGAAGAACACACCAACAACACTGTCAGACCTAATCGGTACCGAGCGCCGTGTATTATCTTCTCAGGAAGTCTTTACGGGGAGTTGTAAGACACGTTTATCTGTGTAACCTTTGCGCAGTCTGTGAGCCGGCATCGGATGCTGGCGTGACAAGCCGCCTCCCCTGCCTGATTCGTTCATTCCTCTTGTGGCTCCCACGGAGGGCTGCGAGGTGGCGGCGCCGGCCGATAGCATCTGTCGCCGTCAGCAGCGGCGGCGTCACCACACTCAGCAGATTCCCACGCCGTCCGCCGAGGCGCCGCGCCCGACGCCCACTCGCTCCTATCAGCCACCTCCTGTCCGCCTTTGGATGATCTCCAGTATTAATGGCAGCAACAGTTGGAAAGGCATGTCTCAACTATTCGGCGAATGCGTCACTGTGTCAAACTTCCGTGAAGAGTCTCTTCGGAAACTCCCGGATAGGTTGAGCCTTCTACATCTACATAATTGCTCTGCAAGTCACGTTTAAATCCATGGCAGAGCGTTCAACGAACCACTTTTATGATATTTCTCTACCGATCCATTCACTAATCAAATATTCAAATTTTTGTTAAGCTTATGGGACTTAACTGCAGGGTCATCAGTCCCTAAACTTACAAAGTCAGAAAGAACAAACATCCATGCCCGAGGGATGACTCGAACCCACGACGGGGAACGTCCTCGCGCATCAGAGCATAGCGCCTCAATGCGCTCGGCCACTCCGCTGCATCCATTCTCTGATAGCACAAGGAAGAAAGAAACACCTCAACATGTTAATCTCAAAAGTCAGTCCCAGTTGCAAAATTTTCTTCATTTCACTGACGCGTTTCGCCCTTTTGAGGCATCATCAGATTGTGTAAATATATGGTGAGCAATTTGTCATCATCGTGGAATAAACCATGGTGACAAATAGGTCAGCATATATTTACATAATCTGATGACACCTCAAAAGGGCGAAACGCGTCAGTGAAATAAAGAAAATTTTGCAACTGGAACTGACGTTTGAGATAAATTCATAACCAGTTGCTGTACCAGCCACCAGTATGGAGTGGATTTACCTCAGCATGTTAAGTTCATTCGTTCAAAATGTGACCTGAAGTCACTGATGAGATATGCGCCCATTTCCCAGTTTTAGTTATTAGATAGTGCTATTAGGGATGTTGTAGAAATATAAAAGCCACAGGTGGTGGTGCATCTATTCATTTATTGACGCGTTTCGGAATAATCATCGTCAGAATCTGCAATATTATAACCATCAATTGACATGGTGTAACAAAAAGAGAATTATTAAAATAAAATGACATGATAAATTACAAGCAGACAAGTACATATCGAAGCCTAGAGTAAAGTTTCATACTATTGTATTACGTCATGGCCCTGCTGAACTATACTAAAGAAAAGTAGCAGGCAGCACCTTCCAAGCAAACGAAAGGTGTCGCCAGGTGGCACTAGTGTGCACGATAAAAAAATGTAAAAGTAGGTAACATAAAAAACTATAAAAGTAAGAAAACTAAGTTGCCACAAGTAATTAAGAAACTAAAGGTAAGATGGAGAAAATGTAGTTACGAAATGACTACAACTGTAGGCAACTTTTAATACATTTCCTGACAGTTATTAATGTTTTTATCTTAACGTCACTCTTTTGTAAGTCTACTAATGCAACGTAGGTATTTTTTATCAACACAACCTTAGGGTCATTGCATGTTGCATCATTAGTTTGTGCCCATTTGAATACTATCCTATCTCTCGCCATCCCATCCTTGCTGTGCCATTGGTCACCGTCAAAGGTATGTGCCTCCAACAGTGGAAGATGCTTTCAATAACGTTTCGTAATCACATTTTTTCCACCTTACCTTTATTTTCTTAATTACTTATGGCAACTTTTGTTACTTTTATGGTTCTTTATTTGGCAGGCCTACCTACTTTTACATACGCTAGTGCCACCTGGCGACACCTTTCCTTTACTTGGACGGTACTGTCTACTACTTTAGTACAGTTCAGCAGGGCCGTGACGTTACACGATTAGTGTGAATCCTTACCTCAGTGTTAGGTATGTACCTATCTCCTTGTATTTATGGTGTCTTATGTCAATTTCTATTAATAATTCTCTTTTTGTAACACCATGCCAACTGATGGTTATAATATTGCAGATTCTGACGATGACTATTTCGAAACGCGTCAGTAAATGAACAGTCGCATCACCACATGTGGCCATTGTATTTCTACACCGCCCCTAATAGCACTATCTAATAAGAAAAAGTTCTGTTTAAATGATTTGACCGCCATTTTACTGTAAGTTTGTGTTATTTATTGTCACAATGCGGATTTCGGCTTTTAGGCCATTATCAAGGGCACAAATAGTCCATAAATAATAGAATCTTACAGTCAAATGACGGTCAAATCATTTAAACAGTACTGTACGACTATGGCTCAACATAACAAGATATTTAACTAAAGGTTCATTCGCATGTCTGTCCTTAGTCTCTTGCCACAATATATCTGTACCAGGTTACATATTCCATAATGTATTACATTACTTGACAAGTCTGCTAGGCTATACTTTGGAGCAGTGTGAACGGCCCAATTACAGACCTGCGCGGGTCGGTCATTTTGAGGTCAATTTAGCGGGGAGAGGGCGCGGGCAAATGTTTCGCATAAACCATTCTGATTCTGTTCTTTTTGGCCGGCGTCGCTGCTGGCATATTTTTCTATGGATAATTCCTGTGTAGCATCTAAACGACGTAATTTCCAGAAAAATCAATAATAATAATTTCGTGTGGCTCATTTGGCTGGTGCAAGTTCAACTGGACGCCACTTCGGCGACTTGCCTGTCCCTGACCGAGTTTGTGACACTTGCGGGGAGTGACACTTGCGCGGAAAGGGAATTTGTAGACACTTGCGCGAAGATCCGGACGCTGCAGGTAGTGAACAGGGTGTTCCAGAAGTAGGGATACACCACCCCTACTCCACGCCCTCCAGCCGCTACCTGTGCCGTATTCATGGAAAGGCCCACCGAGCGAGGTGGAGCTGTAGTAACGGCCCGGAGATATCACAGCCTCATTCAACAGGGAGATAACACGTCATACAAATATCACTCGATTTACAAAACAGCACCATATGAAGAGGAATGTGATGAAATCGGAATTGAGCGCAACCGTTGCTAACTACAATTTCGGATTTACTGCATTTTGAGTTAGAATTCGCATCTATATTCGCATTTATCGCAAATGCGAATTTTTCCTGTCCCTAGTAATACCTCTAAAAATAAACAGCTGATCAAGGTACGAAAAGCAAGGGCAGATCTTTGGGTGTATTACTACAAATAACTAAAACACAATTTGATCGTGGGATTATACACAATCTCATTATAAAAGTTTTTTGTAGGTGGTTTTGAGCAGCTTTTAAATATGTTAGGAATAGCATTATGAAATATAGACAGCTACACCTTATGTTTATTATGAGATATCGATTTCGGCTAATTTCAGGTCATCTTCAAGTCTCAAACAACAGGTGTTACTTATTCATTTTTCCAGTGGCACTCATAACCTTGAACTGTTTACACACGAGGTCTAACGTTGTTAGTCGCGTTAGCGATGAAAATAGAACCCAGAATCTTTGCGTCTAAATGATACATATATTGGTGTGATGTCTTATTTCGAAAGAACAAACATCACACCAATACATATATAGCTCTCGGTAAAGTGGAACGGTACGATGTCCTTACGTAGCACAGCACGACTACTGGAAACGCAGGAGAAGTGCAAACAACGTTCTCTCCTCAGAGGTATGATTCTAATTAGGTTCGACGTAGACTTCTACAACATACAGTCTACACGGCGAAGATTACACCAAAAAATTTAACGTTTCGTCTACTTTGGCGATAGCAACCAGATTTTAAAATCGTGTCTACTATGTAAAGATTTAGCAACGCAAAACGCTTCAAGTCCATAACTTCACTGGTTTTCGAGTTCTCAATTTTTAATATGTTTTTAATGTTATTACATAAAAAACAAATTTGGGACTCACACTACAATTTTCATATGGCAGATTTTGTAGGTAGATTCACAAGACATAATTCAACGGTTCTGTGCATTCATTTTATGAGAAATACCAATCATTTGTTTTCAGTGTTTATTTCAAATTTCTACATTTAAGTTTTTTTAATTATTAGTACTTAAATGTCCTGATGAAATAAATAAATTACGTGTATATGTTTAGTCTTATGCGGCCAAACTACTTAGGTCATCGGTCGCTAGTCTTACAGTACTTAATCTTACTTAAAATAACGTAGGCAAAATACAAACAAACATACCCATGTCCGAGGAAGGACTCGAACATCCGACCGGACCGGCCGCGCAATTTTTGACACAAATTACATGTTTGATAATATTAATGCATAGAAGTATGAAATCACGTCAGGACTACATCAAGCAAAAATTTCGACAAAAAAAGTTGGCACTGAGTTTAGAAAAACAAAATTCTGGTATATTGGATTTTAACATTTTATCAAAAGATGAATGTTACTACAAGAGATACAGCCATTCAAATTTACGGGCACCATAACGTATTCCCTTCCTGAGTAAATGAGCTGCTTCTTGTAGTTTCAACACCTTTTTTCTTGAACGTTCTGAATATAAATCTTCACACAGACTTCTTGAGGAGGAGAGTGATACGGATATCTGATTGTAAACCACTGCCTATTACCTTAGACCTTTTTGACTGTACTGAACAGGAGTTCCGCCTATTCCGTAATTTATATTTTTACAGTTAACAGGCAATGTAATTTATAACCAACTATTGGCTGTCAATTTCGCTTCATTTTTCCTGGAAGTCTTGCAACTTGTTTCTCCCTGTTGGTTTATGCCAAGTTCGAAGTAAAAATGGTTCTATATGACTGTGATATGAAAATAGCATTTTTCGGTGTGCGGCATTAACGTTTTTTAATTGAAGGTTTAAGGTTGCGTCTCCTATTAAAAAGCATAGTAGCTATTTTTAAAGAGATGGAAGTTGCGTGATAGTGGGGTTAACTACATAGCGGTCAATTACATCAACGTATCTGTGCAGGATGCCTAATATATTTATTGCTTGCGCAGGTGTCTTGATATGCTTAGTGTTCTGAATAATATGCTTTTAGGAGGTGTGACAGTGGAAAGTAATCGTCTTGTAGTAGCAAAGAATGTCTTAATAACTCTCCAAACATTATCACTATTAAAATACCTTCTTGTTTTCAGGAGGAACACTCAACGAATTCATATGTAGTTAGAACAAGTTACTATATTGCTCTTCAGCTTTGAAAGGGTTATGCAATTTCACTGAGTTTCGTGTTATGTTGACAGTGTGGAAACTTGACAACAGCAGTGCTAGACTTCTTGGTGTGCCTGTACCCAGGAAAAGCCATTAGCCGCCCCAAAGGTCCCGGGTTCCGCGCAAGTGTCACTCCGCGCAAGTGTCACTCCGCGCAAGTGTTCCAACCCCCCCTGACCTACCCTGGTTATCCATCCGGGAAAAGTGGACCTACAGCTTAACGTGGAATTCGAATGACGTGTCGTTTGTGTGACTCCTCACACCGTTGAGAGATGAAGCCTGAGTTAAAAGGCAGACTAAAAAATTCCGTAACCTGACCGGTTTTCTAAACAATAGCACCACTGAAAGGTAGCTCAAAAGACTTTATCACGTTTTGTTTAAATATTATTTATTTGTGACGCAATTCGTAGCTTTGCCTCTCATCAATCATATTCCGAGCAGAAAAATACAGTTAACAAAAGTCGTGGTGTATTTCCTAATTACAAATCGGACCTTCTTTTGCACCGCGAAAGGCAGCCTTTTTTTTTTTTTTTTTTTTTTTTTTTTTTTTTTTTTTTTTTTTTTTTTTTTTTTTTAACTGTAAATCTTGACAGAGGTGTTCCTCTGTCATGGTCAAAATATATAAAATGATTGTAAAATTTCTTTTAGGTTGCAAGACTAATCTATTAGTAGTTGAAAGTAGAGTAGTTATTTTAATTACACAACATGTTTCGGGCTTAGCCCATCATCTGCTGACATGTCAGTAAAATACATACGCAACCAATAAGTACAATAAGTATGTACACAAAATTATTTGCAATTTATAATTAAAATAATAAAATTAAAATGTTTGTTTATAGTAATTAATTTGACATAAGTTAATTTGGAAATACATACCGATAATTATATACCGATCACTGAGGCATTTAAATTTGTCATATAAAAATAACGTTGTTATGTAGTGACTTACCCGAAGCTAAGGCATGGAGTGCCATAGGAAGGTTGAAAACGGGACAGAGAGAGCAGACTGTACAGATTGAAGTGTTTCAAAGAGTAATTTCTAGGACCTGGACGCGATTTCAGACAGTAGGTACCGTTAAAAGAAGGCCACGGTCGTCAACGGGCAATATCAGAGAGAGATGTCAGTTATCTCCGATTAACAACCCATCCAGACAGAAGGCTGAAAGCAACTCAGCTGCAACGCGCCCTCCAGGCAGCAATTCTCCATGCCATACCTTCGGGTGAGCCACATTGTTGTTCTATTCCACTATCTGATGAATACACCATCTAAACCCAATTGCTTGTGTAATTCGCTTGGGAAAGTAAACACAAGTCAACCCCAACCCCCACCATAACAACTTTTTGTTATTACCTCTATCGCCGTTGCTGTGATTTTTGTCTCCACTCCGTAGAACCGACAGCAAGACGTCGAACCATTGTAGTTCATTCTGCCGATGACAATACTTCAGAACCTGGATATCTAAACTGATCCCTAGTTGGTTTGATCAGTACATATAGGGCTAAGTTGTACATGTTCTTTCGGAGAGGTCGTATCGCTTACACAAGCTATAAAAGGGCGATACTTCTAGAGAACTTTCATTTGTTCTCCGCTGACTCATGAGTAAATGCTTACGACGCGAATAAGACTGCACGACGATACCTGACAGACTTGAAACACGGAATATTAGTCGGAACTATACGCAAGGGTCATTAAATATCGTAAATTGTTGGGGAATTCTGTATTCTGAGTTGCACAGCGGTACAACTGTGCCGAGAAAAGTAAATTTCAGGCAGTCACTACAGACAAAGCAGTTGGTGACGCCCCGTACTTAATGGTCTTGTAAATTATTCACTGCAAACAGACGAGCAACACTACATGCACCAACGGAGTAAATCAGTGTGGGAAGTTAGTGCAGGCCATGGCAGCAGATCACCGATTCGAGTTCCACTGCTAACAGCACGACATCATGTGTCGCATTTCTGTGGGCTCGTGACCATATCGGTTGGACCTCATACGCCTCCAGAATGTCAGCTTGGACAGATGAATCCAGATTTATGTTGGTAAGAACTGATGGTAGGGTTCGAGTGTAGCGATCCACCAACACGAAACACATGGAAGTTTTATTGGCTGGGACATTTTCTAATGTTATTTCTTACCAAAATCCAAAACAGTTCCTCAGTTATGAACGGCTGTGGAAGTAGCATAGCGCAGTAATGCTGAAGGTGACTGACAGTCAGTTGTTCACACCAGGTCGACCTGCTGCACTTCTCCATGAAAAGGGAGGTCCGACAGCGCATCAGGTATCCCATGTATTTTATCGCCTCAGGTCACAGTGGGTCGTTTTTCGCACCGTGTTAATGCTTTGTAATGAAAAAATTAGATCTTTCAATGAACCATGAAATCTCCCTCAATCCTGCATGTTTATTACTACACCATAATTTCGTTGCTTCTTCCATTCCGAAGCCGTGCGGGAGCTAATTCGGGATTACGCGGCCGCTCCTGTCGGACGTTCGTGTCCTCTATCAGGCGTGTGTGTGTGTGTGCGTGCGTGCGTGTGTGTGTGTGTGTGTGTGTGTGTGTGTTGGCTTAAGGATAAGTTAGTTTGTTTGTAAGTCTATTGACCAATGACCTCAGTAGTTTGTTTCCATAGGTTTACATACAAGCGATTTTTTCCCATCCCGAAATTGAAGAAGATTTGATCTTTTAGGCAAAGTGTTTGCCTTTGATTTTAAAAATGAAGAATAATTGAATTCACTGACTGTTCCGTCGGTTCTTGACAGAATATTTTATTCATTTTTAATTAAACACACGAGATAAACTTGCAGAATTTTACACATTTATCTCGTGTGTTTCATTCCAAACAAAGAAAAATTGTTTTAAGGCACATAAGGATATACAGACATTAATGACTTTGGGCCAGTAGCGTCTATAGATTTCAATTTTATGGCGTTGTAAATGATAAAAATATCTCAGTTATGGACTTAACAAGAAACGAGAAAAATCATTTGTGAGAAATATTGATTGGCTCCCACTACCGTGGAGTAAGTGCAAAGCCTGCACCCGATTCGTGACCCAGTGAGATGAAAAATTGCACCACAAACTGGTCACGAAATGGAAGAATCTTTTATAACTAAAGTGATCGTCTTGCTGATTGGATACTTGTAGACGTGTATGAACAACAACGAGTTTAACAAAGGTCATTTGAGTGCACTAACGCAGATGGTCAGTGTAAAGGTAATGGAATAAAACAAAGTCTGTCTGCACCGCACACACATTTTTGGCGCTGGCGCCGTGTAATGGCAATGGACCGTCGTCAAACCATCAAACAGTAAATTCAGAGGTTTCTTCGTGGCCGGCCGCAGTGGCCGAGCGGTCTGCGGCATGCCAGACACGGTCTGCACGGCCGCTGCGGTCGGGGGTTTGAATCCTCCCCGCGGGCATAGATGTTTGCGCCGTCTTTAGGGTAGTTCATAAGTAGTTGGTTAGTTTAGGGACTTATGACCCCGTAGTTGAGTCCCCTAAGCTCTATAAAAATTTGAACACATTTTGTTTCTTCGTGTACATACTACAAGTTACAAGCCTGAAGAAACCAAATTGTTGCTGGTAGTCATTTCAAAATGGAACAAGAAAATTGATAGTGTACTTAATTTATTGACACCATTAATACATACAAACTTCACGGAACACTCAATCTGAGGACAGCCTTATTTCTTGTATAAGTAGAGACATTAGAAAATCACAAATTTTCGACAGAAATTCAGACTTGAGGTACCTTATTCGGAACTTTCTTGATCGAACATCAGAAGCAAGATAATAAGATAACCAGATAAATCAATCAAATGTGAAGGCCGTAAACTCCACTAAATATCTACAAATTACTATTACTTCAGGCTTAAATTGGAAAGAACACGTAGATAACGTCGTTGGAAAGGCTAACCAGAGACTGCGATTTATTGGCAGAACACTTATAAGATGCAACAGAACTACTAAAGAGACTGCTTACACCATGCTTGTCCGTCCTCATTTGGAATCTTGCAGCCCACTGTGGGATCCTTTTCAAATTGGTTTGGCGGAGTCCAAAGAAGGGCACCCCGTTTTGTATTGTCACGAAACAGGGGAGGCGGCGTCACGGAAATGATACGGGATCTGGGATGGGAATAATTACAACAACGGCGTTTATCGCTGCGGCGTGGGCTACTTACGAAACTACAATCGCCAACATTCTCCACCTACATAGGTAGAAATAATCATCAGTATAAAATACGAGAAATCAGAGCTCGAACGGAGAGATTCAGATGCTCTTACTCCCGCGCGCTGTTCGAGAATGGAATGACAGATGAATAGTATAAAGTTGGTTCGATGAACCCTCTGCCAGGCAAATAAATGTGATTTGCCAGAGTATCCCATCTAGATGTAGAAAAATAAGTGTTGCACATACTCCACCAATAAGTATAAAGTCGATACCACTATTTTACGCGCGGCGGAGTGGCGTTCTTCGTCGGGAGTACGTATCCCACCTCAGGTACGGATTTTTGTGTCATATTTAGTATAAGCTAGTTCATAAGTAGTTTGTAAGTTTAAGGCCCGTTGAGTTCCTTAAGCTTAACAAACATTTGAACAACAACACGATTTGTCTTCAATGGGTTACTCACTGCTGGGCTGTTGCAGTCTTGTCAATGTGTGGATGTGTGGATCACCGATGAGGAGGAGGCTATTCGATGAGGGGGTTACGGGAGGCAAGAGGCGATTGGAGAGCGGACACCACGTGGGGTTCATTAAATATTTCTGATGTCTGTTCTTCGACCATGTCCGGAAAGCGTTTAAACTTTCATGAAATGGTTTCAGAACAAGCAGCCAACGAAATATTCTTCAGCTTTGTTGTTTTTCCACCTCATACGATAAAATGGACATCTGGACTCTCATTAAACTTTGATAAAACCCAGTATATACAGTTTCATACAGTAAATGGCCTAACACCATTAATAAATTTAGTATTTGAACATAAATCTGTAGCTAAGGTAGAATATTCAAAATGTTTAGGTATTTGCATTGACGAGGGATTGAATTGGAAGAAACACATTGAAGATCTGCTGAAATGTTTGGGTTCAGCTACTTATGCTAACAGGGTCATTGCAAAATTTGGTGATATACATCTCAGGAAATTAGGTTACTATGCCTACTTCCATTCACTGCTTTCATATGAGATCATATTCTGGGGCAATTCAACAACGAGTAAAAGAGTATTCATTACACAAAAGCTTGTAATCAGAATAATTACTGGAGCCCACCTAAGATCATCCTGCAGACATTTATTTAAGGATCTAGGGATCTCCACTGTAGATTTACAATATACATATTCACTCATGAAAATTGTTTTAGCAATCCGACCCAATTCAAAAGTAATAGCCGTGCTCACTGGGGCGCCGTGTTTCGGTGCGCGCGGCCGTTCGCCGTGGGGGCTTCGAGGTCCCCTCAGGCATGGGTGTCTGTGATGTCCTGTGGTTAGTTCACCTTAGTAAGTAGTTCGTAATCTACGAACTGATCACCACGAACTTGAGTGCAATATATTTATAAACACTTGAACATTTGAATTTCAAAAGTAATAGCAGTGTGCATAGTTTATCGTGGTGGTTTTGTTGTACTCTTTTTTCCTACCGGCAGTGTGCATAGCTACAACACTATGAGAAAGGGAGACATTTACTATTCAAGGTTAAATATAACTTTGGCCCAGAAACGGGTGAATTATTCTGCCACAAAAGTCTTCGGTCACTTACCAAATAGCATAAAAAATCTGACAGATAGCCAACTGGTCTTTAAAAAGAAATTAAAGGAATTTCTGAATGGCAACTCCTTCTACGCTTTAGAAGAATTTTTAGATAAAACTTTAAAATTAAAAATAAAATAAATGTTAAAAAATGAAAATTAAAAAATTCTTAAAATATTGTCTTGTATAGACACCATTTACTAAACGGACCCGTTTCACATGTTACAAAATGTCGTATATCCAGCGTGTTATAAAAACGTACGGCCAAACTTTCAGCAAACATTCCTCACACAGAAAGAAATAAAATATGTTATGTGGACAGGTGTCCGGAAACGCTTAATTTCCATGTTAGAGCTCATTTTAGTATTTTTCTTTAAATGTAAATTGAAATAATTCGTGCAGACAATTGTCAAAATACCCAATTTTTTCGTTAGTATGTACTGTACTTCCTCGATTCACCGCCAGTTGGCCCAATTGAAGGAAGGTAATGTTGACTTCAGTGCTTGTGTTGACATGCGACTCATTGCTCTACAGTACTAGAATCAAGCACATCATTACGTAGCATCAACTGGTTAGTGTTCATCACGAACGTGGTTTTGCAGTGAGTGCAATGTTTACAAATGCGGAGTTGGCAGACGCCCATTTAATGTATGGATTAGCACGGGGCAATTGCCGTGGCGCGGTACGTTTGTATCTAGACAGATTTCCAGAACGAAGGTGTCCCGATAGGAAGACGTTCGAAGCAATTGATCGGCGTCTTAGGGAGCACGGAACATTCCAGCCTATGACTCGCGACTGGGGAAGACCTAGAACGACGAGGACACCTGCAATGGACGAGGCAATTCTTCGTACATTTGACCATAACCCTAATGTCAGCGTCAGAGAAGTTGCTGCTATACAAGGTAACGTTGACCACTGTGTGCTACGGGAGAACCAGTTGTTTCCGTACCATGTACAACGTGTGCAGGCACTATGAGCAGCTGATTGGCCTCCACGGTTACACTTCTGGGAATGGTTCATCCATTTCCTTTCTTTGTGTGTGAGGAATGTTTGCTGAAAGTTTGGCCGTACCTTTTTGTAACACCCTGCATATATACAGGGTGTCCAGAAAAGGACTCCCTGATTTCAAAATTAAATATCTCGAAAACAAAGATCGATAGAGGAATGCAGTAAACGGTATGTTTATTGTGAAAGCTGTAAGAAGTTTCTACAGCAGTTTGACATAATAGTTACAAAAGCTACTAACAGATGGCGCTGTAATCGCCATACGTAATGCCTGGTATAAATAGTGATCCGAAGCCTAGAGCGATCAGTTCTATTGAAACGTGAAAGGAGATTGCGTACTGAAGAAAGAGATTAAAACCATGTACTCCATTGAGTGCTAGAGTACGACAGGTTAGAAGAAAGTCCTACTCAACAAGGCGAAGTTTTGAAAAGGACCCGAAGCGAAAACCATTCGTACGCTCTTTGCAAAATTTCAACGAACAGGCAGTGTAACTGATGATCTAGTGGGGCATGTTGGCCGCAAGCAAACCGCAGTTACGCCTGAAAATATCGCCACAGTTTCTGGAATTACTCAGCGAAATCCAATGTCATCCGTCCGAACAATTGCATCTGAGACTGGTTTGAAGCGTTCCAGCACGCAGAAAATACTGCGAAAGAGCCTACACGAGTTTCCATTCAAAATTCAAACGCACCAGGCCATACCCGTACGAGCTGTGCAACAAAGGGTTGCCTTTGCTAATCAGGTGATGGTCATAATTATTGATAGTGAAGGATTTGATGTTGGCTGCATCTGGTTTACAGATGAAGCACACTTCCACATGAATGGATACGTGAATAAGCAGAACTGGCGATTTTGGGGTTCCGAAAAGCCATATTGGTGTGAAGCGCAACTCCTGTATTCTCCTAAAGTTTCTGTGTGGGCTGCAGTATGAGTAGAGGTATTATTGTCCCTTTTTTCATTCGAGAAATGGTCACAGGTGCCGTAACGTTGCAATTTTGGAACAATTTGTCGCCACACAGCAAGCGTTAGAGGATCGACCACGTACAATGTTCAATTTTCAATGTTTGTAAATCTATCGGATCAAACTGCGTGCTCATCAGTCCGTAACTTACAAACTACTTAAATATAAGTAAACTAACCTAAGGACAACACCCAAGGACTCGAACCTCCACGGCGAGCAACCGCGCGCTCCGCAGCGAGACGCTTTAGTCCGCTCGGCTACTCCACCGCGGCCGACCACGTACTGAATGTTTATGCAAGATAAATCGGACCAAAGAAGTGTTTCGCTTTCTTGATGAATACTTTGGGAATCGAGTCATTGGTTTGGAATATCCCAAATTTACTGGTGCAGGCATGGATTGACCTCCATATTCGCCGGATTTGACTCCCTGTGACTTTTTTTGTGGGGCACAGTGAAAGACATGGTCTACCTGAAGCATCCCGCCACGCTGAACGAGCTTGAATCGGCGATATCTGTGGCATGTGAATCCATTTCGGTTGAGACACTACGAAATGTGATGGCGAATTTCATTCTTCGTTTGCGCCACCTCTGTAGTGCCAATAGTGAACATTTTGAATACATTGTTACGTGATTGCTTGTAAAGAGTGTTTCCATACGATCATTTCACTTATGTATGCTGATATGAGCTGTACAGCGTACAGCGCCATCTGTTAGCAGCTTTTGTAACTATTATTTCAAACTGCTGTATAAACTTCTTACAGCTTTTACAATAAACACATCGTTTACTGCATTCCTCTATCCATCTTTGTTTTCGAGATATTTAATTTTGAAATCAGGGAGCCCTATTCTGAACACCCTGTATGATCCACGGAACAAGTATTGATGTAATCCGGCAGGCAGCTGATGGGAGGTATTCCAGCCCTAGGTCCAGTTTGGCCGCTCGCCTAGGTTTCGGCTGCAGGTGGTGTCTGTCGGGCATTAGCCCCGGCGCGGCGGGCGGCTGTGGCTACTTTCGATTTCCAATGGCCGCGGCGCTGGCGATACATCAGCAGACGCGGCCCGGTGACACGGTTTATAAAGTCAGCCCAGCCGCCGGCCGCCGGCCGCTTACCATGATGAATGCCCGCGCCTAATGACAGGGGAAATTCGGCGTCTGGCGCGCTGTGACGCCGCCTGATGGAGACAAATGTAACGCAACGCCAACAGCCGGCGGCCAGCTGCTGCCGCGGCCCACAGGGGGAGGAAGACCGGCCTACTGGCCGCGCACCCTGCCGGCGCTGTTCCCGCGGCACAACAAGTAGATTACATTACATCAGTGCTTGTTCCAGAAGTCACGAATACGAGATTTCGTAAAGATGTGCAACGTGTTAGTTTAGTGAAAGGTGACGTTACATCACATACCGGACGATCAAAAAGTCAGTTGTTGTGTTGTTATGGTCTTCAGTCCGGAGACTGGTTTGATGCAGCTCTCCACCCTACTCTATCCTGAGCAAGCCTTTTCATCTCCTCATAAGAACGGCAACCCACATCCACTTGAATCTGCTTACTATACGCGTCTCTTGGTCTCCCTCTGCGATTTTTACCCCACACACTTCCCTCCAATGCTAAATTTACGAATCCTCGATGTCTAAGAATATGTCCTACCAAGCGATCCCTTCTTTTAGTCAGGGTATGCCAAAAATTCCTTTTCTCGCCAATTTTGTTCAGTACCTCTTCATTATTTATGTGATCTACCCACTTAATCTTCAGCATTCTTCTGTAACACCACATTTCAAAAGCCTCTATTCTCTTCCTGTCCGCACTGCTTATCGTCCATGTTTCACTCCCGTACAAGGCAACACTCCACACAAATGCCTTCAGAAAAGACTTCCTTACACTTAAATTAATATTCGATGTTAGCAAATTTCTCTTTTTCAAAAATGCTTTTCTTCCCATTGCCATTCTGCATTTTATATCCTCTGTACTGCGACCATCGCATGTTATTTTACTACCCAAGTAACAAAACTCATCTACCACGTTCATTGTCTCATTACCTAATCTAATTCCTTCGGCATCGCCTGATTTTCTAAGACTACATTCCATTATTTTTGTTTTGCTCTTGTTTATGTTCATTTTATACGCTCTCTTCAACACACTGTCCATTCCATTCAACTGCTCTTCCAGGTCCTTTGCTGTCTCTGACAGAATTACAATGTCATCAGCAAAACGCAATGTTTTTATTTCTTCCCCCTGAACTTTAATCCCTATTCCAAATTTTTCCTTGCTTTCCTTCACCGCCTGCTCAATGTACAAATTGAATAACATCGGAGAAAGGCTACAACCCTGTCTTACTCCCTTCCCAACTGATGCTTCCCTTTCATGCCCTTCAAGTCTAATAACTGCGGTCTGGCTTTTGTACAAATTGTAAATAACTCTCCTTTCCCTGTATTTTACCCCTGCTGACTTCTAAATTTGAAAACTTAATAAATCACGGAATAAGTAGATAGAGAGGTAAAAATAGACACACATGCTTGAAATGACATGAAGTTTTATTAGAACAAAAAGAGTTCAAAAAATGTCCGACAGACGGCGCTTAATCTGATCAGAAAAGCAATAATTAGCATAACAAATTAAGACAAACCAAAGATGATGTTCTTTACATTAGATGGTCAATATGTTCACCATCATTCCTCAACAATAGCTGTAGTCGAGGAATAATGTTGTGAACAGTACTGTACAGCATGTCCGGAGTTATGGTGAGGCATTGGCGTCGGATGTTGTTTTTCAGCATCCGTAGATATGTCAGTCGATCACGATACACTTGCGACTTCAGGTAAACCCAAAGCTAAAAAAAAAAAAAAAATAAATAAATAAAATAAAATAAAAATAAAAAAAATAAATAAAAAATAAAAAAAAGTTCAAATGTTTGTAAATCTATCGGACCAAACTGCGTGGTCATCAGTCCGTAGCTTAACCGAAGGTAAACTAACCTAAGGACAACGCACACACCCATGCCCCAGGGCATGTAACTGCGCGCTCCGCAGCGAGGCACCATAGACCGCTCGGCTACTCCACCGCGGCCACCCCAAAGCCAATAATCGTACGGACTGAGGTCTGGGGACCTGGGAGGCCAAGCATGACGAAAATGGCGACTGAGCACACGATCATCACCAAACGACGCGCGCAAAAGATCTTTCACGCGTTTAGAAATACTTTGGTGTGTGTGTGTGTGTGTATTTTTTTTTTTTTTTTTTTTTTTTTTTTTTTTTTTTTTTTTTTTTTTCTAATAAAGCCCTAATGTCATTCCAAGCATGTGTGTCAATTTTTACCTCTCTATCTACATTATTCCGTGATTTATTAAGTTTTCAAATTTATACTGACTTTTTGATCACCCGGTACATTTTATTATTATTATTTTATTTTTTATAAAATTACTAATTTCTAAGTAAAAATCCATTTAATGAGTGGAAGGACTAATTATTCAAAATTCTTTCAATTTCTTTTTACCCTTAGAACCGGCGCGCTGGAGTATTCAGTACCCCATACTGAAATTTCGTACTGCTGCACCGTAGTGCAAAGAGGTGCCTTTGTTAATCTCTCTTTCGCCTCCTCCTACTCCCCTCTCCGCCTTCCGCAACGACTCAGCATTATGTTTTTTCTCAAGGAAGACGGCAATGGGGCACTCCATATCTCACGCGACTGCTTGTGTTACACTAGTTTCTTTCTGACAATTTTGAAAGTGTGTGCCATTTTTCGCTTTATGTAAGTGTGTAAAAGTATCTTTCCATGACAGCATTTATTACAAGAATCATAATTCAGCGTAGCCTATGCATTGATGGACGAACACTTGATCGAGAATCGTATCACTGCCGACCGGTATTTCGGAATTTCTGAAGAGGTGATTCCCCTCATTGACACAGCAGGATCTCACAGAAAGGAAGAGAGGCTGTTGCCACTTGGACGAAAGGAAAGAAAGATAACGCCACGGCGAAAGTTCGTGTGGAGAGCAATAAGTTTACTTGTCAAGCGCATCTGATTACAGAGCCCACCTGTGTTACAGGTCATCAAGAGAAGACTGAAGTATCCGTTGTTATATTTGTGTTACTCATTTATTGTGGGTACAATATATTTGGAAATAGTTAAAATAATTACAGCTAAATTTTATATGAACGTATATGTTTGTCATGTTTAACAATGCGTTCTTTCCTTTGTTGTATTTGTATCGTTCATTCCTTCATTCAGGTGCCGAATAAAACATTTGAAACATGTAATGATATTACTGCAAAATATATATATATATATATATATATATATATATATATATATATATATATATATATATATATACTTGGTTTCTAAGAAAATTATAACTTAGGAAAGAAGGTAGGGTAGTGAATACCCCACGCGCCTTCTCGTGCAAAGAAGTCGGCGCGCCCTCTCGAAGGTTATACTTACTGATTCGCTACCTCTCAGAGAGAGAGAGAGAGAGAGAGAGAGAGAGAGAGAGAGAGAGAGAGAGAGTAGTGTTCTCTGGTAACTAACCAAAGACTTTTGTGGCAGCAAAATTCACCCCTTTCTGTGACAAAGTTTGATTAAACATTGAATGGTGTAGATCAGTGTTTTTCAAATTTTTCGATTGTGTGACCCCCTTCCAAATAAAAATATTCTATTTATCTTCTCTTTCTTGTTCCGCTTGCCTTTAAATCGTTGGACGAAGTTTTTTATGTATTTTTCAGTTGTTGTTGTTGTTGTTATTGGAGTTTTAGGGCGCTCAACACCGCGGTCATCAGCGCCCTGTATTTTTCAGTATGGGACATATTATCCTATTTGTAAATGACTTGACGACTGTTTCCCATTTCAGACAATACTCAGAAGCGAATTATAGTCATTACGAAAGGCCACACTGTATAGACAAGAAGTAAATCTTTTTTTTTCTGATTTTACAGAATTAAGTAGTGTATCAAGTTCTTTTACCTATCGATTGGTTCCTGAGAACAGTTTTCAGACTTTGCACTTATTCATCCTTAATACACTGTATTATAAAACAACCTATGATCAAATCATAATAAATGTTATCCAATGACGGAACGGCCATTGTCCGGCTGAACACAAAATCTTGACTTATCTGTGAGCAGAACCTGGCGGAATTGGTTATGTCTCCAATCCTGATGTTCCTGCGCCCAGTTTCTGCGGAATAAACGGTGCTATGGTTTCAATGAGACTCACACCATAGACGTAGCGGTCACATTCCGGAAGGCGATTTCGGGCTGTTTCTGTGACATTGCGTGTCCTGTTGCTGTCTAAAGGGTAAGGTACTGCTGAGTTGCATTCGGCCTCCTGTCTCGACGGCTGTTAACCGAAGATAACGGTCTTCTCTTGCCGAAGTTCCCATGGACAACCTTGGCCTCTCCTTCTTTCAGTTCCTAGAAATTACACTTTGGGACAGTCCAGCAGATGCAGCCGACTTCCTCTGTATCTGTCACGCTTCTAACATTAGGCTACTATTGCTCTCACTGCCATAGCTTCGTGTAAGTCACGTTGCTGTTGTATTGAACTACCTGCACACTACACTGTCTGACCCTTACTGCTTGTGTGATGCGTATGGTACAGTGAACACAAGTCAACTCCTACCCGGTCTGGAGAAACTTTCTGTTATTACCACTATCTCGGTTGCCGTAATTATTGTTGTTTCCACTCCGTAGACCCGACAGAAATGCGTCGAACCATTTTAGTCCATTCTGTTGATTTAGTTATTTATTTATTCGTGTCAGAAGCATCTTATATCATATACATCTGACACAAAACGTACCTGGAACACGAATACAAAAATGAAAATCAGTAAATATAAAAACGCATTAACCATTAATAGTACACATATTTAAAAGTCCAATTTTTTAACAATACAAAAGTTTTTCCCCGGGGTAAACTATGCTAGCCCAAACCCTGGCTACATCACACGCATAACAAGTAGCACCAGTCAGATCCTCCATGATACAACAGGCTGGACAAAGCTCACACTTTAGCAGATGCTCGACGGTTTGTTCTTTTTCACACTCGCACATGACAAATGCGTCAGAGAGGCCCCACTTTCTCATGTAGATTTTTGTTCTTGCTACATTGGTCCGCAGTTTATTACGGGACTTCCCCGTCATCCAGTCCTCGAAGCCAGGTGGGAGCACTTCCTGTGGGGTCATCTAGGCACCAAGGTCCCCGCTCTTTGCTGTCACGTCTCCAGCCTGGTCAGTTGAGGCGATTTGTCGAGCTTAGTCGTTGCACATAGGAAGATTTCTCTTTGAGTCTGCTATGGGCAGGCTGGTAACCAAAAAGAGGATGTGTTGATGAAGTCAATGCCTTTGTTCGTTTCATTCTGTCTGATTTTTCCCAGAATCTGAGGCCGCGCTATACCAGCAAGGCAATGTAGTTAACTAGCGTTGGCATTAGGCGTTCCGTGACAATGCAGCAAGTTTCGCGTAGAGCCACATCCATTTGCTTATCGTGACATGAGTTATATCATACTGGACACGCCTATTCTGCAGCTGAGTAATATAGGCACAGAGCTGTAGTCCGTAATGTATTGGGTTGTGCACCCCAGTTTGAGATTGAAAGCTTGCGAACAATATTATTTCTAGAAGTTACTTTGCATTTGGTGTTCATACAGTGCTACTGTGCTCTTTGTAGGTAAGCGTTCGGTTAAGAGTCACTCCCAGATATTTAGGGGTGGCGTTGTGTTTAGTGAAATACCTCCCAGTTTATCTGTAGGGGCCTTGACACCTCTTTGGTTTTTATATGAAAACCACAGGTTTGAGTTTTTGAAGGAATGGGTTTGAGTTGATTTTTCCTATCAAATGCTGTACGCTCTTCAAGGGCTCGTGATAGCTTTTCTTCTACAATCTCAAAATTATCTGCTTGGACGATGGCAGCACAGTCGTCTGCATATATGAAGTTCTGGGTATGTCTGGGAAGGGACTGGTCATTGGTGTATACTGGGTGTTACAAAAAGGTACGGCCTAACTTTCAGGAAACATTCCTCACACACAAAGAAAAAAAAATGCTATATGGACATGTGTCCGGAAACGCTTAATTTCCATGTTACTTCTCTTCAAATCACATTAATCATGGAATGGAAACACACAGCAACAGAACGTACCACCGTGACTTCAAACACTTTGTTACAGGAAATGTTCAAAATGTCCTCCGTTAGCGAGAATACATGCATCCACCCTCCGTTGCATGGAATCCCTGATGCGCTGATGCAGCCCTGTACAATGACTTACTGTATCACAGCCGTCCACAATACGAGCACGAAGAGTCTCTACATTTGGTACCAGAGTTTTAAAATGCCTCCATAAATGAAAGTGAAGAGGGTTGAGGTCAGGATAGCGTGGAGGCAATGGAATTGGTCCACCTCTACCAATCCATCGGTCACCGAATCTGTTGTTGAGAAGCGTACGAACACGTCGACTGAAATGTGCAGGAGCTCCATCGTGCATGAACCACATGTTGTGTCGTACTTGTGAAGGTACATGTTCTAGAAGCACAGGTAGAGTATCCCGTATGAAATCATGATAACGTGACCCAGTGAGCGTAGGTGGAAGAACATGAGGCCGAATCAAGACACCAGCAACAATTCCTGCCCAAACGTTCACAGAAAATCTTTGTTGATGACGTGATTGCACAATTGCATGCGGATTCTCGTCAGCCCACATATGTTGATTGTGAAAATTTACAATTTGATCACGATGGAATGAAGCCTCATCCGCAAATACTAAAATGAGCTCTAACATGGAAATTAAGCGTTTCTGGACACATGTCCACATAACATATTTTCTTTCTTTGTGTGTGAGGAATGTTTCCGGAAAGTTTGGCCGTACCTTTTCGAAACACCCTGTATATTGAAGAGCATATGGGCCGGAAGATCTTGTTTTTATTTCTCCATCGGCTTTTCTGGCCCTGTAACTCCACGAAAAATCTCCGGTTAAAATCCATGTTAGGTTGTAGTCCTTGCATTTGTCATATAGTTCGGTTAGCAGACGCCAGTGGTTGACTGTGTCGTAGGCTGCTGATAGGTCTATGAAAACTGCTCCCGCTATCTGCACCGTCTTTTATGTATATTGTCAGTCTCATCATTTGTGCAGCGCTTCCCTGGTCGGAAATCAGCTTGCTGATACTTCCGATCACAATACTTCACAATCTAGATACCTCAACTGATCCCTAATTTTCCTGACCAGTGTAGAATGTACTGTGATCGATTACAGACCACGTGTTCTGTGATTTTGGCTGGGTACGCCGGTAAACAGAGTGGAGAGGGTGCGTCGCGTGCTGGCCCTGGTTAGCGGTGTCCCCTAAATCGGCCCGGTGGCCTGACGGCGCCAGGTATTTGTCAGGGCAGGTCCGGCGCGCCGTCAGTCTCTCGTCCCGCTGACAGCCAGCCACAGCCACCATTCCTGCGCTCCTTTTTCTGCGCCGCCGGAATGCCTCACTGCTGACGGCCGTCCGTCTTGTCGCCGCTTCCTCACCTGTCCAGGCAGTTCCTCATCACGACACCCTTTTCCTGGTGTCTGCAGGTGGCAGCTGTATTGAATAACACGCCTGTGTTTGATTTCTCTGTCTGTGTGTGTGTGTGTGTGTGTGTGTGTGTGTGCTGACCACATCGGTGCACAAGTAATCCACTCTATTTCAGATTCATTATCACAGATTATAAATTATTGAAACATCATTCTTCGGTTTTTATTTGTATCTGACTGGTGTGCCGTACTGTAAGGGGTGCCATACAGATACGTTCTGTGTCTGCTGTTTTTCAGGATGATACAGGATCTTATACAAGATGAATCAGCTGATGACTTTTTATGAGGTTCTTTCAGAAACTAAGTCTCCCTATTTTTTAAAATACCAATATATTTTTATTTAGTTGACTCTCAAATATGTAGTCAGTGTGGCATATGGAAGTTGTATAGGGCGTGGAGTACTGTTCAGGTAGCCTAATTGTAATGTGATCACTCTCGAAAAGTGGGAAACCCGGGTTCGAGTTCCGGCCGGGGACAAATTTTCATATATCACCATTTTGTAGTATATCTATTGCTTAAATAGTTAAGCTGTAACAAATTCCCCATTCTGAATAAAACAGTTACACGAAGAAAAAACTTTTTGGAAAGGTGCATCAAACTTTGAGAATTTTCTGGATCCACTATCCTGCGATATTTACAGAAATGGGGAAGATTCAAAACAAGATTCAATGTGTGGGTGCTCTAAGCCAAAACCGAAAAATCTACAAGGGGCCATAAGTGGATCTCTGATTGCTAGTACTGAATTGCCTCCTGAAAGCCTACCACTACTGTCTTGTACCTTTACTGATGACAATAAAATTGTGTCCTCGTGCTATTATAAGTAAAAAAAAGGAATGTTTGAGTCAAAACAGAGCAGCAACTTATATATACCCGAGGAAGGACTCCACGGTAAAGTCTGCCACATTTTTAGATTACAAAAACATACATAAGTTGTTTTGAAAGTCATTCCGCACTCAATTTATTAAATTTATTAACTTATTCATCTGATTATTGCACCCTCGGATTCTCACCTTTCCTGCTCTCCATAGAAGAGCATTTAAGCAACTTTATTTCCGTATGGAAATGGTTCGTGAACATAACGCGACATGTTCTTTAGCTCAAAAGCAAATGATTTCTACGGTGATGTAATCCAAAAGTTACCCAGCATTGGTTGACCTTCATATATCGTGTAGAATATATTCAAATCTCTGTTATGTGTATCTGTAGTGCTTATTACATTTATCGATAAACGCTACGAACCTATGCATCAACCTAACGGATGAAAAGCTTTCTTGGTAATATCACACTCAGGATGTTGTAGAAAAATTAATGCAGAGATCTTTGCTATAAGAAAAAATATCCATTTTCTCAGACCACGAAACGCGAAAGACTTGTTACATTTCACACTTTAAATCTGTACTTACTTACGGTACGATATTCCGAAAACCTACGTGCATTCACAAGGAATATTCTTGGCAAAAAAAATGGCCATAAAGAATATGGTCCCGCCTTTTTATGATCATTACACAAGCCGTTGTTTAACCATGTCTTCCATTTCTGAATATTGCTCTCATGGGAAATTATATTGTAAACTGATTCTTTAGGTGATTTCTTGCTACAGTTTACATATTTTCACTGTAACAAACTGTAGCTCTTTATGATTCTTATCTATGCAGCCTCTTTTGTCGTTGTCAAATTTGCTTCGCTTTGCTTTCATACAGTCCCGAGGAACCTCAAGAAATAAAAATTCAATTTATTTACTATAAATTGGTAGGAGAGATTGTGATACTTAGAGCTTAGAAAAATACGAAGTTTTGTAATCGGTATATCAGTCTCGCGACTGACTTGAGAATCAGGAGGACTCCAACGCAGCATGTTCTATTTTCTGCATTTTTTGTAGTTAAAATATGAGATTGTGTTAGCGCAATATTTGTAAACATTTCGCATTCTACACATTTAAGTGTTGTATAATAATTAATGCCATTTAGATATATAGTAAATTCTTCATGCACAATATTTGTTGTGAATCAAATTATTCATATTTTAGAACTATTGATTTAACATGGGGATAGTTAAGCCATACTTCTTCAGTCGTGCGCCATCTTGTACCTTGAAAGAAAGAAGGTGTTTTAAGGTTGGAAAAGTGATACTGGCAAATAAACTGAATTTCTTTTATGTCATAACACTCTTACATGTCGCGGGCCGCATGCGCGCTACGCTGAAGGAACCAGAATGTCTTCCTAGGCCGAAAGGTCGGGGTAACCCGCTGAACCTCCTTCGTGCTATGGATTGCGACTTGCAATTGTCCCCCATAAACGAGGAATTCCCAGTAAGGGCGAGTCATAAGTTCGCGTTGATTACGTCCCTGCCCTTTGTACACACCGCCCGTCACTATTACCAATTGAATGATTTAGTGAGTTCTTCGGACTGGTACGCGACATCGACTCTGTCGTTGCCGATGCTACCGGGAAACTGACCAATCTTGAACATTTACAGAAAGTATTAGTCATAACAACTTTAATCTGATATGACGATCCATTTTGAGGACGTATATTTTAACATGTTGACCATGTATGTTTACTCATTTTACATTTCGACGAGAAGCTCTTTATTTTACATGTTCTCCTATGTGAAGATGTATTAAACCTCTTAAGAAAAATAATTTGTTTTTTCTTGGACATCTTGACAGTTTGGCTTAACAACCTGAAGAAGGTGCATTTTATTAATATTAAAAACAGATTGCTCTCCACAGGCGTAACATGCCAGGTAACTATAAACTGTTAGATCTACGCCGAATCATCGTTGAGAAGTGGGACAACCTAGACCAGTGTTTTTCAACATATTCGAATATGTGACCCCTTTCCAAATAAAAATATTCAGGCGACCCCCTACAAATAAAAATATTATGGTGAACCCCCTCCCTCACGAACAGTAACTCAACTATGTTTTTCATGGGAAACTTTCCTTTGCTTCAGATTTCTTTCAAATTGTTAGGCGATTTTTTATATTATTCAGAATAGAACACGTTAGCCCATTTATACATGATTTCCAGAGAAATGTACAGGGTGTTCCAGCTATCTTGTCCACCAAAAATATCTCTGGAACAATAACAGCTATTGGGAAACAACTTTCACCGATATCAATGTACGGCTGGGGCCCATGAATGTACATATTTGGAAACATTCTAAAACGAAAGCAAATGTGTCTTTTAACACAAACTTATGTTTTTTTAAATGGACACCCTATATTTTTTTTCTTCAGCAATCCATAGCATAACAAATCACATAAACAATGGCGTTGATTGCATCGCAATATTCCAATTACATCCCGAGATATTGCGACGCGAAGTTGGCGCTTGAAAAACCCGAGATGCGCTGCTAGCGCACGTCCTGAGGCTCAGGCGTGAACGCCATGCTGCCCGTAATCGCGATGTGATTGACATGCGTAATCGCACTTCCATACTTACCAAGAGGTCCGAAACGAATAATACGGTCTGCTGTCATCCTGCATTAAAGTCGTACATTCCAGCAGGTATTTATCCTATAGGCTAGGGGTGCTGCGGTTCTGTAACATATCTGTGTACCGCAACGTTAGTCACAAAGTTAACTTCGATTATCGTTAATCCGTTACTAAAAACGTAATGCCGTACAACGTTAAAACTTTACTTTACTGTAGATCTAGCGCAAGTGACAGTGAATCATTCACTCATAATATTAAATTCATGTTGATGGTTTTACTGAAACGAGCAAGTGGACTAAAGGTTTTACCGTTGTTTAGGTAGAAATGTTTTGATTTGGGAAGTTCAGGCAAGACATAGAAGATGAATGTAAACATGTTTAACCAATTAGTTTTATCATCACATAATAATCAATGTTATGTTTTTCTAATGCGTTAGATGACAAATTGTTTCAAACAAATGTTTCTCAACATCACTGGGTAAAATGGCCCTTTGTAGAAACTTGCACTGTGATACCAGCACTACATACTAAAGATAGCGCTCACGTATCATGCTCAAAGTGGTAACCATTGGTTTGCATAAATAGGGTCACTCTGCGGATGAAGGATGCCCTACTTTGTGCTACTGTTTCCTCTTTGATGCTGTACAAGCATCAATAATGCGTTGCTTCATGTCCTCTCGTGTTGTTGGTTCATTCTGGTAAACAGCATCCTTCACAGCTCCCCCAAAAAAAAATCCAGCGGTGTAAGGTCCGGAGATCGGACAGGCCACCTAACTGGGCCACCACGTCCAATCCGCCTACCAGGGAACTTACGGTTCAGAAGTCGTCGTGCTCTTAAGTCGCTATGTGCAGGGCATCCGTCATGCTGATACCACATGACCATTCTCCTGTTCAGAGGTACGGTGTCCAAGAGAAAAGGAAGATTGTATCGTATAAATCTGGAGTACTGTCTGCCATTTTGGACGCCATTAACAAAGAAAGGTCCGATAATGGCATCTCCAATAATCCCACACCAAACATTCACTTTCCACGGACGTTGATGCTCTACCTGACGGAGTCATTTTGGATTGTCTGCGGACCAATAATGCATATTCCTCATATTGACAATTACTTTGTTGGAAAATGATGCCTCGTCGGTAAAGAGAACATCTGCGAAAAAATTTGGATTAGTCAGACGTTTCTGCTGAGCCCACCGACAAAATGTTACCCTTTTGCTGAAGTTATTTCCATGAAGATCTTGGTGTAAATGATCATGGTAAGGATGAAATTTATGACGTTGAAGAATACGCTGTGCACTTGATATCGACACACCAACTTCACGTTCAATTTGGCGTGTGCTGATGTGAGGATTCACAGCCACTGTAGCGAGCACAGCAGCTTCAGCACGTCCATCTGTGCGTGTTCTAGGGCGATGTCTAGGTCTTGGAATAAAGCTTCCCGTTTCACGTAGACGAGATGTGAGACGACCAAACATCCGGCGCGAAGGCGATAGCTTGTCAGGGAATCGTCTTCTGTACAGTCGTTCTTCCTGAACAGAATTTCGCCCGCCTACAACAGGGTTCAGTACAAGTATGTAGAGTAGAAAACAGACATATTAACGTAATAATCATAATGTTCTCTAACAGTACTATAAACAAACAAGCAATCTAATAACGTATTTCCCGTCAACGTACATTATCCATAGATCAGCAGCCTTTCTATCATGTCTTCATGTGTGCACATAAAACAGTATAAGTCCCACTACACAACGTTTATTCACAAAGTGTACTACCTCCGTGCCGTCACTAGATTACTCTGATGCACGACTACACTGGCAAGCGGTGTACTGCACGCCAAAGCAACAACAAATGGGATTCTCGGAGGGTGGTGGAGTACAGGAGTTTGCATGGGTCGCAAATCACAAACAAGGCAAAGTGGTAACTGGGGCTGTAGTGGGAACTACGCTGGACACGTGTTTAGGTAGATCTAGGCCCTGGATGAACGAGTGCGCGAAAGGCACAATGGGTCATTTAACGCATTCGATAAACCTTGTTTTGGGTGTGCAGGATAAGTAAGACAACCTGACTGGTGTATACCAATCGGTACTGGTGCATATTGTGTACGTAGACACATAAAACGTGCAAGAGGGAAACCATTAAGTGCTTATGAGTGTTGATGAGTGTTGATGACAGTAAACCGTATTCGTTTCGGACCTCTTGGTAAGTATGGAAGTGCGATTACGCATGTCAATCACATCGCGATTACGGGCAGCATGGGGTTCACGCCTGAGCCTTAGGACGTGCGCTAGCAGCGCATTTCGGGTTTTTCGAGCGTCATCTTCGCGTCGCAATATCTCGGGATGGAATTGGAATATTTCGATGCAATCAACGCCATTGTTTATGTGTTTTGTCATGCTATGGATTGCTGAAGAAAAAATATAGGGTGTCCATTTAAAAAACATAAGTTTGTGTTAAGAAACACATTTGATTTAGTTTTAGAAAGTTTCCAAATATGTACACTCATGGGCCCCAGCCGTGCATTGATACCGGTGAAATATCTGTTATTGTTCCAGAGATATTTTGGGTGGACAAGATAGCTGGGACACCCTGTATATATTAATTAACCAGTGTTTCGCATTTCAGGCAAGAGTCAGAAGCCAATTATGCTATTTAAGAAATGTCCCACTGTATAGACAATTTCTAAAGGAGTAGATCATATGTTTCCTTTTCTTTCAGAATTATGTCTTTCATCGAGATCTTTTCCTATCGATCGGTTGCTGAAAACAATTTTACAGACATCATTTGCACACAATAGTGTGAATGTTAAACAAGTAACTCCGAAATTTTAATATTAAATAAATTTACTCGGACATCACTGAACCTCTAGTTATTGTATGGTGCCACTAGATTCTCCTGGCGATCCCCCGAGCAAGACTATGCGACCTCCAAATGTTTGTATAGTTTAAAGGGCTTGACTACGGGGTCATCAGTCCCTAAACTTACAAACTACTTACGAACTAGCTAACACTAAGGACGGCACAAATATCCATGCCCGATGGAGGATTCGAACCCCCGACCGTAGTGGCCGTGCAGACCGTGACTGGAGCGCCTCAGTCTCCTCGGCCACCGCGGCCGGCTGCGACCTCCCTGAGGGTCGCCAACCACATGTTGAAAAAACTGATCTAGACCAACAGCTCCTTGATGATTTAGTGGACAGTATTCCACAACGAATACAGGCGTGCGTAAGTGCAAGAGGACGTGATAACGGGCATTAGGGATATGCTTCAATCTAGAACACAAATTCAGAATGTCTCGTTTTATGTCGTACAACTTGTCAGTTTCTGTTTTCATGAAGAATAAAGAGAATCGTAGTAATACAACACTTTTTTATGTGTGTATGTGGCTGCAAAGACCCGCTCGTTTAGCCGTGTGGTCTAACGCACCGTTTTCCGAGACGGGGAGGCGTACCTGTCCCGGTTCGAATACCCCCGGCGGATTAACGAAAGGGATCGGAGTATCAGCCATTCTGGATGTGTGGTTGCGTAAACTTTCCCGGCGTAATTACTGATAGTATTCATCTCAGGTTTGCAGCGGGATACCATCGTCAACTAAACACAATATTTCGGCGGACCAACTGGCTGCCTCTTCAGGTGAGAGTGTTAATTACACTTACTCACCGGAAACTGAGACAGAACAGAAACAGCGGCCCCTTTATACACCGCTGTCGATCCACCGAGCGTGCGCGGAACCAAAGTAGAGGCCCTGTTTCATCATCCAGTTTTTCACTAATTAATAACAAGGACTTTTCAAGAGGAACCCAGGTAAAAAGGGAAACAACATCAAAATTGACAAGCAAGAACAGTAGCATTTCCTTTATCGGCCGGAAGAATAACCGAATCCTTATCTTCTCTCAAAGACCGGATCGCCGTCCTCTCACTACTTGGAACATTGCTACTTGGAAGAGGTGCTCTGCGAAGTTTGTTGGCAACCTCTTGCCTCATTTCATCAGCCTGATCTTCTGGAATACGAGATGCAGCTTGCTCAACAGCACAATTAAAATCCATAATCGGGACAACCTTACGTGTGGGTGCAAAATTAAAACCTTTTTCCAAAACCGACAATGCAGCGTTGTCCAGTTCTTCATCTGTAATATTGACCACGTGGAGACTATGTTTCCAAGATGAATCTTTTACTAGATGACTCAGCCTGCCATGTTATTGTTTTATTCGTTCAGCTCTTGCTGAACATTTTCTGAATGAGGGACACAAGATGTTATATGATGCTTCCCTCTACTGGGAAAGTGTTCTTAGAGAATCCATGGAAATTCGTATGGCCGATAATATTATTAATAGGGACAAGGGCTTCTCTCTATCTGATATTAAGCAACAACCGTCTTCATTTCGACCTGAAATTTCTTTTAAAAAGTCCTGTTTCGACCCATCGTTTTGCCGATTTTCTCCACCGGCGCGCTACTAGTTCTATTGCGCCCAGAGGGCCTCTACTTTGGTTTCGCGCGCGCGGTAGGTCGTCAGCGTGTATAAAGAGGCCGCTTTTTCTGTTCTGCCTCAGTTTCCGGCGAGTAAGTGTAATCAGCGCACTCACCTGAAGATGGCAGCCAGTTGGTCTGCCGAAATATTGCGTTGATTTGACGATGGTATCCGGCTGCAAACCCAAGATAAATAATATCATCCTGGATGTGGTTTTTAGGCTGGGCGAATACCGGGCTGGTACCTTAGTCCCGACTCAGTTACATGTTTCGCAATCATTTCGTAACACTTTACACTGTCGCTAATTAGCACTATACGCAGACATTTGGGGTACACATTTCCTCCCGGGAGGAGGGGGGAGGGCACGGGATGGTGACAAGACAGTCATCCGGCCACCCCGTAAATATTAATATGGCAAATCCGAATTAAAAAAGCATACTGTGCGTATGTGGGAAGATGTCTAAAGAGAGAGAGAGAGAGGAGAGAGGAGAGAGAGAGAGAGATAGAGAGAGATATGGAGAGAGATTATAAATCAATGTATGGTTTCGTAATGAATGTTGTCAGAGAACTCTGTCATTTTAACACTGAATATATTTCGCATAGGTATACGTTTTTGTATTACTGAACCCCTGGTTACTTCCTCCCGTGACGGAGAATCCTCGAGCAGCACTTCGCGACCCCCTGCGGGTCGCGACCCACAAGTTGAAACACACTGGTCTAGACCAACAGCCCCTTGATGATCTCCCTACATAGCGAGGTGGCGCAGTGGCAACGGACTGGACTAGCATTCGTAAGGACGGTGGTTCAAATCCACCTCCGATCATCCAGATTTAGGTTTCCCCTGATTTTCCTAAATCACTGCAGGCATTTTCTGGGATGATTCCTTTGAGAGGGCCCGGCAAATTTCCTTTCCCAGCCTTAATCCAAAGCTCCGTCTCTAATGACCATGCTGTCGATGGGACGTTAAACCCTAAGCTTCCTTACTTCTTCGATGATCTAGTGGACAGTATGCCACGACGAATACAGGCAAGCATCAGTGAAGGAGGACGCGTTACCGGGTGTTAGAGGTATCTGTGTATGTAGCAATCTCCAACACAGATTATGAAATGATTTCCAGTCCATGGTGTACAGCAATCAGTGAGAATAAATATTCCTTCAAACCGTCATGATTGCAAATTTTTTATTAGTTAATGACGCGTTTCGCCCTTTAGCAGGGCATCTTCAGATTATCTTCGTGACAGAATTTACACAAAATTACAAGGCGGAATTACAAACGGGTATAATGGTACATGGGCTTATTTTGTGTTAAGAAGACAGTATAAATGGTAAACAAAGCTTACATTTCGCTCTTCGTGGTGTGACACCGTAAGTTGTTTTGTGGTGTTTCTATTTTTCTGGAATTTTTTGGATTTCCTTGTCGCCCTACAAATGATCGGGTAACAACGAATTACAGTTGGAACATACTCGGTAAAAATGTGAGAAACATAAAACCGATTTTTAAGATTACCTTAATAGAAGCGGTGGTCTCTGGTGATACAAGATAAGCCCATGTTTACAATAACGCTCACGGGCGGTGGGCGGGCGTGGTGGGCTGCTCCGCCGACTTGTACAGACTAACTAAGGGAATGTGGGTAGGGAGTGTCACAGGAAGCCGATGTATGATTCGGGACGGGTGAAATCCAGCTATCTGAATACAAATTTAACGAAAGGGCGAAAGGGAGGTTATTAAGCAGGACAGAAGTTTATAATTTATGTTGGTATTTATTTATAGAAACACCGCAAAACAACTTACAGTTTCACAGCACGGAGAGCGCATTGTAAGCTTTATTTACCATTTATACTGTCTTCTTAACACAAAATAAGCCCATGTACCATTATACCCGTTTGTAATTCCGCCTTGTAATTTTGCGTAAATTCTGTCACGAAGATGCCTTGCTAAAGGGCAAAACGCGTCATTAACTAATAAAATAATTTGCAATCAAGACGGTTTTAAGGAATACAGATTATGAATGTCTAGATTATGTCGCACAACTTATTAATTTCAGTTGTCATGAGCAACAAAGAGAATCGTAGTAACATAATACTTTTTTGACGTGTGTATGTCACTGCAGAGGCGTTATTGGTGGTGTAGTGTTTGGGTAACTGCCTCGCGCTGCACGGGTTCGCCGCTGGGCCGGAGTGCTGGCCGTGGCATTCCTCGGCTCATCCTTTGTCCGGCCGCATCGGCTAATTTATGGGGTCGGGCGCGCTCTCATCTCGTTAGCACAAAATTTGTTTGCGGGCCGGTGACGGCGGCTATCGGCGGGCCCGGCCTTATACAGGGCGCGCATCTGCACCTCGCCTCCTCTCCTAATGGCGGCCGCTGATCCTTACCTCGCCGCAGCACACTAAACACGCGCCCCGCCTGCCGCCTTAATTGGGCGGCCGTACTCACCTGCTGCAGCCACAGCCATTACTGGACCGCCGACGCTGCTACTGCCACTGCTACTGCCACTAACAGTCGGCCGACCACCCTCTTTTCAATACTTTTTTTGCGGTTTCAACTGTTTTTCATTTTTAAATCGCAAAAATCAGCTCAGAAGCGTTTCACTACCAGGAACAATTAAACAAATTTACGGGCAAGCGTGCTGTGCGACGGACGCTACAGTAGGGCACTCGAATCGCTTTTTAGGGTTGAGTATGTCAGTCAGTAAAAGTGCAGCCTTTTATGGTATCACTCGCAAGGAGAGGACGCCCACTCGTCAATGCCCAATTCTTCCCAATTTTCGATGCAAGTAGAGCGTGATGAGACATGAAAGTGGCCAAAGTGCGACCTACAGATGACCAAGCGTTTAGGAAATAAAGAGGAATGTTTGTAACCTCAGACATTTTCTGTGAGAAGTGCGACTGGAAAAGTTTTATTTATTTATTTATTTATTATTTTTTTTTTTATATTAAAGACATTCAAACAATGTACTTATTTGCTACAGTCGCTATATTATAATACTAGCTGAACCCCCGCTGCTTCGCATGCGTAGGCTGGTTGGTCTGCACCAGTTGTTTCTTTTTAATCCTGATGAAGAATCCATATCTTCAGTTTCGTAGTTATAGCTTGGAATTTGAGTTACCAGCACCAAAATTGGCTTAGTAGCAACGTATTTTCAAAAAATGTTTCATCCCCTATTTCACCCCCTAATTGATTAATTTTCTGAAAATACCGAAACACGTGTCTTTTTAATTCTGACCAAGAAAACATATACCAATTTTTGTGGTTGTAGCTTCAAAATCGCCTTATTAGCAAAAGATCTTCGAAAAACATCCTCTCTCCAATTTAACCCTGTTGATGGTTGAATTTCCAAAAATACCGAAACATGTATTTTTTAACTTCCAACCAACTATGCAAATATCAATTTTTGCGGCTCTAGCTTCAAAATTGTATCAATAGCAACGTGTTTTCAAAAATAATTTTTGATCCTCTATTTAACCCTCTTACTTGTTGAATTTCCAAAAATGCTAGAAATCATGGATTTTTAATTCTGATTCCATATCGGAAGTTTCGTAGTTGTAGCTTAAAATTTTAGTTAATAGCAACATATTTTTGAAAATCAATTTTTTGGGTCACCTATTTTACCGCCTTATTTGTCGAATTTCAAAAAATGCCGATAATGTCCAAACATCGCTTCTTAAATGACGCCTAGAGAGTAAGATCAACACCCTCCACAAATTTCAAGTTTCTATCTTCAGTGATTTGGGCTGGGCGATGATGAGTCAGTCAGTCACTCGGGACACTTCCTTTTATAAAGAGAGATTTCTTTATTTTGTACAACTAATTGTACTGAAGCTATGTCACCATTTTCAAGTATTTCTGTAGAACCAGAGACGTTTTTAAAAATCATTTACAAAAAAATTAAAAATAAATAAATAAATAAAATAAAAAATAAAAAAAAGCAAACCTCTCTCCAAAATTAAACTAAAGTACTCTCTCTGTACTAAGACGAATGATTATCAAAATAAAAAAAAATGAAACATCCTGTCTAAAATACTGGATTCCTGTATCAGGTTGTTACATAATTCCTGTAATAAGAGAACAGGTCTGGGATGAATTATTATAAACTTTCTTATTATGAACACTTGTTAGCTCTCTTGACTGGAAATCTGTTTGTTCTCATGACAGGACTGTCAAAAGCAGTCTTGCAAAATGGTTTCACCAGTTTTGTAATTATTACTGAAGATTGTAGGTTAATATTATCGAAGTTTTCCTGTATAGGGTTCCCAATGTGCCTGTCTGAGCATGTGGGAACACCTTTGTCATCTAGAAGTAATCATTAAGCACAGCTGCTCTATGTGCAACAGCAGGAAACTTACTAACTTGTACAGCAGTTTAGTACTTTTCCTAGATGAGAAGGTTGGTACGTTGGGTCATAATAAGCATATTTCACATAGCAATTCGTGTTTGCATCCCTTAGCTTACGGCGCTAGGCGTCGTTGAGTAGCGTCGCGCCGCTAAGAGGGTAGGCAAACATCACGCCATCCGAGTCGTCACAGTAGCGGGACTGCAGGGTCACGTTTCCAATGTATTTGTGACACCAAGATAAAGAGAGTCGTCGGGTTGAAGGTTTATGACCTTTATTTACAAAAGCTGTAATCGGCATAGTTGCAGATATGGCAGGCGGGACACACTGTGATTTCCTAACATTTCAAATGTTTGTAGAGTTTATGGGACTTAACTACGGGGTCATCAATCCCTAAACTTACAAACTACTTATGAACTAGCTTATACTAAAGACGGCACAAACATCCATACCCGAGGGGGGATTCGAACACCCGACTGTAGTGGCCGTGCAGACCGTGCGTACAGCAGCGTTTGGCCGCGTTGGAATAGCCGAGCGGTCTAAGGCGCCTCGCTGCGGAGTGCGCGGTTGCTCGCCTTCGGACGTTCGAGTCCTCTCTGGGGCATTGTGTGTGTGTGTGTGTGTGTGTGTGTGTGTGTGTGTGTGTGTGTGTGTGTTGTCCTTAGGTTAGTTTACCTTAATTTAAGTAGTTTGTAAGCTACGGACTGATGACCACGCAGTGGGGTCCGATATATTTACAAACATTTGAACACCAGCGTTTGAAGAAGAAGCGTTAGCAGACTCAATAAGCTCGCAGTGAGTTGCACATAATTTGGCGTGTATGGTATGAAGGTGATTTACACCTCTACCGCTTTCAGAAGGTTCAAGCCCTTAATGCGAAGGATTTTCCACGTCGAATTCTGCCAGTGGGTTTTGCAGACGTGTGCCACTCAACCAGAATTTCCAAACCATGTACTTTTTACGCATGACGCATCCTTTACAGGAGAGGGTATGTTCATCAGCCACAGTCAACACGTGTTAACATGGGAAAATTCTCACGACGCCTTTGTTCATGGTCACCCAGATCGCTTTGCTGTCAATATTTGGGCTGGCTTGGTAAGCAATAATCTGTTCGACCCATACGTTGTTACCCCGGCGACTGAAAGCAAACATCTACCTAACTTTTTTACGAGAAACGTTGCGAGAGTTATTGGAACATGTTCCACTCAATGTGCAACTGCAAATGCGGTACCAACACCATAGTGCATCTTTGCAGTTTGCACGTGCAGTGCGAATGCATTTGGATGAAACCTTTAGTGAGAACTGGATAGGGCGAAGTGGGCGGTTGCGTGGCCAGCACGTTCCCCTACTTGACGCCCATTGATTTCTTCTTCTGCGCCCCCTGAAATCTGTTGCCTACGAAACAGTCATTGAGGCTGATATAGAGCTGATAGCTTGAATTATGGCAGCCTCCGGTGCAATATCCACTTTGCCAGAGATGTTTGAAAGAGTACGGCAATTACTGCAGCGCGGTTACACGACGTACAGTGAAGCAGGACGGCGTACTTTCGAGCACATTTTTTAACTGTTGTCAAATAAAGGTTTTAACTAACCCGACTACTCATTTACCATGCTGCTAGAAATACACTGAAGATGTTGTCTTGAAAATCCGCTACTGCGACGATTCGGACAGAACGTTGTGTGCGATCCCTCTTAGCGCGCGCCACGCTCTTCAACGACGCCTATATAACGACGTACGCTAAGTGTTACGGACATGGGTTGCTATGCGAAGTACGGCCATTTCTACCAGCCCGTTCATTTTCTGCATTCATTTCAGATACACCTTGTATATCTAATATATTTCCTGCTGTAAAGCTGCTCATCCATCACAGTGCCCAGGTACTTCAAGTAGATTACTGATTCCGTTTCAGTTTCTTCTATTGACTAGGTTGCTTGGATACTTTTCTTAGAGAAGCCGACAACTTTGGTCTTTGAAGTGTTGACAAAAAGGCAAAACTGACCTTCCATCATCTGGTGAATCTAATTACACAAGGAGGCAAATAAAACAAACGTATTTCAAAAGATGTTTTGCAATAGACATACACGAAACAAAAATTTTGTGCTTACGAATCCGTTGAGAGTGGTATAGGAAAATAGATATTTTCATACATATAACTTGGATGTTACTTTCTCTACCATGCATTAAATTCTCTAATATAATACTTGAGCTCAATATGCTACTAACTTCTGTCCTGAATGCCGATCAGGTTTTATGGTAGAAATGACACAGCGTTTCGTGAAATTGCCTCCGCAGACATTCAGCTTTAAAAATCAGACGTTTATAAACCTAAGGGAACAAACTGTTGATGTCATTAGTCCATAGACTTACAAACTACTTAAACTAACTAATGCTAAGAACAAAACACACGCCTATGCCCGAGGGAGGAGTCGAACCTCGGACGGGAAGCGCCTGTGCAGTTCGTGGCATGACGCCCTAGACCGTGTGGCTATACCGGCGCAGCATTCATATTTAAACTGTTTGTTTACAGTAACATACGATTACCGGACAGCTGCAACTGTTAGGTTGCATAAGTTGTTAGTAGTGTGAATGAAAATGTCGTTATGAGAAGTATGTAAAACACTTTGTTTACTGGCGTTGTTATTTGGCCCAGTTTTATGTAAAGAGTAATTTTGTGGTCATTTGCTACCAGAAAACAAGTAAGCTGAAACTTTTTCAATTCTTTGAATAGTTACAACGAGGGAAATAGAAAATGAACAAAGTAGGGAGGAGGAGATGGGGGGAGAGAGATAGGGGATGCGAAGTGGGTGTACAGAGTGTAGAAAGCGACTGCTTTTCAGAAGGGCAACTGTGTGTTGCATGCTCCAGAGGCACTAGACCGTCAGTTTATGTTTACGAAGAAAAAAAAGAAACAAATCATTCCATTTTCTTTGCAGTGAATAATGACTGAAATATTTTTTTTCTTTCATACAGCCACAGAAGAGCAAAACGGGGTATTGATTTGCCTGATGCATTTTCTCGGCGCGGCTTTGTTCACAAGAGTTCCGTTATTTCCTTTCCCATTCGCTTCACACCAAGCTGAGCCACAGAGAAGCGTGTTTGGCTTTAGCTAGTTCAAATGTTCAAATGTTTGTTAAGCTTATGGGACTTAACTACGGGGTCATCAGTCCCTAAACTTACGAACTACTTATGAACTTCTTACGAACTAGGACGGTACAAATATCCATGCCCGAGGGGGGATTCGAACCCCCGACCGTAGCGGCCGTGCAGACCGTGACTGGAGCGCCTCAGTCCCCTCGGCCACCGCGGCCGGCCTTTAGCTAGTAACTCGTTTCCTTATATATATATTTTCCGAGCTTGATGAAATCTTGACATTTAACCTTCAGGACAAAACGAAGATAACCGTCTGCGTAAAATTTCCTATGGTGCATGGCGGAGGATACTTAAGGACTTCGACTAATTACACGTTCTTATTTATGATCTAGAAGATATTTTGCACATTTGACGATCAAAAGTAGAGGAATATCATTATCTACATATTTATTACGGTGCAAGCCAGAAAGTGCCTTACAGGAGACTTTGACACGATTTTACTAACTACCATCAATGTTGGCTCATGCAAAGTTTTTTTTTTATAATCCGCAAGTTACCGTATGCTGTATGGCAGAGGGTACATTGCAATGAACTGTATACTGTTTCACCGTTCACTATGAAATTTGACAATTTTTCATGGAGATGTGGATGACGATATGACATAGAAATAGCAGCTGTGCACCTCCGGCCGCGGTGGCCGAGGGGACTGAGGCGCTCCAGTCACGGTCTGCACAGCCACTACGGTCGGGCGTTGGAATTCCCACTGGGGCATGGATATTTGTGCCGTCCTTAGTCTTAGGTAGTTCGTAATTAGTTTGTAAGCTTAGGGACTGATGACCCAGTAATTAAGTCCCATAAATTGTACAAACATTTGAACATTTTTGAGCTGTGCACCCCTTAAAATTAACCATCTCACTTCCATATTTTACCTTGCCGACCTTGCGCAACCGAGAAACTCTGCAAGGAAAAGAAGGAGATGAATTGAGGAGGCGGAGGAGGTCGACGGATGGCGGGGTAGAGAGACGGCCGTTAGAACGGAAGACGGAGTTGATCTGAGCGAGAGGAGAGATTAAGAACGGAGATGAGTGTGGAACCAATAAACAGGGAGACAACGCCGGATTATCCTTTAGTTAATAAATAGACACTACGTTATTCATATACAGCACGTAGGCGTTCACTTGCTGCGCTCACAGCTCTGCAAGTAAATCAGTCTCTTGTGAATACTACAACTCATTCTGATTAATTTTTCATCTTTTGCGTAGCAGTGCAACAGGACCGACAGAAGGTTTATTCAGCAGAGGGAATTGTGAGAGGTTGCGTGCTGGGTCGGAGGTATTTCGCTAAACTGGAATCTGGGAAAAACCCAGCTTAACGGCGGTTGCAAGCTGGGCGTCGAAGGCAGAATGGCGGCGATGGCTGAGACTACGTGGTAATACGACTGCACAAAATTCGATAGTAATTCTTCTTTTTGACGTGCAATAAATATACCAATGATATTAGAAGAATGAGCTGCTTTCAATGAAACTACAATCATGTAGATATCTCACGCAGATCGATAGTTAATATTTTTGTGTGTATATAATTTAAGAAAATTCATCGTAAAGATGGTGCAGGATCAGCAACTGGTAATATATTAAAAACAATTTATTTTTCCGTCACAGTTGCACTATTTAGGATTTGGTAACTAGTTTCGAACTTAATCGTCTATTTTCAAACCGTTGGCCTTATTCCAACCGTAATAATACACTGCATGAAGCAAATGACTGGTAAAATCTGTACATAATTACATTAAAATTTAAAATCTGTTAAAGTGGATGATGCAGCAACAGGCCTCCATCGCGTACTGTTTTCAAGTAATTTAAAACGAACGTAGAAATCTATTGCTTGAGAACATCAACAACAAACTATAACGTGAACGGAAAGCATTGGACACAGTTACCATTCGAGAAAGCCACGAACAAAATTCTTTATTCATGATTCATTGGTCTCTTATGTAATTACTTAAGTTTTATGTTGATTTATTACGGCAATAATGTCAGAACATTGAATCCTCAAACGTAAACAAAACATGAACGTAGCATTCTATATCTCTAATACGAGAGTTGAACTTAAATAGTGACAACTATTTATTCACAACTGATACAAAAGCGGTTCATGTTCGCACTCTTTACTGTACTTCAAAGTGTGTAGAACCTGCACGGAATTACTCAAGCACGCCTCCCGTCAGATAAATTTTTCAATCTTACCCTGCCCACTAGAAGTCAAACTCGTATTTTTTGTAGCCGCGGTGGAGTAGCCGAACGGTCTAAAGCACCTCGCTGCGGAGCGCGCGGTTGCTCGCCGTGGAGCTTCGAGTCCTCCCTGGAGCATGGGTGTGTGTGTTCGTCCGTAGGTTAGTAAGCTACGGACTGATGACCACGCAGTTTGGTCCGATGGATTTACAAACATTTGAACATTTTCGTAGTTGTTGTAAACTGATTCCCGTAAGAGTAGGGGCGTAGGAGTGCCTCCGCACTGAAGAACGCGTCACTGCCCATCATCGGCATATTGTATTAGTTGTATATGTATGTGGTGCCTGTTCTTTCGGACAGCCTAGAAAGCAGGATACTCGGGTTCGAACCCCGGCTTGGCACACATTTTCAACTGTAACCATTCGCAGTTAATGTCATACATTCCGTGAATATGAACGGTAAAGGATGTTTAATCTGGATTGTTTATCTCAAAGTTATTAGCAATTAACCCACTTTTTTTCTTGTTTCGACTAAAGCGTAGTACTTTCTCACAGTCAAATGTTTTCCCCCGACATTTAAATTCTAAAGTGAACCCCCCTTTATTTGATTATTAAATCGCAACCATATTGTCTCATTGAATATACAGAGATGTTACAGAGATGTTACAGCCCGCTAAATAACATTCTCAGAACTGAACTACAGTTAAAATCCTTCATAGATACTTCCATGACTTTCACAGCAGCCCAATTATTCATATGTTAAAGCAAATAAATTCAAACGTATAAGCTCTCAATCAAACCATATTGAAACCTATCTAAATATAATAGTGATTTCAGAATGAATAGTCCAGGTTGGAATTTAACAACATAATCAAGCTAGTTCGCAATTCCCGACAAATGCATTTAGCGAGTCACAACAGGCACATAAAAAAGACTGACACACGCAACTTAACTTTCGGCAACATCCTTTAATAAAAGAGACAGAATGTAATTCATTAATACATTCCGAGAAACGAATCAGTTAGACATGAGGTTTGGATGTTTGTAAAGTGTGTGTGGTTGTGTGGATGACACTATGTGTCTTTCTTTCTGGCGAAAGCTATGGCCGAGAGCTGTTGCATGCGTTGCAGTGCATTGTAAATTATCCTCATTACAATGTATTGCTGTGCTTTTATTTTTGTATTTGCTTTACGTATTTGTGTGTGTATGTATGTGTGTGTGTGTGTGTGTGTGTGTGTCTGTTTGTGTGTTTGTGTATGGAATTAGTACATCTACCGTATGCAAGAGGTTAGTCGTGAGGATAGGTGACATTGTTTGTATAGTGGTGAATTAGTATCCAGAAAAGGCAGCAAATTCATTGATAACAGTTCCAGAATGTGGCCGCTGTATTCAGTGTTACCTAGGCGGCCCTTCAACCTAGCAGGGTTCTCCGGTGAACTGGTTGAGATGACATACATGCCATGACTACAATTATACCGATCTGTTTTACACAGTGAATAATCAAATTATGAATATCTAGGATTAAGAAGGGGAATAATGTGGAATCTAATATTACAGAAAGTTGTAAAAATAAGGTGGATCGTCATCGTTTCTTTCGATGTGCGGCTCTTCTGATAATTTTCGTGTTTGCAGTCAAAAATCCTGGGTACGAGGTCCGCTGATTTGCAAAACGCTATTTTTACTTTACAGCCAAACATCTTGCTGCACCTCTGTGCCATTATCAGAGGGTTTTCTTCATTTATTTATGGTTGTGAAAATCAAAATAGATTGATTTTAGTACTATACTAAGTGTAAATATTAGGCCTAAAGAGTTGTACTTTTTGATATTACCTTGGTTTTTCATTTCGTGGTCATGTGGGACCCTTTACACATAATTACACAATGGTAGTGCTACCATCTGCAACCATTTCTAGCGTGAAAAATGTTCACAGGTATTATTTGATAGTACATGATACCATTATGTAATTATGTAGAAAGAGTGCTACATGACCACGAAATGTAAAACCTAGGTAATACCCAAAAATACGATTTTTAGGCCTAATATTTACACTTATTATAGTACTAAAATCAATCTATTTTGATTTTTCACAGTCATAAATAAATGAAGCAAAAAAAAAACTCTGATGATAGCACAGAGGTGCGGAAATATGTTTAGGCGTAAACTAGTGTTTTGTATGTCAAAGGGCTATCATACCCAGAATGTAAGCTGATACGTCTGTTACGAAATGGATTACTCAAAGTATTAGTGGACGTAACAAATACGCAGAAATTGCATGTTATACTAACAGATTAGTGAAATCCATTGGGTACACATAGGAATAGCTACCATATACCTGGAAGCGCTAGAAAATGTAAAAATTTTAAAAGATGCTACATCCAAAGGAAGTGTAAAGATCAGAACCATTTAGGAAGGCACGGTGGGTGACATCAAATCAGGTGGCAGCATAATTTGAGAGTCATCATTTACTCATTCTTATTACATATTAATTTTTTTACTTTTAAAACCTAGGTTGGAGCGTCAATAATATGAGGATAGGTAGCAACTAACCATAATGACTATTTCTAAACCGCTGAAAGGCACGTAGAAGAGACAATCACATTTACACAACTAAACTTTCAGACTAAGCCTTCATCAGAAAGGGATGCACACAAACACGCAGATATAACTCAAGCACACATGACCGTCATCTCTGGCCGCTGTATGGAGCGGTCATATGTGCATGAGTTATGTCTGAATTTTTGTGTGAATGCGTGTGTATCCCTTTTTAATGAAGGCCGAAAATTTAGTTCCATGAAAGCAGCTCAGCGACCGTCATTCAATTCTTTGGTACCTGTCCATATATTATTAATTTTTCAAACTAAACTAAATTTTTCGGAGACGGCGAGTCACAAACATCAGTCATATAGATACAGAGACTGAGGCATCGTATAAAAATTTCTACTAATGTCGAGATACGATGGTCTCCTGTTGACTAGACATTTGTGCTAACTACTACGCTACCCGGGCGCAATAGCTTCACACAACCCCACGGATTTAACCCTCATAATTCGAAATCCTCAACTCTCCCTCCGTCTACAAGATGTTCCGCTTAGAGCAACATCGCTAAAGCTCTACAGATCAGGCGAAAGAGAACATCTGCACAATAAGAAAGAGTGATCTTGCCTGAAACCCTGGTATAAGTGTTTTTATACAAATTAAACCATATGATTCAGGGACTTTTGCACATCGCAAATATCCATGATGTAGACAGTTCTCTTAACAGTTAATAAAATCAATTAATTAATGAGTGAAATTTGATTGATCTTTGTGTTTTAATGGTTGAATTTGAGCGTGACAGAAAAACTGTAAATACTTTCGGTTGTGCTGAGATGTGTTCTCTGTATGGTATCTCAGCTATGCATCTACAGTACGAAGATGGGTTTTAATCCTTAATTATACCATAATTTTTATTCTGTTACCCAGTCCAGTAAAAGATCAATTCAACGAAAATAGCATCTGACTTGTTTTTAGTGTGAAAAGAAAAAATTATTCCGGTACAGTATAACAAACCTACTGCCACACTGCTAGTATGATTGAGCTGAATCTGTCATTAACATAAATATCTCAACGATAGATCGCTGTTGCTCGTGGAACAATGTTGTCCACATTAATTAACATAAATGTGTTCTGAGTGTGAGAAACAAATCTCAATGAATTGAAATTCGTATTTAGTTATAGTGTATTTTGATGAACTTAACATTAGTGTCATTTTTTGAACTAGCTGTGTCCAATTAATTCCAAATTTGTAACACTGCTCTCAAAACTATCGTCAGAACTGAAAATGTTGCATATAATACTAACTACAAAAATCGCCATGGTGCAAAACAAATTCGCTAGTAAAATATCTCGGTTGTAGAAAAGAATTAATTACATTGAAATTGATTGTGAAATAAAGGAGCTACTGTGTCTTGAGTGAGAAATAAATCACGAGATACACAGTGTTAATTTAGTTCAAAATTATGATTGTGTGTTTTCAAAGAGAGCTTAAATACATTTCATTAAGAATATTCACTTCATTAAGTTATCATTTAAAATTTTGGTTTATAAATAAAAGTAATCCGCATGGTTAAACATCAATGTTGGGGAGTTTACTGTTGGAAAAGCAAATGCTATTTTATGGAACCGACAGATAAGTAAGGAAACAAGAAGAAGAAATCTTCAACACAGTTATTAAAAACATTGTAACATATGGATCAGAAAGATGGACTGTAAAATCACAAGTAAAAAAATATATTGAATGGGAGTCACCGGGAAGAAGGAAAAGAGCGAGGTCGTCAACAACGTAGATTCAAGGAATTCAGGCTGCTATCAGGAGAAAAGACGCTAATTATGGAGAGATAGAAAGAAATGGAGAGTGAAATTCAAATTACATGTATAATTTTGGTGTACCTGAAAATGTAAAATGATTTACTTTGTGAAACCACGTAATAAAAAAAAGAAAAAATGTTTCTCATCGTTTCAATTCCCGCAAACAAATAATATGTATTAGAACAATGTAGTTTCATAAAGAAAATAGAAATTTCACTTGCCATCGTTAGCATTACTTCAACACATCGTTCACGATACAAATAATTAAATACCAAATAACCTCTGTATTGAATGTCTGAGAGAAACAAGATCAAATAAATTATGCATACAAACAAAATAATCTAAACCTTACCGCATCATTCGCCTCAGAAAAAAAATATTTTTAATCCAAATGAATTATGAGAAAAAATCATCCTCATAATATTGTTTTATTACTATTATTATTATTATTATTATTATTTCTATTTCCAGTCTTTCAACTTATATAAAAAAGAATTCCATTCTGCTCGGCACTTCTCGCCTAACACTTATCGGCTGCCAACACATTTCTCACTCACACAGCCCATCTGCCCACTGTGCCCGACTCCATAAACATAATAATATAGCAAGGCCTCTGGTATAGTGCGCGTGCATACGAAAGATCTAAACATGTTCCCTACGTGGTCACAGACATTCAGTAACAAATAAATTACAACGAGAACCAAAACTATACACCTCTCAATGTGTACACTGAGACAGAAGCATCTTATGAATCTTTATATGAATGATCAGGAGACCCGGATTCGAATCCCGACCTTGGTACAATTTTTCACTCGGTACTTCAGTCTGTGTGTCACATCACTTATTTGTCGTAGAATTCGGCACTTGAATACAAGCGCACTATTCACTTTCCTATCACACGCAGCTACATCACCTGTACAGAAGAGCTGCGTAAAAGCACGTGAACTGTACCGCCAGCCAGCAGCTGTAACTGTTGAGTCACTCGACTAGAATTCCTGCTCCACTTCGCGGTTATAAGCGTGGCTGTCTTCCATTGTCTGCTGTGTGGTAGCACCTTCCTGTTTCCTGTGCAGGGATCGCAACGGTTTCCTGGACGAGAGCTCTAAACGATGTCGCACCCCGACAACTTCCGCCGATATGGACGGAAGGCTGACGCCCCGATGCGGGGATTAGGGTTCAAGTCGTTGCCAGAGTACGATCTCTAGGACGACGTATAATGACCAGCTTCTTTCCTCCTATCACCCTTAATTAAGGAGTCCGTCAATCAAGAATGACCGGGAACATATGTAGGGCCTACATTGTTCAATGGTTATGTGTTTATGGGTACATCACAACATCCTTTTCGTGAACCTGGAGAATTCGTAAGGCCATGTTAGATGGATCCTGCAGATTTCACGATAAATTTTCTTCTGTATCAGAAGAAATTAGTATTTCCGTTGCACAAGGTACTATTCTCCTCTGTATAAAAATGAAATAACATTTTACGCTGGTAACGTAGAAACCGTGCTCTTTGCTGATGATACAACCATTGTAGTTCAGTCCAACAGGAGAGAATTGTGTACCTAATAATATGACGTGGATGATAACATGACTAGTATGGTAAATTATTATACACTGAAAACACCGAGGGTTTCTGTTCAAGCCAAATCAGTCTTATTACACTTGGCAGAAAAATGAGTCACAATGAAATTTTTGAAAGAGATGGAAATACACAAATGCAAATATCTCCCCGGATAATAACCTTAATGAGAAGACTGAGCTAGTTACTCCTTTCTTAAAAATAAATAAATAAATAAAAAATAAAAAAAATCCAGAAAGTAATTTCTATGTTACAATTTTAAAAACAACTAGCTGCAGATCAAGTAAAACTTTGTTAACAGTATAAGTAGCTAAAAAATCAGCAATTTCCATAACACTAAATATAAATAGCACCTTGTAATTGCACATATTCACCTAACTACAATTGTATAAAATAATTTTCAAAGTTGTTCAAGATTCATTATATATACATCTTTACTGTAATCTTTGTAACTTATCACAGAAGCACAAAATATTTGGTGCACATGTTTTTTGCTATGTTTATATTTCTAGTCATTTGATGTAACCTGTGAAACGAAACATTTGGTGCAGTCTAAATGTTATCGTAATGATTCAACACAAGTGTTTAGTTATAAAAACCATCATAAATGCATTTGTGAGCCCTGGATAAAAATAACAAATGCTCCAGATACAAGTAAGTTTCGTCCTAAGGCAAGCCACATGTTTTACACATGTGTAACTGCAAATTTGATATATACCAACAAAAATCAACAGTAAACAATACACCAGATGCTTAAGTCTTGAAAGCATGATACCATCTGAAGATGAATGTAAAATTCGAAACCGGTAATAGCACTTTTAAATAAAGTTAAATAACATCAATTTTGGCTGGTTGCTGTTTCACACCATCAAGTTATTAAATAACTATACATTTTATCGTTATTAAAATAGTGCACTCTATAAAGTGAATGTGAGGCTGACAGCCAGGGATATTTTTCAAGAACGGTGGGGAAGCAGTGTCACAGTGACTTGTGACAACTCCTGGATCCTTCCATGGGTGAATCAGACGTGTTTCGAATGTGCGCGACGGATTACATAGATTGCTGGTCTGACGCTGCCCAGCCTGAGTGTGGTTTTGAGCAAAAACTTGTCTGATCACTAAACATCACCACAGACACTGACAGTTGAAAAAACTTATGAAGAAAGTTCTAAGAATAGTGATGGCACAAAAAAGTAAACATTTCTGTTGTTAAGTTAAATTCATATATTCGTAAGTTACTAAGTTACTATATAAATTTTTACAATAGCATCGGATGCTTCCTGAAACAATCTGTATAATCGTAATAAAGCACTAATTAAATAAACAATGAATGCAAAACAAGAATTACTTTTAGTGACACAACCGTATGCGTTTCATATGAGATCAAATGAGAGGACCAGTATCGATACATATTGGACCCAACTGTCTCTTCAAGTTAACCAAACACGTTTTTTCGCTTCTGTGCCTTCGTAAGGGGGAAAAAGGTTTTTTTCTTTCCACTGTCTTAAAATGTAATCTTAGTATGTCTTTTAAACAGAATTATTTTAGTAAAAATGAGGCTCCTTTCTCTTCACCACGCTCTATTAGAGAACGATGATTATAAAATAATGAAAATGTACAATTCATATATCACAAGTTAACATTTTTAAACAACATTAAAGTAATATAAAAGTGCCAATAAAACGTCAACAGACATCTCTTTACAGTGTAATTCATGTTATATGAATGTAATATGTGAACATAGAAAATCTGTCACCAATTTATAGCGAAGTACACTAGGACTATTACCATTCTTCCTAACATAGGAATAACAAATGCAGCTGTTACAACATAAGCAAATTACTTGCTAATAGAACCAATAAAAGATCTTGTGTAGAGCGTAAAAATAGAAAGAGAACGGGCAGTGCATTCGTTCATACGCTGGATGTCAATGGCATACTTAACCTAACAGAACACTCTTAAAATTAATTTATTCCAATTATACCCCGTGAAAAGATTATAAAGATTAAATTAGAGATATTCGAGCTTGCACAGACACTTGCCAATAACAGTTCTTCACGCGAATCATAAGAAGGAGTGACAATTGTACATAAATTACCCTCGACCACACACCACTAGATGATCTGCAGAGCACATGTTCCGATACAGTTGAAGATTTACTGTCCCCTGAGAATGTTCGGAAACCAATTTACTTCTTGGTGTATAAGCGATGTCAGAGCAATAGGAACGGAGGCAGGTTGTAAACAATAGCTGATTTGCTGCTGTGAAATTCACCGATGATGGTAGAATAGCACAAAGACCAAATGCTGTAACAAAAATATATATCCACATCTAACACCACTACAGTACAAGTAGCTCCTGAACAATCTGTGAAAGTTGCTTGTAGACTGTTCATTAGAAAGGTATCATATCATCGTAACTAAGATTTAAGGAAAGAAACACACCTAAAGTCTGGAATCTATAAACTAAATTGTTGTGTGTGCTCTAAAATTTACATTGGCCAAACTGGTCGGAGTTCCAACGCAATATACCGAGGGCACACGGATGCTCTCAGGCTCACGGATACATAGAAGAACAGAAACAAACATCAATAGCAATACAAAGTTTTGGTAAGGTCAGTGCTAACAGCCGTCATGTATTTAATAAAATGCATCTTTAACCATCAGCTGTTTTATTGAAATCCTGAAAATCGACTAGTTTCCGTCCAGGAGCATCATCATAGATAAAAAGGTATTAAAATAAGTTAGTCGACAGCATTAAATAAAATAGATCTGTCTGAAAACAGCAGGAGTCACTTATGTTTGTTTTGACTGATAATCCAGTATGACATTTGTAAGTTTATTCAAAGTGACGCCAGCTGTTTTCAGCCAGATCTATTTTACTTAATTCTCTCGACTAACCAGTTTTAATACCTTTTATCTATGATGATGGTCCTGCACCGAAACTAGTCGATTTTGAGTATTTTAATAAAACAGCTGATGGTTAAAGCTGCATTTCATTAAATTCGAAATATTACTTTTTTTAGAAAAAGAAGCACAAGTAAATGTGTTAGAAAAATTAGAAATTAGCAACTACACTCTCAGTAAACTTGACTGCATCCAGAGTCATCAACTAGAATTAAGGAATCTAGAGCATTACATAAATTTCATACAACTCTCACTTCTGATAGAAATAATATTTAGCTGATAGATCTTATTCTTCACTGGCCATTAGGTGCAGCTTTCAAACCAAAATATTTTTATTAAATGCATATCTTTAATAATGCGCTATAATATGAAAGGAAGTATTTATGCAGTTGTACACTATAGGTTTAGAAGCACCTATATCTGAAGACATGTGACTTCTCTGGCACATCAAATCTGCTGTCGAAGTAAACAAATGTATCCGCCATCTTATGTATGGTTCAAAACAATAAATAGCGTGGAATGAAAAAGAAATTCAACCTCGATTTTGTAGTATTTCTCCAAGTTAAGTGCAACGTATAGAGCTGTTACGTAGCGCAAAACGTTATGCAGACTGTGTAATCACAATATTGTGACCTTAGGAATCACAAAAACTTTGTTATATTTTGCAATACAAATGTAATAAAACTTAAATGAAGACGATACTACCATCAGACGATGGGCTCAAGTCCGAAACTAGGCATGGTATAACAAAAAAATAACTTTCGAAAAAAAAAATTGTAACTCGTGGCAGTAGACATGTTAATTTACGAAATCAGATGCGGTTTCCTTCTACCATAATGATAAGTTACTTCTTCAAAATGACCTGAAGAATAAGAAAATTTGATCTACTCACCTCCCGTACAAAAAAGTTGGAAAAAATTCTACGTCTACCAAGGTATGTTTGATATAATAAATGTGGACTACTCTTTTCAGGAAAGAATTGATACGGTTGGTAAAACTTGATTTGATCAATATAAACGCACCGCAAAAGGGCATTTCACAAGAAAAGATGAACGCTTTGAAGACATAATCGACATTACAGTCAGTTTGGCACGTGAACCGAGGAACATCCCTCGGAGAACTTTTCTCACAGATTCGCAAGGCCGTGTTTTTAAATCAAGTGCTTTAAGATTTAGAATAACAGTAATTGTGGCTAGGCATCACTTGCATCGAATGTACACGGCGTTACTTACAAGTAACAGTGCATAAGTGCCATCAACCGATTCCGAGACACTTAGACATATCGTCGAAACAGCAGGAGATATAACAAAATTGTTCAAACATAACTTCCATTTTTGCCGCTGTACTTTACAGCTGTACAATCACAACTTTCAACATTTTGATATAGTTAGAAATCCTCCTCTTTAACCATTAAAGCAAAAACCCCGAAAAATCAAAACGGGAATAGCTTCTCGCCACCTACATGTTGTTTATTTCAAGACGTTCCACTGCGGACACAGCGTATAAGGTAGTGACGGCAGGTGTATAAGAACACCCTAATGTCTGATTCCCCCTGCATTTATTTACTATTTCTGTTTTAACTTCGTTAAACGTAATAAACATGTGGTAGTACTAAATAAACTGCACTTAAATACATCTCAGTATGTCTGGACTGAAATTAGGCGCGTAAGAAAAACATCCTTTTAAGGCGTTTCTGCGCATGCGCAACTGGCGTTACGACATTGCCTTATGGGCCCAGTAGACACGAATTTGGTAGACAATGAGCATGCTTCATTTCGTGCTGTGCCTCTAGGCTCGCTCAAGCACAGGAGACTGTGCTTTATTTTCGAACGTTACTGAGATTACCCAAGGAATGGTTAGGTGACAAGCTAATAGCACAGCATAGATTTCTGTAAGCGAAATGAGCAGCGAATACATTTTTTACTCTTCTCCGTTGTCACAAATAGGTGTTTGAGGAAAGGAACGGAGGGTAGGCTTTGCACATGCGCAAAAGGAAGTGCTAGTATTTTGCATAAGTCTCGTATTCACCACTAATTCTGCTGTGTGACTGTACTCTATAGTCAAATCTTCTTAGTGATGAATGCGTAAATATTAAGCAATATTAAGATATCTTCTTAAGTCATACATGTGGACAGAATACTTCACAAAAAGAAATGATGCGGTTTCTTACTTCAGCATAGGAGAATATGTGAGTGATAAGACTTAGATAATATTAACATATGACAGATAAAACGGAGAGTAGCTAAAGCTTATACATGACAATATTTTGTTCTTGTAGTAAACTGTACGCAATTGCATATAAAGAAATCTATCTCAAAACAATTCTTTCCTTTGTCAGACAAGCTACGCTTATTATGTTTATTGTACATAATCCTAACTTTTATAAAACAAATGCTATTTGAGAGTTGTGTGTTTATCTGAATCTAAAAATTCGTTAACACCCGAAATGTATTCTCACGAGCCGCCACTCTTTTAGCGGTTCTCCCTAGTTATAAAAAAAAAGTTCAAATCTTAGTACACCTATTGGACCAAATTGTTATGCTCATCAGACGTTAGACGTCCAAACTACTTAAACTTACACTAAGGACAACACACACAGCCCTAGCCCGAGGGAGGACTAGAACATCCGGCGGGAACGGCTGCTCAGTCCGTAGCATGATATCTTAGACCACGCGGCTAACCCCGCGTGGCTCCAACTTATATGTCCACTGTGACTTAAGGATATAACCATCGTTAATGCGAGTTCCGAATGTAACTATCATATGTTTTTATTGTATGAAAAATTGAGAGAGGGGGTGAGGATTTAGAAATATATGAAAATGTTTGAAGATGTTCAAAAATGTTCAAATGTTTGTAGAGCTTATGGGACTTAACTACGGGGCCATAAGTCCCTAAACTTACAAACTACTTATGAACTAGCTAATACTAAGGACGGCACAAATATCCATGCCCGAAGGGGGATTCGAACCCCCGACCGTAGTGGCCGTGCAGAACGTGACTGGCGCGCCGCAGTCCCCTCGGCCACCGTAGCCGGCTTTTGAAGATGTGGTTGCATAGTTGTAAAATACTGTAGCAACAATGTAAGTTATGTTTCAATAACTTTGTTATATCTCCTGTTTTGACAATATGTAGCAAGAAAGATAACAATCACGCTTTTTTCGGGAGGGTTTTCACCACTTCAAGAGCGCATGGGCATGTAAAAGGAAGAAATGAAGCTTAGGGCTTAACGTTATGGACAGACATAAACAGGTCGTGTACCATATTTTAACCTATAGTATAAGATATTCGAAATGTATCGGAATCGGCAATTGACACTTGGGTACTGTTACTTGCTGGTCTGTACAGGAATAAGAGCTGCTTCCCCACAACCGTAAAATGAAAATATTTCACCGAGGTCAAGAACAGGTGTGAATAACATACTCCACTGTAACAGCTTCCGTGTTACTGGCATATTAACGGTTAGTTTCCAGACATTTTCGTGTCGTCTTCTGTGAACGCTTGTTGCACGCCTTCGCTCGATTTACCTTGCCCGTAACTCCCGGCGCAGAAGCGCGCGAGATATACACTGTACTGCTCGAGGCGGGCAGACGCAACAGGTGTCGAGGGCACCCCGGGGAGTCGAACCCCGACCCTGCGACCGGCGGCCGGTACATTAGCTGCCCGGGTGCCCGGCGTTCGACAGCCCGTATGCTAATGAGGTGCCACACAACAAACGGCGGCGGGCGGAATTGAGAAATTAAAGACGCAGCTCTCTCTTCATCGGCGACCATAAGTAAACACGGAGCGGCGCAGGCAACTAACGACCGCCCCGAGAAATCAGACCGCGATACCGCGAGGTAATTAATATCTCGCGATAGGAGGCTCCTTAATATGCATAGAGCTACTCCCTGCCTTCTTATTTCGTCTCTACAAGGCAATCACCTTGTTCGCCCGACTGGAGCATCAGATGGAGAAGCGATAAGTGTCCAGTGCAAAGTCCTGTTCCCATCTGCCTGCACGCAGAGTCGATAAAATCGCCAGGGCCGAGGCTTACAAACCGGTGCATTAATGCAACCAGCATCCCGTTCCGCGTGTCAACAGATGCGCAGTGCGCGCGCGAGTTACTAACGAATTATATTTTCATCTTCTTCCATTAGCGAGCGTGTAAGATTTTTTTGCTTCTAGACCCTATCGGACTGATGAACAGTAAGCAATATTTTAATGAAACCGAGACCGCCACAAACGGGAGGGCAAGTTCACGTATTCCTTCCAGCTAGGTTGGCCAAAGTCAAAGTGCAGTTCTTCCAGGCAGGAGGAGACAAGTTAGAAGCCCCGTCCTATACTTCTGATTCATCTTCTTCACTGCTTACCATGAATTACTAGCATGAGGAGCAAACTATTTTTATTCATTCTTGTCAGAAGCACAATGCGTAAACAAATGTACAATATTTACATTTTATGTGAATATTATCACAAGAAGTGCGCCTCGGTTGCACAGTGGTAGAGTGCCAGACTACAAATCCAAAGGTCGCTGGTTCGATTCCCACCAGGGACTAGGATTTTTATCTGTCACTTTCCACTTCTTTCACTTCTGGCAGTATTGCTCATGTGAAAAATACCGAGTAGCACCGTGGTTCGGAACCCACGTTAAACTGTAGGTCCCCCTATAACTGGCTGGGTAAGTCAGTTCGAAGGTCGGAGGAAGGCAACGGCATACCACCTCCAAACAGGACCATGCCTAGTAAAGCACTGTGGTGTTCAAACCAATCTTCGGATTGTTGACTGCTTTACCTTATTGTCACAAGACAATTACTTACACTTTTTCCGCCCAGAAGATAACAACTCTATTGTATTTGACGTTGTATGTAGCAGGTCTTCCGGTGTGCATGTTGCTGGACACTGGGTACGCTGGAGCAAGTGCGAGGTCCTTTGCTAGGAAACCCCATTTTGTAACGCCCGACCGTAGTCTATTGAGTGATCTCCATATAGACCACTTCTGTGTGTGACCGGGCGGCAGTTTTTCACTGGTGTAAACCATCCTGCAGTACTAGTAAACGTTGCACGCCATAGTTCGATTCGGCAATGAAGTGGTGTTCCAAATGGAGCTTTGTAAATCTGAGGAAGTTCTTTCTGGATTTTAGTCGTCGGTTGGCTGGTTGATATTCATATAGAGGATGGGCTTCAGAAGTTTCTCAGTTTTTTCTTCTCACTTCTTGCCCGCAATACTGTACAGTTTATTCAGAGGAGGGGGGTTTAGGCACTCAGTGATGTTTCGACAAGTATGTTGGCATGGCTAGATTTGAACCACGCTGGGCTTGCATACTCTAGGGAGGAGGTACCTGCAATGCTAGGGTGTGCTCCCCACGTTGAGCCTGTTTGGTTTCTTATGATGTTGTTCCTGGTTGCCACTTTTTGCTTGGTATTCAGGCAGTGCCTCATGTAGGTTAATGCTCGGTCAAAGGTAACTCCTGGGTTTCTGGAATGCGTACAATCTAAAAAACTTCCTGGCAGATTAAAATTGTGTGCCGGAACCGGGACTCGAACCTGGGATCTTTACCTTTCGCGGGCAAGCGCTCTACCACTGAGCTACCCCGACACGACTCACGATGCCGCCTCACAACTTTACTTCCGCCAGTACCTCGCCTCCTACTTTCCAAACTTCACAGAAGTTCTCCTGCGAAACTTGCAAGACTAGCACTCCTGGAAGAAAGGATATGGTGGAGACATGGCTTAGCCACAGCCTAGGGGATGTTTCCAGAATGAAACTTTCACTCTGCAGCGGAGTGTGCGCTGATATGAAACTTCCTGGCAGATTAAAATTGTGTGCCGGAACCGGGACTCGAACCTGGGACCTTTGCCTTTCGCGGGCAAGCGCTCTACCACTTTTTTTTTTTTTTTTTTTTTTTTTTTTTAGGGCCTCCAACCTCCCCTCACAGCCCCTCCTTTCGCTCTCCAAATGTCGCCTTCTTCGGCGTGCTTTTGTTTCTATTGGTCAGTCCTTTCTTGTTTTCCCTTTCATGGGAATTTGGTAAAAATAAAAAAAAAAAATAAAAATAAAAAACACTTCTTCAAGCAATAATGAAACTTAAAATTTTCTTATATGTTCTGCTTCTTGAATGAAGATTATTGCAGCTATTTCTCTTTGCTGCCATATATATGTATATAAGGAAATGTAGCTTCTGTCAGCATAAATATTGTTCAGACTAAATTAAATGTACGTTCTTGCGCATAAGCGGAAAAAGAAATTAAGTAGAATAAAAAATAGAAATAATGCACAAGTCTCCTTTCTCTGCAGTTCAATTTCAGTGTACTCGCCTCCTCAGAGTTCGTCTTCTCGAAGTTTGTTGTTAATTTTGTCCGTTTCTTTCTCTTGTGGTACTCCGTTTCCCGAGGGGTTTCCCCCCTTTTTTGAATATTTCTTCTCATAACTCTGGTAGCGCCATACACTGAAAGATCCGTGCTCTTAAGTTAAACCATTTATGAAATGAACTTGGGTAAACTAATTTTCATTCACGCCTGGACCATGATTCTCAACATGTTACCATATCTTTCCTTGTAGTCACTGTGTCCACATATCTTTGCGTGCTCATATTCCATGTATGAGCAGTAATCTATAAGTGTCGCCTGGCGGTTGACGATGACGTAGGCGGCAGTGTGTCCTAAGACCCAAAGAGCCGCGTTGTTCTTCTTTCGAGGATACCGTAATTTCTCTGGTCGTATGAGTTCCGTAATCTCGATTGTGTGCGGCACTGTACGGTCTATAATGGCCAATCTTTCCCGCATACGTGCCACTATAAGTCTCGCATTACCACAGGTAAACCTGTGTATTAACGTGTCCACGAGACCACATATTGCACAAGCAGGTGTTGGGCTTAGGTGAATGTTGTTGAGCTTGTCGTTAGTGGGTACCTTGTCATTAGTGATTAAATACCACATGGATCTAATGCGTGATGGCAAAAAGGGACTGTGGATGTTTCGCCAAATGGTATTCCACTTTGCATGCGGATATTTTTGAGTGACTCTATTGTCTCTATTGTCTGTTGTGAGGAAGTCATAAATTTTCTTGCTCGTGTAAGGCGGCTGGATTTTGTCGGAATGTCTTAGGTAGCTGATTTCACTGCAATAAATCCTGATGTGACGAAATGATACTGGTATCGCGGCTTCATGGATAGGTGGCATCATACTGCGTGGCATCCAATATAACGTTAAAAATTTAATTAAACTTGATGGTTCATTGGTGACGGTTTTAGTGATCCGGTTAATTAATAATGTTCGACATTTATGCTTGGCACTGATTAGCCCAAGTCCCCCTCGGCCAGTCGGTAATGTCAATGTGTCGAAGCTCACTTTGAAAAGTTGGCCTCTCAGGACGTACCAACTGAATGCTTTCTGTATAGAGTCCGCAAGTTGATGAGAGACAGGTAAAATTTGAGCCATGTAGTACATTCTACTTGCTATAGATATCCTTACGGTGTGCACCTTTTGCAAAATGTCTAAGTCTCTATCAGAGTAGATGCATATTGTTGCTCTAATTTTATGCAATATGTCCGTCCAGTTTTTGGTTGCCATTTCGTCTGGTTTTGCACACCAGCGGACGCCGAGTGTTTTGTGGTGCACTCTAGTTGCACACCAGTCGAGATGGGTCGTGTCGCCAATGCCTCTTCCTATGTGAAGCAGCGTAGTCTTCTTCGTGTTCAACTTAGCGCCAGTGGCCGTAGTGAAGTTGCTGATGAGATTCCTTACAGTCGAAAGATCTTCCAGAGATGTCACCGCTAAACAAACGTCGTCAGCGTACGCAACGCAAGTGATCTTCTCAGTTCCTATGGCGATTCCAGTTGATGTGCGTGTTATGGTCACGAGCAAAGGTTCAACTGCTATGGCGTATAACGCCATTGATAATGGACAACCTTGCCGAATTGATCGTCTGATCGGTATTGCGTCAGTCAGGTGGCCATTAATGAGCACGCGAGATGAGGCGTTGTAAATACAGTGTCTCAGTAGGCAGAGGAAACGTCGTCCAAACCGCATCTTTTCCATTACCTGGAACAGGTAGTCGTGGCTTATGCGGTCATACGCCTTTTCAAAATCGAGGAAGAGCAGAGCGCCGGGTTCATTGTTGTGTGCAAACGTGCATATGACGTCCCGAAGTTCGCAGGCGGCCGTTATGACGCTGCGTCCCGGTACCCCACCAAATTGGTGTTTCCCGAGTATTTTGCTCAGTAACGGTTGCACTCGTTGCTTAATCGCTCTCGTTATGATTTTGAAATCCGCATTTAATAATGTTATAGGCCGTAGTTCACTAACTTTTCTGCTGTTGCCTTGTTTTGGTAAAGGGACAATAAGTCCTTCCTTCAGTTCGTCTGGTATAGAGGCCTGCTGCCACATTTCGTTGGCGAATTGAGTCAATGTAGAGCCCAAGATGTGCCAGTATTGTTGATAGAATTCTGCGCTTAGGCCGTCGGGTCCGGGTGACTTTCTGTTTGCGGCACTAAAGACCGCCTCTTTGATGTCGTCCTCACTAAATGGAGATTCAAGCGCTTGATTATCTTCTGGTGAAATGACAGGTGCTATGCCAGCAATAACGTCATTGCAGTGTCCGACGTTAATGTCTTGTCCGTCATAGAGGTCTGTATAGTAGCTACGTATCTGTGACATAATATCCCGCTGTCTTGTGATTATGGTCCCTGCGCCGTCTTCAACCCCTTCAATGAGTTTAGATTTTTGCCGCCGAAGTGTACGTAATGAGTGGAACAACGACGCTGATTCCTCTGATGCGATATCCTTCGGCTGTGAACGTATTATGGCTCCCTCCATTCGTTTGCGATACAAGTTGGTAATCTTCGCCTTGTACTTTTTGATGCGCCTATAAGCAGCGTTGGGAGGCAAATCGGTGGCGTGATATAGCTGTCGAAGGCCTGAGAAATAAAATTCTATCGTCTCTTTATACCAATAGGATTTCTGGTATGCGTAACTTTTAACTGTTGATCTAAGTTTAGGTTTCGCTTTTTGTGTCCACCAGTCTATGACCGATCGATAATGAGGTTGGGATCGTTTCGCTTGTGTAAATACCCGCCGGATTTCTTCTTCCAGCTGTCTATCTTTTAATAGGCTGGTGTTCAGCTTCCAGTATCCTCTCCCACGAAATACCTGGGGGCGGTGGAGATTCATGAAGCATTGGTGGACACTGTGGTCCGAAAAGCCTACGGGAGCGATGTCACTATTAACTACTTGTTGCCCTAGGTCTTCAGAGACATAAATGCGGTCGATTCGACTGGCTGAATTGTTGGCGATATAGGTGTATGCAATGCGGTCGCCGTGTATTTTTTCCCATGTATCTATCAGTTTCATCCCTTGGATTAGGTGGTCCAGTTCTAGACAGTTATTGAAGTGTGGCGTCTGATCCTTGGCTGAGACGACGCAATTAAAATCTCCCCCTACAACACAGTTCGCGGCATTGTCATTAATTAAGAATGGTACATCATTTTTGTAAAAGGAGGCGCGTTCTTACCGGCGGTTGTTGCCTAACGGCGCATACAGGTTTATTATTTGAACGCCATTAATCTCACACGATATGCCTCGGCCGTTCGTGAGCCGCACGATTTTGGTATAAGAAATGCCGTCACGTAGCAGGATTGCCGTTCCGGTATGATGTTCGACACTGATATTCGCTATCGTGACAAATCCCGCCACATTTGGTTCTACGTTGACCTCCTGCAGTAGCGCGATATCTACGTTACTGCTATATAGGAAGTCTGTGAGCGCTCTGAATTTTATCTCACTCTGAATCTTATTAATGTTGACAGTTGTTATATTGTAGGTGAAGGTATCGCTCATTTGTAGGGGGGGGGGGGAATAGTCACAAACGTATAACTACTATATCAAGGACACGCACACACGTAGCACGCACTATTTGAGACTTATTTGGCCCTCGTTCGATTCCATTTCCACATCCTGCCACCATGGATCGACTAGAATATGTCGTGTACTGCCGTCAGGCTCCGTGGTCGCCATGGCAGTGGCGTTGGGTATATCGGTTTCGTCAGGTGGTCTGGTTTTTAGTTTTGCGGCAACCTTTTGTGCTACCGGTCGGAGGTGTTCGGCAGTTTCTGAAGCACCTTCACGAGCTACGCGTACTTTCTTTTTGTCCGGCGAGGTTTGTCCTTTATCTTGTTTGTTGGACCCAGACGGAGACTTTTTGGATTTTTTTGAGGCGGGAACTGCTCGCTCAGGGGCAATCGACTGTACTTCAGTCGCCCCCGAAGGGTCCGCCACATTCTCCGTTGTGGTTTGCTGTATTTGCGGACTACTGTCTTCGGAACTTTGAGCTTGTGTTAAGGAAGCAGGTGTAGGTACTTCAGAATTGGTGCTAGTAGCTTTCGACGGTGCCCCGTGTGCACTTTCTTGTGGTCTAGTAACTTCTGTCATGTTTGGAAGTGTGTCTGGTGTACTAGGAGCAGAAATCGTTTCACAGCCGACATTCGATGTGGGGTTTGGTTCTTTAACTGAGGGAGCGTCAGACATCTCCACGTCAGAGCTGACGGGCTTGGCGCTCGCTTGCGGTACCTGAGACGCTGCCGCTGCCAGGGCGAGCACTACGTCATCCGGCGGGGCTGTGACGGCATCAGGACGTGTAAACAAGCGGCTCGCGACCGTTGCGTACTGGGCTCGCTGTCTGCCTGCCGCGTCCACCTCTACAGGTAATTGCACGGGACGCCTGCGCGGACATTGTGCTCTGTAATGGCCAGCTAAGTTACAGGAAGAACAGGTGCGAGGTTGCCCCTCATACACAACGAGGGCTCGGAAGCCACATACATTTATGAAGGACGGTATATGTTTTTCTAAGTCAATTTTGACGGACCTCACACCATTGTCTACCTTATAATGCAAATTTCCGCTCCACCGGTCGGCTGTGACAGCGTATACGGTACCGTAAGTGGAAAGAGCATCTTTTACATAGCCCAGATCTAATTCAAAAGGCAACAAGTGCACTTTCACGGTTCTAAGACCCAGTCCCGCATATGTAATTGTCACTTTGCTCACCTGGCCTTTGGTTGTCTTGTACTCAGCTGTCCCATTGGTCTTCTCCATGATCTTCCGGCAGCATTCATCGTCTTTCAGCTTCACGGTGTATACGTTACTGATGAAGTCGTACGCCATGCCGAACACGTCTTCTTCCGGTACATTAAACGTTCCGAAGAACCAGTCATCAAACTCGTAGATTTTCGGACGGTCTATTTCAAAACTGAAACTAAATTTTAACGTACACTTTCTTATTTGAGATTCCATTGCTACGAAATCGGTAATCACACGCGCGCAAAAGTAAACAAAGCCGGCGGCGCCGGCTAGCTCGCTCTAGCCGCAAGTCCGACCGCTGAGGCGGTGCGGCCGCGAATGTTGGTTGGCTGGTTGATATTCATATAGAGGATGGGCTTCAGAAGTTTCTCAGTTTTTTCTTCTCACTTCTTGCCCGCAATACTGTACAGTTTATTCAGAGGAGGGGGGTTTAGGCACTCAGTGATGTTTCGACAAGTATGTTGGCATGGCTAGATTTGAACCACGCTGGGCTTGCATACTCTAGGGAGGAGGTACCTGCAATGCTAGGGTGTGCTCTCCACGTTGAGCCTGTTTGGTTTCTTATGATGTTGTTCCTGGTTGCCACTTTTTGCTTGGTATTCAGGCAGTGCCTCATGTAGGTTAATGCTCGGTCAAAGGTAACTCCTGGGTTTCTGGAATGCGTACAATCTAAAAAACTTCCTGGCAGATTAAAATTGTGTGCCGGAACCGGGACTCGAACCTGGGATCTTTACCTTTCGCGGGCAAGCGCTCTACCACTGAGCTACCCCGACACGACTCACGATGCCGCCTCACAACTTTACTTCCGCCAGTACCTCGCCTCCTACTTTCCAAACTTCACAGAAGTTCTCCTGCGAAACTTGCAAGACTAGCACTCCTGGAAGAAAGGATATGGTGGAGACATGGCTTAGCCACAGCCTAGGGGATGTTTCCAGAATGAAACTTTCACTCTGCAGCGGAGTGTGCGCTGATATGAAACTTCCTGGCAGATTAAAATTGTGTGCCGGAACCGGGACTCGAACCTGGGACCTTTGCCTTTCGCGGGCAAGCGCTCTACCACTGAGCTACCCCGACACGACTCACGATGCCGCCTCACAACTTTACTTCCGCCAGTACCTCGCCTCATTCTGCATACAATCTAGTGTGCTTTCTTCCTACGCAATTTTAAGAGTTCTATCTACCTGTCTGGTTTTAAGGTGGAAAGCACAAATCTGTCTTTTACCGGGATTTAGTCCCAATTCTCCCTGTATTAAACAGTTTGTTAACGCTTTCGACAGATTCGCTTCAACAGTTTCAAAGTACCGGGTTTAGGCAGTGATAGCAGTCATCTGCAGAGATTATGTTTCTTCAGGTAGTGGTTGATCATTTGTATAGATTTTAAACAAGGCTAGAGTAAGGACTCTTCCCTAAGATAATCCGTTCTTTCTGCGATTTCCATCTGTTACTTTGCCTCTGAAATTCAACCAAGAATATTCCATTTTCAAGGAGATTCCTGGCGAAACGGGTTAAAAAAATGTTCAAATGTTTGTAAATCTATCGAACCAAACTGCGTGGTCATCAGTCCGTAGCTTACAAACTACTTAAACCTAGGTAAACTAACCTAAGGACAACAAACACACACCCATGCCCCAGGGAGGACTCGAACCTCCACGGCGAGTAACCGCGCGCTCCGCACCGAGACGCTTTAGACCGCTCGGCCACTCCACCGCGGCGAAACGGGTTAGTTGATTAGTTTTAGCGGCATTGCAAGGTTTCATAAGAAGTCTTCTAGGATTAATAGTATCATAAGCTGCTGTTAGATCTACAAATACAGTGGAAGTCGTGAACATCTTTTAAATTTTTTTAAAATATTTTCCATTTTTTTGCACATTCTTTTACCATCGTTCTACAAGCCTGAAAAGTCCCTTAGGCTGAAAATCCGTTCTGACCTCTGCTTTCCGAATATCCTCATAGCGCTGGCCTAGCAGGTTTGCCTTCACAGAACCGAAATATGGCAGCAAGAGGGTGCCAAGTCAGAACTGTCGGGGGATGTGGATGAGTTTCCCATCAAAATATTCGGATCTTCTCCACAGCGTTACGAGAAGAAAGTTTCTCTGCAGTTGGTTGTATCCCCATTGCACCTCGCGGAGTCAGTGGTTATAACTTTTAGCTTGGCAGCGACGGAGTTGTAAAGAGCTAGGGCACAAGTTCAGTTCCCATTGTGCACAGATAGGCGAGGTGTCACTGAAAGTTTCATTTTACGTATTTAGATATTCTTTCTACTTCACTGTACAAGCAAATTAGATTAGGTTATACTAATTCACACCTTTCAAGATTAACAGCCATCAATAAAATTTGACACTGAACTGTTTAACGAATAATGGGACTCTGGTAATAAATAATTATACTAAATACACTGTAGGGCGTAAAGATAATACTGCGGTCATCAGCATAGCACCTTTGATCCAGTTCGCACGCATGTCAAAGCGAGTCAAGGAATTCCTCCACGTTCGAAATAATTCAGTCATGAAGAAGTTCCCATTTTAACATCTAACAGACACCTTTCAAGTGTCTCTGTCAGGCTGCTTGGAACTGCACGATAAATGTCCTGTTAGCTATCGGCGGGGCCAATTAAATCGGGAAGAGCGCAACGTATGGAAATTGTTGTCAGCAGTTTCTCCTCACCTCACTGTACCCTGCAACACCCTTACACACTTTTCACAATCTTTCTGACCACCCTTTTTTTTCGAGTCTACTAACAAGTAAACCTACGGAACTTTCACTCTTCGAGTTTCCTGAAATTTGATTTTAATTCACGAAAAACCAAGGCACACGTAGTTTTTTACCTGTGGAAAAACATATTTAAGGGGTGAAACTGACCTTCCAAAACAGGGGCTAAAATTTAAAAAAAAAATGCGATAACGTAGAGATTACTGAAACGATTTTAATGATTTCTGTTATGAAAGCGTCTTTTGATAAAAGGCGAAAATCGACCTAGATATATTGGAGGGGGAGTGGAAATTACGAAATTAGGGTAGTTGTACCCCGAATGAGACCAATTTTTTCCAAGAAAATTAGTTTTGATTTAATCGAAGTAGAATATATTAAAACTTCAAAAGGAAGGCTAATTAAGATACACGTATTTTTTCTCTATAAATATTTTGGGGTTAACAATCCTAATATTCCTGCACTCGTTTGATAATGCCCATGGAAACATCTCATGAATCTATATTTTTTAACTGTTTTATCTCTTTAATATCGGAATTCAAAGTCGCTGAATCCGAATCTGAAATCAGATTCCCAACATTCAATATGGCTAATCCATAGCGCTCGAAAACTCGGAAAAAATGCTTGAATAGGCAGTAACTCGACCTGCGACTTTCAGAATACTGTGAAATCTACTTTTGAAGTAACAGCGAATAAAACGCTTCATAAATGTTCATTGTTTTTAAATGCCGGCGTTAGCGTTACCGTGATGTAGCGCGTAGAGCTCGTATTTACATGGGCAGTATGAAACAAGCATGGCAATATTAGTGTTGTTACCCCTCATATCTATTTACATAAACAAAAAATAAGTGTTCTTTAAAAAGCCTTCATTTTGAAGTTTTAATAGATTCCAATTCGATTACATCAAAACAAATTTTTGTAGCAAAAAAATTGGTCTCTTTCGACGTAGTTGGCCCCTTGATTTTTATTCTCCCCTACAGTATACGTAGGCCGATTTTCGTCCTTTATCAATAGATACTTTCATAGCAAAAATCATTAAAAGCACTTCACTAATCTCTAAGAGTGATCGTTTCACCTCTTAAATATGTTTTACCGCCACTAAAGAAAAAAAAACCATGTGTACCTTCGTTTCTCATGTTTTATAAATAACACATCCAAATTTCAGAAAAATCTGAGAGTTACGCTCCCGTAGGTTTATTTGTACAGTAATATACTTTTTTCCATGTAGTCCTATCAGAACTACAGTTGCTACCGTTGTACTAACAGAAACAGAAAACAAAATATTGAGCTTATTTTTCATTGTTGGCACTGCACAGGACATCATTTTATTCTAACATCTCAGGTAATTAATTGTAATACAAAGGCGTTAGACTTACAGGTGTAGCCCACAGACTCAACACATATTAAACTTACATTTAAAGATAAGTTTTGTAGTTCTGATGAAATAAAGGTATCAGAACCGTGATTAGCTAGTTAACGTAGAAAATACGTATGTTTGTCTCATAGTAAAAAAATTTCTGCGTAGAATCTCTATGGAGTAGTTTGACTATACAGGTGATTAAAAATGTACCTAATTCAGGAAAAGAGAATAATGGAAGAAAAACAGTTCCCAGCTACAGCCTGACAGTCAATTTGTTTAGCGACGAAAATCGTTATTTTTTTAAAAAAAGAAGTGTACTACGTAGTTATAAAAGTGTAAATTTGTTGATAAATTTAAACTATTAAAATTGTTTTTTCTTAAGAACATGTATTGGGTCTTGCAATCGAAGATATACTTAATTACCTGACTCTAAATGAAAAGGGTGTAACACTTCTCATCCCACTTTCGTAGCTAATTGATAAATGTGTCTAGCTGCTTTGTGTAGGATCTTGCTTAGATTCTTGGACGTTTCAGGGTTTTTCTCACTTGCGTAGCTGATTGATGAATGTGTCTAGCTGTTTTGTGTAGGATCTTGGGTAAATTCTTGGCCCTATCAGGTTTTTTTTCTTAGTGTGAGAACTGGAACAGGGTTCACTCAGTCTCGTAAGGCCATAAAAAACTGCTTGAATTAGAAGCTGCGGTTCCAGATTCTGAGAGGTAACAACGGGCGGGAGAGCGGTGTTCTCGCCTCGTGCCTGTCCCAAATGTGTCCTAATGATGTTGAAATGTTTGTAAAGCTTATGGGACTTAACTACGGGGTCATCAGTCCCTAAACTTACAAACTACCAATGAACTACTTACGAACTAGGACGGCACAAATATCCATGCCCGAGGGGGGATTCGAACCCCCGACCGTAGTGGCCGTGCAAACCGTGACTGAAGCGCCTCAGTCCCCTCGGCCACCGCGGCCGGCTATCCTAATGACGGCAGACGGCAAAAGATGAAAGTAGCAGGACGGCATCGCGCGGTATTCAGTGACTGATATCCATATTAATTACAGTATAGTCTCTATAATCCGAACTTCTCCCGTCTGACACGCCAACGAGCTCACATCACATGATGTGCACGGCAGGGGCCACTTCATGTGAACAGTTTAGTAAACAATAAATCGTCATTCTCCAGTTGTTGATTGTTGAATACATTGTGCTATGTAATTAGTTCCACTTGTACTATGATAGAGTTAGTGAGTGTTCCGCATCTTTCTTAAAATTTTCTTACAAGCAGGAGAACATAAACACAAGACGTTGATTTTGGTTGATGATTCCGAAATTATAAAAACAATTACGGTTTAACTTCATTTTATGGCGTTGGGCATGCTATCATTTATGACATTAAAAATCGTGATAAAATTTAGGTGCCTAATTTGAACAAAAGCAGTGACGGGAAAGTGATAAAACTGGCGAGTAGCCATTAACTGAGTACGCTTTGCTCACATGACTTCTTCAGAATCGTAGAAAACTTTTCCAGTACAGACTGTACGACATAGCGATTGTGAGAGTGCAGTAACACGTATCAAGTGAACTGAGGAAAACAACGAAGCAACAGCTAATATTTTAGTTTTAAAAATCAGTTTGATCTCGATAAAACAAATACTGACGAGTTCATATCACAGATAAAAAGATTGATTAAAATAAACGTAAAGACGATTACTATATTAAAAGCTAGTTTTTGTTTTGCAATTAGCTAATACGCTTTTTGTTGTAAAAATGTACATATAACACTGTTTATATGTGATTTGTGTGTTACTTGGTATTTTTGTTATGTTTTATGAGTCAAATTATTAAAAACAGAATTTTTAACGAAAATCCATTAATCCAACAATTTCTATAATCCAACATAGCCCGAACCCATACGTTTCAGACCCACAGAGATTGTCTTGCAGTGCCGCAGCGGATCGGCCGAGCGCATTGAGGCGCTATGCTGCGATGCTTGAGGCCGTTCGCCCTCGGGGGTTCGAATCCTCCCTCGGGCATAGATGTTTGTGTTGTCTTTAGTATAAGTTAGTTCATACGTAGTTTGTAAGTTAAGGGACTGATGACCACGCAGTTAAGTTCCATAAACATTTGAACATTTTCTCTTGTAGTTTTTTTTTCTATTATTTTTAATTAAGAAAAAAAAGATTTAATCAGCATGTGTCGCTGTCAAACCTCGCAATAGCATGGAGAGGAAAAAGGGGGCATTTTATGCATAACATATGAAAATATTACACTCAAATTAGATGAATAACGTTTTAAAAATTTGAAAAAAAATATTGCTTTTACTGCAGTCTTCTATCAGAGATATAAAAGCTATAAATTTTTCAGTTAAACTTAAACGAAAATTTTCATTATAGTAGTAGATGCGACGTTCACAATGAATCGTATTCAACATTTCCAGGTTCAGGACAATATTTACACGTCAGTATCTCTTTAAAATTAATATTGTGAGTAAATCTCAATAACAATTAACGAAAATATTTGAAATTCGCTTACGATGGTGGAAATGTGACTCCTTCGCGGTAATATACGTTTTCAGAAGTGTGTGGGTGTTGCTATGAGCGTTTTAAAAGACCAAGTTAAAGACCATCCTTATAGATCAGTACCTATTTAAAACGAATGTTGTTGTAAATTAACAACTACTGAGATCATTATTTTTTATTTCTTCAACGTTTTTTAGAGTGAAAAAAAGTTCCCCTCCCCCCTATTGCCCGCTAGTATTACGTGTACCGCATGGTCTGCAGAGATAATTTCTTTTTGTTTTGAATATAAATGTTCATAGACTCAGCTTTAAAAATGCTTTCATAACGAAAGATTATGATAAAATTTGTTATCCCCTACTGCAACCCCTTAGTTCTTGAATTTCCTGAACTGTGTACGAGTGTTCTTAACGCCAACCGAGAGGCATAAGAGCAATTTACGGAGTTCTTTATTCAAAATTGCCTTAATAGCGATATGGTTTCAAGAAAAGTTTCTTCTATTTAACCCCTTTTAGAATGAAATTCGAAAAACAGTACAATACACAGTTGTTTTATTTCTAAAATGCTTACGTGGTGAATTAATTTCGTAAATCGAATTAATCCTTCTATACGGGTAGAATGTCCAGAAATAATGAAACACGTATTTTTCTTTTTCAAGCCTAGAAATCAAATAACAAATTTCACAGATTTAGAATTAAAAATTCTTTGTTATTTCATCAACGATCAATTATTTTGGAACGTAAAATCCATCTCTCGTTTTCATCCCTTACGAGTAACATTTCTAAACATCCTAAATATTCTAACAATTAATCAAAATACCAATTTTCGTGGTCGTATCTCACAAATTGCCCTAATTTCGACCTAATTTACGTTCAAAATTCCTTCGTCCCCTGTTCCAATACCTTAGGGATGGAATACCGAAAAAAACTGCCTTAAACGACCCTACGGTATCAGATGAAGTTTCAATTTTCTGTCGTCAGCTGCTAGGGTTGGACAATGCGGAGCTTATTCAGTGGGTCAGTCTGGCTGGACATTGGCTTTTATTTTTATTTTTATTTTATTTATTTATTTTTTAATAATTATTTTTTGCAGAGATTAGAAGTATTGTAGATTTACACCTCTTACTTCTGTGACCTACAAAGTATGGAACGTGGCTAGTGTTGTGAATGAGTATCGAAAGGCGCAACCACTTAACAAATGACGTCTGCGTTACTAAGTGTCGTAGGCGGCATTCGCCTCTGATCGTAGGCGTATCAGGGCGAACAACACAAGTTCCATCAAACGGCCACCACCTCACGCATTATTAACGCAACATGTGGGGCCGGCCACAGTAACAAGGGAATGAAGACAGTAAACACAAGAGGCCCAAAGAAAAAGCTACGGCATAATTTGTCAACGTCTGCTGACAGGTCAAGCCGGATGCAACAGAAATTGTCGGAATCACTTCTATCCCTCTCAGACAACGTTCTGACAGAGACAAACTTGTTATTACCGCAGTTAAGCCAATAGTATCTTCACATTTCCTTCTATGATGGTATGATAGTAAAATTTTTCGGACCCTGTTACAAAAGGATGCTTTTAATATTAAAGAAAGGCAGTTCTGCTCCACAACATGGAGCAGAATTCATTATCAAAACAGGTTTCACGTCCGTATTCGTCCGTTAAAGGTAATATTACTCTATAAAACTTTTCACTGAAGGAAACTTTTGGATGAGTGCTTGAACGAAAACACATGATGACGATGTATAATTCACTGCACTTTCTAGTTACTGAATTACGCATTAGCCCTATCAGGTAGCCCTCTATGACAACGTTTCCTTCTTTGAGTATTAAACACGAATAAACGGTGTCCTTAATTACGACAAAATGAAACTGTGGAACTTGGATCGGCCATCAGAATTCTCAAATCATTTCTCGATTCTTCAACATCACTAAGATTACGACAAGAAGATAGAAGGAGAAAATCATTCACAATAGCCACGAAAGTAAGTTTGTTCAAAATGTTAGTAAATCTATCGGAACCCCGGAGGAGTGGCTAAGCGCATTGAGACGCTATGCTCCCATGAGCGAGGCCATTCCCCGTCGGGGGTTCGAATCCTCCCCCTCGGGCGTGGATGTCTGTGGTGTCTTTAGTAAAAGGTAGTTCATAAGTAGTTTGTAAGTTTAGGGACTTTAGTCCCATAAGCTTTACAAACATTTGGAAATTTGAATCTATCGGACAACTGCTTGGTTATTAGTGCGTAGCTTACAAACTACTTAAAATAAGGTAAACTAACCTAAGGACAATACAAACACCCATGCACGAGAGGGGACTCGAACCCCCGACGGCGAACGCCCGCCCGTACCCGCAGCAAGCCGCCCCAGTGCGCACGGCTAATCCGCCGCTGCAATCAGTTTGTGTGCATGAGAAAAAGTACGACTACCTCGGCGACAGTAATACTACTCTGGATTACTGTCACCCAGCTACATGTTCCTAGTTTGTTTCGTGGAAAAGAGTCTGAAACCTAAACTGTTAAACGGAAAATCCCACGAATTGTCGCCCCCATGTACGTGTCTTAATTTCGTATAATGCTACATACTGCCTCCTTCCCTTTTATAAGCAGCCTACTGTACGCCAATAACAATTTTTAGGGTTGTATGTGTCCCATACCATCACTGTAACTCTTCACACAACCATTCGCAGTAAAAATATAAACCAGTGTCAAACACGCGGCCCAAAGCAATTATCAGTGCAAAAAATAAATAAATAAATAAATAAATAAAATAAAATAAAATTCAAATGTTTTTTAAGCTTATGGGACTTAACTGTGGGTTCATCAGTCCCTAAACTTACAAACTACCAATGAACTAACTGATACTAACTGATAGTACAAACATCCACGTCCGAGGGGGATTCGAAATCCCGACGGGGAGCGGCCTCGCGCTACGCAGCATAGCGCCTCAATGCGCTAGGCCGCTCCGTCGCGGCAACTACCTGTGCAGCCCATTAAATAATATTTACCATGGAGTCGGTGAAAAATTACGATAAACTGATTATTTTCAGTTTCAAACTTCCGTCGGATACGCTGATCCGACTTCAACTGCAACTAAAGAACTAGAGGTTTAGAGAAGTATAATAAAATTACACCTTAAGGGCTTTGTAGAGGCGCGCAGCCAGCCAGCAATGTTTGTTTACTATGGTGGTTCTTTGTGTATATCTGTTTCGTTTTTTGTTTTTTTTTTTTTTTTTTTTTTTTTTTTACTATCCACTAGCGTAATATTGTTTTATAATTCACTATCCACCAGCATAATTTCAAAATAGTATGTGATACGCTTTATTAAGCAGATAAATACTAATTGTAGCAGTGACCAGGAGATGACAAAGTGTCGAAAACAGTCGTCTTTGGATCTTGCCATTTTCCCATTATTCTACAGTAATAAGATGGCTCACTACGATGTGCAAATTAAGTCACGAAACGTTGTAACTTGCGTGTATGGTTTCGAGAGTTACACCTGATTGGCACGCAGAGCAGAAGTCGGCAGCACTTCTAAGATCATGTATTATTATTATCGCAGTCGCAGACTTTAATGCGCAACAGAGACGTCAGGAGTGTAGATGTAAACATTTCCATTTGCTTTCATCACTCTTAACGGGTAGTACATCAGTTTTTTTATTTTATTTATTTATTTACTTTTGTGCACATCTGTGGCAAATAACGTTGGATAATAAAAGTTTTGTTTCCCTCCTTGTATAATTAATATTATAAATCGGTACCTCAGCTTTGGAGATCGCGTATCTAATGTGAAAGCACCGCCCCTAGAGTGAAACAGAAGTTGATTTGACGTTGATCGCCCTATTAGGCGGCAAGTGTGGAAAAATATCGAGCGCCTTTCGAAGTCCAAAACAGTCCATCAGTCTGTGGGGCGATGTCTACAGCTTCCTGAGAGTAAGTTGAGTTTCTGCATCTGCATCTACATCTGCATCGGTACTCCTCGGTACACCTCGTATGGCGGAGGGTACATTGTGTACCACTGTAACGTCCTCCTGCTATTCCAGTCCCATATGATTCCCGGAAAAACTGATTGCAGGTATGCCTGCTTGTCGGCTCTAATGTCTTTAATTTTATCCTTGTGGTCGTTTAGCGAGATATATGTACGAAAGAGCACACATCGTTGTTCTATCAAGGACAGTAAATTACATTTTAAGGTGGTTGTCCTATTAGATGAAACCCGTTCAGAAAATTCCGTAACTCTGTGTACAAAATGTTTCTAATGATCTCTTTCGAAGCAGTTTCTTCCACAATTGAAACACCTGTCGCAACGCTAATTTCACTTCCGGAAGCAGTCTTGGTAGTCCTTTTGCTAAATTGCGCGATTCGCACGGTAATGGTCGCGCAGTCTATGGTCCCGAGTCACGGATAGCGTGGCCGCTCCCACCGGAGGTTCGATTCCTCCCTTGGGTCTCTCTCTCTCTCTCTCTCTCTCTCTCTCTCTCTCTCTGTGTGTGTGTGTGTGTGTGTGTGTGTGTGTGTTCTTAGCGTAAGTTAAAGTAGTTCGCGCCGATGACGACAGTAGTTTGGTCCCTTAGGCTTAGAAACGTTTGAACCTTTGGATCACATTTCTGGGCACTTTCGTTTATTTCGCCTATCGTTACAAACATTCGCCCTTTCAATAAGGTTTTTAATTTTTCAGATATAACAAGTACGCAGGGGCCAGGTCGTTTTCATTTGGGGGATCTGATAGTTCTAACATATTGCGAGACGGTGGTTTTCCTGGTTTTGACTCACGAGTCTTTGGACGTACTTGTCGGCACCACGCTGCACCGCAAGATGCTGTGACAGGATTTCATCACAAGATCCAACTGAAATGTTACATTCTTCTGCAATGTTCTGGAGTGTTGCATTCTTCTGCAGTCTCTCTCGCACGCAAAACTTAGTTAATGCCCCTGACATGAGCGTGGTGAAACTTAGTTAATGCCCCTGACATGAGCGTGGTGTGTAGACGTCAGAGGTCGTCCTGATCGAGGGTTATATGTTAACTTCGGACGTTTTTAAACCGCGTGAACCACTGTTAACACCGAGTACGGCTTAAGCACTCGTCACCGTAGGTTCCTCCATAATTTGTAATGTATCTCTAAATATTTTCTTGATATTCGCGTAAAAATTTACAGCAGACGCGTTGCTTCTCTAAATCTAGCAATGTTTGGATTAGATTAGATTAATACTTGTTCCATATATCATATATACGACATTTCGTAATGATGTGGAACGTGTCAATCAATATTTTAAGTATTTTATTACATTTTTTTTATTTCTAATTATTTTTTTAAAGTTTTATCTAAAAATTCATCTACATTGTAGAACGAGATGACATTCAGAAATTCCTTTAATTTCTTTTCAAATACTAATTGGCTATCTGTCAGACTTTTCATGCTATTTGTAAGGAACCAAAGACTTTTGTGGCAGCATAATTCACCCCTTTCTGAGCTAAAGTTAGATTTAACCATGAATCGTCCTTTCTCCTAGTGTTGTAGCTATACACACTGCTATTACTTTTGAATTGGGTCGGATTGTTAATAACAAATTTCATGAGTGAGTATACATATTGTGAATCTACAGTGAAGATCCCTAGATTCCTAAATAAACGTCTGCCGGATGCTCTTGGGTGGGCTCCAGCAATTATTCTGATTACACGCTTTTGGTTCAATGAATACTTTTTTACTCAATGTTGAATTGCACCAGAATATGATCCCATATGAAAGCAATGAATGAAAATAGGCGTAGTAAGCTAATTTACTGAAATGTATATCACCAAATTTTGCAATGACTCTGATAGCATAATTAGCAGAACTCAAACGTTTCAGGAGATCTTCGATATCTTTCTTCCAATTCAGTCCCTCGTCAATGAAAATACCTAAAAATTTTGAATAGTCTACCTATTAATAGTGTCATGCCATTTACTGTATGAAACTGTATATACTGGGTTTTATCAAAGTTTAATGAGAGTCCATTTGTAGAGAACCACTTAATAACTTTCTGAAAGATATCATTTACAATTTCATCAGTTAATTCCTGTTCGTCAGGTGTGATAGCTATACTTGTATCATCAGCAAAAAGTACTAGCTTAGCATCTTCGTGAATGTAGATTGGCAAGTCATTAATATATATTAAGAACAGCAAAGGACCCAAGACCGAACCTTGTGGGACCCCATTTTTGATAACTCCCCGGTTAAAGGAGTTACTTGTTTCTTCTATAGCATGTGAAGTGCTTATTTCGACTTTCTGCACTCTTCCAGTTAAATATGATTTGAACCATTTGTGCAGTGTCCCACTCATACACAATACTTAAGCTTATCTAGAAGAATCCCATGATTTACACAATCAAAAGCCTTTGAGAGATCACAGAAAATCCCAACTGGTGATGCGACATAAGGTTTACTTTGTACACCACTGAACAATAACTAACAGACTCCAGGCAGTGATGCGAACCGTATTTCGCTCCACCTCTCCATTTGCGTAAAATTTCGAATGTTGCCGTATTTTTTTTTGAACAGACCTCGCATTCTCGTGTCTTCCATCACAGCCGAAAATAGCTGCCAACACTTGCAGCAACGCAACATGTAACAACAAGTCTGCTGGGAGCATTCCTGTATAAATGCCTCTCGCATTAACACACCAAATTCAGCCGACAAAGAACTACAAATCTCGAGAAGCAGAGGCGAGGCCTGCCGGGCAGTGCGTCTGCCGGCAGTCACTCGCGGGCGGCCCCTGACGCATTTACACGGCCGGCGGGGCATTTAGCGGCGGCAGTACGTCACCGACCTCTCCGTATTCCTCCCAAACGCTTAGCATATTGCCCCACTGCGCCCACACCGCCGCGCCTCGGATGAAAATTAAGCACCATTTTTCCCCTGTGCGCGTCGCGTCGCACCGTCTAGTACAGGCTCCAGAACAGGAGGCCGCCGCCCGCCGCCCGCCTCCCGCCCCCGCCTCGGCAAACTGCGCGAGATATACTGCGCAGCCCGGTAGCGCAAACACCGCCTGCGTGGCCCACTTAGCCGCCGGCGGCGCAGCAAAACGGAAATTAAAAAACCTGTGCCGGCCCTCCGCCAGGTATTAGCTGAGCACGCATTCCGGCCGCTATCTTCGCTCTTAAGCGCACTTTTTTTTTCCCCGTCCGGGGCCGGTGATGACCAGATGAAAAGGATACGCGAAGGGTTTCGCCTGACGATCGCACATAAATACCCAAGCGAAGCAGTCTCTTAGTAATAAATATGGTGGTAATAGTCGCAAAACCTGACCAAAGGGGGAAAAAACATCATCGCAATTCACTCGGAAAGAACAGTTATCTTTCGATATTTTGGATCAGTGCTGTTCCATAGTGCGTTTTCCCGTTAATGTATGGCGATTGTTTATTCCTTGTTGGTGAATTACCATGTGGATAACGGTTAAAATTTCGGGACTTCTTTAGCTTTAAAGGTAATTCAAGTATTGACACGTGATTGTTTTCCTACATTTCATTTACTGTGTGTGTGTGTTCGGACATATACGAAAGAACAGACGACGCGTGAACACGAAATTAAGCAGAAGGTGGCCATCGTCAGACGATCGCGTGTATATAACCGAGCGAAGCAGCCTCTTAGTAAGAAAGTTGGTGATAATAGGTCCAAAACTTAACGAGGAAATCATCACAACTCATTCTGTATGAGCAGACATGTTTCGCGATTTTGATCAGAAGTTCAGTAGCGCGTTTCCTAGTCATTTTGCGTGTCTGTACATTTCTTGTTGATGACTGGTAAGCCGAGGCGGACCGGCCGAGCGCATTGAGGTGCTATGCTGCGATGCGCGACCGTTCCCCGTCGGGGGTTCGAATCCCCCCCCCCCCCACCTCGGCATGGATGTTTGTGCCAACTTTAGAATAAGGTAGTTTATAAGGATTTTGTAAGTTTAGGGACTGATGACCCCTTAGTTAAGTCCCGTAAGTTATACAAACATTTGAACACTTGAAAATCAATTTCCATAACACTAAATATGAATAGCACATTGTAATAGCACATATTCACTTCACTACAATTGTATAAAATAATTTTCAAAGTTCTTCAAGATTCATTATATATACATCTTTACTGTAATCTTTGTAACTTATCACTGAAGCACAAAATATTTGGTGCTGATGTTCTTTGCTATGCTCATATTTCTTGTCATTTGGTGTAACCTGTGAAACGAAATATTTTGTGCAGTCTAAACGTTATCGTAGTGATTGAATTGGTGGTTGCTGTTCCACACCATCAAGTTATTAAATAACTATACATTTTATTGTTGTTAAAATAGTGCACGCTTTAAAGTGAAAGTGAGGCTGACAGTCAGGGATATTTTTCGAGAACGGTGGAGGGAGGCGAGGGGAGGGTAAAAGCAACGACCAGCAGCAAATACAGTGACACAGTGATCTGTGACCCCTCCTGGATCCGTCCATGGGTGAATCAGACATGGTTCAAATGTGCACGACAGATTATATAGCGGGTGATCAAAACGCAGTTAAGTCCCATAAGCTTTACCAACATTGTGACTGGTAAGCCAAGTTATGTACTGACACGTTTCTTTTTACCTGCATTCCATGTATGGTAGAGTATGTGTGTGTCCGTGTATATGTGTGTGTGTGTGTGTGTGTGTAACCTGCTCTTTCGACCACGCCCTACACAACAGACACCACATATCATTAAGGTGTAAACGGACATCGAACCTCCTTTCAGTGCAACGAGCGTGGTAGCACAGAGATAACACTGGATTCGCATTCGGAAAGACGGTGGTACATATCCAACTCCGGCCATGCAGATAACTCCAGGCAAAATCCGGGATTGTTTCTTTCAAAGGGCATGGTCTAATTCATTTCCCATGCTTATCTAAAAAATCCGAGCGTGAGCTCCGTTTCTAATGACCACGCTGTCACGGGACGGTAAGGTTCCTTCAGTGCATTTTCAGTGCATATGCACACTAGCCGTAGCGGTGGAGTAGCTGAGCGGTCTAAAGCGCCTCGCTGCGGATCACGCGGTTGCTCGCCGTGGAGGTTCGAGTCCACCCTGGGACATGGGTGTGTGTTTGTTGTCCTTAGGTTAGTTTACCTAGGTTTAAGTAGGTACTGATGACCACACAGTTTGGTCCGATAGATTTACAGACATTTGATTTGAACTAGGCCGTAACTGTTACCGGAATCGGCAACATGCCGCCAGTAATAAGTGGTAAAGTAAAGGGACACTCGGTTAGTGCTGTGTGTAGAATTTGAGTGTGACCTGAGCGTACAAGCGTAGCCTCCGTGATCGTGGTGACTACTGCGCCCCCACTGACATAGTGAAGTGAAGGGCCTCGACGTTCTCTGTAATAATGAAGCGGACAGAGAACAAAAAACCGCGGCGGAATGGCCAAGCGCATTGAGGCGCTACCACAGAGTAACATATACAGAGAAGCAGCCACCCCTAAACCACTGTCGTACGCTCCCCACGTAGTTCCATAAGATGCTAGCAGGTGTCAGGCAGGTGTCAGCCGGGGGGCTTAGTGCCGGTAGACCACACTAGGGGCGCTTCTGTGGGTAGCATGGAGGGGAGGCTGTCTGTGGCGCTACACTACCATGCGCGAGGCTGTTCCCCGTCGGGGGTTCGAATCCCCTCTCGGGCATGGATGTTTGTGTTGTCTTTAGTATAAGGTAGTTCATAAGTAGTTTGTAAGTATAGGGACTGATGACCCCACAGTTAAGTCCCTTAAGCTTAACAAACATTTGAACATTTAGAGAACTAAAAAAATGTTAAATGTTTGTGAATCTAAGAAACCTAACTACATTGGTCATCAGTCCCTAGGTTTACAAACTACTTACACTAACTTACAGCAACTTATGCTAAGGACAACACAAACACCCATGCCCGAGGACGGACTCGAACATCCAACGGCGAGCAACCGCGAGCTTCCCAGCAAGGCGCCTTAGAACGCTCGACAACTCCACCGCGGAAGCTGAGAACTCAAAGTAAGCGGAAGGACCCGGTTCGAATCCCGCATAGTCACAAATTTTCAAGTTTCCCCATCGATTTAATTCAATGCTCACAGGCAACTAATGTCGTAACTTCACTTTTTTTTAGTATAAATGAACTTAAATAGGCACTAACGAATTGGAGACCATTTGTTTTAATTCTTGAACAGTACACTGCAGCTAGTAACACTTGTATAGTGCAGAGACGCTGCTTTCTTAAACTTATTAAAACACTCAACACTGCTGTATCTTCTGTTATACTCTATAAGTGAAATGTTTATTTTCTTGTAAACTAAAAAATTAACTACGTAATAGACGTGCGTCACACTGTCAATGAGGTAAAGAAACGACCCCATAGGAAAAAAGTTCATTTGGACACGAATATTTCAAATACATACAAAAACAAGAAAATGTCAGTTGTTTAAATTTATTTCATATTTTATCATGCTTTCATATTTGTTGCTGTAATATTTCTTCCTCCTTGTAGTTCTTTATATAGGGGAAACAAACTACTGCGCTTACTTCACGAATTCTACATTTAAATTTGTGACAAAACTGTGGAATTAAAGTTGAAATTGTTAACAGGTTACTCTTCTAGACCACTCAGATATATTGTCACCATTGGTATCAATATCATTATCATTTTCCCAAAATAAAATGTCCAGTCCCCGTCGAGGGTTCTAATCCTCCCTCGGGCATAGATGTTTATGTTGTCTTTAATATAAGTTAGTTTATAAGTACTTTGTAAGTTCAGGGACTGATGATCCCACAGTTAAGTCTCATAAGCTTAACAAACATTTGAAAATTTAAAATGTTCAGAACTTGACACTCTTGAAGGCCTTTCTCGTCACTTTTGTTGCACACGCCCTTGGAAAATTAATAAGTTTCAGTGACCACAAACTGATATTCTGACTAAAGCTTCAAGTGCTGTCTCCACAAACATTCCACCTACATGTGTGGCACACTGTAAACTTCGGTAGCTACTGCATCTATTATTAAAATATGAGTTTCTATGGCTTCCTTTAAGCCGGCAGCCGGGCTTCGCGCGGGAAAACAGATTTCAACGAAGTAAGTCTGAGAGAGAAACAATTTAATTGCTAACATGGCATTCTAGGCATTAGATTATAATTCATTGTTCTGAGAACGACGTGTTTTTGATAATTTTCAGTTCGATATGCTTTGAAATGACAACGCTTAAGTCATAATAAGAAAATCATCAAATGCAGAAAGCAAGATGGCGTATGCAAAAGAGAGTTTCGAGCAAGGTTTCGGGCGTGGGACATCACGTGACTGATTTCCGAACCCCAAATGTACGCTGTGTTCCTTCCAGGCTATGGTCACTCGTCCTAACACCAAATGTACGCTACCTTCCATCCAGGATATAGTCATTCGTAACCAGAACAGACAAAGAAAATAAACTTAGAACAAACTTTCAAGGCAAGACAGGTGATAATATTTTGACGGAAAAAGATAATGAAAATGTGGGAGAGCTATTAAAATAATAGTTTAAAGAGATAAAAGTTAAAAGTAGAGTATGTCTGTCAAAGCTAAACTCGAATATCAAATAATTTTGACTGTTTATTAAAAAACGGTCTGAAAGAACATTACGTGTAGTGCCTGATATTACCACAATAGTTGAGTCATAATCGTATCGTCCACAATTCCTTATTATTTATAATTTTGTTCTTTTTTCAGAAGTGTTTGAAAAAATCATAAAACTACAGGGTAATCTAAAGTGAGTCATATAACATGCCAGTGTGATTTCTTTCTTCACTTTCGTTTCCTACCAATGAGTTCTAGTCCCCCATGACAATCACGTTTTCCTCTCCCTGTTTGAATAACTTCTTTTACCTCATCACGCTTTTTTTCCCAATTTCATCATTATCGGCAGAGCCAGTTGGGATATAAACTTGTACTACTGTGGTCGGTGTTGGCTTCGTGTCTTATCTTTGCTACGATATTATGTTCATCGTGTTGTTCATAGTAACTTACCCGCATTCCTTATTCATTATCAGATCTATAACTGTGCCTTCCCATTCTGATTTTGTATTTATAATCCTATAATCACATGACCAGAAATCTTGTATATCCTGCCACCGAATGTCGCTAATCCCCACGGTATCTAACTTAAACCTACGCATTTATTTTTTCTGGACTATACCGCCAAATTCTCTGGCTCTATATAAATCTTATAAAATTAAATACAGTCTTGTTTATTTGTGGTGGCAAAATTTCACTGATGTCCACAGCTTTCGGAAAAGTTTCATTGACTTTCAATATAAGTTTTGCTTCCAACACACTACTATATTTGAATAATAGTGTATGATCTCAGAGTGTGTTTTGTTTCGCGTGAGTCACTTGTCAGTATAAGGCTATCAGAGAAGTCAATTACTACCTATGCAGCGAAATGCCACATTACAAGTGACAATAAAATGTCATTTCCTTTTCGCAACGACGTGGATTCATAGAGGCATCTTTATTTTTGATGGTGGTATTTTTAATTATCCAGGCTATCATGCCCGGGCGGCATAATAAATTCTAGTCAGATGGAGTAGTGTAACTAATGATGATAAATCTCAATTGAGGCCAAAAGAAAATACCAAAGCCTACTACTTACAAAAATTCTTCAAAAGAGAGGCTTGTTGTTTTCTGCTGATTAAACGTAATCACCACAAAAGGAATAGGGACGTTCGCCATGAGTAATAAGAATCGATTCGTGATATTAGGTCCATCATTAATATGGAGCCGGTCTAGATATATTAATTAAATTGAATCAACAACCGTAATTTTTTTATATATAAATTATTTATTCTGCTCCCAGTTTCGGCCTCACATTGAAACAATGTTCATAACCCTAAACCAAATGGATGTTCCATATCCTTATAAACGTATTAGGAAACTTTTTAACTAGTGTCGTGGAATCCTGGACGGACGGAATGTTTTTGGCCTGAGACAGTTGAGGACAAAGGAAAGAGCCTAAGTTTGCAAGATTAAAAGTTTTTATATATGGACATTCTGCCTCTGGTATCAGTTATGACAATGATGATGGAACAGAAAAAAAGGAACTGCTGTAATTAGAAAACATATAACTTACTGGATAATAATGAAAAACAAATGGAACCTACAATAAAACCATATTATTATTACACACGCTGATTACGATTGTATGTTACAGTACCAGAAATATTGGCCCAGTTTACTGTTACGTGGTCTACAATCCAGACGAATTTTAAGATAGTTTCCTGCATTTTCCATGTCGAGAATATTGTCTTTGTTAGTTTTTCCATGAAAAAATATCTGCTTCTCGTAAAATGAAAAATTGCTTACATTCCACTGCCACGGTGGAGTAGCCGAGCGGTCTAAAGCTCCTCGCTGCGGAGCGCGCGGCTGCTTGCCGTCGGAGATTCGAGTCCTCGCTGGAGCATGGGTGTATGTGTTGTCCTTAGGTGAGTTTAACTTAGTTTAATTAGTTTGTAAGCCAAGCGACTAATAACCAAAGAAGTTAAGTCCCATAGATTTACAAACATTTGAACATTTACTTTCGACTTTATTAAATTAGTACTTATTTGGGAACTCGAGACTTTCACTTAACTGGTTTGTCATTTCATGTCCGATATTACACATCAGCTTGTAAGTCGGTGATTGACTTACAGAAAAAATAATGAAATGTCATAAGTGATCGGAATCTATGCGATGTGATTCTAACATTACACATAGTAGAAATAAATAGTCGGTCAATGAAAATAACATATATTTAGATACAATATCGAAAATATGCCAAAAGAAAAAATTGAAACGAAGTGTCTTATTAAAAAAAGTTCGTGAAAACGCAATAGAAAAGTAATAATCACCGAATATGGCTACGTGTTATGATTGAGGACTCTTGATTAAAATCTTTTCAGTTGAATCGTCGAGTTAAAATTTAGGAAAAAAAAATTAATTTATTTTTCGCTGCGGTTCTTCATTTAATAAAGCAGCAACTATGATGGTATAATACGTGCCGACCACGGTGGCCGAGGGGACTGAGGCGCGCCAGTCACGGTTTGCACGGCCACTACGGTCGGGGTTTCGAATCCCCCCTCGGGCTTGGATATTTGTGCCGTCCTTAGTTTTAGCTAGTTCATAAGTAGTTTGTAAGCTTAGGGACTGATGACCCCGTAGTTAAGTCCCATAAGCTATACAAACATTTGAACATTTGGTATAATACGTAGAAAGTGTTTCTTATTTAACGTAAGGATTTAGTTTCGCATAGTAATAGATTAACTTATCAATAAGCAGGTTAAAGTGTGCCATAGATTGGTTTCTCTTTGAAAAAACAATTACATTATTCAAATGAAGTGTGTTACCAGTGGTGCATTAGGGACGGAATAAGAACGCTTAGAAAGTCTAAATAAGCTAAAAGAATTTCGTTTGAGCCTCCGACCGCTTAATAGCCAGAAATAAATTTCACTAAATATACTGCGGCGCTTTAAAATTGATCATAGGAGCACCGTGAAATATAACGCAGACCAGTTTGAGAACAAGGCATAATTCGTCAACTTGTCTTCCCCAACAGGTTGTAAACACTGCAGCGTACATTCAAGAAGAAGCGACGGCACATAAATAACGAGCGCCTCGGAGCGAGGAGGCGGACCTGGGGGGAAGAAGAGGGAGATAGTGGGGTTAGACGCACAACACCACTCCGGCTATGTGATTGTTTAAAAGCCCCGATATTATTGTAAGATGAGCTCCGCTGAAAGCGAGGTTCAAAAAAGGAAGAAGCGACGGAACGAGAGGAAGGAGTGGCGGGGGAGGCGGGGCAGGGGGGAGGGGGACGGCTACGAAAAAAAAAAATAATAAAAAAGGGGAAAAGTGAAACAAGGGCCGTTGCTGGCGAAGCGGAGCCAACCCCCGGTAGAAAACAAATCGTTTGTGAATGGGGAAAGAAGGGGTTGGGAAAACGGGGGGCGACGGAGCAGCGTGGCTTGCCGGAACGAGGGAACGGCGAGTGGCGGAGGGGGAAGGGGGGGAGGGGTATTGTAATTCAGGCCAGCGGAGGCGGCGGCGTATTTCGGGAGGAGAGTCCTGGGGGTGGGCGAAGAGAAGGGCTGCACGATTTATGGCGCAATTAGCACTCGGGCTGTAATTTATACATGTAATAAACCTAGACGAGTAGGGTGGGCCGCGGTGAGCTTCGGGCGGCCGAGAGCTAGCTGCAGATGGAGCGGGATGGAGCTGGAGGCGGCGCCGCTACCAGCCTGTCGACAGCGGTCGTCTCCGCAGTCGACGGGCCGGCCGACGCCGGTAGAGGTGGTGGGGGGCGTCGGCTCGCGCCGGCGTCGCAGGGAACAGCGACGCTCGGCGTCGCCGCCGCCTCTGCAGCTCAGAGCTCGCCTCCGTCGCAGACAGGAGCGCAAAAATTAATTCAGCTGTAAAGGACTAAGCGCTTTGAATCAAGGCACAAAGGAATGAAAGGTTAACTCTGCAGACGAGTGTGCGCTGATTTGAAACTTACTGGCAGATTATAAGTCGGGGAGTCGAGAGCAGGACTTTTCCCTTTGGCGGAAAAGAGCTCTACCAACCTGCGTTTTTATTTATTTATTTATTTTTTCCTCTCGTGGTAGAAGGATTCTTTGCGGACATCGGATGCTGTTTGCTGTAGGTAAGCCGGCCGCGGTGGCCGAGGGGACTGAGGCGCTCCAGTCACGGTCTGCACGGCCACTACGGTCGGGGGTTCGAATCCCCCCTCGGGCATGGATATTTGTGCCGTCCTTAGTATTAGTTAGTTCATAAGTAGTTTGTAAGTTTAGGGACTGATGACCCCGTAGTTAAGTCCCATAAGCTATACAAAATAATTTGAAACAAACATTTTGTTGTAGGTAACCATCTGACCGAAAGCGCCGAGTTTGACGCGCCTGCATTGAATAAGACAGTCGGGATTATTTTTTTTTTTTTTTCAATTTTAATTTTCTTTTAAAACTGGGTCGACTTAACTGGTTTTATATTACCTTATAACAGCTGCGCAGTGTTATTCTATATTGACATAATCTCCTTTTCCCAGATCGTTTTTTGTCCGAAGTGTCTGTTCGTGAAGGGCTGTTAAACACTTTGGGGGATGGTCCTAACGACGAAAGAGTCTATTTCGATAAGTCCTATAGTACTTTGTTATTTGTATAGGTAAAAATATTGAGTGATCACAAAAACAAATATAGGAGAAATTGTGGCACATATCATCCTTAAAGGGGGTAGAATGCTGAAAAAAAAAGAAAATTTTAATTTGTATAATTGATTAGGTTAGATGGGTAGATCACGTAACTAACGAGGAAGTACTCAACAGAATTGGGGAAGAAAGGAGTTTCTGGATCCTGACTATGAGAAGGGATAGGTTGGTGGGACACATTCTGACACATCAATGAATCGTCAACTTAGTATTATTAGGAAGTTTGTGGGGTAAAATCGTAGAGGTAGACCGAGGGATTAATACAGTAAGCAGGTTCAAAAGGATGTAGGTTCGTATTCTCAGATGAAGAGGCTTGCACAGGACAGCGTACCATAGAGAGCTGCATCAAACCAGTCAGCCGACTGAACACCACCACCACCACTACCACAACAACAATAGTTGATCTGATTACCGAATAATCAACGCTGAAATCGGCGATGAAAAGATAGTTCAAGTATGCACCAGCGTTTTTCTGATGACTACTAGAAGGAATAAAAGAAATTTGTACTACGGTTTATCGCAAAAAAAAAAAAATAAATAAATAAATAAATAAATAAATAAATAAAAATAAAAAAAAATTGACCTCTAATCATTGCGTACGAATACTATGAAATAGTAGACCTAGACCTAGCATGATAGTAAGTGTACTAGAAATGACTGCTTCGCTTTTTTTAAGGGCTCTAAACTCTTTTATTACGTAAATCAGAGGAATCAGCTTATCACGAGCTTTTAATTATAACTGAACAAATGTGGACTCTATAATCAGTCAATTGAGAATAGTTCTCGGCAGATTTAATTTTCTGTCTCACTAATTTCGAACATGACTGAAAATAAGTTTGTCGTAGTCCATAAGCCGCTTAGACATTTTCTTACATGTTTAATTAAATTTTAGTGTCTGAATTCGTCTTCGCTATGTATTAGGGTTTAATTTTTGTATTCTTAATACAATCAAAACAATTGTTTCTACCCATTGAAATAAATAGAGACAGCCGCCAATACTTGTGGCAACCAGGCAACCAGCAAAATGCCAGGAAATTTTTCTCCGTGAGAGTCTTAATTTCTGAAGTACGGCTATGGTGTGGAATTGTGGAAAAACACAGCCAACAATATGTATTACTAATCATACTAATAAAGGAAACTATGAACTCTACCTATTTGAAATTTAAAATAAAAAGCTAAACTATGTTAACCTGCCTAGGTTTCCTCCACGTAGTTCACCTCACATAAAAACTAAATACAAAGGCATTAGGTACCTTCAATAGGGACTTTCATTTTATTTCAGCTGCTGTCTTAACTGGCACACATAGAATAATCATTATCTCCATACCTAACGTCGTAACTTGCAGATATGTGACAAACTGGAAAAATATCATGTGTTAAAAATTGTAAACCGCTATTACAAAGTTAAGGGAACATGGGAGGATGGCAGTAGGTTAAACAGTAATGCTCATATTACCGTTTAAAATGATCCCATTTCAAAATTCACTCTCTTCAAGTCGATGTACGTACACTTCAGTATGCTAAACTATAAATTGATTCTGGAATCAATTTAACAAATAATACCAACTACTTCTCCGACCCATTGGGTAATACAGAGTTACTCATACGCAAATGTTGCTACACAATTTTATTTTAGAAAACTAGTCAAGAGAATAAAACATTAAAGGAAGTTTTCAGTCTTGTTTGAGTAATTAAGAATGTTCTTCGTCTTATAAATCAGTCTTCCTTGTTGTGTTCTAAAGAATATAAAATTAAAATTAAAGTTATTTGTTTCCTAATGCACCCATCAGACGGAAAACCTTCAGCAATATCAGCAGTTCTACACAGGGATTGAATTCACGTTTCGCAGATGATTACTTCGAATCCACTCCATGCAATCTTGACCAAACCCTCCTCAAATAACAGATGTTTTCATTTTCCAAACTTTGCAAATATTCCCTGTCATCATTATTACAAAATGGACTCTTTCTCATTACATACCGAAGACATTTTGTTTTTTGAGCATATGTGCAGGCATTGCGTTTTCTTCCTTCTCTTTTTTTAGGCCACACTTGGGTGTGCCTTTATCTGCTGTAACCTTTTTTTCAGTCCTGTGGTTAATTTCTTTAGGTGAATCCCTGATATCTATTAAGCAACCAACTGATTTATGGACGTAATAATCTCTAACTTTTATTTCCCTCCTATTTTTACACTTTATACCATTGGTAGCAGGTGTGGTGATTGCGTTATTGGGATCTTTGGATCTTTGCAATGTTCTAAAGCGAATATTGAACAATCTGCTAGCCGCAGTATTGGATTTACTTACGTGAATAAAATTCAGTGCATTATAAGGGCTTCTATGGACCGCATACCCTACAATATGTTTTTCGTGTTTTTGGCATTATTTTGCTAATCCCACTTAATGCAAACAAAAGTAGCAACTCTTGCGTCCCCTTCTGTACTCCAGAATATCCATGGCATACGTAGGTAGTCATCAAAAATAATATTCTAGTTTTACAATGCTGTCACATAAATAGTAAAAAATGATTTTTTCCTTGCTACACGAATGTAGCAAATAACGAACCGGTGACCAGTTGGTTTAGCGTCTGGAGTAATATTGATTATTTTTATCACAAAATGGTTAAAAAGTCTAGGTGCATTGTAGAGCTTTTAGAAGTTAATAAAGAGAGTTAAAAATTAAATTTTAAAAGCTTGCATTAATAAGTAAGAAGTTGCACGTAAGGGTTTATTGGAACTCCTTACCGGCGGTTCGATAAAATTAATGCTATCTACAGAACGAGTAGTGGACCTCGTTGCATCATACATAGGTCTAATAATAATTATTATGAAGAAGATAATTTTTTGTTGTTGGTTTTTAGGGGACTAAACAGCTAGGTCATCAGTCCCGAAGAAGATAAGTTTAATATCATAGAAACTTAGATAAACAGTTTCAATAAACATCACATGAAATTGGGTGGCTGATTATTTCATCCATCTTAAATTTACTGCCATACAGCGTTGTTTATGATTTAAAACATTTAAGATATAATTGTGTATAACGCAGGCTTCGCAATTAATCACTGCTATGGACGCCGGTGATCTTAAATCGGCTTTACAGAGAAGAGTGGGACGGAAATACAGATGTGACGTTGTTTCAGATGCTTAACATTTTTACAATTCTAACGGAGGGAGATAATTTCCATATTCCTTATCTCGTTCTTCATACATTAGGTGGCAGTTCTTGACAATCCTATGGGTTCGCTTTCACGCCAACAGTTTAGTTCATGGAGTCGCTAACAGATAAAAACACACACACACACACACACACACACACACATATTCACACTGAAATTTTTAACATCATTGTGGTGAATAGCAACAATCTTGTATTTTTTTAAATTGGAAACAGACCAGATCACAAACTTTTTCTTTTATTTCATGACAATTTTCATTTCATAAAGACCATTTTCAGATTAATACAAATGTTCAAATGTTTGTTAAGCTTAAGGGACTTAACTGCGGGGTCATTAGTCTCTAAACGTACAAACTACTTATGAACTAGCTTATACTAAAGACGACACAAACATCCATGCCCGAGGGAGGATTCGAACCCCCGACCGTAGATGCCGTGCGGACTGCGACTGGCGCGCCGCATAGCGCTCGGCACCGCGGCCGGCTCAGATGAATACCTCCATGATAGCAGGCGGTGATATATATTCATGAAGATATGCAAATATTTTAGCATGTTATTCCCAATGAAAACTGAAGAAAAAAAAGTGGTATTAACATGGGTCCGCAAATTTTTAATTACGAGTTACAACTAATAATGAATTTTGCTTGAAATTTAGCAACCTTGCTAATATAATCTGTGCGAGGTTAAAGTAAAGCCCGGTTAAGTTCTGAGATTGACCGCATGACGACCTTTAGGTGCACTAGAGCGCATAGGTGGCACCGCGGTATGCTAGCATGTCAGTTAGTCTCTCGTCCTGCAAGAGACAGTTGAGTGCCTGCACTGGAAGTAGACGTACGGTCGTTGTTGTGACGGTGAGCCGAATGAGTCAGTCGGACCTTGACAAGTCATAGTTTGAGCAACGGGCAAACGAGTGATGTGGGCCGGGAAGATTCCCAGTGGGAAGGAAGTTATAAAATGTAAATATTGCCGGGGATATTTCTTTGGCCCGGGAAAACTGCAAAAAATTGGGAATTTATGGAAATTTTTAGATTTTGAAAGCTTTAACACTTATTGTAGTTAAAGAACCTTATAACAAGGTTAACAAAGTAAATTCATACATTTTAATCATTCTCTGCATTAATTTCCTTCCTAATTTCATGCAGAACATCATTTACTTCAAGTCTGGTGGGAAAAATAATTTATAGTATTTGCTAGGGCTACAATTTTTCGGTAAGTTAAAACCCCACATTTCTGTGAATGAAATCTAAACTTACAAAATATTTCTCTGGAGGCATAATTCTCAACCGGCCGTCATCTGTAGTATTTTTTAATTTTTCCAAAAGAATGACTAGATGTGTATCACTTTCAGAATTCAAAGACTGCAATAAATTATGATTTATAAAAAATTATTTTCTAAAATATTGCTATCAATTTCAGTCTTAGAATCTTTAATTAATGTTTTACAATGTTCTGTGTTAATAAAATCACTTGTATTTTCAAGTAAATCATAAATCTCGACCGTTTTATTTGCATAATTTTCCCTCGAAATGCCATTTTCATTGATTACTGTTCCACAAATTTTCTCACCAATTTATTTTAAACTTTATAGCCTCTTTTTAGCCTAAAATACCATTAACATTGACAGAAAACTTAACAAAACTGAATGAACCAACCTCAATGTATATTAATTATTTCGAGATTGGCAGTTCTAGGAAACGTAATAATTGTAAATTTTGATGCTTGGTAGTTCTAGGGCTAATTGTTTGATATTTAAAATATTGAAAACTGAAAAATGTGTTCATTCCAAACAAGGAGGTTGAGTCCAGATCTATATAAACATAAACCCATCCAAATATTTTATTTATATTTTATAATAGAAAGTAGAAGTACTCAGGTAAAACAAGTATTAAAATAAAAAAGGTACTTAAATTGATCATAACCATAGTTTGACTCTCAACCTTTAACTGCTGACGTGCGGTCATTGAGACTGCGCTCGTTTTCCATCATGTGATTTAAATACTTAAGTACTGCCTTAATCCTATTAAGTAAGTTTTATTGAGCTATCTGGCTAATTAATCATAAATTCCTGGGAATTTATGAATTTTGGGAATATTTCCGGCAATATTCCCTGGGAATATTTCCTCGATTTTAAATCCCCGAAAATTTCACAACAGTAGGCAAACGTCAAGCTATGCCAGCTCTTGCTGCAGCAGTGAGGATCAGCCATGGTACCAGCCACAAAATTCGGATGGATGACGTCAACATGTGTTACCCAGCACGAATCTGTCGCAAGATCAACGTGATGATCGGATGACAATTTGTGGTGACCTCATCAGTTGAGCAGATGATGATCCGACGTTTTTCGACCGGATAATAACTGGAGGCGATACATGGTGTTTTCTTTACTATCCGCAACTAAAAACAACACTCTGCCACCTGCAGCTTGTGCGGCATATAGAAACGTGTTTGTGCCAATCCTCCAGGCGTCAAGTCTCATAATTTATTGACTGTTCAAATGTTTGTAAACCAAATGGATCAATCTGTGTAAGATACCTGTTATGGGAAGGTATACATTTCATATTCAAATGTACCGTGAATTTGAGACCAGTGTCAAGCTAGTCAGGCATGGGTCAGTTATCTTTGGTTGCAGGCTTATTTTTCGATGGCAGTACTATCGATTTTGGAGACGGTGATAGTATTGTTGCCGGGAAGTAAGGTTGTGATTATTGAGAGTGCAGACTTTGCTAGGCGCGCGGATGAGATTGCAGAAGCGTGGGGAACGTGGTTGTGTGCAGTTGTCGTTCGGCGGGATAGACGAGGGGATAAGATTTTGATACATGAATGCTGAGCCAAGCTGTTTAAGATATGGAGACGAAAAGGAATAGATGACGTTGGAGAAAGGATCTTTTGAATTTTTTAAAGGTAAAGTTTTTCGTGAAATACTTGGCATGTTTCTATGGCACAACTTCGCATTGTTAGGCTGAACTGATGGTAACAGTAACGGTCGGAAAAGATCTTGCTGTTAGCTTGTGGTCTCACGATTCATGCTAGGGACCCCTTTCTGTGTATTTATTGTAATAGTTTAGTTTTGAAACTGCGTTTTTTATGAAATATGAATTTCATACGTACTGTTCTTGAAATATGGTATTGTTGTAACATTTATTAACAGTAAAATGTTTATCTTTGTTTAAAAATAATTTTGTAGCCAGATTAAATATCTGAGTTATATTTTTCTCTGAAAGATTTTAAAAACATAGACATGACATTGTTACTAATTTTCATGAAGTTACATCAGTTAGAAAATAAACCAGATATTTCATTTTTAATAATTAGTTTGTTAAACAGATTACCAGTTTATCTCTCCTCACATTTTTATTAAAAGTTCCACAGATTTTTTCTGTAGTTAGTTTTCCAGTAGTTAGTACAGCAGGAAGCAGTTTCGTGTTGCGCAAATTTATGCAGTAAGTGAAGGTGAGAAAGAATTAGTTTTTGTCAAGCTTACAGTTTAGTATGATTTACAGATTTCAGGGTAGGACAATTCATAGAGTGTTCAGGTTAACAAGTGATTGCACTGAGTCAGATTGCATTGATAAATATTGTGTTCGTTCAATTCCGTTAAAGATTGTTAGTTCAGTCAGAAACAAGTTTGTAGGGCCAGAATTATTAACACAGTGATTTTTTATTATCAGTAATTTTCAGACAGTCAACTTTGTTACGACATCTTCATACAGAAACAATTAGCAGTTTGTGTCTCATTATAATAAATATTACGCAGTCAGATACGTTTTGCAATACCTTTACATTCACATAGAATACAGTTAAAAATACGCAGTCAGATTAACATAACGTTGTACAAAGGCATTTAGCTAGAACAAGTTCAAACACACAGCAGACGGAAATTTTGTAAGAGAGAAGGAGAAGCGAGAAACTTTCAACTGCTATGGTCATCAGTCCAGAGACTTAGAATCTACTTAAAGTAACTTACACTAAGGACGACACACACGCACACCCATACCCGAAGGAGAACACTAAACTCTGTCGGGAACGACCGTCCAGTCTGTAGCATGACGCTTTACACCACGCGGCCGTTCCACGCTGCTTGCTGACTGTACCACGTCGCCCAGAAGTTGTTTGAAGTGAATACAACTACATATGATAAAAGGCCATGTGATTTCACTGAATTCACCAGAATACACAATAAAAGAGACACTATAATACACAATAAAAGAGAGAAGGTCAATAAGATGCCGGTATGCAACCCCTTATGGGGTTTGGAATGGTGAAAATCAGCCTTTGGATCGTCGCCTGAGGCACATTTCTCTACAGTTGTTGCAGCTATACCTCATAATCCCGTGGTTGGCTAGTGGGACAGAGACTCCTGCTGAACAGATTCGGGAATTTTGCTGGTTAATGGAGGAACTCAAAATTCTGTAAGCAGTCCATTGACTGTGACGTCAGTTTCCGTCAAAGCACCACTAGAATTAACCTGAAAGCATATCCTATGGCTTCCCACACCATCTCTGCGCATTATTGGCTGGATGTGCTCTCTGAACTTGACGCAGCCAAACTCGATTGGCCATCGGATAATATAGAGGAATCGGAACTTCTGGCGACTGTGACATCTGAATAGCCCATATGCCTGGCAATCGAACCATAAGACCATCTTGCTTCACAGTCCAACGAAGTGGTGTCAAATGCATTCAGTCCGACAGGCTGAATAACTTGTCTGCGAGCCATCGCGGCAACACTGTCTAGAGACAAGGTCTGACAGCGGTTTTGTCACGTCACACGAGGAGTCCGTGATCGCGTGGCCACCGCAGCCGGCTGGTTGACGTTGTTCTCATATAGAGAACCATGTAAATTTCATCATTTGTTGAAAGATTGGTTGTTTTTGTTATGGTCTTCAGTCCGCAGACTGATTTGATGCAGCTCTCCACGCTACCCTGTCCTGTGCAAGTCTCTTCATCTGAGAATACGCTCGGCAACCTACATCCTTTTGAATCTGCTTACTATATTCGTCCCTCGGTCTCCCTATAAGACTTTTACCGCACACACTTCCTTCTAATGCTAAGTTGACACTTCCTTGATGTCTCAGAATGTGTCCAACCAATATATTCCTTCTCTTAGTGAGGATATGCGAGAAACTCCTTTTCTCCCCAATTCGGTTAAGGGTTAGAACATTCCACGCTCCGACCAGTAGAATGCCTGTTTTGTTTTTCTTGATGACGACATCCTCCTGAGTAGTCCCCGCCCGAAGATCCGAATGGGGGACTATTTTACCTCCGGAATATTTTACCCAAGAAGACGCCATCATCGTATAGTCATACAGTAGAGCTGCATGTCCTCGGGAGAAGTAACGACTGTTATTTCCCCTTGCTTTCGCCGTTCGTATTAACTGCATGGCACAGCCATGTTAGCTGATGTTACAAGGCCAGCTCACTCAATCATCCAGACTGTTGCTCTTGTAACTACTGAAAAGGCTGCAGCCCCTCTTCAGGAACCACACGTTTGTCTGGCCTCTCCATATATACCCCTCCACTGTGGTTGCACCTATGGTACGGCTATCTGCATCGTTGAGGCACGCAAGTCACCCCACCTCGGCAATAGAATAATGGGATAGTATTCAACCACTCCTAGTACACATTCTAGTTATTACTTTTTTATGTAATTTATTTATTTTGTTTTATTTTTATTTATTTTTTCACTGTCTCAATCTGAAGGTCTTTTATTGGATCGTGTAAAATTACGAAATAAATTGAACCTGAACTTATCGAAATTTTTTGGTAGCAACGTTAAACAACTTGTCCATATATAGTACAGATCTAGTTGTTGCAGAACCTTCTGAGAAGGAGTTCTACTCGCACCTGTCTTGTTTTTCACTAGCATCCTGCCTCGCAGTCAATATTTCAACACAATAGTCTAGTTTTTTTAGTAGCCGCTAAGGAGTTCACTTCTTGATTTACGCAGCCCAAAAAGCAGAAAACAGACTCCGTATCGGAAACCGTGCCAGTTCGCGGGTGCCCCGCTGCCTCGGAAAAGAGGTTGGGAGCGCTGGAGCGTAAAGATGGCGGCATGCCCGCCCGGCTAGCGGGGCGCCTTCGCACCGGCACGGCGCGATGAGCACGGCGGCACACAGTTTTTTCGCGCACCTCCGCGCTCGCCAAAATAAAGTTGGTCGTCGCTCTCTTCCCGCCGCCGACGGGAAGTTCCCGCGGCCGAAAGAAGAGCAAACAGGAGCGGAGCCGGCGTGCAAGTTGTTGTCAGAGGGTGTTTTAGTGGCAATAAACAACCCGGTGTTTGCGCGGCCCCTCTCAATGGGAAAGTTTGCGGCGCGTGTTTGCCGCCGCGGCAGGCGGAAGCGCCGGGGGCGGCGGGGGCGGCGGGGGCGGCGGCGGCTGCCGGCGGTCAGCGCGGGGCCTGCCGCCAGGGGTCAGCGCGGGCGCTCCGCACTAAGAGTTATAACACCGAAGATTCTATGCCTCAGGACTCGGAAACGTGTGCTGCGCTTTAAAATACACGCGGCCGAGTGACAGCACTGTAAGGTACGTAGAACTCTAGCGGCAGTGCCGAGAGAACTGTTAATGAAACTTAAATAGCGGCGTCCTCAGTACATATGTTCAGGGAGAAAGTTAATGTTAACAAGGAACAACAACCGCTTAAGGGAAAAGTTTTTCTTCCGTTCATAAATAAGGTTACAGACCGTATTGGAAAAGTGCTGGACAAGTATGTGGTAGAAACCATTTTCAGACCTACAAGGAAGATTCAAGATCTGCAAAAGGTGTACGACATCCGTTGAATACACCAGGTGTATATAAAATTCCCTGTAGCTGTGGTTCAGTCTACATTGGAACTACAAAAAGGAGCGTCAATACTCGTCTGTTCGAACATAAAAGGAATAGCCGCCTGGGGCACACGGAGAAATCGGCCGTAGCGGAACATGTATACCAAGATGGCAATCATGAAATTAAATTTAATGAGACTAGTGTCATTTCAAAAACTTCGCACTATCATGCGCGCACATATAGAGAAGCAAACTTTAACAGGAAAGAAGAAGCTGTTAAATTAGACAGAATTTGGACTTCTGCTTTACACCAGCGAAATGACAATCGATTCTTCTCTGCCAAGAATGTTGGCAATACCAGAGATAGTGTCGTAGCAGACGTCACGTGATGTCTTGTGGTGCCCTCTACATTGCCTATATATACGGGGTTCCCTCAAGTTCTCATCGCAGTTCGCCATTCTACCTCTGAAGATGTCTTCCGCAGCCGAAGATGAAACGTTAGGGGAAAGTTTTATAAATCGACCACGGTTTATGAGCCCGGAAGTTTTAAATGAAAATGTTCAAATGTTTGTAATTCTATCGGACCAAACTGCGTGGTCATCAGTCCGTAGCTTACAAACTACTTAAACCTAGGTAAACTAACCTAAGGACAAACACATACACCCATACCCGAGGGAGGACTCGAACCTCCACGGCAGGCAACCGCGCGCTCCGCAGCGAGACGCTTTAGACCGCTCGGCTACTCCACCGCGGCTCCTCAGTACAAGAACACCGTGCCATTATTCGTTTACTCCATTTGCGTCGTGCGCCACTGATTGAAATTCATCACCAGTGAAGTCAGATATGTTTTGATTCGCGCATGGTCGTGTCAAACTTTTGTGAGATAGTATTTCAAACTAATGCCTACAAAGAAAACTTGGATGTTCAGATCAATGCTTGATGTTTCTTTTATTTTATTTTATTTTATTTATTTATTTTTTATTCTTTTATTTTTTTATGCAAGCCGTACCTACTACTACTACTTTTCTCTTTATATCATTTCGAGTGGGCGGTCAGGCCCCCTGCCCCCTCCCCCCCCCCCGGTCAACATCCTTATATATACGCCACTGTATTGGCAATAGTTCAGCAGTCTCTAATCAAGTTGTGTCCAGACCCTAATTCGGCAATCGTGGATGTACAGGCTTTTGACACCGCACCTGACAAACGACTTTTAATTAAAATTGCGTGGTTATGGAATATCGTCCCAGATTTGTGACTGGGTAGGGAATTTCCTATCAGAGAGGACACAGTTTGTCGTAATTCATGGTAACGCATCGACTAAAACAAAAGTGAAATCCGGCGTTCCACACGGTAGTGTTATTGGTCCTCTATTATTCCTTATCTACGTAAACGACCGGGGAGAAAATCTGAGCCGCTCTGTTCGGTTGTTTGTGGATGACGTAGTCATTTCTCGTCTAGTAAAGCCATATGAAGATCAAAACCCACTGCAGAACGAGATATCAGTATGTTGTATAAATTGGCAATGGACTCTAAATAGTGAGAAGTGTGAAGCCGTCCACATGAGTAAGCAAATAATTCCGTTTAACTTTGTTTACAAGATAAATCAATCAAATGTTAAGGCCGTAAACTCCACTAAATACCTAGCAATTACTATTACATCACACTTAAACTGAAATGAACACGTAGATAACGTCGTGGTAAAGGCGAACCAGAGACTGCATTTTATTGGCAGAACACTTAAAAGATGCAACAGAACTACTAAAGTGACAGCATACACCATACACCATGCTTGTCCGTCCCCATTTGAATTATTGCTGCCCAGTGTGGGATGCTTATCAAGTGGGTTTGACGGAAGCCATCGAAAGAGTCCAAAGAAGGGCAACCCGTTTTGTATTGTTACTATGCAGGGGAAACGGCGTCAAGGAAATGATACAGGGATGGGAATCATTACAATGATGTTTATCGCTGCGGTGTGGTCGACTTACGAAACTCCAATCGCCAACAGTCTCCTCCGAACGCAAAGATATATTGTTGACTCCCACCTACAAATCCATCAGAATAAAATACGAGAAATCAGAGCTCGAACGGAGAGATTCAGATGTTCTTTCTTCCCACGTGCTATTCGAGAATGTAATGGTAGATGAATAGTATAAAGGTGGTTCTATGAACCCTCTGCTAGGCACCTAAATGTGATTTGCAAAGTATCACATATAGATGTAGATGTAGAATCGGAGATTGCCGATAGTCAAATTGCATCAGGATAATACACGTCTACATGAGGCTCGTAACAAAGGCTGTAGCCAGCAATGGCGGAAGCTCTCAAATTCATCACCTTCCGCACTTCATACGGTGCCGTAGTTGCAATTACTTCTTGTTTGTCAAACGTTTAATTTCCCAAATAAATTCGGTTGTGATAACTCCAGTCCTCATTCGTGTTGCTTTTTTTTTTTTTTCATAATCGCCGTAGTGGAGTAGCTGAGCGGTCTAAGGCGCCTCACTGTGGAGCGCGCGGTTGCTCGCCGTCGGAGGTTCGAGTCCTCCCTGGGCCATGGGTTAGTTAGTTTACCTTAGTTTAAGTAGTTCATAAACTACGGACTGATGACCACGCAGTTTGGTCCGATAGATATACAAACATTTAATAATAAAATTTCCACATAATCGCCGTTTACATTTATACATTCCACATAACGATCCACTAGATACCCAAAAAGAAAATAATAATAATAATAATCCGATATCCCAAACATTTACATCCATAAAATTAATAAAAAAGCCTCAAACACAGAAATTTCAGAAGTAGATAATTATTAATTTACATTTAGTGAAACGCTTGTAACTTCCAGAACTGTTCTCAGTTATCTCTCAGCTACCCACTCACTGTTTCAAACGCAAGAAGCGGAAAGAAAGTCGCTTAGTGCAAGGTGTATGGAGGGTGATGAAAAAGTTGCCAACATAATTCCGAAAGCGTATATACCTAGGTAGCAGGACTCTTTTGGATATGAGATGAAATTTCAGAGAAATAGATTAAGACTGACGAAAAACGATGGAAAAGAAATGAAAGGGTGAGAGTAATTTCGCCATAGAGGAGTCAAGTCTGGGACGGTATGGACATGTCAAGGCAATGATTTCAGGATACCACGGAAGATATAAAATATGTAAAATAATGGAGGACAAGATACCAAGAGCAAGACCACGAGATAGGTGATAGAGAGAGTGAAGGAAGGAGTTAAGAAAAGGGACAGAGTGCCGGGGATAGGAACCGGTGAAGAGGTTTTCATTCCATGCACAACCACTCACATGTTACAAAAGCAAACGATGATAACTGTCTGATGACATGCATGACCCAAGCACATTAAGAAGAAAAACTTCAGAAAGCAATTAACTTAAAAAATGCAAAATATGTTACTGACATTCCTATCTCAATGGTGCACACATTAAGCGTTTTTATAACCAAGCATGTCGAAAGCAGTCACGTGAGGATAACAATACAAAATTAAATTAAAGAATTTCAGCCCTCTTGGAAACTGAAAGCTCATTTCAAACAGTAACAGATCGCTCCCAACATATAAAAAGTGTGACATAATTTCAAACCACATCGTACCTCGAAAATTGTACTCATTAAATAAATGTTTGGTGCACGTATCAGCGGTATTTAAGATCAAATTCAATCACTCAGACTAAATAAACGTCATCAGAAATTTTCCGGTGACGTAACACAGGCAGTGTAAATTATAAGAAATTAGTCGGGTGAATGATTGCTCAAAATTTACATAGCATTCATCTTTTTACCGACATCTTAACTATATGACAGATATTAAATACAGACGATTGAGGTACTGTAAAAATCTTCGAAAATCTCTGCGCTCGGCATAGGTATGCGCCTTCGTGCGCGCGCGAGCGTGTGTGTGTGTGTGTGTGTGTGTGTGTATGTGTGTGTGTGTTTGTGTGTGTTCGTGGAGGGTAAGATGAGAAGGTGGCTAGAGTGACTAAGGGGAAGGAATAGAGAATGAGATTTCTACGAAATTCAACCGAAAGTTACCACCTTAATGTCAGTGAACATGCGATGTCCTTGGCAAGAGTATCTGCTCGGCTAATTCTAGGATTTTCAGATAAGCTCCATTACCTGTACAATGTAGCATCAACAGCCGTTTTGTTTCAGCAGAATTATCTCAATTATTTGTTCCTAGCCTTAGAGAAAGAGGACGCCGAACAAAGGCCATTGTGTATTACACAAGACAATGGATTTCAGAGTAACAAACGATTTCGTCATGTTACGGATGGGTTACGTGCTTAGCGTGAGCAATGAACCCTCGCATCGCTTGCCTTATTCGAACGGCAGCGACTGTTGCAAATAAAATCAGCATCGTCGGTGGTAAATAAAGACACGAGAAAATGAACGTGGAGAGCGCACCCGCTACCGTCTTGATTATACCATCCAGGGAGCAGAAAGCAAAGCAAAAAACATTGCAGCGATGGAAAATAATCAACAGTTTCTCTGCAAGGAAGATATATGGTGAAACCATAAGCGTAGTTCATTTTGCCGATAATATGTCCTTTCCCAGAGCGACCTCTCAGGTAACACTTTGTCGTGACGTCATATGGGATTATTCTTGCAGCAGACGTAACGACAATTTTAACTTGAATTTTGGGAATATGTTATGAATGTAACTTCTTAAAAGCTATATGAATTGAGTAATTTAAGGTTAACACAGCGATTAATATGACAAACGAAATAGATTAAGAGAAGGAGCTGGAATTTCCTTTTCGTTTAATATGACCGAGTAGCGCACGATCTTCTAATATTGAAATGAATGACTCCAATAACACGAGTGTAAGACGCATCAGTACTACAAAGCGCAGCACCTCTGCGTCAGTAATCTGTTAAGATTTTGAAAGGTCGTTTTGTTCTTTATTTTTTTAATAAACGGTAACTGAAATTTGAGTGGCGTCTATTTTGAGGGAGGTTATCAAGGAGTTGGATTTGTGCAAACATGAAACAGAATACAAGAACGAGAGAGGAATATTGCTAAGAGATAACTGACAACGGTTCTGGAGGTTAGAAGCGTTTACTAAATGTAAATTAATTATTATCTAAATATGAAATTTCTGTATTTGAGGCTTTTTTTATTAATTTTACGCAAATAAAATAATTTTGTTCAAAACGGGTTGATTAAAATGTATTATTTCAGGGAAGAGAGATCACGTATTTTTGCTTGGGGAAGGAGTAAGTGGTGGTGTGTTCTAAAATCCAACCAAAATTGATGCCCAATGAAGAAAACGAGTAAGTGCCGAAAAATACTTTTTTTTTAATTTATAACTAGGACGTGGTGTAGCTTACGACTGCAATTGTTTCTATAACATTGTAGTATTACTTATCAGAACGTTACCGAAACACCGCAATCTGAGAGAAAATAAATTTCTCCTTCCACGGTGTTATCGAACGTATTTTTCAAGCAAAATGGATTTGTAAGGTTGTTTCGACAAACAGCAGTTGTATACGATCTCTGATAAAAAAAAATAAAAATAAAAATAAAAATGAAAATGAAAACCAACAGGGGCGTACGCAAATGTTTTTTTTTTCGGAGGAGGGGGCATTTATGGAATTAGTGAAATAATCGGAACTTATTTCATATATTAAGGGGGAGGGAGGAGGATAAAAAAGTGACATTGTGAGTAGCATGTATTCACTTATTACTGCACTGAGCTTATCTCTCCATCCTTGCAGTGTGACTATTTTCCCCAATTATTACTTACCTTTGGTGGAATTCTAGGTACAAGGAGAAATATTTTATTGTGTGGTTTTTACAAGTAGAGCTGTGCTGATTTCCAAATGGTGGATAACAGCCACCTCTTAACTGTCAACTACATATGATCAGTCGACATTCTCAAGTTTTTACGGAAACGTATGCATGGTGGTAACCGTAGCCCCTGCTACTGGGACGGGCAGGTGCGCCTGCCGCGGTTGGAATCCGCCGGTGGATTAACGACGACTACCAGAGTGCCGACCAGCCTGGATGTGGTTTTTAGGCGGTTCCCCACATCCCACTACGTAAATACCGGGCTGACACCCGAGACCCCGATCAGTTACACGATTCACAAACACACTTTCTGGTGTATAACACCAGTGATGGGAAGAGTACTCAAAAAAAGTAACTGCATTCAATTACAATTACCTGGGATAAAAGGTACTCAATTACAAGTAAAAATTAAATTTTAAAAATTTAATCGGTACAATTCAAATTACAATTACTTTCCCAATGTCGAAAATTACAATTACTTTTTAGATGGGTGGGGAAAAAAGCTGCAACGAACAAACGAACATTCAATCAGAATATATTAGCTTACAAAAGAACCCATCATTCTCTGTTCCAACCCACTTCATTACAGTTTCATCCAATTCCTTCTCTAACATCTAACAAATGACACCAATACATTTTTCAATAGGCGTCATTCACTCACCAATTTTGTTGCACCCAAAAGATAAATGGAGCCACATACACTTTTACATTCATCATTGGAAGAAGAATGGCCAGCCTGACAACCACCACTCGTACAGTAAGATCGGGAGGATCATGACCCATAAAAAAAGAAAAATATATACATATGTATTTATTATTAAAAAGATTTTTACAAGAACAAATTTACAAATTACAAAACATATTCAGTAACTGAAACCAAAGCACTCAATACAAATAACTGACACCCCAGTGAGTCGCGTGTTAATGAACATATAAATTTACATATGTAGTTTCTGATTCACTTTGCAAAACAGCTGCATTTCGAAGTTACTGTCAGTGAGTCTGGCTCTTTTGGCTAAAAGAATATCCTTGTATACACTGAACATACGCTCCGCAGGAGCACTTGAGGGTACCCCACATTCATTTTCAAAAATAATCTTTTAGGTGACTGATACTGCAATATTAGTTTCACGTCAGCTGAATTGCTGGAGAGGTAAGAAGCTGCCTCATCCAACTCTCCTGCATGTGCTGATGGCGAAATAGTATTGAAGAATATAGCTTCTTCATCACATTCTTCGCATATGTCTTCCTTTTTCACCGATGTTTCACCACACTCCTTCCTACAGCTCTTCCTTCAGTGCAGTAATTGCTGCTTCCTTTTAAGTACCATCCAACCATGAAACTTTTAAAGCTGGAATCAGCCCTGCTGCCACAGTTAGATTAGATTAGATTATTTATTTGTTCCGTAGATCCATATTGAGGGGATCCTCGTGGATGTGGAACATGTCAAGAAACAAAATTTACAAGTTGAATAACAAGTAATACTAATAATATAAATACATACACTTATAATATAAATACAGATACATAATTTTTTAAGGTTTTTTTTTTTTTTTTTTTTTTTTTTTTTTTTTTTTTTTTTTTTTGCTGATAATATAATAATACTAATATAGTATGAGTGCATGCATCATTTGGTACAATTTAGAAATTCACTAATGGAGCAGAAGGAGTTGGCCACTAGAAAGTCTTTTAGGTTCCTCTTAAACTGATCTTTATTTGTAGCTAAATTTTTTATACTTGATGGTAAATTATTGAAAATGTGTGTTCCTGAGTAGTGGACCCTTTTTGAACTAAAGTAAGTGCTTGTAAATCGTTGTGTAGATCATTTTTATTTCTAGTATTGTATGTATGAACTGAGATGTTTGTTGGGAAAAGGGATATATTATTTATGACAAATTTCATTAAGGAATAAATATACTGAGAGGCAGTAGTTAATATACCCAGTTCTTTGAAGAGGCTTCTACAAGACGTCCGTGAATTTACTCCACAAATAATACGTATTACATGTTTTTGGACTCTGAAGACTTTTGACTGACTTGAAGAGTTACCCCAAAATATTATACCATATGACATTAAGGAATGAAAGTAAGCAAAGTATGCAAGCTTTGTTATTTTTATGTCTCCTATGTCTGATAACACTCGTATTGAAAATACAGATTTGTTGAGTCGTTTCTGCAGTTCTGTGGTGTGCTCCTCCCAACTAAGTTTATTATCAAGCTGTAATCCCAGGAATTTAATTCTGTCAACCTCTTCTATCTGCTCTTCTTCATATTTAATGCATATGCTGTCAGGAAATCTCTTACATGTTCTGAACTGCATGTAGTGCGTCTTTTCAAAGTTTAATGACAATGAGTTGGTTTTAAACCATTTATTAATGTTCATGAAAATATCATTAGCAGACTTTTCTATCAATATACTTGACTTACTCTTTATTGCAATACTTGTATCATCTGCAAACAAAACGAACTCTGCTTCTGGTAGTGTAATTAATGAGAGATCATTAATGTACACAAGAAAAAGCAATGGCCCTAAGATGGATCCTTGTGGGACACCACATGTAATTTCTTCCCAACCCGATGATGACTGTTGGCCTAATTCACTAGTCACTTGCACTGACACCCTTTGTTTCCTGTTAGTGAGGTACGACTTGAACCATTTTGCAGCATTTCCCGTGACCCCATAGAATTCTAATTTACTTAAACGGATGTTATGGTTCACACAATCAAATGCCTTTGACAAATCACAGAAAATACCTGCTGCTTGCAATTTATTATCTAATGAATTAAGTACATTCTCACTGAAAGTGTAAATAGCCTTCTCAATGTCGGAACCTTTCAGAAATCCAAACTGTGTTCTAGACAATATGCCATTTGTGGTTAAGTGGTTGAGAAGCTGCTTGTACATTACCTTTTCTATAATTTTTGAGAATGCTGGCAAAAGTGAAATGGGTCTGTAGTTTGATGGTATCTCTTTATCCCCCTTCTTGAAGAGAGGTTTAATATCTGCATATTTTAGCCAATCAGGAAATGTTCCCGTTATAACAGACTGGTTACACAAATAGCTTAAGATTGTGCTAAGTTCACAAGAACATGCTTTAATTAACTTTGTTGATATTTCATCATATCCACTGGAATTCTTTGTTTTTAAAGATTTTATTATGGAAGATATTTCTTGTGGTGAAGTGACTGACATATTCATGTGTGTGAAGTTGTTTGTAAATGCTAGTTTCAAATATTCAAGCGCATTATTTACTGATACAAGACAATCCCATACTATCAGTAACGGATATAAAGTACTTGTTAAATAGATTTGCCACACTATGCCCATCAGTTACTAATGTCTCAGCTACTCTTAACCGTACCTGCTCTTGTTCCTTTCTGGTTCTACCAGTCTCTTCTTTCACTATATCCCATATTGTATTTATTTGGTTTCCTGATGTTGCTATCTTCTTTTCAAAGTGCATTTGTTTAGATACCTGAATAACTTTTTTTAATATTTTACAGTATTCCTTATATTTAGTTAAATCATCATCATTGCAAATACTCTTGGCTGATAGATACATACTCCTTTTTGTCTTACATGAAATCTTTATTCCTTGTGTAATCCAAGGTTTTATTATAGACTTCTGTTTAATTCGCGTTACTTTTAGAGGAAAACAGTTTTCAAACATGATACTAATATTATTAATGAATACATTATATTTTTCATTCATGCCATTAGCACTATATACATCTTTCCAGTTCATGTCTTTGAGGAATTTTCTAAAATTTTCAATTTTTGGTGGGTTGACTACTCTCCTGTATGTACATTTTACAGTCTTCATAATCTGTTTAGAATCTATACCTAAAACAAGGAGCTGCATATCATGATCTGACAGGCCATTTATTATTGGTTTTATTATATGATTTTGTTCCTTTGAGTTGTCTATAAAAATATTATCAATTGCTGTCCTAGAGGTTTTAGTTACCCTAGTTGGAAAGTTTACGGTGTGTGTTAGATTGAAAGACAAAGTTACTGACTGCAATAAATTTTTACTGGAGGACTGCATAAGAAAATCTGTATTAAAGTCACCAGCAACCAGGATTTCTTTATTTCTTCCTGTTAAATAACCCAATAGAGCTTCTAGATGATTTAGGAATAGATTATAATTTCCTGCAGGTGCTCGGTAAATAGTTACTATTATATAGCATCTGTTATGGAATTCTACTTCTGTTGCACAAGCTTCTAAATGCTGCTCTAGACAGAATTTATTTATATCAATATTCTTGAATTTATAGCAGTTTTTAATGAATGTGGCAACTCCTCCTCCCTCCATATCTACTCTACAGAAGTGTGAAGCTAAATTAAATCCTGGAATGTTTAACATATCTATACCAGTGGCCACATGATGTTCAGAGAGGCAAATTATGTCAATTGGGCTAGAGGAATCTATTTCATCAATACAAATGAGTAGTTCATCAAGTTTATTTCTGAGTCCTGGAATATTTTGATGTAATAAAGATAACTGATATTGCATCCTAATGGCTTGAGTAAGATTTACTGGAAGTTTCTGACTACTTTCTGTTAAACATTGTTTGCTAAAATCTATCTCCTGTTTATCTGCTTTTCCAAACTGAGGGTGTCTTACAAGCTCTCTCAAAACTGGTTTTCTTTCCCCCCTCCCTATCCTAAAAAAGGCATCCCTCTGACACCTGTAACCACTGAACCACTGTCAAATTCTTATTCCTATTTTCGAGGATTGGGTCAACCCTCTTTTGCACACCGTCCATAAGTGCTCTTGCCAGAGGTCTGCAATACAATACTGAACAGTCGTTTCTTATTTCTCATAGTTCTCGCAACAAACATTTGATCGTTAGGATCACGTACCCAATGTACATCATTTTCTCCGCTTGCAATAGGCTTCATTACCTGAAAAAAAATATTAAATTAAGATTAATTAACGCTGTAATAGTATACTAATGTTTAAATTGTGTATGGTTTCCGTAAATTCGATGTAGTAGGCCTACTCCAGGCCGACTTCAGCAATTTCCTTCCCGAACAGAGTTTGCACTTCATTGTCATATTGTCCTTGCTTTGCGCACCATGTAACTCAAAATAATTCCTTAAATAAGGAAACAGATAAACTTTGCGCTCGGTTTCGCTGCACTCCATTTGGCTAGCAATCTTTATCATTTTTTTATTTTATTTTTTTTAATTTGCGTATGTAACTTGCTCCGTATCAGAATTGATTGGAGTTAGAGGGTTCAGAAGGTAAACCGATCAAAGAGAATATTTAAAATATATTTGAATCACTTTGATCATTGAATAACTACAATTTTTATCCCAATAGTTTGTCAAACGCTCTTTTGATCGCTGTCACTTATTACCATCATTTTTAGAGCAACCAAATGAGTGCTAAAAGCAAATACATTTTATGCGTCAAGCAAACCTAGTGAACACAAATTCCGAACAACAGCAACGTTGCTGTACATTTAAAATATTTTCTTATCGTGAATTAATTTTGATACGTAGTCCTACGAGGTATACGATGACATCGGCCGAAAAATAGGTGTAGAAAGTTAATCGTGAGTAATGCAACGATTGTGTAATTCCCACTTGGTTTCCAAAAGCAAGTGGCAGTTTTGAAACTTTGAAATGACGTTTTTAACATGCTGATGAAAATAAAACATCCCACGGTTGGTACATAAGGGGTACAGTTCCGTGATCTGTTATTGTGGTTCCTCGTGAAGAATACAGAGCAATCCTTTTATGACCTGCTACACACAAGAAGACTTAAAAGGTTACAATTGAAAGTGATTGAGATAACTGATTCTTCTATCATGTCATTATTCCGCACTAATTAACCTCCCTTCTGAATGCTCTAATGTCAACCAAGGAAAACAAAATAAACACAAATCACAGTATCCGTATACGAATAGAACCCCACGAAAGGGGTGTCTTTGTGACGCTGCTAGCATCTTTCGCTGTAGCCTGTTCACCTCACTGCTTGTATAGCGGACCGTTATAAGAGTATTTTGACCCACTTTAGGTTACGGTAATAACACTAAAAGTGGACCATTGCGACTGCCTTTTGACAGCTCGAAATTTAAATAAAAATGACGACTTAACCCCTCAAATGAGACGAAACTTGAGTAAACTAATTTGTAGAGGAGAAAACCATCTATAAATTTGCTCTGTAGTGTGTATTTGATAACTCGCGATAGGCGATTTAGCAATGTCTGTAACGTGTTCCCACTGTTTAGGTCGCTCCGTTCAACCGATAGGCACCAAATTTTACGGACGTAATTATTGGCCGCCAGCGACCAAAAACCTCCATTTTTCAAATGTTTATGAAAAGAGATAGGCTAGTAACAATAAAAATACGCCGTTTGTAACGGTCTTTTGACGGCACGTAATTTAATTGGAAATAACGCCTTGACCGTTCATCTGAAAATAAAATTGAAAAAAACGTATTTGTAGAAGAAAAAATTCTCAACAACTCTTTTGTTATTTCCATAATAAGCACCGTTTCAGCGATAACTTCGAAAATAATGGCGATTTGACATTGCCAGTTGATTTTATGTAATCCGGTACAGGCAAAGAAAATATACTTGAAAATGAGGACAAACTACCACGGCGAAACAGGTAATAATATTTTAACGGAAAAATATAATTAAAATAATGGTTAAAAGAGGTAAAAATTCAAAAACAGAGTACATTTGTCAAAGCTAACTCAAATAATTTTGACTGTTTGTTAAAATACAGTCAGAGAAAATATTACGTGTTGAGTGCATAGATATTATCAAAACAGCAGAGTCTGAATCGTCCATTAATTTTTTTAATTTGATATTATTTACGTTCTTATTATTGTTCTCCGAAATATTTGTGAAAAAAAAGGAACTAGCACGCCTGGAGGGAAGGATATTGGGGACATGGATTATTAAGTACCCTAGATTTACAAACATTTGAACATTTGAGACATGGCTTAGCCACAGCCTAGGAGGTTTCCAGAATAATGTTTTCAAATTGTACCGGAGTTTGAACTAGTATGAAACATCCTGGCAAATTAAAACTGAATGTTGAGCCGGATACGAATCCGGGACCTTTACCTTTCGCGGGCCAGCGATCCATCGACTGAGCTATCTGTGCACGCCACACGAGCCATCCCCACCATTACCTCGTTTCCTGTCTTCCAAATTTGAGGTACTGGCACTCCTAGAAGAAAGGATATTGTGGACACATGGTTTAGCCACAGCTTTCGGGGTTTCCAGAATGATATTTTCAGTTTCTAGCAGAGTGTGGGCTGGTATCAAACTTTCTGGTACATTAAAACTGTGTGCCGAACGGGATACGAAACCAGACTTGTTTTCCTTGCGCGGGAAAGCTACCATGGCATGTCTGACCTGTAAGGTAGGAGGCGAGGTGATGGCAGAAATGAAACCGAGAGGACGGGCTGTGATACGTGCTAGGATAGCTCAGTCGATAGAGCGCTTGCCCAGAAAAGTCAAAGGTCCCCGGTTCGAATCACTGGCTGGCACACAGCTGTAAACTACCAGGACGTTTGAACACTTTATTATCTAATTATAATGAACAGCTGTGAATGGTTTTTTTTTTTAATTTTTATTTTTTTATTTTTAAGAGCAAGTTTCAGTCAAAAAATGTTCAAACGTTGGTAAATCTATTGGCCCAAAAATGTTATGGTCATCAGTCCCTAGATTTATAAACTACTTTAACTTACTGACGACTACACGCACACCCATGGCCCAGAAAGGACTCGAAACTCCGACGGCGAGCAAACCCATACTCCGGAGCAAGGCGTCTTAGAGCGCTCGGTCACTCCACCGCTGCATATTTTAATCTTTCTGGATCATCTTCAGAATCTAAAACAAGATAAGAAAACCAAATATGTACTAACTGGTACTTTTTACAATAATTTGATTGTAAAATGAATAGAATTTACTCTTAACCTAGTTGGGTATAACTGAAGAAGCTTACCTTGTAGTTGCGTCTGCAACCCCTCTCTTCTGTGTTGTGACAAGTACTGTGCTTTATGAGTGAATTTGCAAAATTTTCAAATGTTTGTGAAGCTTATGGGACTTAACTGCGGGGTCATCAGTCCCTAAACTTACAAACTACTTATGAAGTACCTTATACTAAAAGCAGCACAAACATCCATGCCCGATGGGGGATTCGAACCCCCGACGGAGAACGACCTCGCGCATCGGAGCAGACCGCTCCGCCGCGGCAAGACTGAATTTGCAATTTTTATATGTCGGTTTGGGGTACAGACAGAGCGATGTAGCGGGAGGTACACGTGTGTGGGGGGGGGGGGGGGATGGGGAGGTTGGTTTTGTCGGGAAGGGGGAGGGAACTGCTGCGAGAGTGACTGGAAAAGAGGAAAGAAGCAGGGTGTTGGGATGGGGTAATGTGATTTAAGAAAATATGGTCGTAACTGAACTTGCAAAAAATGAATACATAAAGGTATTTTCAGATTTGTTATACTATAAAAAGTGCTAACCAAATGGTGGCTAATACTGTAGAAAACATAAGAAACCGTAATAAAAATATAATGAGGTAGATGATTAAAAAAATTGCTTTATGTTGTAAAATACACAAAAGAAGTAAAAAAATGAAGTATTAAAATTGTAAAGGACATATTGTAAAAGTGTAAAAGTAAAAATTGTATAAAATTCTAGTTTTTAATTGTCAAAAAATTGAAATATATGTATTGTGGTACGGAAATAAATTGTTCTTGCTTCTGCTTGGTGCTGTTGATTCACTGTGTTGATTCCGTGTTTTATAGCGTTCTTGCAACCGGTGTGTAAATATTTCAGTGTCTTCCAGTGTTGTCAGTAGGCGTCCTTTAGGTTCCCTTAGCAATACTTGTAAATTGTTCCAACAGCGTGCTTCCATGTTAAAAGATGCTCTCCAAATGCTGGTTGGTTGGGACAGGGGGACCAAACCGCTAAGGTCATTAGTCCTCCAGTGAGGAGAGGAAGGAGTGAGGAAAGGAAAGGAGGGGAAGGGAAGGGAAATGCAGTCCAGGAGGAAAGAAGGAAGAACGACTGCATTAGCTCGGATCCCTTGCTGGCCACACACAAAGTCATAAAAGAACTGCTACGGCGGAGCGCTATGCTCCGATGCGCGAGGCCGTTCCCCGTCGGGTATTCGAATCCCCCCTCGGGCATGGATGTTTGTGCTGTCTTTAGTATAAGTTAATTCATAAGTCGTTTGTAAGTTTAGGGACTGATAACCCCGCAGTTACGTCCCATAAGCTTTACAAACATTTGAACAAAGGAATTGTGATCCCCCTGGGGGTCTTCAACTGCTGATTTGTTATTGCGAACTGAAGTGTGCTCTTCGAAACGTAGCTCATACGTTCTACCTGTCTTTCTTTTCACGGCCGATACAAAAGAGTTACATGTTTGCACCTGTTGAAACAGTTCCTTCATCTTCGGAATCACAACAAAGTCACAAGGACTTAACCCGGGGAGTATTGTGAATGGTACAGTACCTTCTAGTCCCATCTACTGTATAGAGCAGCCACAGCTTGCGCTGTAAGCCCCCGTGCATTGTCTTGCAAAATGATGGGTGGGTTGCGCAGAAAGGGTTGCCGCTTCTTTCGCAAAGCTGGTTGCAGGTGATACTCCAAAAACGAACAGCAATACTGTGCATTGACGGTCTGCCGTGGAGGAACACAATGCGTTAGGATAACAGCATCACAGTCTTACAAAATAATCACCATAACTTTCACTATACTGAGGCTCTGATGCACTTTTGACTTTCGCGGCGACCCATAATGACGACATTCGTTGGAAGGGCGTTTCAGTTTCGGCTTGCACAATGTGGTCGACGCCTCATTCAGTGGTACGATACGGAGTAAGAAAGCCTCTTCTTCGCGGTCATAGCATTCCAAGTGCGCCTGGGTAGCGTCGTAATGCATCCATTTCTACATTTTCGACAATTCACTCGGCACCCATCGTGATGCAATCTTTCGCATGCCCAGGGTTTCCTTCAGAATGCGAATCAGAGTCGTATGCGCTAATCTGGTTTCATGGGCGAGCTGATGAATCGTTTGGCGTCGATCACTGTCCACTAACGCAGCAAAAGCATGCTTCTTCAGAGACGCTAAGACGACCAGCCCGTTGTATATCTGCCACAGTTTGCCGAGCTTCGTTGAAGGCTTTTACCCACGACACATATACGGCAATACCGATTCCCCGCACGTCTCTTGAAGACCTTGATGATACTGTCGTGCTGTACGACCTCTGGCTCATTCAGTCTTGATCCAACTGCGGTGTTCCTGTATCGAAAACATAATGACACGTTACGTTAGACCGCTCGCTCACAAGTGCGTGTGGTTTCCTTGATTGTCCGCACACCGGTGACGGGGGACGGGCGAGTCCATTTGCTGGGAGGAAAGGAGGGTATGTCAGCAACGTGTGCTATCAGCGGCAAAAGTGTATTCCATTGCATCGTATCTCCACAGCAGTGTTGGCACTATTTAAGCTTCAACCCAACACTTTTGGACAGTCCCCACATTTTAGTTTATATACACATACTGCTGTGAATTTCGCGGCTTTTATACAAGGCGCGTACAGAAAGTAAGTTCCGTTTCAATTTATCTCCGCTGCAGCGCTGCGATTGCAGTTCCGCACATGCGCTGTAGACGATGTGTATCAAGGAGAATAACGTGCGCCATTTGGAGATCGCTGTCAGTTACGTACGCTTTATTGTGCTTGTTTGAAATGTCGGCGTTGATTGAAAATCCTGCCGCCTATGAAATCTGGTCGGTGATTCGGTTTCTGAATGCGAGGAAAGTGAAACCAAGTGAAATTTATCGGCAAATTTGCGATGTTTACGGACCAAATGCGATGAGTGATTCGATGGTGAGAAAATGGGTCCGACAGTTCAATGGCGGGCGTAGCGATGTGCACGATGAAGAACGAAGTGGGCGTCTTCCTTTGGTTACAGAAGAACTGGTTCACGCGATTTATGACAAGATCCAGGAAAACCGTAGGTTTACAATTAGTGCTCTCGTTATGGACTTCTCCCAAATTTCACGATCACTGATGCATGAAATTGTTACCAACCAACTGAAATTCCGTAAACTTTGCTCACGTTGGGTACCAAAGATTCTCACTGAGCAACATAAAACACAACGGATGGGTAGTGCACTTGAGGGTTTGACCCGTTATGCTGAAAGCGGCGAAGAATTTCTGAGATGGATAGTCACAGGAGATGAAACGTGGGTTAATTACGACACCCCTCAGAGTAAGCGGCAATCAATGGAATGGAGACACACTTGATCCCCACCAAAGGTAAAGCCGAAGCAAATCATGACACCTCTGGAAATGATGTGCACAGTGTTCTGGGACTGGAAAGGCATTATTCTCATTGACTTCTTACCGCGTGGTCAAACAATCAAAGCAGATACTTATTGCGAGACACTTCGGAAATTGCGCCGTGCAATTCAGAATAAGCGCCGGGGACTGCTGTCAAAAGGTGTTGTTTCGTTTCACGACAACGCACGACCACACACTGCAAATATGACGAAAAACCTCCTACAGGGATTTAGCTGGGACGTGTTTGACCATCCTCCATACAGCCCTGACCTCGCTCCTAGCAACTTTCATCTGTTCTTACATCTCAAGTCTTTCCTTAGCGGTCATCTCTTCACCAATGACGACGAGCTGAAAGAAACTGTTTCCAACTGCTTGAAGACACAGGCGGCATCTTTCTATGAAGAAGGTATACAAAACCTGGTGCCACGCTATGACAAATGCCTGCAAAATTTCTGCAGTTATGTGGAAAACTAGTTTAAGAGTTGTAGAATTTTGTGCAATAAAAATTTACTCTCTATCTGTGTACAATTTAATTTTATTACGAAACGGAACTTACTTTCTGGACGCGCCTCGTATATTTATCCACTTAATTTTGAGTCTACTTGGTGTCTTGAACCTGAAAGACTTTTACTCAAACTGAGAGAAATAGTGAGCCGAAATATCCAACAGTACTCCAGTTTTTATTCGTGCACGAGCGACAAGTCAAAAATGAACCGCATTAATTGTCCGTTTCTGAGGTTGCTCCCTCGTGAGGGCCGCGGCTATTGTCTGGAAGACCGCCGCCCCCTCGGTCCGTTTGCAATTGAGCCATAACGCGGCAACCGTATCCGCAGGACAATTGGTACGCCGTCGAGCCTGCGGGCAGGGCAGTGCATATTTCAGGCGGCATGAGCCGCTTGTAGACCTGACATTAGCGAATAAAAGCGCGCGGCTATAAAGTGCGCGGGTGCGCGTATTGAACCGTGTGGGACCGCGCCGCGACAAACGAGGCGGTGCGAGCGCTGCCTGCCGCGCTGTTTACAAACCAATAATATTTCAGGCGGCCTCCCGAGCAGCCGCGCGGTAGCCGCCGCGCATATACCACTACCGACAAAACAATGGCGCCACGCGACACGGCCCAGTCACGATATGTAAATACCCCACACGGGGCTCCCCAAGCGGTGCTGCGCGGACGGAGTACAGTCGATGAAAGACTATGCGTGCCCGAATTATGTACAACCAGGCCTCCCATCAAAATTACGCCTTCAGTCAGGCAAGTATAGGACCTGTTGTCGTGAAAACACCCAGTAAATCGACTGACAGGAACATGAAGCATAGATTGCGTGGCCGCTCCCCGTCGGAGGTTCGAGTCCTTCGTTGGGCATAGGTGTGTGGGTTGTTCTTAACATAAGTTAGTTTAAATAGTTAGTATCCCTATTGATGAGAGGAGAAAATACAAAAATTCAGCAAGAGAAACAGGAAAAAGGGAGTACAAACGTCGGAAAAATGAGATTGACAGGAAGTGCAGACTGGCTAAGCAGGAGTGGCTAGAGGACAAATGCAGAACCGTAAAAGAATGCATAACTAGGGGAAAGATAGATACCGCCTACAGGAAAATAAAAGAGATATTTGGAACAAGAAAAACAGCTGTATGAATATCAAGAACTCAGACAGAAAACTAGTACTAAGCAAAGGGGAAAGCTGAACTGTGGAAGGAATATATAGAGGGCCTATACAAAGGAAGTAAATTTGAAGACAGTATTCTAGAAATGGGAGACGAAATGGAGGAAGATGAGATAGGAGATATAATACTGTGAGAAGAATTTGATAGACTGCTGAAGGACTTGAGTCGAAACAAGGCCCCTGGAGTAGATGATATTCCGTCTGGACTCTGATGTCGTTAGGAGAGCCAGTCGTGAAAAAATCATCTGGTATGCAAGATGTATGAGACAGGGGAAATAACCTCTGACTTTCTAATTCCAATTCCAAAGAAATCAAGTGCAGACAAGTGTGAAAATTACAGAACTATCAGTTTAATAAGTCATGGGTGCAAAATACTAACACGATTTATTTACAGACAAATGGAAAAACTTTTGGAATTAGACCTCTGGGAAGATCAGTTTGGATTTAGGATAAATGTAGAAACACTGGAGGCAATACTCACATTACGACTTATCTTACAAGATAGGCTAAGGAAAGGGAAACCTACGTTTTTAGCGTTTCTCGATTTGGAGAAAGCTTTTGACAATGTCGACTGGAATACACTCTTCCAAAGTCTGAAGGTATCGGGGGTGAAATATAGGGAGCGAAGAGTTATATTCAACCTATACAAAAACCAGACAGCGGTTATTAGAGTCGAAGGGCAAGAAAGGGACGCAGAGGTTGGGAAGGGAGTATGACAGGGTTGTAGCCTTTCCCCAATGTTGTTCAATCTGTACATTGAGCAGGCAGTGAAGAAACGGAAGGAGAAATATGGAGAGGGCATTTAAGTGCAGGGAGAAGAAATAAAATCATTGTGGTTTGCCGATGACATAGTAATCCTGTCAGAGACCGCAAAAGATATGGAAGAGCAATTGAATGGGATGAACAGTGTCTTGAAAGGAAGATATAAGATGAACATTAACAAGAGTAAAACGAAGGTAATGGGATGCAATGTTAGAAAGGAAGGAATTAAATTAGGTAATGAGGCAATAAAAGTAGTAGACGAGTTTTGTTACTTGGGTAGCAAGATACCTTCTGATGGCCGAAGTAAAGAAGACATAAAATGCAGAATGGCTATGGGAAGAAAAGCGTTTCTGAAGAAGCGAAACTTGTTGACATCCAATATTAGTTTAAATGTTAGGAAGTCCTTTCTGAAGGCATTTGTCTGGAGTGTAGCATTGTATGAAAGTGAAGGGTGGACAAGAAGATCAGACAAAAAGATGATAGAAGCTTTTGAAAGGTGGTGCTACCGAAGAATGATGAAAATTAGATGGCTAGATCACGTAACTAATGAGGAGGTGCTCAACAGAATTGGGGAGAAAAGGAATTTCTGGCGTATTCTGACTAAGAGAAGGGATAGGTTGGTGGGACACATCCTGAGACATCAAGGAATCGTCAACTTAGCATTAGAAGAACGTGTGTGGGGTAAAAATCGTAGAGGGAGACCGAGGATCGAGTACAGTAAGCAGATTCAAGGGCATGTAGGTTGCCGAAAGTATTCTCAGATAAGGAGACTTGCACAGGACAGGTTAGCGTGGAGAGCTGCATCAAACCAGTTTGCGGACTGAAGACTACAACAACAACTTAACGTGTATTGATGCATGCGACATACAATCTCCTTGCCCCTTCAAGATCACTTGCGCTCTCCACCAAGAAAGATTTCGTACGCTCATAGACTTCAGTGAATGCTTCCTTCAAAAAGCCTATGTTCATAGGGCTACGGCAATGGCGATTTAAGTAGAGTAGTGGTTGCCAACCTAATGTAGACTAAAGACCAATTCGATTACTTTGTTATGAACAGTGACCACAAATTTCAAGAAACTAAACTGTTTGTTGTTGTAGTTTTCAGGTCAGAGACTGGTTAGATGCAGCTCTCCACCCTACCCTGTCCTGAGCAAGCCTCTTCATTTACTCTTAAGAACAGAAATCTTCTTACTATATTCGTCTCATGGTCTTCCTCTGCGACTTTTTCCCCACAGTCTTCCTTCCAATGCTACATTTATGATTCCTTGATGTCGAAGAATGTGTCCTACCAATCGATCCTTTCTTTTACACAAGGTATGCCGAAAACTCCTTTGCTACCCCATACTGTTCACTACCTCTTCATTAGTTACGCGATCTACACACCTAATCTTCATAATTCGTCTGTAGCACCACAAATAAATTGTATCAATCTAAAAATATTTTGTTCCTTACTCTAACCTAACCATCAATTTAAAAGTAAATTTTAATCAAAACGTTTTAACATATTCGTTGAACTCAAAATATGTTTGAGTATGTATTACAAACTTTCCGCACAAAATTAGATTCTGTTAGCACCGATATAAGTTCGATAAGTCTACGGCTAATACTGTTGCCCAAAGCCACACGCTTATCATCACCTACTTTCAGTCGATTCCTAGATTTGGTTTCAAGCTTGGAAACCCTAGTTCACCTAAATTCGTTGTGAGGAAAACCGTAAATTAGTGATGGGTGAGTGTATGCCTTTGTACAACTGCCCATGTGGATGAATTCAAATGTGTTCTTACAGTTTCTATCATTTTTTAATCCAACAAGCGTTTACACTACTAGAAGACACTGAGTATATATTTTCAAATGGTACCTAGGTTATCCACTTCTGTCATCACCGGTGAAAACCGTGTACACACAATACGATTGACTGACCACGTAAGAAGGAATTAACAAAACTGTGATACCATTGTACAGTCTGACTTATTGCTGAGATTTCAATAACCGGAGTTGCATCGAAATTTCAGAAACCTTTGAAATTAACACACTGTAGTAGGTTTATTACTGCTTTTGAACAATGCTATGATGCCATTATACAGAATGATATATCGCTCATAAAAATTCGATAATTGAAGTTGAATCGTTAAAAATCGAAAAAAGTATATTGGACTTCAAACTTACAATAATCTATTAGAATGAATTACGAGATAAATTTTCGTAACTACGTTAGATAGAAAAATGAAAAAGATAAGGTCGAAATATGCGAAAACCCGGAAAATTCTGGAGACTTGGTAATCCACGGTTTAGGGTACGAAGTGATTGATCTTTCATTCAATTCCGAAATGATGTTGATCAACATCAGTATGATGTGTAACCTAAAAAGCATTAATTTCGAAGAATTTTGTCCAATCCGTAAAACACAAGTTATGTCAGTTCAGGAAGATTACAGGTTGGTCACTAATATGAAGGTTGAAATGTGCATGCTTTAAGTTCAGATTAAAATTTCTTTGCAACTCAGTATCTGTGATCACGTTCGGGACATTTGCATCGTTTTGGTTTGGACGCAAACCCTCCCAGAGCATCTTCGCCGCTCGCTGTATTATCACATACTGAGTCGGCAGCGTTGGGCCGTAGTGAATGGTGAATGAGTACACAAAGATCAGAATGAGTTTTATCTGATGTAATGTGAAATATTGATGACAGAAATGTAAAAGGTAAACAAGATTAGGAGGATGATTTTTATTCAAAAATGTTCATATGTTTGTACAGCTTATGGGAGTTAACTACGGGGTCATCAGTCCCTAAACTTACAAACTACTTATGAACTAGCTAATCCTAAGGACAGCACAAATATCCATGCCCGAGGGAGGATTCGAACCCCCGACCGTAGTGGCCGTGCAGACCGTGACTTGAGCGCCTCAGTCTCCTCGGCCACCGCGGCCGGAGATTTTTATTAAGGATCTGAGTACAGATATCAATATTTTCTGACGAGGATCACAAATTACAAAGATATAAAAAAAGGAAGGACAACTAGAGTTAACGGCCTATCGACATCGTGCTCATTAGAGACAGAGCAGAAGCTAGGATTGTTTGGATAAGGATGGAGAAGGAATTTGACCGTGTCCTTCCAAAGGAAACATCCCACGCAGCTTCCTGGAGTAATTTTGGGAAATCACGAAAAACCTAAATCAGGATGACAGATAGCAGCCACCGCCCTGAAGAACGCGAGTTTTTTTACTGTGTTACCACTGCATCATATGGTTCGGTCAGAAGTTACAGTTTTTCATTATTTCGTCTGTTGGCAGCTAGGCATAATTCACTCGTTAGTGGTTTCAGCAGACATTCTTCGTAAGGTGAACTATATTTGACAATGTTTTCGTTTTATTCACGCAGTTGATTTGTTAGCAAAGAATAAAAATGACGAGTAGTGAGAATGATAGTTAAATTTTTTTAAAGAGCAATAAAATGTTAATATATTACTTAGACTGGAGAGAACACACAGAAAATATTGTGGGGAAGGCGAACCAAAGATAACGTTTCATTGGCAGAACGCTTCGAAGATGCACCAGCTCCACCAAACAGACTGCATACATCACACTTGTACGTCCTCTCCTGGAGTACTGTTGCCCATTGTGGGACCCTCACCAGGTGAGACTGACGGAAGATATTGAGAAGGTTCAGAGAAAGGCAGCTCGTTTTGTTTCATCACGTTACGGGGGGGGGGGGGGCGTCACGGAAATGTTGCACGAATTGGGGTGGAAATCATTAAAAGAAAGACATTCATTGTGGCGTGATCTGTTTGCGAAGTTTCAATCACCGACCTTTACTTCTGAATGTGAAAATATTTTGCTAACACCCACCTACATCCCAATAAAATAAGAGTAATCAGATAGAAAACGGAACGATTTAGGTGTTCTTTCTTCCCACGCGCTATTAGAGAATGGAATGGTAGAGAATAGTTATTAAAAAATTAATGAACCCTCTGCCAGGCACTTAAATGTGATTTGCAGAGTGTAGATGTAGATATAGACGAATGAAAAGAATTCACCTTCTTTTTAAATACAGAATCAGATTTTTTAAACTAAGTTGCCAATCTTGCGATTTATCTCTCATTCAAGCCTCAGCAGATCATTTATTTATTTTTCCACAATTATTATCAATTAATTTTAATGATGAACCAAGTTGGGCATGATATACTTTCTATTTGTTAGCGGGTTATCACACCACGGCAAATCCTGTAGTTGGTACTATTTGCAATTTTGGCAGTAGTTCGATAGCAGAGTCCTAAATATGAAATCCATTGCCCACAGTAGCCCCAAAAGTTACACAATGTGATCTAAAACAGAGTACAATGTTGGTAAAGAAGGATTTAAAGGTAATTTCGATTTGTTTCTCGTGATCCGAACATATTTAGTTACCGAGAGTTAGACTGAACTCACTCAAAAAGAGATCCAGCAGTTTGGTTTCATGTTTCAAGGTTTTTTCCTTTTCACAGGGAACCAAATTCGGATGCTATATTTATTTATTTACTTATTTTTCCTTTTCACAGTAAACCAAATTCGATGCTATACTTATTAACTTTTCACTGATTGCTTACATTGTTTTATTTTTTCGAGCGAACTTTCAAGGTACCGATATACGACTTCCCATCGCACCCGATACTTGTGTTAATGGAAAATCGGCGTGCCATTTATAGTACTGTAGAACATGGCGCACCTGTGGTCGAGGGATAGGGTCTTTGACTAATAATCAAAATATACTCTCCCGAGTTCTGACGCAGCCACTGGTTAAATTTGGAATAAAATCATTAGTAATGGATATCGAAGAAATATGGGGAAGAATAATCCGCGTTCTATCAACGGGCTCGTAAAATAGGGCGGATGTGAAGACAGACGTTCAAGCCACTTTCTAACGCGTAGAATAGGAAACTGCGGCTAAAAGACGAAAGAATCACGAATGATCGATGCAATGAGAATGGAGAAAGTTAACATGTTGCCCCAAAGTAGCAAAAAGTGTCATGATGATTGATCCATCGTAAAAGATTCTGGATTAGTCCCCCACTCACTCCTCCGGTAGGGGATTGCCAAGGGAGAAGTGATCATGAGAAAAAGATCATGTAGCCAACGAAGAGATAACATCTACGAGCCGAATTTGGGATCTAGTAAGGAACTAGAAAACTGAATTGCAATGACTTACTGTAGATATAGTACGGGTCTATGAAGTCGAATGGAAAGAAGATGACGATTTCTGGAGAGACGAATATACGGTAATATCAACAGCTACTGGAAAGGGTTTAACGGCATTAGAACTCACTATGAATGAGAAAGTATGGGAGAAATGAGTTACTGTGAACTGATCGGTGATGGGATTGTTCTCATCAGATTCGACAATAAACCAAATCCGACAACCTATAATTCAGGTAGGAGGAAACATTCCGACGTCGCAGTCGGAAAACGAAAATGTAGAGAAAGTACTTGAGGATAAAGAAGGAATTATGCTGATTGCTGCCCTTACTCTGGTGTGATGTAATTACAGCACGTTGTCTTACTCGAAAACATTATTCTCTTCGTCTTTCTTGATTTTTGTTTTTATCGATCTTGTCGGATAAATTTTTTCTAGTATCGGAAACCGCACTATTATAATTTGCTTACCACATGCTTTGTGATAGCTTCGGCGTATAGCGATTTTCTGGTCAAAATAAGAACAGAAATGGCCTTCGTATTGCTGTGAGGGGTTGCGCCCCAATGTATTCACAACGTTTCTAAAAGCTCGTACGTAAGCAACTTAGTTTATTTCCTAAAAGGACTATGGTTTGGCGTGAGTAGTGACGTTGCATGCAAATTCGCCCCACTGGCCCTCCTAATGTATTTTACGTTGTTTCGCTGTTGTCCACGAAGCTTTGACAATACTAAGTACGCCCTGCGTCACCGTGCGTCTGTGTCGGTTGGTGTTGGTTATATTATTTGCCTATTTGTGTTCTGGCTTAGGCGGGACAAACTTTAAGCTACAGGCACATTTGCTGCTCCTCCGAGTTTTTAAATTTTGTTGAATTTTCGTCATATACACGTCCCTCTACCCCCTTCCTCTCTGAATGACAGTAAGACCTGTTGCCAACTTAGACAGTTGCTTGCAATTTTTAATAACCAATTTACAATTTGGGTTTATATCACGTTTAACATGTTATTAGAATACCCAAATTAAAGACGCAGTTGTACTTGGGCCGTTTGTTTGACTTGCTTGTTAGTTAGGACGTAAGCATTGTACATGAAATGTTGTTTCAGCTTCATTATAGACAGACTGCACTTATGAAACCTTTCAGTCACGGTCTGCACGGCCACTACGGTCGGGGGTTCGAATCCCCCCTCGGGCATATTTGTGCCGTCCTAGTTCGTAAGTAGTTCATAAGTAGTTTGTAAGTTTAGGGACTGATGACCCCTTAGTTAAGTCCCATAAGATTTACAAACATTTGAACATTTGAAACCTGTCTTTCCTCTTCTCGATACGGACTTCAAACAGCAATTAAAATTATTAAGAAAATTCCCATAATTTAGACAAATCTCCAAATGCAGTTACAAGTAAGTCCCAAGAATTATAGTTACAACAACAACTGTTCAGTCTAGTTCCCCAATAAAGATCTGTAATTACAACAACTAACTCAGAATAGTACCAATTAAGCAGAGATTATAAAGGGCTCCAAACAACGAAGTTTAAGAAAAATCAGATAATTTAAGCAAATCATAGGACGCAACTAGTATGACAAGTTACAATGCTTCCTTAGCTCAGACCCCCGGGATCAAATAAAAGATTTCAAAATAATGCCGTATAATCGACCAACACTTATATAAATGCTTTAAGTATGTTCTGTTACAGTAACGGGAAAATTGATAAAAAGGTATATTTAAGTTTAAATTTTGAATACAATAAACACATCGGGCATAAATACAACATGAGTGGACACAGCACTCCCGATACTGGGCACGACAGCGCCCCACTGTTGTTTTATCAAACAGACATCCTCCTCTTGCTTGTGGCCTCCACGTGATCATGAAACTTACAATTCGGGAAAGAGAGTTTGGCAAAGTCCGACTAATAACTGCGAAACTAGTTGAGAAATCACCATGTGACCCGGTAGGAGGACCAACGTGCGTATAATGGCTGAGCACTTTGCAACATATCACGGTAAATAAGCCCAGTACCTAAGGAGGAGCCTCTAGCTGGAAAAGTCCTCCAAACGCCTGATAGGACCGGGACGCAAATGCACCGAGCAAAAAAAAAAAAAAAAATAAAAATAAAAATAAATAAATAAATAAATAGAAATAAAAAAAATGAAATAAAATAAAAAGCAATACTGGCTCTTGTCTTCAATAAAAGGAACAGGTTCATAACCACCGGGAGACCACAGAGCAACTACAGTATATTGAAACAACACACTTGCAGATTTGCTGATGGTAACAGTCCCACCAAACAGCCCAAAAGGAATTGTAGCTCAGCTTTGTCATACGATCTGACTATCTCTCTTTCCGTTCTGAAATTTCCTTCATCTTATTTCCGATTTACTAGGTAAATATTTATTTTAATTTATTGTAGTTAATTTTATTTATATTTTAGCTCCTCACTTTCAGCTAATCACATATTCTTGGAGATTCTATAACACATACATTTTGTTATATGAGTGTAAATGAGTTTTACAAAACACTAATATTAATAACAAAACTGAAGCAATGATCCAATAAATATAACTCTTGTAGCACAATTTTTCAAATTCTGAATATAGGGAGCGAAGAGTTATATTCAACTTGTACAAAAACCAGACAGCAGTTATTAGAGTCGAAGGGTAGCTATGAAATGGTCGCAGTGGTTGAGGAGTAAGACAGGGTTGTAGCCTTTCCCCAATGTTGTTCAATCTGTTCATTGAGCAAGCTGTGAAGGAATTCAAGGAGAAATTTGGAGAGGGATTTAAGTTCAGGGAGAGGGAATAAAAAAAACTTGCAGTGTGCTATTGGAAGAGACAGCAAAGGACATGGGAGAGCAATTAAATGGAATGGACAGTGTCTTGAAAGGAAGAAATAAAATGAAAATGTACAAGAGTAAAAGGAGGGAAATAAGACGATAAAAGTAGTAGATGAATTATGTTATTTGGGTAGCAAGATAACTTCTGATGGCCGAAGTAAAGAAGATGCAGAATGGCTATGGGAAGAAAAGCGTTTCTGAAGAAACGAAATTTGTTAGTTTAAGAAACGAAATTTGTTAGTTTAAATGTTAGGAAGTCCTTTCTGAAAGCATTTGTCTGGAGTGTTGCACTGTATGGGATTGAAACGTGGACCATAAGAAGTTCAGAAATAAAATATTATTGATTTTGAAATGTGGTGCTACACACGAATGATGAAGATTAGATGGGTAGATCACATGACTAATGAGGAGGTACTCAACAGAATTCGGGAGAAAAGGAGTTTCTGGCATATCCCGACTAAGAGAAGGGATAGGTTAGTGGGACACATTCTGAGACATCAGAACAACTTAACATTAGAAGGAAGTGTGTGGGGTAAAAATCGTAGAGGGAGACCGAGGGACAAATACAGTAGCAGACTCAAAAGGATGTAGCTTGCCATTCGTATTCTCAGATGAGGAGGCCTGCACAGGACAGTATAGCGTGGAGAGCTGCATCAATCCAGTCTGCAGACTGAAGACCACAACAATAACGCCAACAGGATGGCTTGGACACGATTAAAAGAGACTCAAATCTGGAAAGTTTAATGGTTTGAGAAAGGGCGACAAAGAACAAAAGAAACCTTAGTAAACTGATCAGCCAGAACATTATGGCCGCCTACCTACTAGGGCTATAGACAGAAATCCTGGCGATAGTAGCGTCACCTGACGACGAATGACTGCTCATCAGACGGGCGCAAGGGGTATGGAGTATAGTGAGCGTGCTGTCCGTGTGTGTAATATAGGAAGACAGGTGATCTACCTGAGTTTGAACGAGGGCAGATTGTGATGGCTCAGCACGAGCATTTCGGAAACTGCATTACTTGTCGGGTGTTTGGACGATTGCTCTGGTGTCTCCAACAAGTTGTGAATACCAAGGTGTAATCACGTCCAAACGTCATTACAGAAGTCATACGTCGTAGGCTGGGTAAATTGGTAAAATAGGACAGGCTGAGATCTGTGGCGGAACTAATGTCTGACTTTAGTGCGGGGCAGAGTTCAAAAAAAAAAAGAAGTTCAAATGTTTGTTAAGCTTATGGGACTTAACTACGGGGTCATCAGTCCCTAAACTTACAAACTACTTATGAACTAGCTAATCCTAAGGACGGCACAAATATCCATGCCCGAGGGGGGGTTCGAACCCCCGACTGTAGTGGCCGTGCAGACCGTGACTGGAGCGCCTCAGTCCCCTCGGCCACCGCGGCCGGCCGGGGCAGAGTAAAAGTAGGTATAAAGTCACAGTGCAACCTAGTCCTACCGACTATCCACTAGATGACTTCAAATCGAATGCAAAGCTACTAGCTAAAAACCCGGCGTTGCCCGGGTATTTATTTATTTATTCCTGCAAAATCAAATGTTTGTAGAGCTTATGGGACTTAACTACGGGGTCATCAGTCCCTAAACTTATAAACTACTTAGGAACTAGCTAACACTAAGGACGGCACAAATATCCATGCCCGAGGGGGGATTCGAACCCCGACCGTAGTGGCCGTGCAGACCGTGATTGGAGCGCCTCAGTCCCCTCGGCCACCGCGGCCGGCTTTATTCCTGCATTGAGTTAGTAGTACTCCTATCCCTTCTCTTTCTGTCCATCTCCTTTTTTCTAAAAACATGTTACATATATTGGAGAATATATAAGAAATAAGGCTGTCTTGAATAATGTACAGAATTATACTACAGTATCCAAACAAAGAAAGATATCAATCAAAATACAAATGGCATATAAAATTCGCACGATCTTTCATTTATTGAGGTATAAGTTGTACAGTTGTATAATTTTTCAGGTTTATATTCATTTGTATAAGTGCCATATGACTGTAAAATCTGTTGAAAATACATTTACAATTAAAGAAGTAATAGATTAAAGCTTGGTGCGTGATTGGGTGGTTTTCCATTAACGATACTATTTATGTGATCATATCTCATGAACTACGTGTCGTATTGTGATACAATTTCGAAGGTACATTCAGCTATACGTGTGTATACTGTCTGTAAACTTTCCTGCGACTACAATCTGTAGTGTAAGTCCATGAACAGCGGAAAAGTAGTAAGCGAGAAACTTTTTTCGTTTCATAATTCATCTGGTCATATTACATTTTATAAGTTGGTCATCTAATTTTTTTTAATGGAGATAAAATAATAAGTACAACATAACACTTAGTCTGCATGTAAAATACACAAAGCAAAACATTACAATTTCGAAGAAACTCAACCTGTAGAAGTGTATAACATGAATTGCAAAGCATCCTAAATAAGGTAATGCTGAAGAATATGATGTAATTTATGAATCACCAAAAAATTGATTTAATGAGAATCATATCAGAAAAGGTCACGATTGACCGGCTAAGAACTGGATTCGTTACAAAAGTCTCTCTTTGACGTCCGTCACTGGACGATTCTCGTAGTTGCAACGATTACCGTTATTACCACGTTGACAAGTCCAGCAGCAGAAACGTTTAGTCACGGAGTAGCACTGATCAGGCGCCGTGAAGACGGATGACATTTTGTTGCCTCTGCCGTCAAGTAACGGCGTGTTATGCCGTGATCTGACACGGAAACCACCGTAGGCTCCTTAATTCCACCGAAAAATGGACAAACGGAGCGGCGACGTGGGAGGCCGCGCACCTGGACGGGCGCGGGAAGAGGCTTCCAGAAATATGATAGGGCGCCCCGCCGGACCGCCGGCGAGCATAAATACCGGCCGCGAGAGGACCGCCTCGGTGAATGGCGTAAGTTTTGTTCAGGGTATAAACATGCCTCGTGCTGTCCCCTCCCCCGCCCGCGCGCTCGCATATTTAAATCACGGCGCTGCGGCCAGCACGAATAACAATGGGGCCCGGCGGTAACCCGAGACGCGCGCCGTCGATATGCGATCTCTCGCACCGCGACGCCGAGATCGACGGCGCTGCCTTTGTCGATACGGCCGGGTCGACGGCGGCGACCGCTCCTACACGGACGGAGCGGGCATTCCAGACACTGACGTACGGCGAGCGGAGATACACTGTTGACTGTCTTTGTGTTTATGAAGATAACGCTGCGAGATCGGAGTCGAAGCTTCAATCGCACACGAAAATAGCGAATTAAAATACTATGGGGTACCCAAAGCAGCCAGAATTGTTATTTTTATTGTTTTTTTTTCTAATATTTTTCGAAATATTTATAGAACAACCTTATCTCCTTCCAAATACTCTCTTACTTTTTTCTAGCCGGCCGCGGTAGCCGAGGGGACTAAGGCACTCCAAGTCACGGTTTGCACGGCCACTACGGTCGGGGGTTCGAATCCCCTCTCGGGCATGGATATTTGTGCCGTCCTAGTTCTTAAGTAGTTCATAAGTAGTTTGTAAGTTTCGGGACTGATGACCCCGTAGTTAAGTCCCATAGACTATACAAACAACAAACGAACAACTTTTTTCTACAACTAATACAGTTTTAAGTTCGGTGTTTCCATAGTTCTAAACAGTTTTTGTAGTTCGAATTGTTCCATTAGAAAACTGTTTCCTTGGAAGCCTACGACTGTGAGATCAATAGATTTGTTTATAAATTACAATACTGCTACTAGTCACGATTTTTACTTTATTATTTATTTATTGTTGCACGACGCGTTTCGTGACCAGATCCCATTTTCAAGTGCGTTATTCTGTGCTATGTCATTTTGATTGTGATGGTTTAAGCGTGTGAGTTCGTGATTCATTCTGCCGTCCTGTATGGTAATAAACTGAAATTGTACATATATACAGAAGAAATTTTTATTGCACAAAATTCTACAACTCTTAAACCACTTTTCCACATAACTGCCGAAACTTTGCAGGCATTTGTTATAGCGTGGCACCACGTTTTGTATACCTTCTTCATAGAAATCTGCCGCCTGTGTCTTCAACCAGTTGTAAACAGTTTCTTTGGGGGAAGTCCATAGCGAGAGCACTAATTGTAAACCTACGGTTTTCCTGGATCTTGTCACGAATCGCGTGAACCAGTTCTTCTGTAACCAAAGGTGGACGCCCATTTCGTTCTTTATCGTGCACATCACTACGCCCGCCATTGAACTGTCGGACCCATCTTCTCATCATCGAATCACTCGTCGCATTTGTTCCGTAAACATCGCAAATTTGCCGATAAATTTCACTTGCTTTCACTTTCCTCGCATTAAGAAACCGAATCACCGACCTGATTTCACAGGCAGCTGGAGTTTCAATCAACGCCGACATTTCAAACAAGCACAACACAGTGTACGTAACTGATAGCGATCTCCAAATGGCGCACGTTCTTCTCCTTGATACACATCGTCTACAGCGCATGTGCGGAACTGCAATCGCAGCGCTGCAACGGAGATAAATTGAAACGGAACTTACTTTCTGGACGTGCCTCGTATAAACACGCGCGATTTTAGTTGATGATGATCTTTGTATGGAGTTAATAGATTTTTCTACTTCCTTGTGGTCTGTTTGTGGCCAAACTTGCACTTATTAAACATCACATATAACGTTTTTGCACAGTATAGATCAAAGTTGTCACATAAACATACATCGTACATCAGTAAACAGTTACAAAGATACTGTTAGCTTGAGCTAAACAAAGATACATTTTTAAACAAAGGACATTTTTCTTGTCATCTTAGTCTCATTGTGTTTACTTATATTTACAATCCATCCCCAAGAACCATAGACATGGCCGAGGTGGTATAGCTTGAGGCCGGCCGCGGTGGCCGAGGTGACTGAGGCGCTCCAGTCGCGGTCAGCACGGCCACTACGGTCGGGAGATCGAATCGCCCCTCGGGCATGGATATTTGTGCCGTCCTAGTTCATAAGTAGTTTGTAAGTTTAGGGACTGATGACCCCGTAGTTAAGTCCCATAAGCTTAACAAACATTTGAACATTTTTTTTTTTTTTTTTTTTTTGTTTTTTTTTTTTTTTTTTTGGTAGCTTGAGTGCCTCAATGATACAAATAGCCGTACCGTAGGCCACACAAACGTGTGGTTCCTGAAGAGGGGCAGCAGCCTTTTCAGTAGTTACAGGGGCGACAGTCTGGATGATTGACTGAGCTGCCCTTGTAACATTAGCTAACGTGGCTTTGCCACACAGTTACTGCGAACGGTTGAAAGAAAGGGGAAACTACAGCCGTTACTTTTCAAAATCAAAAATGATTGTATAGCTTATTGGACTTGACTATGGGGTCATTAGTCCCTAAACTTACAAACTACTTGTGAACTAGTTAACACTAAGGACGGCATAAATATCCATGCCCGAGGGGGGATTCGAACCCCCGACCGTGACTGACGCGCCTCAGTCCCCTCGGCCACCGCGGCCGGCCCGTTACTTTTCCCGAGGACTACAGCTCTACTGTATGAATAATCGGACGGTGTTATGCATCATTAGAGCAAGCGCCATTTATTGATATCTTCTGATATGAGCAAATTCTATTAAGAAACATCATAATCTACGTGAATCAAAATCACCGTTCTTGTCGTAGCAATGGTAGCCATGATATATTAAAAAAAAATACTAAGTGTCACTTTTCCAATTGTTGATTTTCAATTTTGCATCACAAGTCCATATGCGACAAACCAACCTGTAGTTCTGCAACAGTAGACCAAGCTGCACCTGCCGGTCTTCAGTCTAGTGATGCTAAACGGAATTTGCGGCAACGCTAGCTCCCAATATCGACTGTGTGCACCTATCTAGCTAAACACCTTGTTTCCTTGCTGTGTAGTGTTTACGGACGTAATACTATGTTTTTTGTTGTAATGTCGTGAAGTATATCGTTAACAGGTGCGATAATTGACGCGTTCAAACAACACCGCCTAGAAGACAAGGCCTAACAACTGACGTGCCTACGTTACACCGAGAGGCGGAGGCTGCTAGCTGACTGGCTGGCCGCTGGGGCACGCCCACCGCCTCGTAGCGGCTGGACAGTCAGCTTGCGTCCGCCGCCTCTCAGTGTGGCGTAGGCAGGGACAGTTGTCAGGCCTTGTCTTCTGGGCGGTGTTGGTTCAAATCAAGTGCACTGCGTATTACTGAAAGTGCAACGAGTATGTAAAATGGACCTGGAGCTTTAAAGGTAGAAAATCGTAAGTTACCTTTCGAATTTAACTTCAAAACTACTTCATAAGGACCTAAACATAACGCCGTAAACTTTACGCATTCCGTTCGGGTCTGTAACTTGTAATGAAGGCGAGAACTGCAGAACTGGAAGTAGCCGCGTAGATAATGAGGAGAGGCCAATAAACATAATGTGTGTACTAACGATGTACAAATTAACATTCCTGAATGAGATAGAGATCAGTTGTTTAAATGCAGGCCAAAAAAGGGCAGAAAACGTAAGTACCAAAAACCAAGACAGAGACATTAGGAAAAAATATTGTATTCAAAACAAGGGCTACTTTACTCAAAGAAACGTCTTCAAAGAACCTAATGAGTTCCGACATTTCCTCTGCTCCTGCAAATGTTTGGAAAAAGTAGGTGAGGACGATGCTAAGAAAGAATTTGACAAATTTTATAGTGTTGAATCTCATGATGCCCACCCAGCGTGCACTGATTCGTTCTATGGTTTCAGAGTTTTAAATAAAACGGAAAAGAGTGAGAACATCAAACAAACGAAAGTTTAGCAAGTTATACAAACTGTGTAGAGTGGTTGAAACTAAAACTTTTTTTTTTTTTTTACAGACGTTGAGGATATCAGATTGTAAAGTGAATAACGCTTTGAAAAATAAGAAACGTCCTGAATGAATTCGTGAAATAAAATAGATGGTGCCCATGTACAAGAAATAATTGAACAAATTAAGAAATTTCCAAAATATTAATCACTCTATAGGAGGCCAAATACAGAGACAGAATTCCACGCAGAACATACAACTGTAGGAAAAATGTATCAATTATATTGTGAAGAAGTAAGTAAACCTGTAAGCTTGTCGTCTTACAAAATGGTGCTTTTGTCCAGATACAACCTACGTCGGAAACGACTTAAGAAAGATACATGTACTGCGTGTGACAGATTCGAAATAGAATCTTGGAAAATGCAGAAAAGGCACAAGATATGTGGAAAAAAGATATACTTGTAGCAAAGATTATTTCTGATATTCTGATATCTAAGAGTAATACCAACATAGTGTATTTCGTGTTGTTTAGCTTTTAATTACGGCGATCTTCCACCTATAAGTGAAACAGTAATAACCCTTCATCTGTACAAAAAATTGGGAAAATTCAACAATAGATACGTTTTTAAGGGAACGGTAATTTTGTACGCCATTATCTCGCTTATGACATTTAGGCGCTTGATCTAGTTATACATAACACCGTCCATATGATGATGGCATCCTCTCGGGTGCCGGCCGCGGTGGCCGAGGGGACTGAGGCGCTCCAGTCACGGTCTGCACGGCCACTACGGTCGGGGGTTCGAATCCCCCTCGGGCGTGGATATTTGTGCCGTCCTTAGTATTAGTTAGTTCATAAGTAGTTTGTAAGTTTAGGGACTGATGACCCCGCAGTGAAGTCCCTTAAGCTTAACAAACGGGGACTACTCAGGAGCATGTCTTCACCAGGAAAGACGACAGCGGCATTCTACGGATCGGAGCGTGGAATGTTAGATCCCTTAATCCGGTACGGAAGTTAGAAAAATTAAAAAGCGAAATTGATAGGCTGAAATTAAATATAGTGGGGATTAGTGAAGTTCAGTGGAAAGAGGAATAGTATTTCTGGTCAGGTGAATAAAACATTATAAATACAAAATCAGTTGGGGGTATTACAAGAGTAGGACTGATAATGAATAAGAAAATAGGATTCCGGGTAAACTACTATGAGCAGCGCCATAATCGCATTATCGTAGTCAAGATAGATACGAAGCAAACACCGACCACAGTAGTACAAGTTTAATTGGCAACTAGCACTGTAGATGATGAGTAAATCGAAGAAATGTATGAGGAAGTAAGGAAATTATTCAGACAGTTAAGAGAGAGAAAAACTTAATTGTTAAGGGAGACTGGAAGGGAAGAGAAGATATTAGGTGATTATTGACTGGGCAAAAGAAATGAAAGTGGAAGGTGCCTGCTAGAATTTTGCACGGAACACCTGGTTTAAGAATCACGAAAGAAAGAAAGGATACACTGGAAGATACCAGATAGATTTTATAATGGTAAGACATAGATGTCGGAACCAGGTTTTAAACTGTTACATACCCAGGGTCAGATATAGACTCTGATCATATCTTATTGGTCATGAATTGTAGGCTGAAACTGAAAAAACTGCAGAGAAGTAGGAAAATGAGGAGATGGGACCTGGATAAATTGAAGGAACCTCAAGTTCTAGAGAATTTCAGACGGAGCTTTAGGCAAAAATTGCCGCAAACGGGGGGAAATAAAACAGTAGAAGAGGAATGGGTAGCACTGAGAGATGGAATAGTGAATGTAGCAGAAGACAAAATAGGTAGGAAGGCAAGACCTACCAAAAATCCATGGATATCACAGGAAATACTAAACTTAATCGATGAAAGGAGAAAATATAAAAATGCAGTAAATGAAACAGACAAAAAAGGAGTACGAACGACTAAGAAATGAGATTCTCAGGAAGTGCAAAATAGCTAAGCAGAAGTGCGTAGAAGGCAAATGGAAGTATGTAGAAGAATATATAAATAGGGGAAAAATAGATACCGCCTACAGGAAAATAAGAGAGACATTTGGAGACAAGAAAAACAGTTCTATGAATATCAAGATTTCAGATGAAATACCAGTTTTGAGCAAAGAAGGGAAAGCTGAAAGGTGGAAAGAATATATAGAGGGGCTCTACAATGGAAATGAACTTCTAGACAATGTTGTGGGAAGGGTAGAATAAATAATGATGAAATAGGAGATACTATACTGAGAGATGAATTTTACAGAGCACTGAACGATCTAATTCTAAACAAGGCTCCTGGAATAGATGATATTCCCTCAGAGCTACTGAAGTCTCTTGGAGGACCAGCCATGACCAAACTATTTCACCTGGTGAGTAAGATGTATAAGACAGGGGAAATACCCTCAGACTTTAAAAAAATGTAATAATCCCCATTTCAAAGAAAGCAGGGGCAGACGGGTGTGAAAATTACAGAATCAACATTTTGATAAGTCTCGGTTGCAATATTTTAACACAAATTATTAACAGAAGGATGGAAAAGCTGGTAGAAGCTGACCTCGTGGAAGATCAGTTTCGATTCAGGAAAATTGTAGGAACGCGGGAGGCAATCCTCACTTTACGGGCCGCGGTGGAGTAGCCGAGCGGTCTAAAGCGTCTCGCTGCGGAGCGCGCGGTTGCTCGCCGTGGAGATTCGAGTCCTCCATGGGGCATGGGTGTGTGTGTTTGTCCTTAGGTTAGTTTACCTAGGTTTAAGTAGTTTGTAAGCTACGGACTGATGACCACGCAGTTTGGTCCGATAGATTTACAAACATTTGAACATTTCACTTTACAGCTTATCTTAGAAGACAGATTAAGGAAAAGCAAACCTACATTTCTAGCTTTTGTAGACTTAGAGAAAGCTTTTGACAATGTTGATACGAATACAATCTTTCAAATTCTGAAGCAAGCAGGAGTAAAACATAGGGCACTGTACAAATATCAGATGGCAGTTGTTATACTTGACGGGCATGAAAGGGATACAGTGGTTGGGAAGGGAGCAAGATTGGGTGGTAGCCTTTCTCCAACGTTATTCAATTTGTATATTGAGCAAGCTATAAAGGAAAGCAAGGAGAAATTGGGAGAAGCAATAAAAGTTCAGAGTGAAGAAATAAAAACATTGCGTTTTGCCGCTGACATTGGAAATCAGAGACAGCAAAAAACCTGGAGAAGCAGTTGAACGGTATGGACAATATGTCGAAATTTGCATATAAGATGAACATCAACAAGAGAAAGACAAGGGAAATGGGGTGCAGTCTGAGAAAATCAGGAGTTGCTGAAGGAATTAGATTAGGTAACACATGATGGTCGCAGTACAGAGGATATAAAATGCAGAATGGCAAAGAAAAGCGTTTTTGTAAAAGAGAAATTTGTTAACATCGAATATTAATTTAAGCATAAGGAATTTGTGTGGAGTGTTGCCTTGTATGGGAAGGAAACTTGGACGATAAACAATGTGTATAGGAAGAGGATAGAGGCTTTTGAAATGTGGTGCTACAAAAGAATGCTGAAGATTAGGTGGGTTGATCGCGTAACTAATGAGGAGGTACTGAACAGAATTGGGGATAAAAGGATTTTCTGGCACACCTTAACTGAAAGAAGGGATCGATTGGTAGGTCACATTCTTAGACATAAAGGAATCGTGAATTTAGCATTGGAAGGAAGTGTGTGGGGTAAAAACCGCAGAGGGAGACCAAGAGATGACTACAGTAATCAGTAGGTTTCCGTTCTTATGAGGAGATGAAGAGGCTTGCTCAGGATAGAGTAGGGTGGAGAGCTGCATCAAATCAGACTCCGGATTGAAGACCACAACAACAACATATTTACAATGAAGCTTAATTCTAGTTGATAACATTTTTCTTTAAGTATATTATCGAAACATTTGAAGAAATTTAGTGATTCAGTTTCCAGTTTTTCAGTTAACGTTTGGACTTCAAATTTCTTGTAATGTCGGTACTCTTCCAGTTCTTCAACTAGGTCAATTTTATGTCCTTTGTATACTTTATAAATATGTTATGTGTGTTGTCTGATATGAGTCAGATTCGTTACAAATGGACCACAAGGAAAAAGTAAGTGGAAAAATCCTTTCAAAAATATCGCTGTCCGTATAAAGATCAACAATATGCTAAAATCGCGCTCCGATTACAGTAAGGACAGCAGAATGACGAAGGAACCGTAACCTAAATGAAATGAGGGACCACAGAAAAACGCACTTGTAATCTTCAGAAATGGCTGGCGGATCACCCTTGACTTTTTCGGTGTTGTCAAATCCGTGCCATTTACTGCCATTTTTCATGCGTGGAAACGAGAAAAAGCCGCACGGAACCTTGTGTGGCTAGTAAGGTACTTGGGGCAGCAGACCCATGCCATTTTATCCAAAAAGTGACAGAAATTTATGTGTGTGCATGTGCACTGTCGTGGTTGAAGAACCAGTCACCTGGTTGCCAAAATCGGGTGTTTTTGACGAACATTGTCATTCGTTGTCATCTTAAAACTTCCAAATAAAAGTTTTTAATGACGGTCTGACCTGCTGGAGCAAACTCTGAATGCATTAAGCACTTGGAATCAAAACAGCAAATCAGCAATATCCTGATGTTTGATTTTACTTAAAGTTTCTTTTTTTCCCCTCATGTGGTGACGATGACGTCTTCCATTGGTTTGACTGTTGCTTTGTTTCTGGGACTCAGCAGCAGTAATGCCCTTCGGCAGACAGTCTGGATCGTCTTTGTTACGCACTCGACATCATAGTCATAACGCCATAAGCCTGGATGATTTAGGGAAATAACAGAAAATTTAAATTTGGATTGCCGGAGATGGATTTCAACCAGCGTCTTCTCGAATGCGAGTTGTGTGTGTTACAACTGCGTCACTTCGCTCGGTTTGGGAACTCAAAAAGTCTTCTTTTGCTTAGGCACTCACCCATTGATCCGTAAGAGACACTGCAACATCGTTGCACCGAGTAGCACGTCGTCAGTGAATGTCCGTGCAGAATCGACAGGGGGAGGTCTCAGCGAGTGACAAACGAAGTGTCAAATTCATTTCATTTCAATCGTATCAGAAGCATCTAGAGGTTTATTTGCAAACAGCCGCGGCGGAGTGGCCGAGTGCATTGAGGCGCTATGCTCCGATGCGCGAGGCCGTTCCCCGTCGGAGGTTCGAATCCTCCCTCGGGCATGGATGTTTGTGTAGTCTTTAGTATAAGTTAGTTTATAAGCAGTTTGTTAGCTTAGGGACTGATGACCTCGCACTTAAGTCCCATAAGCTTAACAAGCATTTGAACATTTGCAAACAAATAACAAATAGCCTGAACATGAAAGATTTGTTTCCAATGCTCTACATAGATATTACACCTGACTTGTAGCATCATGGGACTGAAAGCCGGCCGCGTCTAGAAAATTCGACATCGCTTTCCCGAGAAACGCGTCGTTGGTGATACAGGGCGCAGAATAGGGAGAGGCCTCAAGTGAGGCGAGTGCGATATCCAACGGCGTCGAAGATGTACTTGTCAAGAAATAGATAACACAAAGAGGAAATTTTTTAACTGCCTGACATTTTTTAACTGCCTTCAAAGGAAGGGGTCAACTGTGAGTAATACGGGGAGTTCAAATCGTCATCATCATCAGTGTTCTGCCAAAAGGCAGATTTTCACGTGGTAGTTCTCCACGCAGTCCGGTCTTCTGCCGTCCTCTTCAGGTCCGCAATTTTCCTCTTCCCTTTATGTCATCTGTCATCTTGTATCGCCATCTACCTCTCAGTCTTTTCCCACAAACCAGTCCTTACAAAATATCTGTTAGTATGCACTCCCTTCTCAACGAATGTCCCAACCAGTTCTTTTTTCTTTCTCTTGTAACCTTCAGCAGACATCTTCTGTCCCCAACCATTTCGAACACTCTTTCATTACTCACTCTTTCTGTCCAGCTTATCCTCTCCATTCTCCTCCACATCCACATCTCAAACGCTTCTAACTTTTTTATATCCTCTCGTCTCAGTGTCCATGTTTCTGCACCATATAGTGCCACACTCCAGACGAAACATTCGCCAAGCCTTTTCCTTAGACCCTTATCTAATTTGCCACATAACAGTCTCCTTTTTCTGTTGAATGCCTCCTTCGCTATGGCAGTTCGAGTTTTCACCTCCTGGTGGCGTCTTAAGTCTTTGGTTATTTTGCTTCCAAGATATTTAAATGCACTTACTTGGCTAATGGTAGTTTGTCCTATTTTAATATTGGCCACTCTGTGTCTTGTACTGAAGACCATACTCTTTGTTTTTGCTGCGTTTATTTTCATCGCATATTCCACACATGCATCATTTCGACCTTTCAGCATGTTGTTCACTGTCTGCTCTCTTTCTGCCACTGATACCATGTCATGGACTATATTCTCTTTCCACCAATACGTATTCCTCTTTTCCCATCTAAGCCTTTCGCAATAATCTCTTCAAGGTATACGTTAAACAACAATGGGGAAAGACAAAAACCTTGTCTAACCCCTCGCCCAATTCTGGTTCCTTCTGATATTTCATTTCCAATATGGTGTAAATATAGATTTTGTATAAGTCGTCTCTCTTTCCAGTCTACTCCTTTCCTCTTCAAAGTATCCATCAGCTTCTTCCACTAAACTCTATCAAAAGCCTTTTCTAAGTCTATAAACACAGCAAAGAATTCTCCGCCTTTTTCCATATATCTTTCTCCTATAGTTCTTAACAGGCCAATAGCATCTCTTGTACCTTTAACTGGAACATATCCTGTATTCAAATATTATGAATTATCTCGAACAGAATCGTCTATTAACCCAAGGTCAACTCGGATTTAGAAAATATCGTTCAAGCGAAACACAACTAGCTCTTTACTCACACGAAATGATGGGTGCTATCGACAAGGGTTCGAAAATACATTCCGTATTTCTTGATTTCCAGAAGGCTTTTGACAAGGCTTTACCTCACAAACGGCTTTTAATCAAATTGCGTGGTTATGGTATATCGCCCCAAATTTTCGACTGGATAGAGGATTTCCTGTCAGAGAGGACACAGTTCGTAGTAACTGATGGTACGGCATCGACTGAAACAGAGGTGATATCCGGCGTTCCACATGGTAGTGTTATTGGTCCTCTGCTGTTCCTTATTTACATAAACGATTTAGGGGAAAATCTAAGTAGCTCTTTTAGGTTGTTTGCAGATGACGCCGTTATTTACCGTCTAGTAAAATCATCTGAAGATCAAAACCAACTGCAGAACGATCTGAATTAGATATCACTATGTTGTAAAAATTGGTAATTGACTCTAAATAATGAGAAGTCTGAAGTCGTCCGCGTGAGTACGAAAAGAAAACCGTTAAACTTTGTTTACAAGATAAATCAATCAAAAGTGAAGGCCGTAAACTCCACTAAATACCTAGGAATTACTATTACTTCAGACTTAAACTGGAAAGAACACGTAGATAATATCGTGGGAAAGGCGAATCAGAGACTGCGTTTTATTGGCAGAACCATTAAAAGACGCATCAGAACTACTAAAGGAACTTGTCCGTCCTTATTTGGAGTATTGCTGCTCAGTGTGGGATCCTTATCAGGTGGGCTTGACGGAGGACATCGAAAGAGTCCAAAGAAGGGCAGCTCGTTTCGTATTTTCACGATACAGGGGAAACAGCGTTACAAAAATGATGCAGGATCTGGGATAGGAATCATTACAACAACGGCGATTATCGCTGCGGCGTGGGCTACTTAAGAAACTACAATCGCCAACATTCTCCACATTCTCCTCCGAACGCGAAAATATATTGTTGACTCCCACTTACATAGGAAGAAATGATCATCAGAATAAAATACGAGTAATCAGAGCCCGAACGGAGAGATTCAGGTGTTCAATCTTCCCGTGCGCTATTCGAGAATGGAATGGGAAATAAAATAGTATAACGGTGGTTCGATGAAGCCTCTGCCAGGCACTTAAATGTGATTTGCAGTGTATCCCCTGTAGATGTAGATGCCCGAGGGAGGACTCGAACCTCCACCGGCGAGCAACCACGTGCTTCGCAGCAAGGCGCCATAGAACGTTCGGCCAGTCCACCGCGGCTACGGGATGGGACGAACTTTCATCTGATGTGTACAAGATGAAGATGGGCAGCATTTTCGTGTAATCTAAAGCCAATGTTTGGCATTATTAACCCAACTTAAACCACACATGAAATTCTGAGCTCCGACTTTTATTTTACAAGCACCGACATTTCGTTCTAAGCGTCGGAGCTAGAGAGGGGTCAATGTGAGCACTTTTGAGCCAAACTCTTACGTCACAGCTTGCGAGTCTTTAATATTGACACACAATTTATTTTCCTGCACTTTTTGAAATGACAGAATGCAGTTTACGCACATTGATTTTTTTCTGAAATAACACTATTTACTCCCGAAAAGTGTGTCGTTCCCAACACTGAGAAAAACTTGTTAGTGATACTACTTTGTCACATACCACGAAAAAATGTTCTTTTCAAATTTGAAAGTATTTCAATCGAGAATATCTTGCCCAAAACAGTATTTGATAATCTAAACTTTACGTTATTAGTATACTACACACCAATAATCAGTAAGTGAACTTCATTTAAGAAGAAGTAAGTGTTTTATCAGAATATTACAAAAATATTTCGTAACAGAGACTATTGGAAACTGACACAAATTTCCATTTTCGAAGCATGGAATATTGTTAAAACGTTAAAGAAACCCAGTCCATTTGCAAATATCCTATGTCCATGCTAGAAGACGTTCTTCCGTTGAAGCTACAATATAGTGCACGGCTGGCAAAGTTAGTTTTATAAAAATAGGAGTTTTACTCACAATAAAACTCTGTAAGTGAAAACTAACAATATCCTCTAAAAATCTTTATACGTTGAACGTGTAACATTTAAAAACGGTGCACGAAACCTAACCTCAAAGTCGTAACAACAGAACGGACGAAAAACTTAATATTTGCGTTTTCTAGTGTACATTCCTCCATATGATTCTAAAATCACTTTGAAACCAAATAAAGGAATACCATGTGCTTCACTTGCCATTGTCCTCCATGAATAACTATTCCCTGCCTTTAGGCGTTACTGGCTATTTCGATTGCGTATTCATTCTCAACGGCACGATGTACATAGACAATCATAGTCATTTTGCATATGATTGCTTTATGGACACTTATTTCGATGTCTTGCCATCGTCGACATTAGCCTGCCTGGGGAAGTGATGCCCTTCTTTGCCTCTTATGACCGAATTTGTTGAAATTTAATATGTTACTGTAAAAATGCTTTGATGCTTTTGGAGCGGATATTTAGTAAGGCCATTTTCTAAATTTCAATTGATGTTTATAGTTTTATATTTTTCGAGTGGAATAATATGGCATCGACGTCGAATCCATTTAGGAAAATAATTATTTTTAATGGGGAGTAGGATCTGTAAAAAGAAAAAAGAAAGTAATATTATTACGTCTAACAAATATATTTGTCCAAAACTTAATATTATTATGATCTTTCTTTTTAAGTGTTACTTGGAAGTAGCTACATTTCAAATTAGTCCTTATTTTTCACTTTCTTGAGTTGCTTTTCCTCGTTGTGCTCCTTCACAGAAAATGTTTTCCAACTGCATGCAAGTTCACATAACCAGGAACTTCCAAACTCCTGGTTTGTCTTTTCTGATGAACGCTTACCTCACCGTTCACTTTATAAGTCTCCCAGTGAAAGGTTCCTTACAAGATCCTGACGAAAAGGAAGATGATTTTTCTTAAATATCAGAGATCAGTATGATCATCTGTTTACTACTACAACAAAAGAGAAATAATACCGCCATTTGAGTGACATCTCCCCTCGTCGAACTAGGCTACACCACCAAATGAAACATATAAATGTAAAAAATTTAGACACGATGGTAAAAGAAACCATCGCAAATTGCAGTCCTCTACACATACCAGCCTTAAGACATAACAAACGAATTTAAAAGTATTTTGTCAATAAATGCGTTGAAAAATCTGTATGTTTCTAGTAAATAATGTAGAAAGACAATAAACATATTTACTGAGCTGATCCCATGGCCATAAACCCCCAAAATACCACGAGAATTTTGCACAACTGAAGCAGTTAAGCGATATAGCGAGCGTAATGTGCTAAAGAATGAGACTATCGACCCCAAACAGTTGAATGAAGTACTTCACAAATGTGGGGCATTCATATTCTGATGAACTCAGGAAAAAAGCGGACACGTATGTCCACCTGGTCTGGAAAGGGTGGCATTTTTCGGCGCTGCAGTACTCAACCAGAGAAAGACTATTCGTTTGCTGTGTCCTGTAGCCAGGTTATGGTTATCTTCACCACATGGACACGTTCACACCACAGAAGGACATTGTATTGTGTGAAATAATTTAAGTCCTGGCTCCCCTTACCTGTTTTCGAACGCCTCGAAGTGGCTATCGAAGATCAGAGCCGGGCGATGGGCAGTCTGTAACTAACAGATCGTCTGATGAAGTGCCGCCATATACACATCACACATTCTTTCTAACCTATCGGAGGCGGTGTCGGGGAGTTAGAAAACTTGTTGGAAAACAAGTCTCCAGATACGGACGATATATATCTGCTTGGTGCTCGCCACGCGACCCTAGGCGCTCCTCAGGTTGCCAGTACAAAATACGTCCCCTTATCAGTCTCAGGACGCGGGGCGGAGTGAGTAGTGGGCGATTCGCTTGGGCCTCCTTTGCTCTGACTTCCAGGCTTACAGCAGGAAGTCCAACATAGGATCGCAAGATCAAAGAGCCTTCGTCAGCAGATGTATGACCAGCTGTGTTCTAAAATTTTATGAGTCTGCTTTCGTAAACACCTGCATCCCACTTATCTTGGCGTTATGTATAGTGGAGTTGTTTGTGGAATTATCAGCAATTACTAGTTTACTAGTCCTCTTATTTTAGCTAACAGTATTTCGTAAAGAAATCGATGTTCTTATTTCATCAGTTCAGGTTTTATTGAACCATTAATTGCATCAAACATTTTTTTTATACAGGTTGATTCTTGTAAAGAAAAAAAAAGCAAGTAACTACTATTAATAATGCTATTTATTTAAAAAATTCCCTCATAAGACGGCTGACCACGTCCAAATACATTTGTTATTATTTATTTATAGATGACGATGCCCTACAGTACATACAATCACCATCTCAAGAATATAAGAATATTTAGCCACAAGGCTAGAATCCGGAAATAATAACAAATGTATTTGGACATGAACAGTCGTCTGATGATGAAATTTTAGGTTCGAAACTGGGAACGGAGCTTTTTCTTTTCTTTTTTAGACTAGCATTATTAATAATATTGCCAAATTTCGTTTCCGTGCCTAACTTCGTCCCTTTAAGGTTCTCTGTTCTGTCGGTAGGGGCGCCATCGGTGATATTTTTCGTCATTTGTGCTTTTGGTCACCAGTTAGTTGTAAAAGTTTAATGCGTCCAGCCCTCTGCGTGATCGTTTGAGAAAACGTATTCTAATTCGTCAAAAGATGAGTTGTCTAAATACTATTTGTAAATAATGTTTCCGAATTATTACAATCTGTTTATTTAGTTCAATTTGACACATTTGTTTAGGGTCACATACAAACTGAATAATCTGAGCTTTTGACGTTTTTGGTTACTTTACCTAGTGGAGGAAGCCGCCATATTGGCAAGTATCATTTTGGATGTTCCTATTTTGCCCCCCTCCCCCAAGTTCCTAAGTTCATCCAGGGTACGAAATTCAGAACATACTTTTTCATTTTGTTTCAGATGCCGCCTAGGAAGAGGTGAGCCAGAGAGACGATGAAATCGGTAAGAACTGTGTGAGGAACAAGGAAATGGGATATAAAGCTGCGAATAAGACACGACGTAGTGTGCCTGGGGCAACTCTCAAGCATTGTACAGAGTGAGTCACCAAGAATAACTCCAAACGTATGATAGAAGCTGAAACGTTTATGGGACGAAAGTTGTAATGGGGCAACGGGAGCCAGAATATGACGTTGGTATTTTTGCTGCTATGTGGGGTCGATTCAGAGATATGAAGGTCTTTTTTTATGGGATGCTGTAGTTTTGTACTGATTTCCTTATCGCGGTTATCGAAACGAATACAATATAGTGAAACAGTAAGGTCTTTGAAGGTCAAATGGTGGCACGAACGTCCATTTACAGGAAGTGTTAGAAGTGATGGCCATTGATTTCAATGCAGTGCTGCAATCTTCTTATCATGGGTTGGGTGATATTTTTGATCACTTCGGCACTTATCGAAGTGCATACTCTGACAATTCTCTGTCGTTTATATCTTCCAATTATTCGTCGAATATGGCGTAACAGATATTAACATGTAAACACCATACGACGGTTGAGCATTACAACACTAATAATAAAAACGGTAAGACTAGTATCGTCGAAACAAGCCAATGTGGGTGATGTATTCCTTCGAAGAACAACTCGATATGCTTCTCATTTACGGAGAATGCCAACGAAATTAAGTGAGAGTTAGAGATTTATACGCTCATCCTAAACGTCCTGCATTCAACTATGTGTATGATAAATTGAGAACTGGATGTTTAACTTTTCGGCAAAAGAAAGTTAATAACAAGGAAGCGGAAATTGGTACTCTAGCTATTGTGGTTCGAGATCCTTGTGTTAGTTCACGTCATATCGCAAGGGAATCTGGCATGAGTCACAATAGTGTTGTTCGTGTTCTGCATCGCCATAAATATCATCCTTACCATACCAGTCTCCACCAGTAATTAATTGTTACGGATTGTATGCGTCGCAGGAATTCTGCCGTCTGCCGATGAGTTCAACGACAGATTCAGAGGAATGGTACATTTATTAATTTGATTTTATTTACTGAGGAGGCTACATTCATGAAAAATGGAAATGTTAATTTACATACCATGCATTATTCGGAAACTAAAAATCCATGTTGTCTGAGGCAAGTTGCACACCAAATATCGTAGTCTGTGAATGTATGGTGTGGGATTCTGGTGGACAGAGTTATAGACGAAATAAATCGCAATTTGCGATCAGTTATGGCTTCACTGTACTAAATTTCGATGGAATACCAAAGCGCGGCAAATGAAAATTTGTGCCCAGCCGGGAGGGTGTTTCAAAAATATTCAAATGTTTGTAGAACTTATGGGACTTAACTACGGGGTCATCAGTCCCTAAGCTTACAAACTACTTATGAACTAGCTAATCCTCAGGACGGCACAAATATCCATGCTCGAGGGGGGATTCGAACCCCAGACCGTAGTGGCCGTGCAGACCGTGACTGGAGCGCCTCAGTCCCCTCGGCCACCGCGGCCGGCGTGTGTGTTTGCCTCTGTAACTTATAAAATAATAGGTGACGGGAAATTTTAATGCGGTTGGTCAACACAAGAAATGTTACACTTTCTGCGGAGCTATGAACATAGCTTATTATATCATTTTCCAAAGAGTTACAGCACAAAGATATAATTTTTTAAATGGAGCAATAGTTTTTTTTTTTCTATCGTGCATTGGATTCGTTAAAACCAGCTGCGTCCAAATCAATTTAAACTACATTCCTATCACTGTTGGTTTGGGAGCTACAACCCTTCAAAGTTTAGGGGGCGGAGGCTAAGACAGCGTAGCTGACTGGCTGGTGGTCATGAGACAGCGTGCCGTGTCCCAGGGTATAGCCACTCGGCCAGTCAGCTAAACTATCGCAGCCTCCGTCCCCGGAACTTTGAAGGGTTGTAGCTCCCAAACTAACAGTGATAGGAATGTAGTTTAAATTGATTTGGACGCAGCTGGTTTAAACGAATCCAATACACGATAGAAAAAACTATTGTTCCATTTAAAAAATTATATCTTTGTGGTGTAACTCTTTGGAAAATGATACAATAAACTATGTTCATAGCTCCGCAGAAAGTGTAACATTTCTTGTGCTGACCTACCGCATTAAAATTTCCCGTCACCTAATATTTTATAAGTTACAGAGGCAAACATAGACCTACTTAGTTCAAATGTTCAAATGTTTGCATAGCTTATGGGACTTAACTACGGGGTCATCAGTCCCTAAACTTACAAACTACTTATGAACTAGGACGACACAAATATCCATGCCCGAGGGGGGATTCGAACCCCCGACCGTAGTGGCCGTGCAGACCGTGACTAGAGCGCCTCAGTCCCCTCGATTTCATCAACGAAATCTTAATGGCAAGATGTACACCACATTTCTACAAGAAAGATTAGGTCTGTTATTGGAATAAATACCTTTAGGAACGAGGAACAGAATGTGGTGTCAAGACAGTGGGTATGAGGCACTTTCTGCTGATGGCTAAAAACAAGTTGCAGAGACGATTCCCAAATCATTGGATTGGACGCGGAGGAGATGTGTCTTGGCCGGCTCGTTCGCCGACTTGACGCCTCTGGATTTTTCTTGTGGGTATTCGTAAAAGACATGGTTTGTAAAGAAGTTCCAGCTACACCTGAAGTGCCGAAGTCATATGGAACACCACTCAGTCCATGATAAGAAAATTGCAGCGCCGCATTGATACCAATGGTCATCTCTACGAACACCTTCTGTAAATGGACGTTCATGCCATGTTTTTGACCTTCAAAGACCTTACTGTTACACATCATTTGATTCGTCTCGATAGCTGCTATAAGAATATAAGTACCAGACTATAAAAAAAGGTTGACCTTGTTATCTCTGAAGCGACGTCACCTAGCAACAAAAAACCAAGTTCATATCCTAGCCCCAGTTGTCTCATGCAACTTCTCACAAACTTTTCAGCTTCTATCATACTTTCGCAGTTATTGTTGGTGGCACTAGTGTCTCATCCTATGTAAAGAAATCAGGACGTAAAACTGCTGAAGAGTTAATTGAGAAAGCTATTGGTAGAAAACCATTTTTGACGTTACTTAGAAGTTGTTTTAAAAAATTTGTATGGCCTTACTCTAAATGATCTTAGACGAATGGCCTTTCATGATGCTATACGCAATTATGTTGCGCACCCGTTTTCAGTCGGACAGAAAGCACTTGGACGGAAGTGGATGCGTCTGTTTCTTCAAAGACATCCGACACTTTCTACACCAACGCCGCAATACTTGTCGCTAGTTCAGGTACAAGCTTTCAACGAGGAAAGTGTTAAGCTCTTGTTCTCTATTATGGAAGCCGAGTTGGAAAAAATACAATTTAATCCACTAAAGTGTTCAACGTGGATGATACTGGCATCACACTGGTAGAAGAAGTCTGTACACAAACTATCATCTGCGGACAGAGGGGCACTAGTGACGGTTGTTTTGTGCGTGCCGGTACATTTGTGCCTCCTGTTATGATTTTTCCCAGAAAAGCTGATGAAGAGCTAACTCCGGCTTGGACCTCCACTTGAGTCATTAGCAGCAGCGCATGAGTCAGGGTGGATCACAAGTGATCTTTTTGAAAAATAATTTCGACATTTCATTCCAACTGTAAAGCCATCAAAGTAAGATGCTATTGTGTTGGACGGACACTATTCACATTCTCGAAATGAAGGCTATGAAAAGGTAGCGGTTGTAAAAACTGCCGTGAATGATTTTAAGAAAACTGGGATTCTCCTTACCTTCCAAATGTGTTTGGCCCAGAGACTTTTCGACGGTTGCTGACGCCTCCATAGCTCTTGGGGTATATGCAGTAAATAAATAAATAATAAAATAAAAATAAATAAATAAAAATCAACCCCCAGAATCACAGTCTGCCTTTCCAGCCGCTAAACCTTCGAACAACACACAGATGCCACAGTTAACAGCAATTAGCCCAACACATGTCGTAGGGGTGCCTAAGATGAAACTTAAACAATATCAAGAGAAAATAAATAGTAATGTAAGAACGACGGCATTGCCAGGCAACGTAAGGAAACTGTTACAAAAGGAAACAGTGACGCTGAAGACGACTTGGATGTCCCACACCAAAATTCAAGTGATAGCGAGGATAATGAAGATTATGCGGAATGCATTTGCCTGAAATGTTTTTCTCAAGACAATCATGGGGGAAAATGCGAGATTTGCTCTCAGTGTTCTGCGTGACAACACGATATGCGCAGAGAAGCAATGAAAAAGAAATAATCCGACGCTTGTTTTGAAGGGTAAAAATAGTAGTACACTTGCTAATCAAGAATGATCTTTTGTAACCTGTGCGTAAAATAAATATTGTAACATGTCTTTATTATTGTTACCTTGGTTTTAAACTGTTAATACCTCTTTTACAAGACGTATTAGCAGGGGACGAATCTAGGAGCATTTTTTTAAGTTTGGTAAAAGTACGTTATTTTTGAAGTCTTTTTTTGTCGAGAAAACGTTTCAGATATATTTTTAGCTAAATACCACATGTAGAATTACTTAGTAGTTATGAATAGCAGTGGTTGCCCGTCTTTGCAATGTATTTAGTTAGTAATGTTATATAAAGTATTGTGAGTAATTGATTAAAAGATATGGTACTCAGAGGACAAAAACAGACTGGGGAACGTAATTTTGCGCCTTTAAATTAGTGCAACCTGTCGGTCGCGACCCCCCATGCGGACCGTTAAGTCTTGCTGGGCGGGTCGCCGTCACAGGAAGAAGTGCTTGCACCATAAATAACTGGGGGTTCAGTAATACAAAAACGTATGCCAAAGTGAAATATCTTTAATATTACAATTACGGATTTCCTTGTCTAACATTAATTATGAAATAAATAGCTCATCGATTGTTTTATAACACAGTTTGTTAACTATGAATAAGTGCATAGCGTGAAAAGTGTTTTCAGATACAGAAGTAATTCTGAAGAATTAGAAATAATATCTACTTCTTAACAAATTTTCTATCATTTAATGAGTATATGCGCCTCAGTTGCACAGTGGTAGAGAACCAGACTACAGATTCAAAGGCTGGGGTTCGATCCTCGCCAGCTCCTAGAATTTTTATGTCACTTTCCACTTTTTTCACCTCTGGCAGTATTGCTCATGTGAAAAATACCGAGTAGCACCGTGGTTCGGAACCCACGTTAAACTGTAGGTCCCACTATAACTGGCTGGGTAAGTCAGCTCAAAGATCGGAGAAAGGCAACGGCTTACCACCTCCAAACAGGACCATGCCTAGTAAAGTACTGTGGTGTTCAAACCAATCTTCGGATTGTTGACTGCTTTACCTTTTTTAATCGCTTTTTAGTGTCGCGTGAAATGCGAAACACTATCTAAGTAAAATATATTTATCAGAATCAAATGTTTCTAAACCTAAGGGACTCAACGACTTAGGTTATCAGTCCCTAGACTTAAAAAACTACTTACACTAACTTAAACTAAGGATGACAAATACACCCATGCCTTAGAGAGGACTCGAACCTCCGACAGGGAACGACCGTGCTCACTGCATCAAGGTGCCTTGGTACGCTCGGCTATTCCGCCGCGGCATATACTTTTCTGTCAGAAATCATGTAAAAAAATAGGATAATGCATTCCATTACGTAGAATACAGATAAAACACTTTTTCCAGCAATTTAAAAGGAAGCTGAATCAAAATAAAGAAGATTAAATTCGTTTCCTTTGAGATAACACAGTTTCGTTACGGTTCGTGAGGAGGGGAGTGGTCGCCAGAATATTTTTATTCGTAAGGGGATCACCAAAATATTTTTACTTGTAAGATGGTCGTATATTCGAAGAGGTGGAAAAATGTTGCCTTAGTGGATTGTTCCTGTTTTCAAAAAAATGTTAAAATGTCTGTAAATCTATCGGACAAAACTGCGTGGTCATCAGTCCGTAGCCTACAAACTACTTAAACCTAGGTAAACTAACCTACGGACAAACACACACAGCCATGCCCCAGGGAGGACTAGAACTTCCACGGCGAGCAACCTCGCGCTCCGCAGCGAGGTGCTTTAGACCGCTCTGTTACTCCACCGCGGCTTCCTGTTTTCTTGTTAGCAATAATAAACCAGTATTTTGTACACGGCTAAGGTCTCAAAATTCCATTTTTCAACCAAATAACATTAATTTTCAAGCGAGCAGTATACCCGGCCACAATAATGTCTTAGGAAATTATTATCTTTCATTCGAAACCTCAATAAGTGATCATTTCAAGTCTGTCGCTTCGTAACGTCCTCATGTTCATTCACTCCAACACACACAAAAATAATTTCTCTCGGAACGAGTTAATCCAATTGTCATAAACATTCGGTAAGTGTCATATCGCAAAGTGATTCGCAGCTCCGTAACCGCTTTTACCTGAGTACCGCACGCTATGGATGAGAAAGCTGTTATCCACGATTGATGGTCTGCAGATGGATATCTCGTAGCCCGGACACAGGGACTAATCATCAGAAATGAATATTTCAGGCAGCACGAAGGGCTGAATAAGGCCAGTGTCTGACAACTGGTCAATTTTCAACACTCTGCTGTATCTACGTAGCTGTTGTCAGTTTCAGAGACAATACTTGCTCGCACGTGATGTTAACGGTAATGTCTAAAAAGCAAGACAGTTTGTGGAAGGTTGAGCGTTAGCCATTACCAGAAACTGCAAACATTAATGTAACGTATGGTTTGTAGACGCCCGAAAAAGTAAGTGGCATTAGTTATCTGAAATCATCGACCATAAAATATGTATTTTTTATTTTACTAAAAATTCGTATCTTTTGTTTGTGCAAAATGTAAACAAGGAGATAGGTGATGGCGTTGACAACGAACCGCGCTGTCTTGTCGCAAACAGTAAGGCGCCGGAACACCAGCGTCCCTCAGAACAACCACAGACTGTGGAACAATGAACAAATTTCTCCAAGACTTCTTGGTGACCTTTTGTCGTAATTTCTCTGATGTTACATACAGTGATCTATACAAAATGGATGCGTTACTCTGATATTTGAACATATAACAACAGCGTGCCGGCACATTCATACGTTTTACACTTGCTTTGATTGTCCGCCATTTCTTTCAGTTTGTATCTCACAAAGAATTTCTTACTAATACTTTGTTGTGAACTTATATGTCAATAAACGATATAATACGCTGGAATAAAATCCGAATCCGGTAATAATCTAGTAGGATTTCAAAAATATTCAAATGTTTGTAAATCTATAGAACCAAACTGCGTGGTCATCAGTCCGTAGCTTAAAAACTACTTAAACTAAGGTAAACTAACATACGGACAACACACACACCCAAGCCCCAGAAAGGACTCGAACCTCCGACGGCGAGCAACCTCGCGCTCCGCAGCGAGGCACCTTATAGACCGCTCGGCTACTACACCGCGGCTAGTAAGATTTCGTAGCAGCCATATGTAAATTAAATTTGGCAAGAAACGGAATTTGAACATATATAGTTGCTATGCTCAAACAGGCGTAGTTCTACATCCAAGTAGAATAGCCATCAATGGTTACATATTATTCGATGGCTTTGAAATAAATGCAGTTTAATGAGTTTGCTTACGTCATTTTAATTACAAATGTGTGAAACATCAATAAATGAAGAGTGCAAAATGATGAAATAGTCGTTCCACAGGGTGATCATGAAATAAAATTATTGAAACGAGCGTGCTAGCCAAGACCTTGCATTATTATACACGCATGAACAGAGAAGCTATAGAAATACAGAAACACCACTACACTTTTAACAGAAAAGAAGAAGGTCTGAAATTAGATATGACTGTCGACTTTGAACCAACGATATGACAATCGATTACCTGTAATCGAGAGAGATAATGCTGGTCAAAGACAGCTTCATAGTCGACAGCACGTGTCAAGTGGTGGCGCCATCTATGCCCTCTACATAAGCTAGACCTCCGCACATCGGTGACATCATCCCGGACCAACAACTCGGTTTCTGCAGTGGCCACTCCACCACCCACCAGTTACTCAGGTTGGTGGAAGAGGCTATGAGGGCTCTGGAGACGCGGGAGTACCTAGGGGAAGTGCTCCTTGACGTCTCCAAAGCCTTCGACTGTGTGTGGCATTATGGGCAAGTGTATAAGCTCCTCAGGCTCACACTAGGCATCCCGACGTCGTACGGAGTACTCCTGAAGTCCTACTTGGAGGGGAGGACGTTCCATGTCAGAGCAGGAGATGGCCTGTCCACTGATAGACCAATCCGTGCAGGGGTCCCTCAGGGCTCCGTACGAGGACCCTTATTGTACTCTCTGTACTCCGCTGACATGCCCAAAGTAGCTCGGGTACAGTTAGCATTATACGCAGATGATACTGCAATATACACCCGCAGTATGAATGCAGAGATGATGCACCACCGCCTACAACTAGGGTGCGATGCACTCGGATCCCGGTCGACCGAATGGCGACTAAAGTACAACGCTGACAAAAGCCAGTCAGTAATTTTCACAAGGAAGCATACACCCGACTTCTGTCACCATCATGAATAGACCCATCCCACAGAGCAGGACAGGAAGGTACCTTGGGGTTACGCTTGACCAGAGGTTAACTTGCAAACCCCACAAGAGATCAGGGCCAAGGCATCAGGTAGATTACTAAACCTATACCCGATTTTAAACCCTCAGTCAAAACTACCTCCTCACCAAGGCGTAAAAATGTATATATCGTTAGTCAGACCGGTCCTAGAATATGCCGCCCCTCACTCATTGTCTCGTTACAGCGAGTCCAAAACAGGGCACTAAAACAGCATTACACCTACCAAGGGAATACTCCACCACTCAACTCCACGAGGACACAGGACTTCAAACCTTACACAATTGGTACAAAAAGATTGCCAATGACTTCTATGAGTCCTCATAAAAGTCCCAAAATAAATTAATAAAAGCACTTGGTAAACGAGTGCACCTCAGGCCAACAACTTGCTGGCCTGACAAGTTGGGGGAGTGAACACAGACTCACTTCCCTTCAACCCATGATGACACCAACATAAGCACAAAGGCCAATCCAAAAAGTCACGAAATATAAACACTAAAAAGAAATGAACTGCAGGAATAGCTACCCAGTTTTAACCTGCTACTACACCAAGTTATGTAGGCTTGCAAATCCAGCGATCGAACCTAGTAGACAGTCGTCGAGTCACTTCTGAAGATATTGCCCACAGTAGGCAACGAAACTTCGGGAGTAAGAGGTTTTATTGACGGACCACGGCATCTTAGCCCGGAAGTTTTAATTAATGAGTTTTCGATTTGCTTGATAGACTTCAATAATTGTCACCTTGTACGTGTCGGCTGCAAGTGACGCTCTGCTTCGTGACACGAGGTGAGCTGGTGTGGGGACGCCGCGCCGCGCTGGCAGCTGCTGACTCAGCCGGGCGCCAGTGTCGCCAGGCCTTTGTTTTTCTGGCCGCGCGTCCTGCAACTCACCGTCTGTATAATTAACTTTTTCTCCGCTGCCCCACTGCCGAAATTCGTCTTGCGCAAAAACGAAGGTCGGTTAAGACAAGTGCTGACCCGGCGCCAATGGCGATTCGCTACTCACGCAGGAACCGTTCTGCACCTGTCAAACTGAAATTGTGCTCACATTCCAGTTCCGAATTACAAAAACAGAGATCGTGCTCTCCGGTTGCGCCGTATTTACACTGAGCACTTCTATAAAAATCAGTATTTGACACAAGATGCAGCATTCGTATGTCTGTAACAACAACAATCCGGCCCAGTTGAGGTTTTTACATCGGTTAAAATACCTTTCATTTTGTTGTGTTTATTAGGGTATATTTTCGGCTGTGTACCATTTTGAGGTGTAATCCGTCACACTGACACTTTGAATTACATGGTTGTGCTGTTGTTGTTGTTTCTAAGGCCACTATATTTGTTTCCAAAAACTACAGCCTGCCGCGGTGGCCGAGGGAACTGAGGCGCTCCAGTCGCGGTCTGCACGGCCACTACGATCGGGGGTTCGAATCCCCCCTCGGGCATGGATGTTTGTGCCGTCCTTAGGATTAGCTAGTTGATAAGTAGTTTGTAAGTTTAGGGACTGATGACCCCGTAGTTAAGACCCATAAGCTATTTGAACATTTGAACAAAAACTAAAAACGGAGAACTCTATTTATTCTGTGTTACTCCTTATTATTTTCTGTGTGTGTGTGTGTGTGTGTGTGTGTGTGTGTGTGTGTTTTCATGCTTCTGAAAGTCGCTATAATTTGTTTCAATTAAGCACAGTTGTGGAACTACTCTCTCGCGAAACTAATGCAGTTGAACTTATGAGTTTCAAATGTTTGTAAAGTCTATGGGACTCAACTACAGGGTTATCAGTCCCCAAACTTACAAACTACTTATGAACTACTTAACACTAAGGACAGCACAAATATCCATGCCCCAGGGGGGATTCGAACCCCCGACCGTAGTGGACGAGCAGACCGTGACTGGAGCGCCTCAATCTCCTCGGCCACCGCGGCCGGCTTGAACTTATCAATGGCTTGACAAAATTCTGAGCATAATAGTTTATAAGTGCCTTCTTTCTATCTGTACTTTCGTAATTTAGTTTATAAGCTGTAGACATGACGTTCAACTAACCTTGTATGTGTCTGTATGTGTATGTGTCTGTCTTCAGCGATGCTGAAGGAATTAGATTAGGTAATGTGACAATTAAAGTAGTATATGAATTTTGTTATTTGGGTAGCAAGATAACTTCTGATGGCCGAAGTAATGAAGGTATAAAATGCAGAATGGCTACGGGAAGAGAAGCGTTTCTAAAGAAGCGAAACTTGTTAACATCTAATATTAATTTAAATGTTAGGAAGTCCTTTCTTAAAGCATTTGTCTGGAGTGTAGCATTGTATGGGATTGAAACGTGGACGACAAGGAGTTCAGATAAAAAGATGATAGAAGCTTTTGAAAGGTGGTGCTACAGACGAATGATGAAAATTAGATGGGAAGATCACGTAACAAATGAGGAGGTGCTTAACCGAATCGGGGAGAAAAGGAGTTTCTGGCATATCCTGACTAAGAGAAGGGATAGATTGGTTGGACACATTCTGAGACATCAAGGAATTGTCAACTTAGCATTAGAAGGAAGCGTGTGGGGTAAAAATCGTAGAGGGAGACCTAGGGATGAATATAGTAGGCAGATTCAAAAGGATGTAGGTTGCCGAACGTATTCTCAGATGAAGAGACTTTCACAGGACAGGGTAGCGTGGAGAGCTGCATCAAACCAGTCTGCGAACTGAAGACCACAACAGAACAACAACAACAACTTCGTAGATGTCTCAATTTAATCTACACTTTTGTGTCGTTTTTGCTGTTACTTAAATAATTTATATGGAAGAGCATATTCACCGCATGTCATTACACGAAAATAAATCCCCCCCCCCCATTCCGTTTCCCATTGTTATGTCGCAAATGATTATTTTATTTCTGTAGGACCAAGAGTGTCCTTTTGAAAAAGGTATGAAAATAATTTTGAACTGTCTTAAGAGAGTAACGAAAAAAATGTCATTTGGCTGCTGGTTACGCTAAAGAGCAGCAGACGTTGTAAAGGAAATTTCAAGTCTCTGATGTTTATCAGTTGCAAAAATAAAGGCCTGTTTATATTCTCAGTGTCTCCGTGTTCATTTTTACATAACCACTGATTAAGAACTTGGCAAACTAGAAGAAAAGATATTAAGAGGTCTCCAATGTCAACGATATGTAGAGAAACTATATTTCTAATTAGGAATCAACCAATGAACATAGAAAAACATTATGTGTGCACCAAATTCTCTCCTTATTATCGTTTTTGTAAATATTCAGTATAATCAATTAGTATACGTTGTTAGCATAAAATTCGAAAAATCTGTAAGCGATTTACTTCAAAGTTTTACATGGTTCACTAATGAACATTCGAATGAGCATAGGCTACAAATTTTTAATATGTGTCTTGTACAAACTTATGTGTAGTACATTGAAGAAATTTACTAGTACTAGTCCCATTTACTTCAAATTCTTTCACGATATTTTAATGGACAGTCTGAAAGACAAAAGCTATAAATTTTTGAAATATATCTATAATATATAAACAGATACCCTTGTGTCTTCTTCTCTACACATAGTGTGTTCGTGTGTTTGTGCATTCGAGTGTTTTCATTGCATAAAAAACTGCAGTTTCGTTTCAATCTTAATGAAATTTTGCGCACCCTTCAAACCAAGAGGAACGATCACGTACAACACACAGTTCAGGAGATCAGACGTCATGAACAATGAAATACGTGAGTGAATGGCTGATTATGAATTTGCCTATCCAGTAACCGTTTCCGAGACGCTGTCGTGTTTATCATATTGAACAAATTCGTGAAAAACGTTTGCATCACGTGACATTTTGCACATCTCCACCTAAACCAATGGAACGATTTCAATCAAATTTGGTGCACATATTTCTTCCTGTGAGGTAACAATATTGGTGTAGGGTAAGAACTACCTATGATATGACGTCAAAAACAATGAGATGTATAACTAAACGCTCACTCACGAGAAAAGGTTTGAATTTATAACGTCTTCACTACTAACCATATTCGCTTGAAATTCCAAAAATATTCACTCTAAGCCCCCGGAAAATTACTATTATGTGATTCATTGTTCAGAAGAACTGGCGACATAAGAATGAGCTAAGTGAAAACAAAACGACAGGCTGAATTCGCTACAGCCGCGGCGGAGCGGCCGAGCGCATTGAGGCGCTATGCTCCGATACGGGTGGCCGGTCCCCGTCAGGGATTCGAATTCCCCCTCGGACATGAATGTTTGTGCCGTCTTTAGTATAAGGTACTTCATAAGTAGTTTGTAAGTTTAGTGACTGATGACTCCGCAGTTAAGACCCTTAAGCTTCACAAACATTTGAACATTTTGAATTCACTACAGATACAATGGAGAGAATGGGACAGAAGACTATGGACAGAAAGTGAGAAGAGATGGACTGGCATAAGAATGAAATAGATACATAACCGGGAAACGTCGGGTACTAAGGCTATTGAAAAAGAGAATATTCATCTTCTTCTTTATAAATAACTAGCTTAAAACTCGTCGTGGCTGGGTATTTATTTTTTCCACACCCTGGTTAATCCATCTCCTCTCCCTTCCTCTCTCTTCGTTCCTTTCTTCCTCTCTCCTCCCTCTTTATCGGCTCTACTCTACAAATTCGTTTATTCAATTTTCGTTTCAGATGAACGGTTAAAGCGTTATTTTCATTTAAATTCGAGCTGTCAAAAGGCGAAAGTGGGCCAAAGACGATATCAATCTTTCCTAAACTTGTCCAAAAGACCTCGACATCAATCAAACATAGAATTTTAACCTTCCCTTCTACTAGTAGCGAATATAGCACATATTTTTGGCAGGGTACCAATATTAATGTAAAAAAAGTTACGCAATTTTAAATAGATACCCCATGATATTTTGAAGCAATTTTGCTGCTCATATCCAGAGGACGGCCTAAGTTGCGCTGAAGCCCCTTTTACTTTACCGAGATAAAAACTTTTTATTGATGACATTAAATCATAACTATACAGCTATTTTAACTAAAACTGGCACGAACTTCACACCAGTAATATCCCATTCCACCTATCAATGCAAAGTATGACTGTCTTCAAGCAAAATTCACTAAAATAATTCAAGTACCGTACTTATATTTTTCTTTACATTCGTTATTTCGGGCGGGGGTGGTAGGCCCCCTGGCCTCCGTTACATACGTCCTGCGTTCTACATAAAGAACCGGTAGTGTATATTTGCAGAAGGTGAACCCATGTCCATTTCACTCTTGTTCCTTTCCACGCTTTGTTTCCCTGTGATTCAGTATAACGCATATACGAGGCAGAGTCGGAAAATAAGTTTCCCCTGTCAGATGTGGTCAGAGATGGGTATGAAAGAGGAAAAAAGTAGTAGGAGACATTAAAGATACGACGTATCTTTATTTTTCTAGGTAAATGTACATCGAGTAATTTGTCAAACAGCTTTATAAGCTTCAAACAGGAAAAAACTTTGGGCGTTGTACAAAGAAGAAGCGTTGAACGGCTGTGACACAGCTGGTGAACGCGCACGTGTAAGACACCGATACACCATTGGGTAGAGGTCGACCATGAATATGGCAATGACTTTCTGTTTCGGATTGCGACGGGGGATGAAACGTGGGTCCACCATTACACGCCCGAATCGAAGGCCACGTCCATGGATTAGAAACATCCGTCATCACCTGTTGGAAAGAAGCTCAATAGCCCTCCGTCTGCAGGTAAAGTGCTAGTCACCGTTTTCTAGGACGTAATGCTTCTACCTTATGCAACGCCCTGATTTTTGCTGGAAGGCTTTTTGAAGCTTATAAAGCGTTATGACAAATGTCTCCATGTTCTTGGCAATTAAGTAGATAAACAAACTTACCTCTTATCTTTAATGTCTCATTCTATTTTTTCCTTTCATACGCAACTCTGACCTAGGGTTACCATATGAACATCATCGAAAAAGAGGACAGCTCATATAAAAAAGAGGACACTTTATTTTTAATGTAATTTACAACTTTATTAATGAACCATGTAAAACTACTACAAACTAAAACAGTAACTATGTGTGGTTGTTGTAAAACAAAATATTATGAACCTTGACAGTTTATTCATCATCTCTACGCTCAATAGTCTCATTCTTGTATTTTTCACTTTTGAACGAACTATATTTGTAAGACGACGAAATCTCTCTCAATAGCTTTTTTTGTTTTTCAACAAGTACTGATAAGAACTGAGGGATTTCAAATGTTTGAAATTATACTATACCTATACAATAGGTTTTATATTTTTTAATTTCAAATCTATTCCTGTCTTTTGTCCATTGTGTGTTCACAAGAGAAAACACGTTGGCGTTATGACCAGGCACAGAGAAAAGAATCTACAATTTTCAGCAGTTCAGAATAACTATCAACACAAAATGACTGATTTAAATATGCACACCACACTTCAGATGCCGGTATGTTCTGTTTTCTTCGACAATCTTTCAAAAATTTTAGAAAATTACAAAACTGATCAAAGCACAATGTGTCATTAATGTTTACATTTGTTTGGTCAATGAGATACATGATACAGTTTTCCACGTCTCCCCCCCCCCCCCCCCAGATAGTGATTCCTAAGAGCTGCAACCACATGATTGGTCTGAATCGTTTGCAACTATCAGACACATGCGGAGAGCGAAATTGTGAACGGCAGTTTCCCTCTATGTATGCGCGTAATAGTTGCGAACAGTTTGGAACTGCAGTGCGAACGAACCCGTTGTGCCAATAACAGAAAAGTACATTTTCTTCCTCGTAACCCAAAAAAAGAGGACATTTTGTAGAATTTTATAAATTCCGACCGGACACATGTCCGGGAAAAAGAGAACGTATGGTCAGTACCGGCGGAAGGGCCGGGCGAGCCGGGCGGCCGCCCGGGGCGCCAAGTTTTAGGGCAGTTTGGGGGGCACCAAAATCATTGCTAATTTTATATTAGTGTAAACAGTGAACCAAACATTGTGTAGCAACATTGGTTACTACTTCATGCCATAGGGCTCACTCTTTATAACAACCCCGGTTTCTTCTTGAATCTCCTATAAAGGAAATCCCTTCACCCTTCATCTTATTTATCTAGAAAAAAATCTCCGTTGACAAAGCTAAAGGCTATTGTTGAGAGTTGGGAGTTTTGGCAATAATACACATTCTGACAATTACAACCGCCGCGGCGCCGACAATTGCTATCCTTGCGACAAAGCTATGTTGGCCGCTCTAACAATACACACAAACAATATTGAGTTATCGGCAAGCAATAAGAAATTAGTCTTGTTTGTACTGTCAAATGTCTCGTGAAAGAAAATTATAAATCAGAAGTGCATGTAGTACAGCTTCATGGTGTGCGTGTTCTTCTCTTATCTCCTGTATTTCGACTCTTAGTAGAAGAATCGTTGCGTTACTGTGTTCTTTATCAACATGTCGGAAAGAAAGAAGCCTTCTGGAAATGTATACAGAAAAATAAGAGCACAATTAGCGGCTGAAAATGAGAAACAGGCTGCAGAAGTAAAGAAATTCTTTCGTACTCCTGAAACAGACAATAATGGAAATGAAAACGTAGAACCAGAGAATGAGGAAACCAGCAAGAAATAAACAAAGATTCCAGAAGATAACAACACAGTACAGGTAAGTAGGCCTACATTACGTAAGATATTTTCGTTTTATTACGTTTAATAGAGGTCGGCCGCGGTGACTGAGGCGCTTCAGTCACGGTCTGCACGGCCACTACGGTGGGGGGTTCGAATCCCACCTCGGGCATGGATATTTGTGCCGTCATAGTTCGTAAGTAGTTCATAAGTTGTTTGTCAGTTTAGGGACTGATGACCCCGTAGTTAAGTCCCATAAGCTGTACAAACATTTGAATTGAATTTGATTTGTTTAATAGATAAGTGGTGTTTACATACGTAGCGTCTTGGCAGGCTGGGTGGTGGGTACGGTGGCGGCCTTTCAGATAGGCGGCGAACTTCAGGCTCAAAGAAAGTACTTTCCTCGTTGAAATAAGTAGCAATAATTACATTCTATAGCAACACTGATGCTTGATACATGTACCAAAGCAATAAGACTTTTACTCGTTTGATGTGCATTAACCAACTTTAATTAAAGACTTTGCAGAGAAAAAGGCCCGAAAAGTTAACTTTACTTACCTTTGTCAATAACTCAAAGGACAATTTGCATTAAAACTGTATAAAGATATAAAATTATATTACTGAGTGTATTATTTGTATTACGAAATCTTTGTACAATGCTGTTACAAAATATATTTGTATATTCTTTTGTTCATATGTGTGTTCTCTTTCGCAGTTAACAAGGTTGTTTATGTATATATGTGTAAATAAATGCTGTATCGCATCATCAACCTTAATTTTATAAAAGCCGTTGTTTCTTGAATAGTTCTGTAAATTTCTAATCAGTGACGTAGAATATTCTGCATGCTCATGTGTAAATAATTGTTTCGTATATTGTTAACCAAAACTTACTCTGTGTATTTAACTGACAAAAAGCTTGGCAAATTTAAAGTCAGTAATAACAATGGCTTGTAGGGGGCACCATATGGCTTCTTTGCCCGGGTGATAAGTTATTTTCCCCTTCCGCCGGCCCTGCGTATGGTAACCCTACTTTGACCACAGTCGACAAGGGAAACTTAAATTCGAATTCCCCCTCGTACATTGCTGAGACTACCGAAGTAAATTCAGAATTTAAATACTTTAGCTTCTGTGCAAGTGTCAAGTGTTATCGTTTTCCGCTCGTTAGAAATTGAAATTTCAGATGGGAAAATTCTTACGTTGGTTTTCATTTCTCGACGCCATCACAGTCTTCGGTAGGCGGCTCGTCACGCATCGCCGGTCGGTGTGCTGAGAAGTTGAACGATATCGATTATTCGTCGCGTGAGACGGCGACGTCGACAGCGGGAGGCGGCGCAACAGGCGGGCAGGCAGCCAACATGGCGGCGCAGATAATGACAGCAATTACGGGCGCGCTCCGCCAATAAGGCAGCCACGGCCGCCATCACTGCACCTCGCCTCAGCCGGCGCTGCAATCGGCCGCTCCTTATTAATGCGCATTTATTGGGAGCAACCGCACGGCGGCCGCTCACCGACCAATCAGCTCCAAAGGCGGCCATCGGGGCTGAGCGCCGTCGTTACACGGAAACGGAGGTTATTGACAATGTCAACAACGGCGGCAGCTGTGTTGCCTGCAGTAACCAGTGGCGACTGGTGTACAAGGGCACATGAACGCGCTAATTCATGACTCCTTGTGCCTTTATTTATTATTTTTGTTTGATGCTCTTAAACGTAATATGACGCAGTTCAAAAATGTTTATAAATCTATCGAACCAAACTACGTGGTCATCAGTTCGTAGCTTACAAACTACTTAAACCTAGGTAAACTAACCCAAGGACAACACACACACACACACACACACATTCATGCCCCAGGGAGGACTCGAACCTCCGACGGCGAGCAACCGCGCGCTCCACAGCGAGGCGCCTTAAGCCCTTTCTACACGGGAAGTTATAGCTTACGAGATTACCCATTATGCAACGGTCGCGCCGACCGCGTACAGTGTAAACGCGTCCACTTGCACAAGACGCACGCATACGATCGCTAGTAGAAGGAATAGGATGGATCCTATTCTCACGCGTATGGAAGTGCTTCGCGCATGCGCAGACGACTGAATGGGGAACGCAGCTGACAAATGAAGCCAAGTCGAGAATTTGTTTGAGAATGTGTTCTTGTCTCCTGCTCAGAGGAACGTAGTTTCTCGAGTCAGTCGTAAGTATTTTAGGAGGTGATACTATAGAGGTATTGCATTAAAAATTTAATATAACGTGTGTACAATTTTTATTAAATACAGAGATGTAGCTGTTAATATGAAATCCAAACAAACGTATAGCAAATGTAAATCAAGAAAATTTCACTGATTTATCCGTCGCTTCTTGCTAGTACAGCATCATACTTACTTAAAAGTAGTATTTTGTGTATCTTCTACACGTTCATTTCCACTTAGTAACCCGGTTTTCGGCTTACTAGGACATATTCAGACTTTAAACTACGTCGCAAACCGGTTATTTAAATAAAAGTCAATATGTTGCTCTACCAAGAACCGACGAAATAATCAGTCAAAATATCCAAATCAGTTTGTTGTACAAACCAAGAGCTGTATCTCTGTACCCAATAAAAATTGGACACACGCTATATAAAATTTTAACTGCAAATCGTCTTTATTACCATCTTCTAAAATATTTGTTATTTTTCCTGAAACATACTGTAGTTAACAGATGAAATATTTGTTTTTGGTGAGCATTATTTGAAGCTTTATCAAATTGAAAGGTCTATGTATAGACACCTGAGCTTCTTCATCATATACATAGCCGCCTCAAACTGCAGGGGCTGCAAGTATATTACTTTCAAAGACATAATATCAGTAGCAATCGAGAGATTTATACCAAATAAATTAATAAAAGAGGGGGCTGACCCCCCGTGGTACACAAAACAGGTCAGATCACTGTTGCAGAAACAAAGAAAAACGCATGCAAAATTTAAAAAGACACAGAATCCGCAAGACTGGCAATCTTTTACTGAAACTCGCAACCTAGCGCGGACTTCAATGCGAGAATCTTACAGTTGTTTCCACAACGAAATCCTGTCTCGTAATCTTGCAGAAAATCCAAAGAAATTCTGGTCATATGTGAAGTACACTAGCGGCAAAACACAAACAATACCTTCACTACGCGATATCAATGGTAATACTACCGACGACAGTACTGCTAAGACAGAATTACTAAACACAGCTTTCCGAAATTCTTTCACCAAAGAAGACAAAGTGAACACTCCACTATTCAATCCAAGAACAGCTGCCAGCATGCGAAACTTAGAAGTAGATGTTCCTGGAGTAGTAAAACAACTTAAGTCACTAAACAAAAATAAATCTTCCGGGCCAGATTGTATACCAACTAGATTCCTCTCAGAGTATGCTGATGCAATAGCTCCGTACTTAGCTATAATTTACAACCGATCACTCAGCGAAAGATCCGTACCCAAAGACCGGAAAGTTGCCCAAATTACTCCAATATTCAAGAAAGGCAATAGGAGTGATCCCCAAAATTACAGGCTTATCTCATTGACGTCGATTTGCAGTACGATTTTGGAACATATACTTTGTTCGAATATTATGTACTACCTCGAAGAGAACGACCTATTAACCAATAGTCAGCACGGATTCAAAAAATATCGCTCTTGCGAAACACAGCTTGCCCTTTATTCACATGAAGTGTTAAGTGCCATCGACAAGGGATCTCAAATCGATTCCATATTTCTGGATTTCCGGAAGGCTTTTGATACTGTACCCCACAAGCGGCTTCTAATGAAATTGCGTGCTTGTGGAATATCTCCCCAATTGTGCGATTGGATTCACGATTTCCTATCAGAAAGGACACAGTTCGTTGTATCTGACGGTAAGTCATCGAGTAAAACAGACGTGATATCTGGCGTTCCACAGGGAAGTGTTATTGGTTCCCTACTCTTCCTCGTGTTTATAAACGATTTAGGAGATAATCTGAATAGCTCCCTTAGACTGTTCGCGGATGATGCTGTCGTTTATCGGTTAGTGAAGTCAACAGAGGATCAAAAGCAACTGCAAAGCGATTTAGACAAAATTCCTACTTGGTGCGAAAATTGGCAATTGACACTAAATAAAGAAAAGTGTGAAGTAATACACATGACCACTAAAATAAATCCGCTGAACTTCAATTACGCGATAAATCAGTCAAACCTTAAGGTCGTAAATTCTACCAAATACCTAGGAGTTACAATTACGAACAACTTTGACTGGAGAGAACACATAGAAAATATTGTGGGGAAGGCGAACCAAAGGTTACGTTTCATTGTCAGAACGCTTAGACGATGCACCAGCTCCACCAAAGAGACTGCCTACATCACACTTGTGCGTCCTCTCTTGGAGTACTGTTGCCCCTTGTGGGACCCTCACCAGGTGGGACTGACGGAAAATATTGAGAAGGTTCAGAGAAGGGCAGCTCGTTTTGTTTTATCACGTTACGGGGGGAAAGCGTCACGGAAATGTTGCACGAATTGGGGTGGAAACCATTAAAAGAAAGACGTTATTCATTGCGGCGTGATCTGTTTGCGAAGTTTCAATCACCGACTTTTAGTTCTGAATGTGAAAATATTTTGCTAGCACCCACCTACTTAGGGAGACATGACCATTCCAATAAAATAAATCAGATCGAAAACGGAACGATTTAGGTGTTCTTTCTTCTCGCGCGCTATTAGAGAATGGAACGGTAGAGAAAAGTTATGAACGTGGTTAATGGACCCTCTGCCAGGCACTTAAATGTGATTTGCAGAGTATCTATGTAGATGTAGATGTAGATATTATCGCATTTTTAATGAATATATTAACACATGTGAGCGGCGTAGATACGCATGAACTGCACGATAACAATTAAATACAGTTTGACAGTGGCAGGCTAAAACACAAATAAATGTTTCAATCATCACAATATATCTTACAGTTTCGAAAAGTGATGTTAACGGAGCGATTCCTTTGCTGTAAGTTGACAACAAAGGAAGTAGACGCGTGAAGCAGACGACTCAATTAATGCATACCGCTTGAACGCTCCTTTGCAGTTCGACGGTCTATCGCAAGGGGCGCTGCAGCTTACTACGACTTCCTTGTGCGTGTTGCACGTCTCGTATAGAAAGGGCTTTAGACCGCTCGGTTACTCCACCGTGGCTATGAAGCAGTAATTTTGAATATGCGTCACCCTAAATCTACATTGCTATGCTTCATCCCTTCACGCCAGGACTCCGTGAAACTTGGCATCGGCGTCAGGAGCACATCCCTCAGGCTAATGCCACACTAGGCGATTTTCTCCTCTCGGTAATAATCGCGGCTGACATAGTCGCCTGTATATACTGCACTTCAAACGATTACAATCGTGGCGGATGAAGTCGCGCCGTACTGAACTGGGTGCCGCAGCCACGAGAGACACCAAGCATGATGAGATGTCATTCAAAACTTACATAGCTGCAGTAACATTATATGTATTCGATTAATGATGGAAATTCTCCTCAGAGATGATAAATTATTTTTCAAAAGAGATAGATTGGCTGGCCAGTACTTACCTTTGTGCTGTACCGCAGATAGTGACAGAAATGAAGAAAAAGAAAAAAAAAAGGACGAAAAGGACAAGCTGTCGGAACACAGTTCCTTCTTCAGGAGGGAGAGAAGGGAAGAAAAAATGATGCGAACGGAAGGGAAAGGTAATTCACTACCTAGGTCATGAGGGAGGTGTTTGAGGAGTGTGAAGTCAGAGGTACTGCATTTTTGTACTGAGCCAAGCCAGAGAGGATATACATAAGCAAAGAGGAAATTTTGTTTGTTTGTAGTTTGTGGAGCTTACAAACTACTTATGAACTAGCTACTACTAAGGACGGCACAAATATCCATGCCCGAGGGGGGATTCGAACCCCCGACCGTAGTGGCCGTGTAGACCGTGACTGGCGCACCGCAGTCCCCTCGGCCATCGCGGCCGGCAAAGAGGAAAGATCAAGCAGTAAAGAGAAGAGAAGATGAGTGAACTGAATGATGCTGAGGGGTGTAGGAGGGGCAGGGGGGGTTGTCTAAAACGTTTTTGATTAACAGGGAAAGATGAACACACACACACACACACAGAGAGAGAGAGAGAGAGAGAGAGAGAGAGAGAGAGAGAGAGAGAGAGAGAGAGAGAGAGAGAGAGAGAGAGAGAGAGACAGACAGACAGACAGAGAAAGCCACTGTGTGTCTGTGTGTGTGTGTGTGTGTGTGTGTGTGTGTGTCCATCTTTCCCTGTTAATCAAAAACGTTTTAGACAACCTCCCGCACCTCTTACACCCCTCAGCTTCATTCAGTTCACTCATCTCCTCTTCTCTTTACTGCTTGATCTTTCCTCTTTGGTTATATATATCCTTTCAGCCTTGGCTCAGTACAAATATGCAGTACCTCTGACTTCACACTCCTCAAACATACCCTCATGACCTAGGCCGTGAATTACCTTTCCCTTCCGTCCCCATCCTTTTTTTCTTCCCTTCTCTCCCACCTGAAGAAAGAAGTGTGTTCCGAAAGCTTGTTCTTTTCGTCCCCTTTTTTTTTTTTTTTTTTTTTTTTTTTCTTTTTCTTCATTTGTGTCACTATCGGAGGTACAGCACAAAGGTAAGTACTGGCTATCGATTTTCTAAAAATAATTTAACATTATATGTAGTTCGTCGTCGCAGAAGGCGTAACCGCCAACGAAAATGGTAGGTTCATCCAATTATTATGAATCGTCCAAGTGAAGGGAAGTTTGTGTTGTTACACAAGAAACTTAGGAGTTATCCGGAGAAATTCTTTAATTATTAGGCTACCGTATGTCTGTAGCATCTTTCGTCTTACTGCTCTCGAATAGTGAAACTAACTTACAAAATAAAGAAACTAAGTTACGTGCCTGTGTTGGTGCGAAGAAAAAACTTGCAGTAACACTTAGGTAAGTTTCTTTTAATTAAATAAAGTAATTTATTGACATGAGCATACACTTAACATACGATAGGTGGCAATAAAACATTTTAAGTTACAAGTTCATGTCATTCTTCTAATCACTTACAATACTCTTCAATATTCTTCAAATGACAAAATCGTGTCTATCTGCCACTGCAGTAATTGGTGAAAAATAAGTGAATGGACTGTCAGCTGTAGTAATGTACACCAATTCAGAGTAATTAATTTCCTGAGTTTTTTAAATACTGAAAATAGTCAACATTTACCTATAAATATCATTTTGCAAAATGGTGCAAAGTTTCAAAAGAAGTAGCTAAATTATTTGGCTCAATTGGTTTGAAGGCATGTCAAACTATTAGAGGAAGAAGGCAAACTGAAATGAAATTACTTTTTTTAGTATTTGCCTAGGAGACGGTTACGTCAATTGCCATGCAACTTTGCAGGTGCTTTATATATACCTACAGCATTTTGGGCATCTAGTGATAACGAGTTCCACTTCTCAGCCCCGACATCTTCACAGACCTTCTTCCATGCCCTTATACTCCTGCGATTTCATGTTGTAGAGAAGGGATGTTTCTCTGCCTTGATTATAATCATTCACTGTCTAAATGATCCACCGGAACGACATTTGGAGATTTTTCGGACATTGGCACGCACGGACGAGTCAGAACTGAGTAGACCTACAGTAGCTCGTGGCAGCCGAGCGTCTGCTGATGAAAACAGCCCAGTGTGGCAGGACGACGACGATTATTACCGCGCCAGAAATGGACCCAGGCCCAGCCCCACTCGATAGCGACAGTCGCGCGCGGAAACTTCACGAACCGACAATTACAGCCCACTGTGGCACCCTCCGTTTGAAACAGGGAGTCCCATTTCCGGCGTGACAAAAATCGTTGACCTTCAGCGGAGAAAATTGCCTAGCGTGGCACTAGCCTCAGTGTGGTCCTTTTAAGGCGTTTCTGCGCATGCGCGACTGACGACGTCATTCCATTATGAGCGGTTATGAGACCAATACACAAAAATTTCATAAACAATGCACGCTTCACTTCCTGTTTAGCCGCAAGGTGGTACCTCCGCTTCAAGCGCAGTGGACCTTATCTCTATACATAAAGCAGAGTATCCTTATGTTTGTGTGTATGTATTACATACAAATCTACAGTTTTGTTCCGATGTTTTTCAAATTTTGCACACGTAATCTACAATCCACGAGGACGTTCGCCGTAAGTGTAAGAATTACGTAAAATACATAGTTCAGGAGATATAACGTCAAAAAACAACATGATGCATGGAAAACAGCTGAATTAAGCGACAAGGCTGCTCATTCTCTTCTAAACCACTGGATCGATTTTAACCAAATTTGGAACACATCCCTTGAGATAACAATTGCTGTACCAGTACGAACCACATACGACACGTGGTTCAGGAGATGTAACGTCATAAACAATAAGAGTTGAAAGAAACTGCCACATAATGCGGCGAGACTTATAAATACAGATGAGAGAGTACTTAGCGACTTTCAATAAACTTTAAACATACTTTTAAACGTTTATTAAACTTTTTCTCGCTGACAACCACAGCAAAATGATGAAAGGAAAAGAGTTCCTCGCTTACTACTTTTCCGCTGTTCATGGTATGACGTTACAATTTATAAATTGTACACTACAAATTGTAGCGGTAGGAAATTTTACAGACAGTATACACACATATAGGTGAATGTGCCTTCGAAATTGAATCACAGTAAGACACGTTGTTCGTGAGATATGAGGCCATAAACAGTATCGTTCGTGGAAACCGCCCCATCACGCACCAAATTTTAATCTATTACTTATTTTCTACTTACTGTATTCGTGACAGATTTTACCGACATGCTGCACTTATACAAATGAATATACACCTATAAAATTATTCCACTTTAGAACATATAATTCAATAAATGTGATATCTATATACTGTGATGGGTAAAAACCTTTCACATCTATAGAGCTACAGGGAAAGGAAGAGAATGAAACAGTGTACGTTCACTGAATACCCATTATTTCTGGCAGATGTAGCTTTTAACTTTAGGAGACTGTAGTTTCCAGTGAGGCTTGCATTTTCTATAACGATTAATAAATCACAAGGCAATCTATTAAATACTGCAAATGGTTTTGACATCTCCATGTTTCTCACACAGACAACTACAAGCAACTTGCTCAGGGGTGAGCTCCCCAAAGAATTTATTCATATTACATTTTGGAGAAGTAATCAAAATATTGTTTATAATCAAGTTTTGAATTGAATGAATTATTAAGGTTACGTATCGTTTGCATCTTGATGACCGCCTTTCTTTGTTTGGATGCTGCAGTTATTATTTTGTACATTATGCAAGGCAGCCATATTTCTTGAATACTATCCCATAAATATGACACGTTATAAAAAAAAAAAAAAAAAAAAAAAAAAAAAAAAAAAAAAGAGAGACAGAGAGAAAAGGGATATAGGAAGTACTAATTCAAAGCTTGAATAAATAAATAAATACCCAGGCAACGCCGGGTTTTCAGCTGGTTTTATATGTAGGGAGAGATTGGCCAACCTGCCGGCGGCCGCTACTGCGCGCTGAACGTGTTTTAAGTTAGTGATCCTTGCAGAAAACACAGTCATTTAACGACTGAAATGAGGTGTCAGTTGGACGTATGAGAGCCAAGTTCATCATACAGATTGCACTTGCTTAGAACGCCATTCGTATTTGTTTATTTAGGCCTAATAAATTTGTGAGTAAATAATAGTCTCGTGAATCTCTGTATCTGCCGAATGTTAATAATATATTGTATGAAGTAGTGGTAACATCGACAATTGGCAGTTGATTAATAAGAAAAAGATATACTTCATGTGATATATGTCAAAGAAAGTTATGCTATTTTAGATTTTTCTGTCTGCATATACACCGCTGAAATAAATATACTCTTCTCACTTTCCGTCCCGATATAATACATAAGTGTGTTCCTTTCGAGCTCAGATCGGGAAAATATCAATACTTTCTCTAGTGAAATAGCTGAACCTCAAAACAGCTAACTGAATATGTAAATAGTCCCCTTTTTCACGTTAAACACCGCAAACAATTATAGTATTGTGATTAGACAACTCCACACAGCTAAGGGTGAGGTGCAAGTCGGACATTCGTTGACTTAGGGATCGTAGCCATGTTAAAACATAGTGTATAGCACTACGTGCCAAAAATCAAGACCATAAATTAACAAAAAGCTAAAAAATATTGTTCAAAATTAAAAATAAATAAATAAGATTTACCGCTGACCGGATTCGAACTCGCGACGTTCATATTCCAAACTCAATACGTATTCCCTACACCACAGGAGAAGATCACAATTTCATTTATTAACTTGGCGTTAAGGTGTTTCTTGCATTGGGGAGAGGGCAACAGAAAATACTTACATCACACAAAAAAGAATAATTCATTAGTTTCCATAAGTTACCTTTACAATTCCCGTCCTCTCGGTTAACTTTACGTCTTTCCTGGTTCCTTGCGAACACAACCATCACATAGCAATCCTGACTTCGGGCTTTACAGCAAACAGCGGAACAACCATACATTTCTCTCGACTGTTCTTAATGATAATCTAATACACGTTATTAGTTACACTTAGTAAATCACTTCAAATCAACATTTAATCTTAAAAATTGCCGCGAAGTTCTAAAATTATCGTCAACAAACAACCAACAGCACGTTAATTTAGTAAATAGAACCGATAGAAAGCGTGAAAAAGTGCAGCAGTGGCCACTGTAACATACAACTTGTAAATAATCGTACGGCGAAACCCGTGTCAGAAGCATTAAAACCCTCTACAGGACAGAAATGCACACAGTAGCAATTCACACACATATGCAAATCCCGCCAAGTTTGGTAAAAACATGGCGTCCTGGGCTCTCAGCCAATCAGCAGCAGATCACTCATGGCCACTCTCTTCCTATACAGCTTTTCTAAAGCGCAGGAAACACTGTAGCCTGCTTTCTTTCTCAAATAGCTGCGGTTAACCGCTTTTATGGACAGAGGATTTGTCAAAACCACATAACTTACGCTTATTATTATTACCGGTATTAGCTAATTTGTAAAATGCAAAAAAAAGAGCAGTCTAGATTGCAGAATGAAACTTTATTTGACCGGTTTCAACCTTCAGAACATCCAACTGTCAGTGTGTAGCCAAAGCAGTCCTGAAGTAACCAGCACCAGCCACATGGGCTATTGGATATTCTGAAGGTGACCTAAAATAGATTGAAACAGGTAAAATAAAATTACATTCTGGAATCTAGACTGTTCTTTCTTATATTAATATCTGTACGAAAGATCGCTGTTACCTCCTGGAACAATATTGTTCAATTTAATGAGGGTAATTTGTATAAATGTGTTCATTACCCTAATTTTTATAAAACAGATGCTATTTGAGAGTTCTATGTTTATCGATCTAAAAAATTGTGGAAACCCAAGATGCACTCTGACAAACCGCCACTGCCAGTAACCTAACATTCTTGTGTGAAAATTTCAACTACATACACATCTTATACAAGTAAAATGTGTCAAGAACTCCTCGAACAGCACGTAACAATTTCCCAGGTTATGTTCAAATTTATTCCTTGTTTCATCCTCCACACACTGTACATTCATGTATTACTATTTAATCTTTAAGTTGTCAATTGTAATAACACAGCGTCAAAGATGTGTTTTACTATGTATGTCAATCTAAGTGTATACGTTTGTAGTCTCTTTCAATACAGTATCAGAACATTGTAACCTCTTTGACACAGCAGTTAAAACTCTCAAGATGGCCTTATAAGCCGAAAACGGGTTCAAGTAAACAAAAATAAACTCGTAGAACACACATACAATTGTGTGTGTGTGTGTGTGTGTGTGTGTGTGTGTGTGTGTGTGTCCTTTTTTTTTTTTTTTTTTTTTTTTCATTTATATGATCATGTTCTACCAAGAAGCGACTGAAGAATCAGTCAAAAACCTGAAGGAATTTTGTATGTAAGAAATGCATTTATCATTATATTTAGTGCAATTCTCAATGCTCTTTATTCCAGTGAAGGTATTTTACACCGCGACTTGAGTTTAGTAATGTCTGCAAAATTTCCATATATATTTTCAGTAAAAGAAAAAGGTAAAGGAGTCATCAATCCAAAGATTAACTTGAACACATCAGTGCTTTAGCAGCCGTAGTTCTGTTGGAGGCGATATGCCGTCGTCTTCATCCGACGTCAGAACTGTGTAATCTAGCCAGTTTTGAGGAACCTATGGTTTAACGTCGATTCAGAAGGACGGTGCAACTCCTTATTTTTCACATCATCCAATATATCCAGAGGTAAAAGAAGTGGTAGGGATAAAAAACCTACAGTTGACCCCGGATCGAACTCGGGGCCTTTGAATTCGTTACCTGCTGGCAGTAGACCATTCTTTTTCCTCTGGGAATATATCGGTTCTTTGAGGATGTGACGTCATGTTTGTTACGTGCTGTTCGAGGAGTTCTTGACGCATTTTACTTATTTATTTTTTATCAGAGAGAGCGGGCGAACCCTCTTGTTGAACACGCTAAGCTATCCCGTTGGCCATAAGCCACCGTGGCAGTATCCTTTCATTTCACTCAGGACATAACAGCAATTCTTTTAGATCAAGGCATAATTTTAGTCGGAACAGCGTTCTAGCACATACCAGGGATTGTTGAAAATGTACGTGTGTCTGAAGTCGCAACTTAACTATAGTTCCAACACACAAAGAAATTTATGGCGTTAGCTGCCAGTGGACATTGTATAAATCAATGCAGAAAGTTAAAACTTTGTGCCAAGTTGGAATTGGGAGCCAGATCCGATTGTTATTGATTTGCTTACTTAGGTAGATCGTTTCTTTGCGTACTGAATCCGTGTTTTGTCTATGCTGTTCGAAGAGTTCGGAATTCTTGGCTAAGCTACTGCCCCGACAACTTACCAGGCAGTCGCGCTGACCAGTACACCGACGGGGACGTGGCGATCACCACAGCCGCGAGAGCTACCCAAGCACGCCTCCTGACAGGCGAAAATTCTCAGCTGATCCACACACTGCCTCTGCCAGTTATTACTCATTATTCGCGCCGTGTTGCCGATTCCCGCGTGCCGCGCAGGAGTAGCCGAGCGGTCTGGAGCGCCACGTTGCGGATCACGCGGCCTCCCGCTTTGGAAGTTCGTATCCTCCCTCGGGAATGGATGTTTTTGCCGTCTTTAGTATAAGTTAAATCATAAGTAGTTCAGGGACTGCTGACCCCACAGTTAAGTCCCATAAGCTTTAAAAAACATATGAACATTCTTGATTCCCGCATGAGTCCGGAACTAGTGACCATCCGCTCTAAAGAGAGGATCCATGGTCGTCTTTGTCATACATATATGAAGACCTAAAATTTTTATATGTTTTAAAATACGTTCTTAAAGAGTTGAGAATGGTCGCACAGCGACCGAAATCTAGATATGCAGTTGGAAATAAATATTTGCGACTGACTGCTGTTCATCATTCACTTATCACAACACATTCGCTGAGCATGGTGATCTAATATGACAGCACACGTATTGTAAATAAATCACTATGGTGTACAACATCTGAGTGCCGTATATGTGCTTTAGATTCTGAGTTTTCGTTTACAAAGAACACCTACCGACACTAACGAAACATATTACTCACTTCGTTTTGACCAAAACTCCAAATTAAGAAAATATTGGAGAGTACAATATGATAATAACATAACTTATTTTTAATCTAAGAGTGAATTTATTATGTAAATTCTATACGGTAAATAGCATCCTCGAGTTTTCCTTCTTTTCAATCAATAACAAAGCATCGTCGTTCAATGTTGTTACCAAAAAGTTCTTCAAATTTTTACTTTATTTATTCAGAGTGTCCCACTTATCTCGACCACCCAAAACATCTCTGAAGCAACCACAAATTGTAAAACTACTTTCACCAGTATCAATGAAAAGCAGGGGCTTATGAATTTAAATATTTTGAAAATTCTAAAACGAAAGCACGTGTGTTTTAACACAAACTTGTGTGTTTTTAAATGGACACCCTATATTATTTCATCAGCAATCTATAGCATGAAAAATCACATAAACAATAGCGTTGATTGCATCGCAATACCCCAATTACATCCCGAGATATTGTGTATATCTTTGGTACGATAATGCGTTCACTATGTTGTCTGTAGTAACTTGCCCCCTTCCTATTTTCTTATTCATAATCAGACCTAATCCTGCGTTACTACCAACTGATATGTGTTGGCTTGCGTGCCTTTGTGATAGATACCGTATCGTATGTTCAACCACAGCGGATGGGTATCTGTGGAGGGGCCAGACAAACGTGTGGTTCCTGATGAGGGGCAGCAGCCTTTTCAGTAGTTGCAAGGGCAACAGTCTGGATGACTGACTGAGCTGGCCTTGCAACATCAGCTAATGTGACTTTGACTTTGCCATAAAGTTACTGCGAACAGCTGAAAGCAAGGAGAAACTACAGTCGTTACTTTTCACGACGACCTGCAGCTCTATGAATTATGATTATGGCTCCGGGCGGGGAATGCTCGGGAGTATGTCCTAATCAGGAAAGACAACAGTGGTAGCCTACAAGTCGGAACGTGGAATGTTGGATGCCTTAATCGGGTAGGGAAGTTAGAAAATTTATAAATGGGAAATATGTATGTTGCAATAACATATAGTGAGCATTAGTGAAGTTCGGTGGAAGGAGGACCAGCATTTCTGATCAACTGAGTAAAGGATTATAAATACGAAATCAGTTGGGGTTATTACGGGAGTAGATCTAATAATTAATAAGAAAATAGGAAGCCGGGTAAAGTACTATGAGCAGCGCACTGATCGCATTATCTTAGTCAAGATAGATACGAAGCCAAAACCGACCACAGTAGTCCAAGTATATGCCAACTAGCTCTGCGGATAATTAGGTGATCGAAGAAATGTATGAGGAGGCAAAGGGAATTATCCAAACAGTTAAGTGAGACGAAAACTTAATTGTGATGGGAGTCTAGAATTAGGTAGTAGGAAAAGGAATGGAAGGAAAAACAGTAGTTGAATATGGACTGGGGAAAAGGAATGAAATAGGAAGTCAGGTAGAACTTTGCACAGAGGCTAATGTAATCATAACAGGCACTTGGTTTAAGACTCACGAAAGACGGTTGTAAACGTGGAAGGGACCAAAAAACACCGGAATTGCTAGAGAGATTTTTTAATGCTAAGACATAGATTTCGGAAGCAGGTTTCATATTGTAAGACAAATCCAGCGGCAGATATAGATTCTGATTATACCATATTGGTCATGAAATGTAGACTGAAACTGAAGAAAATGCAGAGAGGTGGGAAAATAAGGAGAGGGACGTGGATAAATAGAAGGACCTTGAGAATATGAGAAAGAGTTTTAGGCAACAATTGACAGAAAGAGAGGAAAATAGTAGAAACGGAATAGGTAACTATGAGAAATGAAATAAAAATGTTCAAATGTTTGTAAATCTTATGGGACTTAACTATGAGCTCATCAGTCCCTAAATTTACAAACTACTTATGAACTACTTACGAACTAGGACGGCACAAATATCCATGCCCGAGGGGGGATTCGAACCCCCGACCGTAGTGGCCGTGCAGAACGTGACTGAAGCGCCTCAGTCCCCTCGGCCACCGCGGCCGGCAGAAATGAAATAGTGAAGGTAGCAGAACACCAAATAGGTAGAAAGGCAAGAGCTACAAAATATACTAGATTATCATAGGAAATACTAATTTTAATAGATGAAAGGATATGAAGCAGGTAAAATAGAGTACAGACGGCTAAGAAATGAGACTGAGAGGAAGTGCAAAATGGCTAAGCAGGAGTGGTTAGAGGGCAATGCAAGCACTTAAAGATTTTATAATTATGGAAAAGATAGATAGTATCTGCAGGGAAATAAAAGATTCATTTGTAGACAAGAAAAGCACCTGTATGAATATTAAGAAAGATGGAAAACCAATTCTGAGTAAAGAAGGGAAATCTGAAAGGTGTAAAGACTATATAGGGGCTCTACAAAGGAAATGAACTTCGAGACAATATTATAGAACCGGAAGAGAAAGTAGATGAATATGAAATAGGAGATACTATACTGAGATATGAATTTGACAGAGCACTGAAAGATCTAAGTCGAAACAAAGCCTATGGAGTAGATTACATTCCCTCAGAGTTTCAGAAGTCTCTGGGAGAGCCAGCCATGAAAAACTATTTCACCTGGTGCGTACGATGCATGAGACAGGCGAAATACCTCCAGTCGTTCAGAAAAATGTAATAATCCTCATTCCAAAGAAAGCAGGCGCAGACTTGTGTGAATATTATAGAACCATCATCTTAATTAGTCACTGTTGCAAAATTTTAAGACGAATTATTATAGAATTATGGAAAAGCTAGAAGATGCTGATCTCGGGGAATATCAGTTTGGATTCAGGAGAACTGAAAGAACACGGAAGGCAATACTCACCTTATGACTTATCTTACGTTAGAAAATAGATTAAGGAAAGGCAAACCTACATGTCTAGCGTTTGTATATTTGCAGAAAACCAGACAGCAGTTATTAGAGTCCAAAGTCATGAAAGGGGCGCAGTTATTGGGAAGGGAGTAAGACAGGGTTGTAGCCTTTCTCTAATGTTATTCCATTTGTATATTGAACAAGCTGTGAAAGAAAGCAATGGGTAATATGGACAAGGAATTAAGGTTCAGGGTGAATATATGAAAACATTCAATTTCTTGGGAGTATCCTCCTCTCCCAAACATGGATATTTATTATTGTCTTTAGAAGAAAAGAAGACAGGCTGATTTGGCTCATATCTTTACCCTTGGTATGAGCTAGTCTCCTCTGCTAGTCTCCCCTGCACTGACCTCCAGTGCAAGACTGGCTCTATATAAGATGCTCTGGATTTTAAGTAGCTCATTCCCTGCTTATTGATTTATTTAGTAGGACTGTAAAACATATTCTAGGACTGGTGATTTGAACGGTTCAAATGATCCAATTGCCTGCTGGATTTTCGTTAAATTTTTACCCTCACTGGATAATAATAATGATTCCTGGTCCGTTTCTTCAGCCAAGGTGCACTGAGGCTAGTGTCTCTTGAGGAGTATTTCCACCGTCTCCTGTGCTACAAGTGGTAAATTCCCCATTTTTCTTCCTTAATGTACCTTCTGGATTTGTAGGGATTCTTGTGAGAAATATGTGAATTCTGATTCTAGATATTTCCTCACAGAATATCTTCCAAGAGGATGCTTTTTGCCTGATTAATAGAAGAGTTGTATTGAACAAGAGCCTCTCTGTATCTTGCCCAATGCCTTTTCCTTCTAAGAAGATTAAACAGTCTCCTGACCTGTTTTCTTTGCAGTTCAAGGTCCTTGTTCAAATGTTAGTAAATCTATCGGACCAAACTGCGTGGTCATCAGTCCGTAGCTTATAAACTACTTAAACCTAGGTAAACTAACCTAAGGACAAACACACACACCCATGCCCCAGGGAGGACTCGAACCTCCACGGCGAGAACCTCGCGCTCTGCAGCGAGACGCTTTAGACCGCTCGGCTACTCCACCGCGGCAGGTCCTTGTTCCACCAGGGTACGTTCCTGTTGCTGCACTTTCTGGTGATTGGGCAGTTTTCCAGGTCATAATGGCCAATTTCACTTCATCTGTCGTTTCCTCTAAGTCGACGGGATTCCTTATAGTTAAAAAAAATAATAATATAAAAAGGAGAGAGAGAGAGAGGATAACTGATTGATGGGTCTTTCCTATACGTATCCCAGTCGGTTTTGCCGGTATTCCTATAAGTCGAGGTCAATTTGACACCCTTTCTATCCCAAACCTAATATATGCATGGTCAGTGCCACTGTTCGAAACAGTTGCCCATTGACATGGTACTAAAATTTGTATCGATTATCTTTTCTTTAATCTTATTCCTACAGGTAGTTTCATTACCTCCGTTTACGATGTATAAGTTGTTTTCTTGTAAATAACCGAGAAGATATTCATCTCTGCTGTTGATATCACTGCTACCTCACACTAGGTTGTGGGCATTTGCATCGCATCCAACTAGCAGGTGTTCTTTCATTTGCAAACAACTGTCGACCAGTTTTTTCACTTCCTGGGAGGAATGAAGTGCCATTTTTTTTACGTAAATGCAAGTCGTGGTTTTCTTATGATTTCTTGCATAAATCAACTTACTTCCATTACCACCGAATCATGATACGCCCCCTTTGTGTAGGAAGGGTTTTTGAACCAGTACCACGTCGGTCTGCCCAGGAGGTGACACAAGGCAGCTGTTGCTCCTTTACTATGTTGCAGGTTGATCTGCAGCAGGTTCAGCAGCCAGGTTGCTGCCATTGATGCTCTTAATATCATTGATGACTCTGATCTCGACTTGGGAGAGTCCTAAAAAGAGTTTTTCTTTTTCTATAATTTCGTCCATCAGGAATCCTATTAATGGACTTCCAGATTCTGGGCTCGTGTTTTCTCGATCATAGTCTTCTGAGAAATATCTTCAAGGATTTTGGGTCTGGACAGATGAGCCCTCCTGAATGTTGGGCCTTGACCAGAATCCCCCCAATGTTCTCGAGGAGGGCCAACTGGATCCGCCTTTCTGCTGTGAGGTGAGCGTTACGAGAGGACAGTAAGGCTACGGAACTAAAGTTCTGTTTCCTTTCTTTCTTCTTCTGAGTGGAATGAACCTTGGAAATAGGAATGGAAGCAAAGGATTCCTTCCGCGTTCGTTTTCTTCCCATCTTAGAGGTAGAAAGGGCGCATTGCCCTCTTCGCTCCATGGCGGTCTAGTTTTGGGGGGGGGGGGCGGTCTTAGGTTCGAGACCTTTTATTTCCTCTTCTATTTAGGAAGCCGTTCTTTCCCTTCCCTTCCCTTCCCTTCCCTTCCCTTCCCTTCCCTTCCCTTCCCTTCCCTTCCCTTCCCTTCTCTTACCTTCCCTGCCCTGCCCTTCTCTTTGTCCCAGCTTGATCTGGTAAATTTAGGCAGTTACTTTCTTGAACCTCGTGTTGGTCTTTCGCCCAATCTCGTCGTGGAGATTGTTTGCATCGGCTGAGGGCCCGATTTTAGGGTAGAAGTGAAGATCCCTCCTCTTGATTTTGTTCATTATTTATATTCGCGTTATCCATTTTGGTCCCACCTGATTTGGGGATTTAGTGGTCAGCACGAGCGGAGTCCCACTCCAGTATAAGGCTGATTACTAGGGAAGGTCGCTTGCATCCTTTAGGCTAGGTTTGTGACACGTCTTCAAAATGTTCAAATGTTTGTTAAGCTTATGGGACTTAACTACGGGGTCATCAGTCCCTAAACTTACAAACTACTTATGAACTACTTACAACTAAGGACGGCACAAATGCCGGCCGCGGTGGCCGAGGTGACTGAGGCGCTCCAGTCACGGTCAGCACGGCCACTACGGTCGGGGGTTCGAATCCCCCCTCGGGCATGGATATTTGTGCCGTCCTAGTTCGTAAGTAGTTCATAAGTAGTTTGTAAGTTTAGGGACTGATGACCCCGTAGTTAAGTCCCATAAGCTTAACAAACATTTGAATTTGAACGGCACAAATATCCATGCCCGAGGGGGGATTCGAACCCCCGACCGTAGTGGCCGTGCAGACCGTGACTGAAGCGCCTCAGTCCCCTCGGCCACCGCGGCCGGCTGACACGTCTTCCCATGTGCCCTGCACCCCTCAGCACGATTTGCATAACACCATGGGTTGGGTTGTAAGAATGAAATTATAGGAGGGGGATTGGTTGTGGTGGAGATGGGACATTGTGAGACACACTTTGTCTGGTTAATTGGCTGAGACCTGCCAAGCACGGGTGACTCTGCCAGTACCAATGCTACTGCTAGCCCAGCCCTGTTTCACGTGAATACGCAAGCCCTCTGCCCGTACCGACAGTATTACGCTAAGACGGTGCCCCATGTAGAGGATTTTTGGCGATAATAAGTCAGTTCATCTTTTAGATGTTGCCGTACTTATTTCCGTGAGATACTCCGGAGAGGAATTCCACTTTATGCAAGACATTTCTGTATTTATTCACCCATATTTTAGCGTTAATGTTCTTTCTTCAGGGGGTTTATGCCCTTAATTTATTGCATGAAGTTGATTTAGGGTGCAATCATATCCTTTACAGCTCGTAATTTTTTGCGCTGTAGTGTTCTTTCCTTTTGTTTTCGTTGTGATATCACGTTTGTTCTCCTGCTGTTATGACTATTTTTGGGAATTGCAACATTTGCAACATTTGCTGCCATAGTGAAATATTTACGACGCCTTTTGTCGCCTCCGTAACTTATCTTTGACAGAAAATGTTCCAAAATTTTCAAAAATAGCAGTAAATATAACAACACGACGAAAACAAAAGAAAGAACACCATAGCACTAAACATGACGAGCTGTACAGGATATGATTGCGCCGCCATAAAGGAATAAAAAACTCTGCCAGTAACTTCAAGTAAAACCTTAAAGGCATAAAACCACTAAAGATAGCACATAAAGTGCTAAAGCATGCCTGGATGAATAAATACAATAACATGTCTTCCATATGACAGTTTGAGTTCACTCTCATATAGAACAAAAATATGTTCAGGAAATTTAAACCTGGACAAGTCAGGAAAACCTTTCATTGAAACAGGTGCCAGCCAGTTCACAAAGGGATGAAGGGAGTGTTACATGAGCCTCTGAACGTAAAGATAGGTTGCTGTGTTTACACACAGATGTCCAGACTCTTGATGTCAATATTTATGCACAATATAAGATGCGCAAAACTGTAGTCTTATATCCCTGACATCGGTCAGTTGCAGAATTTTGGAACACATTTTTTGTTCGAATATTATGTCATTTCGGGAGACCGTTAATCTCCTTTGTAGAAATCAACATGGTTTCCGAAATCAACGATGATGTGAAACACAACTCGCGCTACTCATCCACGATATTCAGAAGGCGGTTGATACAGGGTCCCAGGTAGACGCCGTGTTTTTCGATATCCACAAGGCATTCGATTCCGTTCCGCACCGTCGCCTGATAAACAAAGTGCGAGCATATGGAAACTCAGATCAACTGTGTGACTGGATTCAGGCGTTTCTAGCTAACAAAACGCAGCATGCCATTCTCAACGGAGGGAAGTTTTCTGACGTTAAAGTGATCCCAGGCGTGCACAAGGGAGTGTTATAGGACCCTTGCTTTTCACAGTATATATAAATGACCTCGTAGATAACACAGGAACTTCAGAGAGGCTTTTTGCGGATGATGCTGTAGTTTATCGAGAAGTCGCAGAAGTGGAAAAGGTTAGCAAAATGCAGCGTATTGACGCATGGTGTGTGTATCTACATCTACATAAATACACTGCACATCACATTCAAGTGCATAGCAGAGGGTTCATCGAACCGCTTTTATGATCTTTCTCTACAGTTCCATTTTCTAATAGCTTGCTGAAAAAGGAACACCTAAATCTTTCCGTTTTCGATCTGATTTCTCTTATTTTTATTTTGATGATCATATCTTAATACGTAGGTTGGTGCTAATATAATATATTCGCATTCGGAAGAGAAAGTTGGAGACAAAAATGTTTGTAAATCTATCGGATCAGACTGCGTGGTCATCAGTCCGTAGCTTACTAACTACTTGAAAAGGTAAACTAACCTTAATACAATACAACAAACACACACACACACACACTCTCTCTCTCTCACACACACACACATGCCCAAGGGAAGACTCGAACCTCCAACGGCGAGCAACCACGCGCTCCGCAGCGAAACGCCTTAGACCGCTCGGCTACTCCGCCGCCGCTAAAGTTGGAGACAGAAATTTCGCAAGTAGATCTCGTCGCAACGAATAACGCCTCTGTTTTAATGATTTCCACCCCAACTCGTGCATCATTTCCGTGACACTCTCTCCCGTATATCGCGATAATACAAAAAAAAGCTGCCCTTCTCCGAACTTTCTTTAAGTCGTCTGGCAGTCCTACTTGTTGGGAATCCCACAATGCGCAACAATACTCCAAAATAGAACGCACAAGTGTGCTGTAGAGCACTGTATAGTACAAGTAGGACAATCCGCCATTTTGAATCCCACGTTGAAGGCTCGCGCATTTAAAGAATACCTAACTCTTTCGCTTTTTAATATGCTCTTAAGACCATTAAATGTACTTTCCTAACACAGAAAATATTACAGCATAATAAATTTTCGGCTGGCATTTGACTGTAAGAATCAAGCATCTTAAAGTTACTAATTAGAGGCATATTTGCAGATATGAGACATTCACTTACATTCCATATAAATGCATATGTTGATGTTCTAAATATGTACCAAATACTGTTAAAATACTTTACAATTATTCGTATTTTCTGGTTTATAAATTGTACACCCATATACTTTTACGGTAACTAAGAATTGCACTCGAAAACAGTTACAAAATAATGTTAAATTTATTATCCCCTCTAATGTCTCGCTTATGTTACACCATATTTCAGAAAATATTTTAAGTCAAAAATTTGTTTAAGAACTTTGGCTTCGTTGGATAACGACTAAATAAAATTTCTCTGTTAGCGTGCACTTTGAAATACAGTGAATATTATATGGTAAGTTCTGAATTTAATGCCTTTCATGTACGACTTCTTTCTTGTTCCCATTCTTTGCGAAGTTTAATTTACTATTTTTGTTTTGTTTTGAGGCACCCTGTTCACAGCTTGGCTTAGGCCTACATATTCCAGTGTTGAGAGTCACATTTAAATTAAACATTAAAATAATGCGAAATAATATAATTTAGAAAACACTAGCTGGGTAAAGCCAGCTACACTCATGTATCACTTAAAATAGAATTAACAGCCCTTATAATAACTCGTAGTTGTTCTAATTAAAAGGAAAAAAGTAACTTTAAGCACACTGTATGTCGTGCTGTGTTAACAATATGTAGTAAAATTAAAATAAACAATTGCTTACAAGTATAAGCCTATATTTTCATTACTATGTCTCTATGAGCATAACTGTTCTTAATACAAATAAAAAAAGGTTTTTTCATAACATTACACAGATACCTGATCGCTTTTGGCGTAAATACTTGGAATCTGGAATATACAAGCCATCTTTTACGACGATCTGTGTTTGAAGGAAACCGATAAAACCTACAGCGACCATGTCTGCCATTATTTGAGCAGTTTGGAGCTGCACAACCAACCATTACTCGCTGTGAAACAATCAAATCAAAAGACATTCGCTGATTCACCACACAAAGCATACAACAGTGTCGTCGGATTGTGATTCAAAATGGTTGATTGTTCAGCTCGGTATATCTAGTGCTTTAGAGTGCTGTAGGCAGTTTCTTTAGTAGAACTGTTGCATTTCTAAGTGTCCTGCCAACGAAACGGCTCGCTTTCCCTTCATATTTTCTATGTGTTCTTTCTAGTTTAATTTGTTTCTAATTGTTACTCCTAGGTATTTAGTTGAATTGACGGCCTGTAGCTTTGACTGATTTATCGTGTAAATGAACTTTAACGGGTTTTTTTTTATTTGTCATATGGATGTCTTCACACTTATCATTATTCAGGATCAACTGCCATTTTTTGCACCATGCAGATATCTTGTGTAAATCATGACAATAGCAATTGAGCCTCAACATAAACAAGTGTAAGTGCTGCATTTAGTTAGAAAGAAAGATCGTTTATCACATAACTATGCAACAGTAGAACACATACGGAAGCAATTACTCAAAAATGTTCAAATGTTTGTATAGCTTATGGGACTTAACTAAGGGGTCATCCGTCCCTAAACTTACAAACTACTTATGGACTAGCTAAGACTAAGGACGGCACAAATATCCATGCCCGAGGGGGGATTCGAACCCCGACCGTAGTGGCCGTGCAGACCGTGACTGGAGCGCCTCCGTCCCCTCGGCCACCGCGGCCGGCGAAGCAGTTACTTCCATAAAATATTTGAGAGTAGACATAAGGGGCAATCTGAAATGGAACGATGATACAAAATCATTCGTGTATAAGGTAGATGCCATACAGATTCTCGGGAAGAATAGTCCGTCAACAAAGGGTCACAAAACTCTACTTGCTCTACTGCTCATCAATGTGAGACCCGTACTTGATGGGGTTGATTGAGGACATAGAGAAGATCCAATGGAGAACAGAACGCTTCGTTACGGTCTCATTCACTAAGCGTGAAAGCGTCACACAGATGAGATGATTAAGAAACACCAGTGGCAGTCGCTGCAAGAGAGGCGTTCTGTATCCCCGTATGCGCTTATGTCACAGTTCCAACACTAAATGCTTCATGAAGACTCAGCCAATGTATTTCTTCCTCCTGCGTATAACTGGCTAAGCGACCACAAGGATGAGATCAGAGTGAAATTAGGGCCCACACAGAGGCATACGGGCAATCATTTTTCACAATAACCATACGCGACTGGAATAGGAGGCAGTGGCACGCATTGTACCCTCCGCCACACACCGTGAGGTGGCTTGAGGAGTATGAATGTAGATGTAGATGTCAAGCATTTTAGTAAAGATGTCATGACTAACGCATCTCGGCAGAGTGATTCGGTATCCACATGTCACAGACTCTGTCAATTAATACCTTTTAGTTATGGAATATCGCCCCAGATTGGTGACTGGATAGGTGATTTCCTGTCCAGAGAGGACACAGTTTGTAGTAATTGGTGGTAAGACATCGACTAAAACAGAGGTGATATCCGACGTTCCACAAGGTAGGATTACTGGCCCTCCATTGTTCCTTATCTACATAAACGATCTGCGATAAACTCTGAGCAGCTCTCTTAGGTTGTTTGCAGATATCGCCGTCTAGTAAAATCATCTGAAGATCGAAACCAACTACAGAACCATCTAAATAAGATATCAGTAAAAAAGTAAAGCAGTCAACAATCCGAAGATTGGTTTGAAAACCACAATGATTTTCTAGGCATGGTCCTGTTTGGAGGTGGTATGCCGTTGCCTTCCTCTGACCTTCGAACTGACTTACCCAGCCAGTTATAGGGGGACCTACAGTTTAACGTGGATTCCGAACAACGGTGATAATCGATATTTTTCACATCAGCAACATTGCCAGAGGTGAAAGAAGTGGAAAGTGAGAGAGAAAAATCCCAGGATCTGGCGGGAATCAAACCGCGATCTTTAGATTCATAGTCTGGCACTCTACCACTGTGCTACCGAGTCGCACAAGATATTAGTATGGTGTAAAAATTAACAACTGAATCTAAACGACGCGCGGGAGTAGCCGAATGGTCTGGAACGCCACGTTGCGCCTCCCGCGTCGGAGGTTGGACTCCTCCGTCGGGCATGGATGTTTGTGTTGTCTTTAGTATAAGTTTCTTTATAAGTAGTTGCAAGTTGTCACATTAGTACGAAAATAAATCCGTTAAACTTTGTTTACAAGATAAATGAATCAAATGTGAAGGCCGTTGTTTTTGTTGTGGTCTTCAATCCGCAGACTGGTTTGATGCAGCTCTCCACGCTACCCTGTCCTGTGCAAGTCTCTTCATCTGAGAATACGTTCGGCAACCTACACCCTTTTGAATCTGCTTACTGTATTCGTTCCTCGGTCTCCCTCTATGATTTTTACCCCACACACTTCCTTCTAATGCTAAGTTGACAATTCCTTGATGTCTCAGAATGTGTCCTACCAATATATCCAATATATCCAATATATCCCTTCTCTTAGTCAGGATATGCCAGAAACTCCTTTTCTCCCCAATTCGGTTAAGCACCTCCTCATTAGTCACGTGATCTACTCATATAATCTTCATCATTCGTCTGTAGTACCACATTTCAAAAGCTTCTATAATCTTTTTGTCTGAACTCCTTATCGTCCAAGTTTCACTGCCATACAGTGCTACACTTCAGACAAATGCTTTTACAAAGGACTTCCTAACATTTAAATTAATATCGGATGTTAACAAGTTTCGCTTCTCTAGAAGCGCTTTTCTCCCCATAGCCATTCTGCATTTCATAATTATCTTCTTTACTTCGGTTACCAGAAGTTATCTTGCTACCCAAATAACAAACTTCATCGACAACTTTTATTGTCTCATTACCTAATCTAATTCCTCGGGCATCGTCTGATTTTCTGACATTACATTCCATTACCTTCCTTTTGTTAATGTTCATCTTATATCTTCCTTTCAAGACACTGTCCATTCCATTCAATTGTTCTTCCAGATCCTTTGCCGTCTATGACAAAATTACTGTCTTCGGCAAACCGCAAACTTTTTATTTCTTCTGTCTGAACTTTAATTCCTTCTCCAAATTTCTCCTTCCATTCCTTCACTGCTTGCTCAATGTACAGATTGAACAACATTGTGGAAAGGCTACAACCCTGTCGTACTCCCTTCCCAACCTCTGCGTCCCTTTCTTGCCCTTCGACTCTAATAACCGCTGTCTGGTTTTTGTATAGGTTGAATATAACTCTTCGCTCCCTATATTTTAGTTTGTGGTAATTTATTCAGCAATCAGTCGTCATAAATATAAAATCTTTATTTGTTGGCAAATCCGGATTTCGACCACTGGTGTGGTCATTATCAATGCTTAAAATAAATTAAAATACTTAAAATATCTCGACCTCCATGTAGGAGGTTGCGTTTGTACTGACCTATATTTTACCCCTGCTACCTTCAGAATTTGGAGGAGTTTATTCCAGTCGACATTGTCAAAAACTTTCTCCAAATCTACAAACGCCAAAAACGTAGGTTTGTCCTTCCTTAGCCTATCTTCTAAGATAAGTCGTAATGTGAGCATTGTCTCCCGTGTTCCTATATTTCTCCTAAATCCAAACTGATATTCCCCGATGTCAGATTCCATAAATTTTTCCATTCATCTGTAAATAATTCGTGTTAGTATTTTGCACCCATGACTTATTAAACTGATAGTTCTGTAATTTTCACACTTGTCTGCACTTGCTTTCTTTGGAATTGGAATTACAATATTCTTCTTGAACTCAGAGAGTATTTCCCCTGTCTCATACATCTTGCATACCAGTTGGTACAATTTTTCACTACTGCCTCTCCTAACGATATCAGCTGTTCACAAGGAATATCATCTACTCCAGGGGCCTTCTTTCGACTCAAGACCTTCAGCGCTCTGTCAAATTCTTCTCGCAGTATCATATCTCCTATCTCATCTTCCTCCACTTCGTCTTCCCTTTCTAGAATATTGCCTTCAAGTTTATTTCCTTTGTATAGGCCCTATATATATATATATATATATATATATATATATATATATATATATATATATATATATCCCTTCCACAGTTCAGCTTTCCCCTCTTTGCTTAGTACTGGTTTTCCGTCTGAGTTCTTGATATTCATACAGCTACTTTTCTTGTCTCCAAATATCTCTTTTATTTTCCTGTAGGCGGTATCTACCTTTCCCGTATTTATGCATTCTTCTATGGTTCTGCATTTGTCTTTTAGCCACTCCTGCTTAGTCAGTCCGCACATCCTGTCAATCTCAGTTTTGAGACGTCCGTACTCCCTTTTTCGTGCTTCACTTGCTGATTTTTTATATTTCTCATCAACAAACTCCACTAAATACCTAGGAATTATTATTACATCAGACTTAAACTGGATAGAGCACGTAGTTAATGTCGTTCGAAAGGCGAACCAGAGACTGCTTTTTATTGACGGAACACTTAAAAGATATAACAGAACTACTAAAAATACTGCATAAACCACGCTTGTTCGTCCTCATTTGGAGTATTGTTGCCAGACTGGGGTTAACGAAAGCCATCTAATGAGTCCATAGAAGGGCAGCCCTTTTTTTATTGTCACGATACAGGAGAGACTGCGTCAAGGAAATGAAATAAGATCTGGGATGGGAATCATTACAACAACGGTGTTTATCGCTGAAGTGTGGTCTACTTACGAAACTTCAATTGCCAACATTCTCTTCCTAATCCGAAGTTATATTGTTGCTGCACCCTACATGATCATCAGAATAAAATTACGAGAAATCACAACTCGAACAGAGAGATTCAGATGCTCTTCCTTCCCGCGCGCTATTCGAGAATGGAATGGTAGATGAATAGTATGAAGGCCCCTACACACACTCCGATTCATCGTACGACCAACAAGATGCCCAACGAACCAACCAATTGGTAGCAGCCTACACACGTTCCGACCAACTGCACGCAGCGCCACCTTGTTCTGGTCTCTGTTTGTCGAACTGTTTTTGTTTTCGCGCGCAGACGGCCTCAGGCATGGAAATTGGTCGGGAAGCGCTACACACGGTACAATCTGTCGGGTGAAGTCGGGGGAATTGGAGATTGGGTGGTCAGGCACAACCAACCGGCCGACAAGGAATGTTGGTCGGGTAGCGCCTAAAACCGCCCAATTTATCGGGAAACCAACGAATTGGTCTAATAAATCGCATCGTGTGTAGGGTCCTTGATTTGATTTGATTTGATTTTTTCAGGGAAGCCAAAACAGTCTTGGTCCAACCCGCCACTGCCCGCACCGAAACTCAGTATATTGTGCGGTATCGCTCCCTGTGTATCTAGTAAAGCCAACGAATGCCCTTGAACAGTGCAAGGAGTCCCTATACCAGTTCTTTATTAGACACAATTTCTTCGGGTCTGGTTGTCCCAAATGTTATGTGCCTTTTACTCTCCAATGCAATGCATTCGAAGATTAGATGAGATGCAGTTTCATCACCGTCATCACAGATCCTACATTTAGGGTTCTCTTATTCCCATTGTATGTAGGTGTTTTTTGAAATTCCCATGGCCTGTCAGCAATCCAACCATGAGTCTAATCTCTCTCCTGTTCAGACCCAGGATTGCAGAGCTTCTTTTAAAACATGGCTTTGGCATCATTACCTTGCCGTGTTTTTGTTGATGGACTTTGGTCCAATATTCTACGTGCTGTCTTCTGAGCCAGTTACGTAGCTCCAATTTGACCATTGCCTTGGTGATTGTCAGGACAGGTTCCGGTCCAATAAATGGAGTCTCTGCCCCCATCCTGGCTAATCTGTCGGCATGTTCGTTGCCACTGATCCCCGAGTGACCAGGGACCCATAATAGGTTTACTCTATTGCTTTCCCCTATAGTCGAGCCGCCGAAAGAACGACTCTGACAGCTAGCGGCTATGTTGCCAATGCTGCTACGCAGCTGTTTGGTGTTACGCCGTGCCAGTCGCCGGCATACGAATATCACGTCCGAATATTTTGGAACCGTTGCTATGTACTACTAAAGCGTTTACGAACGATAACAACCACGAAGTGATGAAAAACATTCTTTTTGCAGTTAAAAAGAAAGGTTTAGAAATATATGTCGAGTTAAAGTGGAGCTTCATATGTTTCAGTATTCCTTTAGATATAATGTATAATTTAGTCTTCAGCCAAAGGTCGCTAGTTTAAGAATTTTGTTTATATATTTCATCTTCCATAACCATTTTCCACAAACTCGGACACTGTATTGTGGCAGTCTGCCGAGAGGGTAAACAAATAAGGACTACCACTTTACAAGTAGTAAAATCGGCACTTCCAGTGAAATGATTTGTCTTCTTGCATAAAAAGAAGAGTATTTTTTTGCCTCATTCGTTTACGGTCGCTGTTGACTGCCATAGTACGCTGTCCAAGTAATATCATCAGATCAGTTTCGACAGCCAGTCTATTGGTCACAGAAGTGACTTTCTTACATTTAGAGGAAGAAGCCATCTCACACACATTCGAAATTAACGACACGTAACACGGCACGAACAAAACCGGTAGCGATGAACACGCGACAGATGCGTTGCAGCGACTGAAGCGTGCCACCCCGCGCGACCTCGAGTGGCTGGGTGGCAACGCGGCACCGTTACCCTGGCAACGTGTTTTTATATATAATTATAATTTAATTTAATTTGTATATTTAATACAACCCATTACCTAAGACTAAAATGGGCAATAGTGTAATACATAAATTTCTTACGGCTAAATGGTGACATTACATTTCATTACATTACATGTTTCTGCAGAAACCATTGGACATCTTGCTGGTTGTTGATGTTTATACTGGGTGATGTGTATGATGTTATGTCTTATGCTACTGCTGTGGTGTTACATGTGTGCCAGCATTGCAAACCTGCTTGTGGTGACCAGCTCACCGAGCGAATCCCAGTGAGCATGCCCCTGGCACTGGGCGGCCAATTTCTTTTGTCACCACAGCCCCCCCCCCTCCGCAAAAACTTTTCCCCTGTGTGTCTTATTCTACTATTTAAGAAAAACCTACATCTAACTTACGTCTATGGTCTAATTCGGTGTTTGCCACATCTAACCCCCGAATCCAGAGGATGGCGGATTCTTCCATTGCTGGAGACCAGTCCATCTCCCGGCGGCATGGCAGATGTGGCTGTCTCAATCGGGTATTGGGTTAGATCCGGTTATTGATTCAGGATAAAGTCCCGAAGCACTTTGCGCGAGACATTATTGGCGATTTCGTCGAGTACTCGGACCGTGCGGTACATGTCTGGGGTTCTTATGAGCTCAAAGGTGTTATTACTAGGCAGAGCCCTTCTGAGATTCCACAGCCACGTCATCATACGTAGGACATTCATAAATGATGTGTTCTGGCGTGCCTATCTTGGCACCACAGGCACAAGCTGGCGTGGCCTGTCTCCTAAACCGACATAGATATGTCGGATAGGGTCCATGCCCGGTGAGGAAGTGCAGCATCCCCCTAGATGGTTTGAAATGTTTCATACCCAATCATTTCTGGATATCTGGCAGGAGAGCGTGAGTTCTCCTCCCAGATTCCTCTTTGTCCCAAGATTGCTGCCAAATTTGGAGCCCTTTCTGTCTGATCTCTGTTTTACTTAGAATTGGTTCCCCCATAATTTTTTCTACGTTCCCTCCGTTCCCTTTCTTGGCCCAGTACCAAGCTCCCTGCTCCCTTACCTTGATGTCCAGGGGGCATAGCCCCATCAACACCAAGAGGGCCCCGCCGGGAGTGGTCCTGTAGGCTCCAACTGAATGCAGAGGATGTTGCGCTGAACCCTTATCACGGCCATGGCAGGCGTCGCCCTCGTGAGCCTGTGGGCCCATACCGGAGATCCGTAGCCCACGATGGACGTCAGTATGCTGTTGTGACACAGCTGTATGAGATCGGGAGGGAGGTGAAATCTCCGGTGCCCAATCCCAGCCAAACGGTGTAGCGCTACCAGCGATCTCTCAGCAACCGCGTCCACGTGGGCGGCGAAATTCCAGCGCTCATCTATGATTACCCCAAGGTATCTAGCTTGAGTTCATCTTGTGACAGGTGTACACGAATTCCAGAGCTCAGGTTGGTGCTTGAGTGTCCCCCCACCCTCTGCGGTCCACGTGCGAGAACTGTCAGGGTCGTTCTTTCGGCGGCCCGACTATAGCTCCACCAGAACCCTGTGACATTCTGCAACAATTTTAGACCTTGTTTCAGGAGCTGCCAGTGATCTCAGGGCTGCCTGGCTGTCTGAATATATAAAGATGCTACGATATTTGTAGCACCTACGCAAATTCTCCCCCACACACGCCCTTAAAGGTGGTTCGATGAAGCGTCTGCCAGGCAGTGAAATGTGATTTGCAGAGTAACCTATGCCTAGAACGGGGCTCCTTCCCGCGCACGCGGCAGGTGCGCGGTTGGCAGCAGTGGGTGTGGGAGCGGCGCTCTGGTCGAGCGGTCGCGCACAGTGGCGGTGACAAAGCCGCGGGTGGCCGCCACCCCGGGAGTTCCCCGAACACCGCGGCGGGAGGCCAGGGCGACCACCCCGCGGCCGCTAAACGCTTCGTTACCGCCGCCGCGCGCCTTTTTGCCGTTCGTTCCGTACGCGCCGACTACTAATCGCGCACAGACGCCGTCCCGGGAGGCAGGCAGACGCCACAAAAGTGGCGAGCGCTCCCCGCGGCGTCCAATTTACACTGGTCGGCGGCAGCGCGTGGCGCTGCGCAAAAAACTTAACGGGATGTGTGGCCGGCCGGCGCGTGACTGACGCTTCCCGGGATCTCCTAATCCGCCGGCCACACAGCTTCTCGTTAGCCGCGCCCGCCGCTCTGCTCGAATAACTTTTTGGTGGTCCCCCAGGGGGCCAAAAACAGGCGGTTGTGCGCCTCTGTGTTGGTTTGATCAAGTCAGCAACGCGTGACGCACTGGTAAGACACTGGTGTTCGGAAACAAGGCGGGACCCCGCCCCCGCCCCCTCCCTCCTCGCCCGCTCCTGTCATATAGGTGTAGGTTTTCCGTAGAGTCAATCCTTTCTTTAACAGCGTTGCTTATGAGCAACATCATTGTCTGCTACATATAAGATTGTATGAAACCACTCTTTTCCACTGTTTAAGCCTCATGCCAGCAAAGATCACGCACTTTTGCGTTGCCCCTAAGAGCAGTGTTGCCAATTCATGATAACTTTTTGCCGGCCGCGGTGGCCGAGGGGACTGAGGCGCTCCAGTCACGGTCTGCACGACCACTACGGTCGGGGGTCCGAATCCCCCCTCGGGCATGGATATTTGTGCCGTCTTTAGTCTCAGCTAGTTCATAAGTAGTTTGTAAGTTTAGGCAGTGATGGCCCCGTAGTTAAGTCCCATAAGTTCTACAGACATTTGAACATTTGATTTTTTTTTAATTACTTTTTCCGCCAGACCAACGCCCAAAAATCCGTCAAATTCTATCAGAAGATATCTCTGTATTTTGTTGCAAAATAAAGTAAAGCATTTTACAATTTGCCACCTGTTACTTTGCTTATGCATCAGCAAAATATTTAAAAATCAGTCAAAATTAGATAGTCCCCGTTTTCTTGCAGAAATAAAGATAAAATTAAAATATATACTAAACATAAAATTCGTTTCTTTATTTATGAGTTGGACAAGCATTTAAAAATCCGTCAAATTCTGCCAATGTACTAAGCCCGCTATCCAGAATTTTCCGAACTAACTCGTAAAGCAATGCACATCATTGTTACCGTGCTGCTGCTGCTGCTACTACTGAGGTACATATCGTATCTTAGCATCCAATAAAATTAGAGCAACAGTATATGCCCCATTGTGATGGTTATTTTACTTAGTTTTCCAGTTATTTCAAATTGTTATTATTGGGTTTTAGTGCAATAATTCGTTAATATTCCATGCTACTGTCTCACAGGTACAGAAAGATTTAAATCACTAATATCTAATGTCTTTTTCAAAGCATTTTTTTAAACCAGCAATATTCGTCAAAAAGTAATATTCTAATAATATACGTCAAAAAATTCGTCGACCGTCAAAGCTAATTTTTTTATCCGTCACACAAGTTGAAATTCCTTCAAATTTGACAGGGAATTCGTCAAGTTGGCAACGCTGCCTGAGAGGAGAATGTTGGGACCAGAAGCTTGCATTCAACTCGTAGCGCATTGGCTGTTAGAATAAGCCGCGCCTCTTTCTCCCAGTGCAGATAGCTTACGGACTGTAACTTACAGATTTTTAAAAGAAACAACATGTAATGGGTTAAGAATAACTTTAATGTTTGAGAAATGGAAAACTGGAACTTATATATACGAAAGATGAATATTTTCAAGGGACTTATTAAGCGTGTGTAGCAACCATAGAAGAAAGATTACATAGACTGTGCGTGTCCCTATCTCTGCTGAAATGTGGTCTGAATCCAACATCTAATATTGCCCCGTGTCACGTGACTGAGGTTTAGTCATTATGAGCAACAATTTATCTATTTATAGGTGATATGAAGCATTGATTTTAACAATAAAACGACTTCTCGTATTCCTATTAACATGTAGCAGTCAAGCGAATTCTTCATATTGCTCTCATTAATACGGTGATTATCTTTACTACATGTGAGCAGATAAAAAATATTGTTAGTTATTTTTACAACAAACAGAATTGGGATCCTCAGTTTTTTCCTTGCACTATGATTATTATGATTATTCAAATGTTTGTAGAGCTTATGGGACTTAACTACGGGGTCATCAGTCCCTAAACTTACAAACTACTTATGAACTAGCTAATACTAAGGACGGCACAAATATCCATGCCCGAGGGGGGATTCGAACTCCCGACCGTAGTGGCCGTGCAGAACGTGAATGGCGCGCCGCAGGCTGCTCGGCCACCGCGGCCGGCATTATGATTATTTAAAATTGTTCAAATGTTTGTAGAGCTTAAGGGACTTAACTACGGGATCATCAGTCCCTAAACTTACAAACTACTTATGAACTAGCTTATACTAAAGGTGGCACAAACATCCATGCCCGAGGGGGGATTCGAACCACCGACCGCAGCGGACGTGCAGACTGACCACTCGGTCACTGTGGCCGGCACTTTGATTATTTATTTATTTATTTGTTTATTTTTTATTTTTATTTTGTTTTTGTTGTTGTTTTTGTTGTTGTTGAGTTCATATGTCAGCAAGTCTGGTGCAGATGGGCCTTTATTAAAAGTTATACAAAGCTAAAAAAATGGATACGTTCATTATCCCTCTAAACCAGTTCTCGTTTCTCACTGTATTAATGTTCAATGTAAATAATATATATTTTGATTGTTTTACATTTTAGCACCATTGCATGTGGCCAAAGGCATAAAATATAAACCATTGTACTTTATTAAAATCGGACATTATGGATGTAAACCGATTTCATGTATCTATTTAAGAATGACAAAACATTTCACGTGTATTGTTGAGGAATCGTATGACAACTTATGCTGCTTGTGAAACTGATATTTCATCTCCTATGTAAGCTACAAATCAGAAGACTCACAGTACAACAAAAAGTGAACTAACGCCAGCTGCACTACTAAATGTGTAACAAGACAACTATGAAGTGTTTTATTGTTAAAATGTAGCTGAATTTCCACGACCAAGAAGAAAAATTGCAACTCTCAACTCCACTTCACATTGCTCGTAATCATGAAAAGGGTTTCCTGCCCCGAGTCGCGTGACGTAGATGTTGGTTTCAATCGAGGCCGACGAGAAAGACTCGTCTTTCTCGTCGGCCTCGGTTTCAATATAATGACGACACTCGTAGTCTACATTATCTTTGGTCTTTGGTAGCAACGATGTCTGCCTCTTCATTGTCGCAGCAGTAAATAACAATCAGAATTACATTCCTAACAACACTTTCCATGACAGCCTTTCTGTTTCTAAAAGGAGTCATCGGGGTATGTGGAGTTATTTAAGCAAACAACAAGGGAGAAGACAACAACCAATACCATGCACGAATCAACAATACATTGACGAAGGCTTCGGTGGATAATGGTGTTACGTAGGTAATATTGGTAGAGAGTATAAACATTCCGTAGACACATGAACTCAGCCGACTTCCGCCGATCACAGAGGGGCTACGTAAAAGTGCGTGACCTGTAGCAACTGTTGTTGACAATAGATGGCGCGAAATCACGAGCACAAAGAGGGAAGCAACTGTTGAACGTTAACATTTTTCTTGCAGTCCACACTGGCTTGAATTGACGATAGAAACCGCCTAAAATACGTGAGCTTTACACTTTCGTTTGCAGTAAAATAATTTTAGTATGCTGTAACAATCTTTCCTGCTGAAATAAGTCATATACTTGCACAATAATTTACAAATAAGATAAACTGCAAACAAATTTATGTTGTTTCCAATCAACAGTGAAGTTGAGTGGAAGTTCCATAATTTAGACCTCGCTTTACAAATCTACGGATACTCTAGCTTCAGATTTTCCTTACTGGTGGAATATCACAATCTAGGTCGCTTTTAAACATTACGTCGTTATGTAGTTTTGACTGACCCATCAAGGCCACTATGCAAATTGACTCCACCAAGTGTTAAGTTCACCCATGTCTAACACAATAAATAGGATATTTTTCCACATCTTTCATGGAAAAAAGAATGTTGCACAATGCTACATAAACAGAAGTATAAGGATACATTGATATCTGAAAAGATACGTGAAAGTAGAATTGTGATGAGTCAAATTTTTACTAATATATAGATCAAAATTTGCTAATTAATTAATTAGTGTGTAATTAGACATTTCTAAACAATAAGAATGCTGTGACTACACTTCCGAGCTCTTAAATATGAAGAATAAACGAACATTTTACTAAACTAAGTTTCTCTTTCCTGAATTATGTTTCTATGTGACGTTGTCTATAACAACCACTGTTGCTCAAAAGCAATACTAAATTGTTGTTAACAGAACATGATCCAAAAAAATATTAGATCATATTTCAAACTTACACACCTAAGTAAGTGTAAAACACGGGAAAAAATACTTTTTTTCTCGAAATTCGGCAAAGAAAAGTTAAATCGTATAACCCGAATTTCGGGAAGGTTCCTTGGAAATAGGCCAATTTCCTTGCTTATTTTTTTTCAATCTGAGCTTCAACTCTGTCTCTTGTCGTCGACAGGACATCAAGCCGTGATGTACCATATGCAAAGTAAGAAATCAAATAATTGATAATTCTGTTCGCACGTAAAATGTAGTTAGTCCGGAAGAGCAGACACGACACACTAATGTATACAGGGTGAATCATCTAACACTTGCACCGCTAATATTGCGGAAACGGAAAGTGCGATTGATATGGGTTTTCAAAGAATTGATTGCTAGTCAGGGGCTCGTAATTTTAGCAAACAATCAGATTGTAGTATTACTTAGAATGTGTATTTTTTTATGCAAACATACCGTTCGGTTGCACAGTGGTAGAGAGTCAGATTATCAATCCAAAGGACGCGGGTTCGATCCCCGTCAGGTCCTGTCACTTTCCACTTCTTTCACCTCTGGCAGTATTGCTCATGAGAAAAATACCGAGTAGCAGCGTGGTTCGGAACCCACGTTAAACTGTAGGTCCCCCTATAACTGGCTGGGTAAGTCAGTTTGAAGGTCGGAGGATGACAGCGGCATACCTAGGTAAACTAACCTACGGACAAACACACACACCCATGCCCGAGGGAGGGCTCCAACCTCCACGGCGATTAACCGCGCGCGCTCCGCGGCGAGGAACTTTAGACCGCTCGGCTACTCCACCGCGGCGTATATAGAGCCGAAGCAGTTTTAGTATTAATAACAGGAAGAACTATTACTGCGTCCTATATTTTCAACACTTACGAATGAGGTTGCTTTGCCGATAATAGCACCAGAAATAAATAATATTTTAATAGTGAGACTTGGAGTTAAAATTGCAATTTAAAAAAAAAAAAAGTATACAGGTCGCCTGCCTTCATCCAGAAATACAGGTCCGCAAACCCCTAAATCTTTCATTTCCACCTATATTTCAGATTATTTTGAAGTATCATATTCACAATCTACTGAATTATATTTATAGCTCTGAGCCAATGATGCATAACTCATAAATATATGATTCCGAGATATATGTAATTCCATGTAGTGGGGAAACAGAAGTTCCTCTTTAGATCCGAAAATTCTTCATTATATCTGTACCTAAAAATGCCTTGAAGGCTATTACGGGTTTCTAACAGAATTGATTCCTCATTAGATCTCGAATTTTCTCGAAGTGTCGCTTTTACGACTTCGAACCGAGCATCAGAGGTCTCAAAATGCTAGAGACACATTGCACGTGATGTATAATGTAAAGTTTCTTCAAACACCCACGAAGTGTTGATAAAACTGCAGTAGCCTATGCGTAGTGACAGTAAATAATTCTTGCAGTGAATGGTTGCCATTGATGAAGCATGATTCTGAAACTTTCAGTCAGACTAGAAATAATAATTAATCGTATGGAGATATCTCCAGCTTTCCCACTACCAAAACAACTTTGGAAACATTTAATGAAATCGTGTAAGTTACAAGTGGAAGAAGTTTCAAAGCAACACTGCAACTAAGCATGAACGTAATAAATCCTTTAACATAAGAAAATAAGCGAAAACGGTGACAAGTATTATGGCAAGCCCCTGAAGTTCCATTGTGAGAGCACCAGAATTCCAAACTTTAGATTGTTTCAACATTGAGTATAAGTCACAGTCATTTTATATCCCTGTAAGAGCTTTCAGATAATTGCAAGCGAGGAATTCAATACACAGATTAAATGGGGTTTCGTGTGAATGCTTCCAGGACGTTGAAACTCGATAAACAAGATAGGGGGTCTACGCTGAATGTTTAAAACGATACATCCCATAAATAGATATGGAAATAAAAAAATTGTAAATATCTTGAACGAACTAAAAATTGAAACTACTATTATCTTTGTGCTGCATTTTCATCAAAAACCAAGTGTTGCTGTGGGATTCAGCCCGTAGACTGGTATTTTGCGACTCTCGAAGCGACTCTCCTGTATAAGCCTCTGCGTGGCTCAATAAGAACGGCAACACAAATCCATTTCAACCTGCTTACTGTATTCGTCTCTTGGTCTCCTTCCGCAATTTTTAACTCCGTAAACCCATACACACACACTTCCCTCCAATACTAAACTAACGATCCCTTGATGTTTCAGAATATGTCCTACCATTCGATCTCTTCTTTTACATAATGTAAGCCAGAAATTTATTTTCTCCACAATTCTGTTCATTACCTCCTCATTACTTAGGCGATCTAACCATCTAAACTTCAGCATTCTTCCGTAGTATCACAGTTATAAAGCTTTAATCCCCTTCTTATCTGAACTATTTACCGGCTACGTTTCACTTCCGTACAAGACTACATTCCTGACAAACAGCATCAGACAATACTTCCTTAATACTTAATAGTTAATGTTAACAAATATTTATTCCTTAGAAATGATTTCTTCCCGTTGCCATTCTGCATTTTATATCTTCTGTACTCCGACCATCGTAAGTTATTTTACTGGCAAACTAACTAAACTCAGCCGCGGTAGAGTAGCCGAGCGTTTCAAGGCGCCTAGCTGTGAAGCGCGCCGCTGCTCGCCGTCGGGGATTCGAATCCTCCCTCGGACATGGTTGTATTTGTCGTCCTTGGCATATGTTAGTTTAAGTAGTATGTAAGTCTAGCGACTAGTTAAGTCCCATAGATTATTCAAGAGAAGTTTCTTATACATATGTTAACAAATATCCATGACTTTTAACTGCATCAATCGGAGCAATAATTTTAGTTTCAGGGTTAACTAAATGATTCATCACATTTAGTATTAACTTATTTGTTATTGGAATAACAAACAATTGAACATTTTAACTAAACTCATCTATCACCTTTAATATATTTCCTTCACAGTCACCTGATTTAATTTGACTACATTCCATTAGCCCCCTTTTTTTAATGTCCATTCTGTTCACTGCTATTCTAGGTTCTTTGTTGTCTCTGACAAAGTCAATGTCATCGACAAACCTTGAAGTTTTTATTTCTACTTCGTAAACTAGAATTACGATTCCAACTTTCGCTTTACTTACCTTCACAAATCGATCTAAGCACAGATTGAATGACATTGGGTAAGGTTAAAACCCTGTCTTACTCCCTTCCCAATAAATGCTTCCCTTTCATGCCCTTCGTCTTTTCTTACTACTGTCTGATTTCTACACTTATTGAATATACCTTTCCGTTCGCTATATTTTACTCTTCTGACTTCAGAATTTAAAAAAAAATCCGTCTTTCATTCACCATTGTCAAAATCTTTCTCCAAATCTACAAAACGTAATAATGTACGACTGCTTTTCCTTAACCTATCTTCTAATATTTATTGTAGGGTCAGTAGTGACTCACTTCCTATGTTTCTCCTAAATCCAAACTGATCATCTTGCTCGGCTTCTACGAATTTTAGTAGTCATGATTGCAAAACTCTAATACGAATTATTTACAGAAGTAAACTACTAGAAGCCGACCTAGGGGAAGATCAGTTTGGATTTAGGAGAAACATAGGAACAAATAAGGCAATATTGATGATTCTGTAATTTTCAAACCTGTCTGCGCCTGTTTTCTTTGTGATTAGTATTACTACATACTTGATGAAGTCTGAGGGTATTTCGCGTGCCTCATATATCTTCCATAATACTGGCTTGAAGATCATTTCCCTTATAGAACCCCTCAATATTTTTCTTTCAGCTTTCAACTTTCCCATCTTTGCTCAGTACTGGGTTTGTATACGAGGTCTTGATATTCGTGCAGTTGTTTTTCTTTTCCGAATCAAACCATTACAGTAAGAATTATAAAGATCACAGATTATTTGAAGATAAATAACGCGACTGGGTATTAAAATTTTAGGCAGTACGGTATCTTTAACCATCACTGCGTTAGATGTACCCGTTATTAAAAGCTTATTATCAATAAAAAACAACTGTCTGCAGCACCTATGTCGGCCGCATTACCTTAAAAAGAAATGCATGGTCTTCTGTAAATGCTTCCACCTTGGAATTCACTGATCTATGTTCCATGAGTGGCTGTCGTAGACTGATCATTACTAGCACTTGTCAACATAGAACTGGGCCTAGAATTATGGAAGCCCAACGAATGTACAAAGAAAACTTTCGCGATCGCTCTCATCTTAATTAGAAGAAACTTGTCGTTGGGGATAGAAATTTACGAGACTGATCGTTGAATGAACTGACTTACGAGACTGATCGTTGAATGAACTGAGGGCAGGCTAAGTTCTCAACTAGTGATTGTTCGCAAAGTAAACATTAACGTGACAGGCCCGGAGCGGTTGCTATAATAATAACCAATAAGCCATTTGTTAAGTTACACCTAAATGTATACCTCAAAGAATACAGTGTGATTAGTACTGACTATTGAGGGTATTACGCCGTATGCAAGACAGTTGAATTTTAGTTTACTTTTCCCAAACACGTTTCAGCTAATTTTGTGTTATTATCAGTGTTTTTTTTATTGATGTTCTGAAACATTACAGTGTACTGTACAGTTGTGTTTCTAAATACATGTAAAATGTTTTACGAGTTCATTCACTGTGAATTTCGGTTAGGGTTTCAGACAAAATTGCGTAAATATTTTAGTTTTGTGAAATTAAGCCTACAAATACGAGTATCACACTTTTTGTACATACCTTACATTAGGCTGCGTACAAAATCATTGAGTATAGTAAACTACTTATTACTTATTGTTTTGTCATAGTTTTCACAAACTTGTCATCTATAAAGCAACACCAACAGTTTATATTTCTTACTTTTGAGTTTTGGGGATCGAGAAACACGTCATTCGTGTTACTACTTGCGATTCTTTTTGTTTTTCTTAGTTTCTGGTTGTTTCTGTTTTATTTGTAGTGTGTTTCTTATTTATTTTTCACGTACTGTACGTGGTATACATTTCTCCATTGTTAATATTCGATGTATGGATACGACTGAGATGTATTCATTTGTTCTCTGGATGTTTTCTTTTGCTGAGTTTGGCAAAATTTGAGTGTCTTTACCTCCAGAACACCGATTTAAAAAAATCACTGATGATAAAACAAAACGTGCTGAAACATGTATGGGAAAAGTAAACTAAAATTAAGGTGTCTTGCATACGGGGGAATATCCTCTTCATTTAAGCAAGCATGGGAGAAAGAAGAGCATCAGCATAAAAAAGATGGCTGAATAGTACTGGTATACGAATAGTTACAAACCTATTATGAGTGAAGAGTGCAATCAATGGGACATGTGAGTCGACTCACAATCACTTTCCTCAGTGGTTTGTGCTGTAATGACTCACTTGAGACTGTTAGTCGCACCTTGCAGAGTCCCCATGGGCATAAGTTTTGCTGCAAGTAATAAGAAACGGAACCACATAAAATTAATTACTTCGCCTCTAAGAAAGTTTAGGAGTTTCTATTGTGCGAATTTTCATCCAAGAGATCTATATCTACTTCGCAATCCACCGTAAAGAGCGTGGTGGAGGGACACTGTACCACTACTGTACCACTTTCCTATTCCATTCCCAAATAGAATGAGGAAAAAAATGTCTATATGCCTCCGTACCAGCCCTAATTTCTCTTATCTTGCCTTTGTGACCATTACGCGAAATGTACGTATGCGGCAGCAAGATCGTTTCACACTCAACTTCATATTCCGGCTCTCTAAATTTGTTCAACAGAATTTCTCGAAAGGAACGTCGTCTTTCTTCTGGGGATCCCCATTCGAGTTCCCGGAGCATTTCCGTGACACTCGCGCATTGCTCGAACCTACCAGTAACGAACCTAGCTGCTCGCCTCTGTACTGCTTCTATGACGTCCTTTAAACTGATCTGCTGCGGGTCCCAAATACTTGAGCAATTCTCAAGACGTGGTCGTACAAGCGTTTTATACGCGGTCTCCTTTACAGGTGAAGTACATCTTCCCAAAATTCTTCCAATAAACCGAAGCTGGTTGTCCGCCTTACTCACAACTGTCCTTACATGTTCGTTACATTTCATATGGATCTACAATGTTATGCCTAGATATTTGAACGACGGCTCAAGAAGGTCACTACTGATGTTGTATTCGTACATTACGGGATTGTTTTTCGTACTCATGTGCATTACCTTACATTTTTCTACATTGAGAGGTAGCTGCCATTCTGCATACCAACTAGAAATTTTGTCTAAGTCATCCTGTATACAATTACAGTCAATTAATGATGACACCCTCCCATACACCAGAGCATCATCATAAAACAGCCGCGAATTACAAGTTACTCTGCCCATCAGATCATTTATATAGATAGAAAATAATAGCGGTCCTATCACACTCCCCTAGGGCAAGCCTGACGATACACTCGTCTCTGATGAACACTCGCCGTCGAGAACAACGTACTGCGTCGTATTACATAGGAAGTCTTCCAGCCAGTAACAAATCTGTGTACCTATTCCACATGCTCGTATCTTCGTTAGCAGTCTGCAGTGTGGCACCGCGTCATTACTTTTTTGAAATCGAGAAAAACACAATATGCCTGTTGCCCTTCGTACATGGCTTGCAAGATGTCATGTGAGAAAAGGGAAAGCTAAGTTTCGCACGAACGATGTTTCCTAAACCCCTGCTGGTTCATAGAAAGAAACTTTCCGTCTCAAGGAAATATGAGAATATGCTCCAAAATTCTACATGAAACTGATGTCAGCGATGTTGTTGTTGTTGTTGTGGTCTTCAGTCCGGAGACTGGCTTGATGCAGTTCTCCACAATGCCCTATCCTGAGCAAGCCTCTTCAACTCCACATAAGAACGGCAACCTACATGTGTCTGAATCTGGTTACTGTATGCATCTATTGGTCATCCTCTGCGGTTTTTAACCCACACACTTCCCTCCAACGCTAAATTCACAATTTCTTGATGTCTAAGAACGTGTCCTAGCAATCAATCCCTTCTTTTGGTCAAGGTATGCCAGAAATTCCTTTTCTCCCCAATTCTGTTCAAACCTCCTCATTAGTTACGCGATCCACCCACCTAATCTTCAGTATTCTTCTGTAGCACCACATTTCAAAAGCTTCTATCCACTTCCTGTCCGCACTGTTTATCGTCCATGTTTCACTCCCATAAAAGGCAACACTCCACACAAATGCCTTCAGAAAGGAATTCCTTAGGCTTAAATCAATATTAGATGTTAACAAAGTTCTCTTTTTCAAGAACGCTTTTCTACCCATTGCCATTCTGCATTTTATATCCTCTGTACTGCGACCATTATTTGTTATTTTATTTATTTGTTTCGTTACCTAATCTAATTTCTTCAGCATCACCTGATATTCTTAGGCCGCACTCCTTTACCCTTGTTTTGCTCTTGTTAATGTTCATTTCATACGCCTCTCTCAACACACTTTCCATTCCGTTTAACTGCTCTTCCAGGTCTATTGCTGTCTCTGACAGAATTACTACGTCGTCGGCAAAACGCAATGTTTTAAGTCTTTACCCTGAACTTTAATTCCTTCTCCAAATTTCTCCTTGCTTTCCTTTATAGCTTGCTCAATGTACAAATTGAATAACTTTGGAGAAAGGCTACAACCCTGTCTTACTCTCTTTCCAACCACTGCATCCTTTTGATGCCCTTCAACTCTGACAATCGCTGTTTTTGTACAAGTTGTAAATAACCTTACGCTCCCTATATTTTGCTCCTGCTTGCTTCAGAACTTGAAAGAGTTTATTCCAATCAACATTGTCAAAAGCCTTCTCCAAATCTACAGCAGCAATAAATGTAGGTTTGCCTTTTCTTAATCTATCTTCTAGGATAAGCCGTAAAGTGAGTATTGCCTCCCGTGTTCCTACATTTTTCCTGAACCCAAACTGATCTTCCCCGAGATCGGCTTCTACCAGCTTTTCCATCCTTCTGTAAATAATTCGTGTTAATATTTTGCAACCATGACTTATTAAACTGATGGTTCTGTAGTTTTCACACCTGTCTGCACTTGCTTTCTTTGGAATGGGGATTATAACATTTTTCTTAAAGTCTGAGGGTACTTCACCTGTCTCATACATCTTACACACCAATCACTGCATATGTTCATACAGCAAGCTGCACGTGCTTTCAGCCGTTCGCAGTAACTGTGTGGCAAAGCCACATTTGCTGATGTTACAAGGCCAGCTCAGTCAATCATCCAGACTGTTGCTCCTGTAACTGTCAGCGATATTGGCCTGTAATTGTGTGAGTCAGTCCTTTAACTTCGAAATTTATAGCTCGCTCGACTCATACCCTTGTCCGGCGACTCTCTGTTGGTCTAATTACAATTTTCCGATAAATCAACATGTACGAGGTAAGGTACGGAATATCGTTGGGTGTGAAATTTTTAAGCGTCTACTACGCCCCGTTGGCTGTGGCGCAGTGAGGTAATCCCGTGGGTATTAAAAACGGGGATGCTGAGACGACAGGCGAAAAAGTTACGATGTCCGGCGAGGCGGCCTCGCAACAGCCAGGAACCCCTGGCGCACAGAGGATCATCCGACATAAAAAAGGCAATAGTTGGGCGGGCGGGTCATTTTCAGCGCGGCGCCGCGCCGGCCAACAGTAAACATATTCGGCGTTAAAGAGAGTCCCCAGCCGTAAAAGGGCGGCGGTGGCGGTGGGGGCGGCTGGGCGTCGCATTTTTACGGTCGAGCCCCCGGCGGGCCGGGCTGGCCCACGCCTAACGAAACCAATCACGCGTGCCCTCTTCATTATACCGCCGCCCGCCCCGGACACTGTCAGGGCATCGACGGAAAAAATTATAAAAAGGAAAGCCGCGCCATAAATCAGGATCTAGTTTTCCGGAGGACGGAGGGCTGGGGGTGGGGGGGGGGGGGGAGAGAGGTTATGAGCGGAATTCATTAGTGTCGGCCCCGTCCTCGCCCAATCATCGGAATTCCCGTCCCAGGGCAACGGAGACGCGCCGGTATATAGCTCATTACCGGGGCATCGCAGGTCTCGCCGTGACACGCGCGGGAAAGTGGTGCCGCATCGCCAGGGGCCCTAATGAAGTGTGTCTGTGTTCGGGACGGGACAAACCTAACAAACTTCGTCTTGCTCGTTAATTTTCGGATGACGATTATGATTATCTGACGTTGCTGACTGTGGCAGAGGCGATCAGAAATTATTTTTCGTTGAAAACGTCTTACGAAAATTTTAGGTATTTAGTTGTCAATATACACCCATATATACGCTGAGTTATTAAAGAATGGAGGATAAAACGTTACCATCTTACAGTGTTCTGTTCACCGACTCAGTGATTGTGGGCTTCACGTCTTAATAAACCTGTACAGCATCAAAGTTCAATACAGTTACCTTGATATCTCATGGATGTAGAATCTTCTTAAAACACAGCATCTGCATAACCTGCTTACAGGAATCCCTAGAATTCATTCAGAATACGTGCAGCTAGAGAAATGTTCTCTATTTTATGTCTACATCTACATCTACATAGATACTCTGCGAATCACATTTAAGTGTCTGGCAGAGGGTTCATTAACCACTTTCATAACTTTTCTCTACCGTTCCATTCTCTAATAGCGCGCGGGAAGAAAGAACACCTAAATCGTTCCGTTTTCGATCTGATTTCTCTTATTTTATTGGGATGGCCATGTCTCCCTAGGTAGGTGGGTGCTAGCAAAATATTTTCACATTCAGAAGTAAAAGTCGGTGATTGAAACTTTGCAAACAGATCACGCCGCAATGAATAACGTCTTTCTTTTAATGATTTCCACCCCAATTCGTGCAACATTTCCGTGACGCTTTCCCGCCCGTAACGTGATAAAACAAAACGAGCTGCCCTTCTCTGAACCTTCTCAATGTCTTCCATCAGTCTCACCTGACGAGGGTCCCACAAGGGGCAACAGTACTCCGGGAGAGGACGCACAAGTGTGATGTAGGCAGTCTCTTTGGTGGAGCTGGTGCATCTTCGAAGCGTTCTGCAAATCAAACGTAACCTTTGGTTCGCCTTCCCCACAATATTTTCTATGTGTTCTCTCCAGTCAAGGTTGTTCGTAATTGTAACTCCTAGGTATTTGGCAATTGAAGTTCAGCGGATTTCATTTAGTGGTCATGTGTATTACTTCACACTTTTCATTATTTAGTGACAACTGCCAATTTTCGCACCATGCAGAAATTTTGTCTAAATCGCTTTGCAGTTGCTTTTGATCCTCTGTTGACTTCACTAATCGATAAACGACAGCATCATCCGCGAACAGGGAGCTATTCAGATGGTCTCCTAAATCGTTTATAAACACGAGGAAGAGTAGGGGACCTATAACGCTTCCTTGTGGAACGCCAGATATCACTTCTGTTTTACTCGATGACTTACTGTTAATTACAACGAACTGTATCCTTTCTGATAGGAAATCGTAATCCAATCGCACAATTGGTGAGATATTCCATAAGCACGCAGTTTCATAAGAAGCCGCTTGTGGGGTACAGTGTCAAAAGCCTTCCTGAAATCCAGAAATATGGAATCGATTTGAGATCCCTTGTCGATGGCACTTAACACTGCATGTGAATAAAGGGCAAGCTGTGTTTCGCAAGAGTGATACTTTCTAAAACCGTGTTGACTATTGGTTAATAGGTCGTTCTCTGTGTGCGTCAAAATTAAGGCAAGAACTCAGAGCAAACACCAGGTATCTGAAAAGCTGTTTAATTTCATCACTTTTACCCTACAATGCATTACAACAATATGTACATCGGTGCCCAAACTGCCATAGTGGCGGCTTTGAAAGCTGTTACAAGACTGTCTTTTTTCGATCTTTGTGTGGTCTCCTTTTGTATTCTGGCCTACAATACCATACATTGTTACAACTATTAAAGATAAAAACAATTAGTTTGTCCATGTTATGGCAAGATAATAGCAGCTTTACATTCAAAATTAAGGTAATTATTAATTTACATCGATTCATAATAATCCTGTTTTTATATATTGGGTTGCAGGTCTGAAATATGCTTAACTATAAAATACAACAATACATTGTTTGTTTATACTAATATCCTGAAAAACAGTGAAGGACAGATGTTACTATCATGTACAGAATAATGAAATAAAGTATTAGTTATTTTGCTGTATACAAGAAAACGGGAATATTTCATATAGGCTTAGTTAATCTACAATGCTGCCCATGCTGGCAAGTTTATATTCGAAACGTTTATTATTTTTGTGTTTTCATGGTCAGTCCCTACTCAAATATACATTAGAATACATCTCTAAACATACTATTTCACTTTATGTTTTCCTAAAGTGCATATTAGCATATTTTAGTTTCATGGCCATGTGCTCTTGTTTATTTTCTATTTTATGATGAAATGTTATTTGTTTTTCTTCATAGCAATGTATGTATCTTCTCTTAACCATTACTTTATCTAGAAATCATGTTTCTTATATTACACACACTCTGAGACCACAAACTGCCATTTAATAGTTGAGGTTCTAATAAAATAATTTGTTTAATTTGTTATTTGTAGTAACCATTTAGCTCTATAGCTAGGGGACCTGGACGTGAACGGACTGCCTTTTCATACTTTGCTTTAGGTGCACATTACTCTTGATCTACAATGCGGAGAATGTTGCGATTTTGTACCAGCACTGAATGACACCAACTGAAGCTGTAATAGGAAATTTATTGAAATATCTATTATAGTATAAGAATTACAATATTTTGCCTAATAGATGGTTTTATAATACACGTTCGCGTTCTGGAACCATTTTCTGGTGCACCGTCAGTCTAATAGCATTTAGACTGTGGACGGCTGCTGCCAACATTCGTAGGAACACATTATGCCTCTTTTTTTTTTTTTTTTTTTTTTTTTTTGTAGTTTGGAATATATCTGAGGAAACAGAAAAACCCTTATTACACTTCATTACTGTTTTGTCTAAATATTACCGTTAAAATTATATACAGAATGACAAACATAGATCATTTCTGCAATGTATTAGGCATAATACAAAGACACTGTCCCATTCTTCAATTGGGAGAAATTTGGTGAACATAGCTAAAACCATTATGAAGATGTATGCACCGAATGTTCTGTAAATGTAGTTTCGAGAAAATGAGAAGAGAATGTTGACATTAAGGTATCTTGAATGACAGCAACCAGTTGCCTTTAATGCAAAATGTTTTTATTGCGTTTTTGCCATAACCGATTTTGATATGCCTAGCATATCATCATCAAATGGTAAACGGTTTTATTTATTTTTTTTTTTTTTAACATTACAAATGGTGTGTAGTGGGATTTGTGCATCTGTTACAATTACAAAAAACAAAATAAGTAAACTATGTGGCGATCATAAGTGACATAATAATATTGACTTAGGCCTAAACGTTGTTACTTACAATTCGTGATAAACTGTAAGTAGTGCTAAGATTACACGAAAGAGTAGAGCCAGGCCTTCAGATTAAAGCACATTGTTGTCTGTACATCGAAAAAACAGAGGTATAACTATAGCCAGCGAAGTCAGGTGATCCCAATGTCAAGAGGTGACATGATCGCGACTGCCTACGGAAAACACATTACATTTGAGAAAAGTGTAAACTTGCTGTGTTCCCTGAGAGCATGAAACAATTTCATTGTACGAAAAATACAAAATAGTGTAGACTATTGATGTATTCCTTGATATTATTAATAGATGTTCCATGTAAAATGTAGCAGTTTACGTACTCACTGTTCTCATTTGAGGACAACTCCATATTGATCTGTGAAATTACTTTTTTTTAAATACATTATAATGAATTCTGTACAAAATAGGCCTTAAGTTAGAAAATAATGTATCAGAAATTTTGTTCATTCTCTGGTTCATAATTTGGGCATGAGAGGGTTAAATCCCTTGGCCACTCCAGCAGGGCCAAGAATTGTAGAAAAGTTAGAAGATGGGACCTGGATAAATTGAGAACCAGAGGTTGTTGTGTGTTTCAGAGGAAGCGTCAGGCAAGGATTGGCCGAAATGTTGCGACACTTTCATGGCTCTCCCATCACTAATACGCACCCGCAAATTGATCGTTGCAACTACACAAAAAAACGAAGTCATTGTGCTTCCTAATCGTTCACCCAGCGGACTTTTTAAATTTCAGATGAAAACACCGTTGAAAGGACGAAAATTTACGATAGACGAGATAAAAGAAACTTTGCAGAGGCGCACCAAGACTGCTTCCGGAAGTGGAAATGGCCTTGAGAACCGAACATCAATTATTATGGAGGAGATTATTTCAAAGGAGACCACGCAAAATACAAGAAGGATAAGCGTGGAAAATTTTTTTGAATAGACTTCGTGTAAGAGATAAATTATTTATCGGAGAATCTACTCGTCAGCATCCCGTCTCACCTTTCGCTGACCAACGAGTAGGATATTTCTTCTTCAAAACTAGCATAATTCTTCCCCGAGAGAAGAGGCACTAATGTTTTGTCCACGTCTTCTTTTTTTGCCGGTAATCGTCGTACAGACAACCGCAATGAAACAGTTGCGGTCGGCCGCGTGGGATGATGTATGCTTTAGGAAGAGGTGACAAGCGTCGATGGCGCCGCACGCCCAGCTTTTACGCGCTAATCTGTGCCCGCGCCGCGTGACAGATTGCGGAAAATAAAAAGTATGCGACCGGCTAGTCGACCCCGGATTTTTACCCGATAAACAAACTTCAAATTAAAGTTCACGGGTCGGGCGGCAAAGAACGTGAATAACGGCCCGACACTAAACGTCAGATAAAAAGGTTTAACGTAAAATGTGGCCGATATGGCGGCGGGCCCAGCGCAGGTGTTTTACGGGCGATGACTGGCGATGGCCGATCGACGCGCTGTGTCGCGCGGCGCGAATAAAAATATCGCGGCGCCGAACAGGTCTCCCATTCTTCAGAGGCGGCGCCGACAACCCGGAAAGAGGCAGGCGTAACTCAGGCCGCCAAATGCTGCCACGCGGCCGCCTCTTCCTTTTTCATTCCGACGGTTTGTCCTTTGATTTTTCCTGGGCGAGCCCTCGCGATCGTGACCCCTCCACCAGCGGGATCGTTCGTTTAACAAAAGCCATCTGGCACGCGCGAGGAGACGGGCTCGTGGGGAGTTACGGACTTGGGGGGAAACGTGACGTACGGACTGTTGGCGATACGCGACGTATCCGGGTACTTCTGTCGGCCGCCGACCTCCCGCGGACACGCGATAATGTCGTTGCCTCGTAAACTAGAGGTCGCGGGTTCCAACCTCGTCTTGGACTTGGGTGTCGGTTTTAAAAGTGGCGTAACTATAAAGAGATAAGGAGGTTCCCCGCAGAATTAGCTGTGTAGGAAATGTATGGACATCATGACTACATGAAGGGATAGGGCAAAACACATGTGTTACTACATCTGGATGTAACTTCCGGCCGGCCGCGGTGGCCGAGGGGACTAAGGCGATCCAGTCACGGTCTGCACGGCCACTACGGTCGGGGGTTGGAATCTGCCCTTGGGCATAGATATTTGGTCCGTCCTAGTTCGTAAGTAGACATTTGAACTTTTTCTTTCTCTCTCTCTCTCTCTCTCTCTCTCTCTCTCTCTCTCTCTCTCTCTCTTTTTTAACTTCCATAGAGAGCCATAGATGGGGAAACCTTTAGGTTTTAATTGGGATGTTACAGCTCCTGGTAGGTGTTATAATCGTACAACATGGTCATTTGAAAATTTGTCTCGGGGCCGGGATTCGAACCCAAGCCTTCTGCTTACTAGGCAGTCCGACTAAGCTCAAACTTAGACATGTTAGATTGAATATCTCTGACTCATACCTCTGGCTTCGCGAGCAGTGCCGGATTAAGCCCTGTGTAGGTCCCTAGGCGATCCAAATCTTGGGGCCCCACTCCAAACTCATCCCTTAATAATTTAATAACTATCCACCAAACAACAATATATTGGTAATAATAATAATAATAATAATAATAATAATAATAAAATTGAGGTAAACCATAATAATAATATTGCGGTATTCCACAACCGAAACATTCGTTTTAAGTAATTAACATGTTCAGCCATGGTGTAAGCCTAGGGTGACCAGACGTCCCGTATTTTACGGGATCGTCCGTTATTTAGCCCAACTGTCCTGTTGTCCCGACAAAGTGAATACGGGACGTATATTGTCCCGTTTTTTACTAACTGTCCCGTATATTTTGAAATAGTGGAGAAGAAATGGGGTCATATTCAAACGATACAGAAAATACGCTTTAACTCAAAGTGAAAAAGTATCGATTTTCGAATTTATTTGGTTGGTACATATTACATAATGTTTTGACATGAAATTTGCAGCTTTCCCAATTACCAGTTTCATTGGTAGAAGTTGACGTGTTGAAACAGTTTAATTTGAAGGACATTTCATGTTCATTTCACTAGACGTTAATCGATTATATCGCGAAACGGACTTACCCATTTCAAATGCGGAAACCATGTTCACCTCAAATATCTTCTCCGTTGGAAATATGTCTAGTAGTGTCTCAAATCTTTACCGGAGTTTGACAAAAATAATTTGAAAGAAATATGTGAAAACCAGTTTTTTTTTAATTGATTGAATCACGTCAAAACTGTATGTGAACAAAAAATTGAGTACTGCGAAGCGAGTGGGTAAAAACAGATCTCCCATTTTCAACTTACTTCCACTTGAACATTTCGGGTGAAAAAATTTGTAGCCCATTACTTGCCACCAGGCACTAATGCTGCTCCATCAAAGATACTTTATGGGCGTCGAAAACAAAATATTTAGTGGGGAAATGAAATAATTATAACAAGAACTCATTTTTAAAATACTTCATGAGTTCATTATCATAAAAATCTGTGAGAAAATACCGAACTCCTAAATGACAAAAAGTTTGTAATCTAAGAGACGACACGTTTGTGGTCATCGGTCCATAGACTTATAAACTACAGTACTTAAAATATCTTACACTAAGAACACTAACACACACATACCCACACCCATGCTCGAGGTATCCGTATGTGGCCCGTATTTTGGTTTTTTAAAACCTGGCCACCCTCTGATAGCCGCTTACGAGCTACAATAAATTCCGCTGAAGACTGTGAAGGGCCCCAAGTGATCTTCTTGTACTCCTCAGTATTCTTCAGTACTATTAGGATCCATTCCCATCATATATGTTTTCTTTCACTTGCCTGCACCCACACAACGAAAAGGGAAATAATTTTTATTCAAAACGCATAAGTCTTTCTAAAAAATTCTCATTGTTATAGCGCTGCAAACGGGGCCCCTAAAATGCAGGGGCCCATATGCAGTTACCTACTCTGCCTTATGGGGAATCCGGCACTGTTCGCACGGCCAGTCTTTGGTTCACGCTGTCACGCTGTTATACAAGAAGTAATGGAATGGAGTTAAAATTTTTAGATTACCTGACATTGACGGTTTTGGAGGCGATCTGATAGTTTTACAGCCTTCAAAGTGAAATGCCAAGATCGCACATTAATAATTTATTCAATGACGACCGGTTTCGGTGAACTGTGTCACCATCATCTGGTCACATATATATTTCAGAACCTTGTCATCTGTCAAAACTATAAAAAGACATGCAAAAAATAACGTACAAACATTAAATTAACATACATTTGGGATTAGTGCCTTTTAATCCCAAATGTATTTTATTTTTATGTTTGTACGTCATTTTTTGTATGTCTTTTATAATTTTGACAGATGACCAGTTTGTAAAATATATATGTGACCAGATGATGGTGACACAGTTCACCCAAACCGGTCGTCATTGGATAAATTATTAATGTGTGCTCTCGGCATTTCATTTTGAAGACTATAAAGTTAAAATCTGTTGGACGAGCTTAGTTCTATGCTTTGTATGTTTTCTTTTTAGGTAACGCTGTAAAGAAAACAATTGAATTAATCTGTTTTTGGAACATGATGAAGATTACAGGTAAGGAGGATTACAATTTCATTATTGTACGTGTTGCGTAACTGGGATCCATGTTTGTCGTTAAACTCAGCAAGAGTGTAATGTAGGACTTTCAATACCCCCTTGAAAACCCAGAAAGTAAGGATTGTTTTGTTTTACAATTATAGTTTCAATGAAAAGATGTAATGAACAGACTTGTAAAAAAGTTTTCGACAAAATTGAACGATATTGTCTAACTTAAGTTTGCGTTATGTGATAACGGATTTCAGTTAGATAAAGGATTGTGTCGACTTGATCATTCGCCTAAGAAAAGCTATTAATTTATTTTTTCTTTGAAGGCAATAAACTACATTTGTGTGGTTGTTTGTGCATTGGCATGGCATCTCCGCGAATTCCGTAATAAGTATTATCTTACAGTAATTTGGAGAGCAGATGCACAGGCAGCTTATCCTTGCGAACAGGTAGACCATAAAAAAAGTTGAGTGAAATATTTCAGGAATTATTGTCGTACCTCCATAGTCTTGTCAACCAGTCATTTCTGAACCTAACTTTTATCATATTGTTCAAGTTACTTTTAAGATTTATTACCAGAGGTCAAGATGCATATTTCATGAACATAGTTACAGGATCTGAACTAGCTTTGTTGCGTACTTATCTTTTTTGTTTGATATCAAAGTATACCTTAACCATCTTCACAACAGTCAGGTTAAGGAGTTGTAGTTGAATCGCAGAATTAGACCTATACACACACAACACACAATCATATTACACAGCGCACGTTGAAACTTGTTTGAGAAGTTACCAACATATTAATAATAAGTTGCAGTTTCAACACTAAACATTTAATAATTAATTTTGTTAACAACTTTTATTATCGTTTAACAAGTTCGTACACCAACGGCAAAAATTTTGATATTTGCTCTCACTTAGAAAATGCAATACAATTACTATGATTATCATCATTTATACTTTTTTATCAACTTTGACTCAGCAGAAGCATAATTATTATCATTATTACTATCATTCATGACTTTGCTTTCGCTACTTTCAAAGCCCCTGCGCTAGCTCAGATACCCAGCATCAACATACCCATACGGTTTACGCAATCACGTAATCCTTCCCATTCAAACTTTTATATGTACTCCTCCTTCGGATCCAGCCCCGGCATAAATTTTCATATCTCAATGTTGTGTGATTAGAAAACCTACCTACAGGCTGCAGCTGAGACTAAGAAATCCCAAAATTCCAAATTAAATCTACTCCAAGAACAGTTGCACCAGCAAACAGGCGCCGAGGTTTTTAAAAACTATAGAGAAGAGATCGCGACCTTTCAAAATAAATACAGAGCGATGGTATACCCCCACCCCTTTTCAACTGTGTTATGGAGAAAATTGTAAGAATTTGGAACGAAATACTGAAAGAATCCAAAATATTGCCACTCGTGATGGGGGAAAAGAACAAACGTATTTCAATAATTTATTTTTTTATAATTTGCATATGAGTTTGACATACTTTCAGGAAGCTTTACAGATTCAGCAATGGAATTCAATCTCCTTGAAAACAAAGGCAACATGACAGGCTTGAGAAACTCTGGCGAGAAAATGAAATTTTTGACGAAGATAAAAAGTGCCCCGGAATTTTAGGTAACAGATAATGGTCAAATAGAAAAAGTAAAGAAATTAAAATATTTGATGAGACAATTTAAGAAAATGTTATCTACTATAGAGGGGAGAGAATATCAAAAATGGAAAGAGCTTACGGTATAACTGAGAATACTTAAACAAAAATTGCGTATCAACAAAAAATAAAGCACTACAACACAGTAGTGAAACCAGAATGCCTTTATGCCACTGAAATGTATAGCACTGAATTATAAGCTTCATAAACTAGAAATATTAAAAAGAAGAATTATAAGGAAAATATTAGGCCCTCTAAACATTGTAGAGTTTTGGAAATTAAAAAGTCACAATCAAATTTACCAGAACTAAGAAAACGTATCAGAAACAATAAGACAAAGGACATTTCTATTTCTTGGACACATTTACATAATGGATGACAATAGACCAACTAAACGAATCTTCAAGTACCTTTGAGAAAAGAAATCAACCACCACCTGAATTCAAGAAAGACCTGGAAGACAACACAATACGTGAATAAGAATTTTTAGGAAGTAAGTCTTACAAATGGAAAGATTCTAAGAGAGTAAGGAAAAGAAAATAGGTCCTAAGTGGACCAAAGGTAGAAAAACAAAGCACAGTGAAACAATACTGGAAGAGAAGGAAAGGAAGAATTGAAATTGTAACGTGGTCCTTAGAAGGCCGGAACGCAAACAAGAAGAAAAGAAGACAGCCTACATTGTCTACAACAAATAATGTATAAAATCGGTGGTATGTGCACGTCCGAGAGAGAGAAACTGTCATGCGAGAGAACTTTTGGGTGGTCATATGAAACTGTGAAGAAAAAATAAGACCATATTTGACCTCTAAATATTACGTATTTGAATACATTTTTGCTGTTCGTTCGACAAAATATATGTTCACTTTTAATAGAACAGTATAAGTTAATTTACTGAAAGCATTGCCTATAGCTACAAGCTTTCCCTACTTTTCGGATAGCACATATATTTCCCGAAGAAATTCCAGGTTCTTTGGAAGTTATTCAATCACAGACCCAGTTTTTCGAGATCGTTGAAAGAATTGTTATTCAGAAAGGCATGGAGGAAATCTAAGGTAATTGTAAGGGAAATTTCTGTTGAATACGGCTGGAGAGATGATAAAATGAAATGTTCGTAAACCTATTGGACCAAACTGCTATGGTCATCAGTCCCTAGATTTACAAACTACTTAAACTAACTTACACTAACGACAACACACATACTCATTTCCGAGGGAGGACTCAAACTTCCGGCGCGAACGGGCGCCCAGTCCGTAGCATGACGCCTTAGACCACGCGGCCATTCCGCACAGGGAAATTCTAGGATTGTCCCTCCAAACTTTCCTTTACATGGTTTGCAGCACATGGTTTGTCTCTAAGCATATGGTTGGACTTTGTAAGCGCGATTGAAACTGAGTGGCTGTATCGTACGGTTCAGCAGTTACCGTTTGACCCAGTTGCAGCAGTTACACCACACCGACCAAAACGCACGTTGTCATTTACTTCACCAGCATTGTTTTTGAACTGTTCACATTTCTGCACGCTGCTTACGACAGGGCTTGTTCTCCATAGGCTTGCCCAAAAAAAAAAAAAAAAAATAAATAAATAAAATAAAAAAATCAATCAAAAATTTAAAAAATTATCTTTTCGCAGCAGATTTCTATAGATGAAAGCAGAATAGGAATCTTTTGTAGGTATAAAACAGATTATGTTCAAGGTAAAAAGAGGTATATTCTTTTCACTCCACTCGAAGGCCGCAGATTGACCTTGAGAGCCTATTTTATCAATTGTTCAAAAAGACCTCGTGGCACTGTCCGCTATGATGCACTAGCATAAATACTGCCTCCTGTCTGGCCACAGCGACAGTCAATGGTTGAAGCACCGAATACTTTTCACGGTAGTTCGCAGAATACACTGGGTTCCATACTCACCGCTCAGAGGGGCGATATCCACAGGCCTAAATAAAATGATACAAAATAAAACAATAATGATTTTGTGGACACTGTGCGTCCTTCGAGCTCACTTCATGTACACCGCATAAGAAAGGAACAGTATTAAACTGGGATTTACGTTATGAAAAATGTAAAAAAGTTGGTAACAAAACATATTTGCTAGTTACGACTAGCATTCTAAACAATAAAAAATAACCGGCTGGCCGCTATATGCTGCCGACGTGTCCGCTGTCGAAATGTCAGACTGAAACCGCTTTGACCTGCTGACACGTCTGCTGCCCTTAGCGGCCATCCAATAGGTTATCTTTTATTGTTCGCGGCGCGCCAGTCACGTTCTGCACGGCCACTACGGTCGGGGCATGGATATTTGTGCCGTCCTTAGTATAAGCTGATTCATAAGTAGTTTGTAAGTTTAGGGCCTGATGACACAGTAGATAAGTACTATAAGCTCTACAAACATTTGAACATTTTTATTGTTCAGATTGCTAATCATAACTAGCAAATGTATTTTATTACTAACTTCATAAAACATGAGCACATTTAGCTCTTTCTGTAAATGACTGTTATGAGTTTTAGTTTTATTTCTGATGAAGATTGGTAGTCGATATCTAGATAAAGTTCAATTATTTTAAAACAACTGGTGGGGCTGAATTTTCATACAGTGCAATTTCATGTACCGCAGCGCAGATCCAATCATACAACAGTACTCCCAAAACTGAGATCGTTCCACCAATATATTAATATTGCTCATATCTGAAACAAATATAGAATTTTGTATAGTAATTACATATTTCTGTAATATTCAGTGACAGTTAAGAATTGCTCAAATCTTCATGCGTTCGTGAAAAACAAAGGCGTAGAATGCAAGCCACTTTTTGATACTTACTTTATTTGTTGAGTTATTGATTTTTTATAATATATTTTCATTATATAAATGTGTCAGATCATACTACTCAGTTCTTTGTAAACCTATTGGACCAAACTGCTATGGTCATCAGTCCACACACAAACTACTTAAACTAACTAACACTAAGAACAGCACAGTGACATCCATGCCCGATGGAGGACTCGAACCTCTGGCGTGAATGGCTGCCCAGTCCGCAGCATGACGCCTTAAACCACGCGGCTACTCCCGCGCGGCGATCGTAATATCCTCAGCAGCTATGCAGAAATGAAAGAGAATGGCAGTTCTCATAATTTCCTGGCATATGTTACCTTATTATAACTGTCGAGATCATTAATTGCTTCACATTCTTTTCACTAATAGTTACTTTAGTCTATATTACACTACTTGTAACTTAAAATCGGTAAATTATATGTAAGATTTAGTACCATTACTAAATAGAACCGAGTTAACTAGGCAAGGTTTATACTTCCATATGTTTTAACGTTTATTCTTTCCCAGCATGCAAAATCAGGCGCACTTTACAGATTGTAAGTACGTAAATTCCATAATTTTGAAAAGGAAGCAAAAATTCTCATTGGCGCAAGCACATTGACACTTGGACATTCTGATTCATGAAGTACTTTTTCGACGAAAGAGGGAGTGTGAGAGAAACTGAGTTTGGAAATACTTGTACTTGGTACGTAAAAGTAAGGACGCTATTTTTAGTTGGGATATAAGTGTAAGGACACTTGTAGTTGGGTTATAAGAGTAGACACACTAATTGTAGTTGTGATATAAGAGTAGCGACACTTTTTGCAGTTGGGATATTCAGTAGAGACACTTGGTATATAAGAGTAGCGACAGTAATTGTAGTTCGGAAATAAGAGTAGAGGCGCCTCGGGTTGGGTCGTGAGAATGGAGAGATGGATCAGAGCCGCAGGAGGATTGTGAGTTCGAAAAGGTGTTGTTTCTGGAGCACCATAGTTGTATCATTCGTTCGTTTTCATAAATTTTCACCATCATGTAGAGAACAAAAAATAACTTTTTAATACAGTAGAGAGAGTCAGTTCACACTCAGAGGGCTATTAAGGCTAGTTTACATGACGACACTACATTTCATGAAACTGCGCTACTGGCCAGTGCGCATGCGCGGTAGGCGCCTTCCAACCTTGGCGAAACAGAACAAGGTACAACATAAAGGGCAAAAGAAAAAAAAATAATCCGGTTTTTGCAAATATATGCGATGCATAGGTGTTTGTGGAATTTTAACGATGAAAATTTCAAGAATAAGCAGCGTCGGGTTGGTGCTCTTGAAGTAGTTATTCGTGAATTAAATATTGATGGGTTAACGATTAGTGAACGTCAGACTAAAATTCGAAACACCTATACACACGAACTATGGCAATTGTGGATTTCGGAACACGGTACAGGTACTGTAGAGACGAATATGAATCTCCACTTGACAAGAAACGTAATGTAATTTCAGTTCTGGTAAGAATGTTTCACGCATAACAGTGTCTTGTCTCTTTATTGCATTACTAACTCTATTTGAAAGGTACGTGAACTGCTCTGGTGACATTCTAAGTTGATTAAAATAACTTTTAGGATCTTCAACCACAATTTCTTTCAAAAAGATCCCTGAGCAAACTTCTTTTTTTAACCCCAACACGTTTATTATTAAATTACTGTATGGTGACGAATTACAGTGATGATAATATTATCAATATTTTCTCGCAAAAGCGAATTTCTTTTAGCGTCACTGTATAAGGTATGGGTGTTCTACCAAATGGTGACACATGAAAATTCGTGCCGGGCCGGGACTCGAACCCGGGTTTCCCGCTTTTTGCTAGCGGTCGCCTTAACCACTAGGCTACCCGAACACGACTCCAGGATCGATCCAAACTTCCATATGCCACACTGACTGCACATATGAGTCAACTGCATTCATCCCTTAGCACACGCAGCTTAATCTGTTTTCCCGCACCAGGGATTTTTTCTTGCGCACACCACAGCACAGAGGCGGCAGCTTCCATGAAGAAAGCAGCCAACCGCTTACTTCGAGCTCGTGTACTTGGTCAGCGCCTTGGTGCCCTCTCTCACGGCGTGTTTGGCCAGCTCGCAGGGCAGCAAAAGCCGCACAGCGGTCTGGATCTCGCGGGCCGCGATCGTTTATTATTCTTTTTATGTGTTATGCACCGACTTCTCACAGAGAAGCAATAGCTCCGCCACAACTCTTATAGCTACCAAAACTTTCATTCTACGGCGAGTACGGCACTCACAAAACAACAAAACTGAAGTGTATACGTTTGGTGACGTGTCTACGGGCAGACAGGAAACCAGTTGCGCGCAGTTTAAGGCAACGAGTGTCCCAACCTGGTGTCGTCGTGTAGACTAGCCTATACATTAGTATCTTGTGCAGAACTGCTTAACATTTGAAACATGTCGGCCCGCGAGTTTAATACTCACATCGCGGTCCAACACCGGCTACCGGTAGAATGTGCCTGCAGCCCTCTTTGTCGCCATAAACCGAAGGTAAATGATCATTGTAACTTGAAAAGAGATGCAGAATGTCTCGCAGACGTATGCGCGAACTGTACTGTCAGATCACTGAGTTTCAAAGAGGATGCATAATTGTCATAAATAAATGTGGTGCTTCCATCCAGGATACTGCCGCTCGTGGGGGGCGGAGAGTTTCAGTAGACCTACCGATGTGTGCAGAATGGTTCATGGAAGAGCGTAGAATGCAAAGAGATGTCAGTTCACACCTCCCAGACATCCCCAGAGATCGCCATCGCATTACACGACAGATATGCGTCCTCCTCGGCTTTGACGCAACAGTGGAGTACTGGAAACGTCGTGCACTAAAGGTTAGTCTACACGGCGACACTAGGTTGCGACACTTGTTTCATGAAATGAGTTGCACGCAACTGGTTTCGTGTTTCTCTGTAGACACGGCGCCAATACTATACACTTCAGTTTCGTAGTTTTGTGAGTGCCGTAGTCGCCGCAGAATGAAAGTTTTGGTAGCTGTAAGACTTGTGGCGGAGCTATTGCTACTCTGGGTGAAGTCGCTGCATAAGACTAAACATAAAAAGAATAAGGAACGTGTTTGGGTTTGAGACTGGATTAAAAAAAGACGTCAGCTCGGTTGCTCAGCAACCTTGTTGAAAGAAATTGTGATCGAAGATCCTAGAAGTTATTTTAATCTACTCAGAATGTCACCAGAGCAGTTTACGTTCCTTTTATACAGAGTTAGTAATGCAATGAAGAAACTAGATACTGTTAAGCATGAAGCATAGTTACCAGAATTTAAATTACAAATTACATTACTTTTCTTGTCAAATAGATATTCGTCTCTAGAGTACCTGTAACATGTTCCCAAATCCACAATTGCCATAGTTCATTTGTATAGGTATTTGGAATTGAATGTACTTTAATCTGCAATTAACTAATCGTCAGCTCATTAATATTTAATTCACTAATGATTGCTTCAAGAGCACTAACACGGCACTGCTTATTCCTGAAATTTTCATCGTTAAAATGGCACAAACACCTATTCATCGTTCTTCCTTTCCCCCCTTTATGTTGTGTTTTGTTCTGTATTGGTTATTACCTAACCTAAAAACACGCGCAATCAGTTTCGCCAAAATTGGAAGGTGCCTAAACTGTTTAGTTTCGCCAACGAGTTGCGCGAACGCCTGCCACGCATGCGCACTGGTCAGTAGCGCAGTTTCATGAAACGTAGTGTCGTCGTGTAAACTAGCCTTAACAGTCGTGCAGTCGTGACAATTTTTTTACGACCTGTGTTTCGTCAGTTTCGTCCTACCTGCCTGCTAGACGACAATGATGTATAGAGCGATACCAATGGGGGGGGGGGGGGGGCAGGAATGGCATAAGATAGTGTTTTCGGACGAATCCAGGTTCCGTTTGTTTGAAAAAGATCGCCGAATTTTGGTTTCATCGTAGATACGAAAAGCGGCATCACGTTGACTGCATTCGCACGAGAGATACAGCGACAACTGAAGGCCTTGTGGTGTGCGGTGCTATTGGATACAACCACAAATTACAGTTTGGCGTCTGCAGGGCACTGTGATCAGTTTGACCTACGTGAATGACATCCTGCGACCCGGAGCCATACCCTTTCTGCTCGACACCCTAGGCGCCGTTTTTTAGCAAGAAAATGCAAGACCACAAATTTCTGTGCCTTCTAGGTATCACAGTATGTCAGCCTGTTTCACTGACAAGCCAGATCACCAGACTTGCAGCCAATCGAAAATGTGTGAGATAGATTGAAGGAGCGGATGATCCAATGCCAACCACCATAGATGAACTTTGGTACCAGAAGAATTCAGCAGTTATTTGCGCCTACTACGTAACAGGACACATGCTGAACGAAGGTGCCTGAAATGCGAATCATTTCTTCATAATATACTAATGGCCATGTCCTGCGAATTTGAACTTCCTATCTGAAAATGTCCTGTTTGTTTCCTCAGCATAAACGTCTGTTGATCCCCGGCCTTAAATTATTTATGACTTGACGAACAAGTCGTGCTTAGTTACTTGAATGGGACTGTTTTTCGCATTATCAGATACCAGTTGGGGTATACGCCACACTACCATTTTGTTTATGCAAGCAAACAACCTTAAATGCACTTGAGCATCACTATTATCGTATTACACGTTTAATGACTTATCGGATGATAATAATTCTTAACAATTCTATGCGGAGTAATGTGTAAGTGCTGTTCCATTTGAAATAGGGAAGAATGAAAAAATTGACCTCATATTTTTTTTTAATAATTTATAATTTCTACATGTGCCAATCGCAGTAAAAGAAAACAACTGTCATGAATTTATCCCTTAAATGATTGCAATTTTACTAGTTAAATTCAGTAAACGTAGCGTTAACTCCGAACGTGAGACACTGTGTGCTGTGTCACTCAAGGGCGTCATACCGAAGTTCAGAGAACTACTGTTCATTTTGAAGCTGAATATCTAAATTTGATGTAGGCGTGTAACAATTACATCACAACAGTTAATTAATTGTTGTAAAACACTGTTTTAATTAGTGAAATACATTTTTCATAAGGATTAAGCTAACACAGGTTTGAACTTATTTTTATTACACGTTGATTTCCTTTTTAACTATTACGGAGTCCCTTCAACGTGCGAAAAAAAATTAAGTATTAAATACTTTGAAAGCAGCCTGTTATTAAAATAAGAAAGAGCTCGAGCAGGTGAGATCTGCAAATGTAAGTTAAAACGCTCACTGCTGCTCTAAATTACTTTATGAGTGGCCAGAATATATGTACAACGGAAATTTATCTAACTGCTCACTCCTTAAGGGAGCAGCCAACGTTTTAACAAACACAAAATCAATGTTAAAAAGTAAATGAATAGATAATTAAAATTCTTGAATATCGGTCTCCAGATCGCTTTTATTTTCTAAAACATACCGGTTTCGGGACAGCTGCCCATCTTCAGATCTGTTAAACAAATGTTAAACTGAATGTAAGCTACTATTTACAAAGTATGATATCAAAAAGTTAAAGGAAAAATATTAAAAACATATCAAATTTTTGAAGTTACAGAGTAACCTTCCTGTGATGAACGAATGTTCACAGTCGTTACTAAAACATAGTAGCTTCCTGAGGCTTTATATAATGTACTTAAAATCATCTGATTGGTGGGGATCATTTTTGTTAAAATTATTCTCAATAAGTAATTATTGACTTACATATAAAATCAATTCTGAGGTCAAGGTGTAAGGTAGTAGTCAAGGTATAAAATAGCAGTTACAAATGAGATACACAGCTGTCAAACTATAAAAGGACGTAGAAATAAGATAAAATTGGGTTCTGGATACATATAATTACATTTTAAGTAAGAATGTTATTGAGTTAAAAAAAATAAAAATATATGGTTAAATATTAAAATCCGCATTTTATCCATTGGCTGCGGCTACCTGTTTGATAATGTCTAGTTCCTTTTGTAATTCTTCCTCGGCAAGTGGTAGTCTGAGAGCTCTGTTGCACATTGAGTAGAAGTATGCTCTTTTGTGCTGTGCTGCGTGTCGTGATGTCGCTCCTATAATGCTATCAGAGTCTGTCTCTTTTCTGTAAACACTGAATGCCTGTCTCTCTCCGTCATTTCTTATAGTCAAGTCAAGGAAATTGATTGCCCCATTCTGCATATTTGGGTGTTGATCGTTTAAAACTTTTGACATTTCCACAACTTCCTCTTTATTCCCTTTAAACAGTGAAATAGAGTCATCAACGTACCGTCTGTAATAAATTAGTTTCCCTTTGATTTCGGGATAAGAGGCGAAAAATTTGTTTTCAAAGTCGTTCACAATTATCTGCGACTCGATATTAATCACATCACCATCACTGCCAGAGGTGAAAGAAGTGGAAAAGCTGAGGTAGAATATTTAAAAATTTTAGGTGTTTGCATTGACGAGCGATTGAATTGGAAGAAAGACATTGAAGATCTTCTGAAACGTTTGAGTTTAGCTACTTATGTTAGCAGAGCCATTGAAATTTGGTGATAATGTCGCGTTGAAATGGAAGCAGGCCTGACTTCGAAGGCAGGGTTGTCAAGTGAACACATCACTTATACTGAAAGCAGGTTTATTGCGAACTGAAACATACACGTAGCACTGACTACCTTCTCAGAAAATTCTGTGTTACGTTTACCCGTCGGAACGACTTCCTCAATTTGCAACTCAGATCTTCCACAGTTAATGATAGCTTGGGATGCCAGAACGAAGTCCCATCCGAGAATGACATTATGACTACATTCAGTTAAAACGTCAAATTTAAATGGCTGGGTCCTGTTGTTGATGGTTATTCTTGCCACACACGTTCCTGCTCGCTGGACGTACTACCCATTTGCCACATTGAGCACAGTTGCTCTCGTATCACAGAACATTGTCTTCTTTAGTGTGCGGCGGTAATTATCCGACAATACAGAGAAAGATGCTCCTGAATCAACCAGTACCCGGTCAGGTTGGTCTTCGATTATGACGTCGATGAGATTTCTCGACATCTTAGCGACTGTCGTCCATGGAGGATTTTCATATGCGGCGGCCTCACCTCCGTAGATGGTCGCCTCGCTTAGTTTTCCTGGGCGCGGCGGCTAGGAGAGGGACTGGTAAATCTGTACGGCGACGGTGAACGGCAGCGACGCGTGGGAGAACGACCTCGTCCAGGGTACGGCGATTGGCTTCTTCTCATAGGTCGACTAAACTTATCAGCAGGTGACTGCCTGGGACAGAACTGCTCTGATAGCTGACGTCTTACGACAAAATATTCGTCGAATACTAGACTTCTCTCTCAGCAATAGTTTACGACATGTTCAGGATGCCCACAGTGGAAACACAGTGGTGTGTTGCCCTCTTCCCTCCAGACATCTGTTCTTCTGAGGGGCGTCATAGTTGCCCGAGGAGTTGGTTGTGACTGCGTCGGCCTATTCCTAGGCTGTCGTTTGGCAGCGTAAGTCATTGTAGGTGCGGCCATTCTTCAGGTCGGGTGCGACTGGCGGGGCGGACAGGAGCTAATGTCTGAAATACCTCTTTCTCAGCGGCGTCGGCTTCCTCATGATTTACAGGACTTACATCAATGGCCATAATCTGATGCCCCCTTTGTACAACAATCCCAGCTGCCATAAACTGTTGTAATTCTTCTCTCACAATTTGTCGTATGAGAGAAGCGAAGTCATGCTGGTCTTCCACAACGGCCATAGGGACTACATTGGGGTGTCTGACATACTTCTTTCGTCCAACCCTCCTCTGTTGCATCTCTTCAATCCGCTGGCACCACTTCATGAACTCTTCCGTTGTAGATACGTCTTTTATAATAAGTTCCGTCTGGAACGTTTCCCAGTCATTCACCTTCTCTTCGTTGTTTTCAAACCTTTGCTGCGCTGTTACGTTCAGGTAGAAATAAACGTTGGCCGAGCACACTGTATGATCCCACCTGTTGCACTTGGCGACTCGGTCGAACCCTTTTAGCCATTTGTTGGGGTTCTGTCCAGAGTCTCCAGATAACACCGACGGTGTCTGATGTGTAGCTGGCTTATCGCTGTTGAAGTGCCCATTGTTCTGATGATACGAACTCTTGGAAGGATGAACTGGGTAGATCCCTTGTATTCTGGTACTAGTCCGTGTAAGCGACGGCTTTCACGTTGCGTAATCGGAGCCACTGTCATGCAGCTGTTGCACAGGATACCCGTCGCCTCCATCAAACAATGTCGCTTTGAAATGGAAGCAGGCTTGACTTCGAAGGCAGGGCCGTCAACTGAACACAGCACTTATACTGAAAGCATGTTTATTGCGAACTGAAACATACATGCAGCACTGACTGCCACTCGGGTAGAGTGCTCCGCTATGTATAGAATGTACCAGAAATTACAAGATAAGTTTACATAAAAAAATGTAGAACACTCCTACACCTCCCGTGGACGGGATTGAAGCGGCGACCTTCAGCACTGCAATCGGTGACGCTATCCATTGGGCCACGCCAGCAGTCGAATAATTATGGTCTTGCGGCAATATACATGTCAGTAATTTAGATTACTATGCCTATTTTCATTCACTGCTTTCATATGGCTCATATTCTGGGGCAATTCAACATACAATAAAAAAGTATTCATTGCACAAAATCGTGAAATCAGAATAATTGCTGGAGCCCACCCAATATCACCCTGCAGACATTTGTTTAAGGATCTAGGGAACTTCTCTGTAGCTTCACAATGAATATATATTCACTCATGAAATTTGTTATTAGCAATCCGACCCAATTCAAAAGTAATAGCAATGTGCATAGCTGCAACACTACGAGAATGGGTTATATTCACTTTTCAAGGTTAAGTCTAACTTTGGCACAGAAAGGGGTGAATTATGCTATCACAAAAGTCTTCGATCACTTACCAAGTAGCATCAAAAGTCCAACAGACAGCCAACTGTATTTAAAAAGAAATTAAAGGAATTGCTGAACAGCAACTGCTTCTACATTTTGGATGAATTTTTGGATAAAAACTTTAAAAAAAATTAAATTAAATATAAAAATTTCTTAAAATATTGGTTGTCATGTAAATACACCATTTACTGATCTGACACGTTCCACATCGTTACGAAACGTCGCATATATGATCTATGGAACACGTATTAATACAATCAAATCTCTGTAAGCACTAATATTTAAAGGAAAGCACTCGGCAAGAAGGAAACTAATTAAGGTAAATTTGCTGGAGAAAGAAAGTATTTAAAATACGAATTACTCTACATCGGATGTTTATGCCCATTATTTGTTTCACAAATCGTTTACGTTATTATTCATATAGCTTGACCTCCTTCAAGTGTCAAAACGCCTTGTTAACATGCAATATTACGTTCAATTGTTAAGGGCAACTATTTTCAGAAAATAGCCAGTACTGTGACGGATTCAATGTCTGGAGATCAACAAAACATACAAATATAGTAATCGCGCACTGAAAGTGTTTGTGTTGCCCAGTCACACATTGTGCTACTGTCTTTAATGATTACAACGTCCCCCAATATTTAATTGTATGGAAACAAATCAGTTGTTGTTAATGTCTGCAAGACTGCAAAGGAAAAACCAGCAGCGATAATAAAGTATTCACCAAAAGGGAAAAAAATGGACAGAACAGACTTTTTTTGCAACCAAACTCTTCAAGACAACGACGACTTGAAGAAGAAGGAGCTCTTATTATTCGATATCTTCGCATTCCATAAATCTGCAGTATTGTGGAATCCTTTTTTGTAATTTACTCACGGAAGTACTTTACACACAGATCAGAAAACGTTGCTGGGGAAAGAAATTGTTCTGATACGACGCGGCCTTTTATTATGACACGTGGAGCTGTGTTCCTGTCCGCCATTTGCATTTGCACACCTGGGGCAGCAACTTACGTGTTACTAGCTGCAACTCGTTTAGTGGTATTGTGTGTCGGATAAAGTGAACATACGTCTGCTTCCTTCATGAATAATAAAGAGGCATAAATTGATATCACCGTAAGCGAAGGTGATGACTCTGCCTCTCTGCTTTAAATTAAAATCATATTAGACATTTACACCAGTTAAGATAGCATCTGCAGGATAAATTCACTCTTGCAGTTCTGGACGATGACTTCTAATCCCAAAATATATAGTTTTATACCTGTGGAACATGACTGTATTAATTTCTAACGATTCTGAAGAAATAATTTAAACATTTTCTTGTGAACGGAAAAATCTTCTCGTTAATATGCAAATTATGATCATGTTTGTTTGTGTTATTTAGTGTATCTACTACGAGACGTGTTCATACAGCATAACGCGTAGTGTGCTAGCTTGGTAGAGATGGACATCAGATTAATATCGTGCTGCATTAAAAACAGTTGGTTGGAAACACTAACCCGCCAGACAATTGCTTTACGTCATTTCCCAGAACGATAAGTTACGGCAAAATGCAAGGCTAAGTCCTTACCTCCGCCCTCAAAGACCATATATGAAGAGTGACATACATGGAATAGGCACCTGACATACACACAATATACACTCCTGGCCATTAAAATTGCTACACCACGAGGATGACGTGCTACAGACGCGAAATTTAATCGACAGGAAAAAGATTCTGTGATATGCAAATGATTAGCTTTTCAAAGCATTCACACAAGGTTGGCGCCGATGGCTACACCTACAACGTGCTAACATGAGGAAAGTTTCCAACCGATTTGTCATACACAGACAGAAATTGACCGGCATTGCCTGGTGAAACGTTGTTTTCATGCCTCGTGTAAGGAGGAGAAATGCGTACCATGACGTTTCCGACTTTGATAAAGTTCGGCTTGTAGCCTATCGCGATTGCGGTTTACCGTATCGCGACATTGTTGCTCAGGTTCGTCGCGATCCAATGACTGTTAGCATTATAGGGAATCGGTGGGTTCAGGAGGGCAATACGGAACTCCGTGCTGGATCCCAACGGCCTCGTATCACTAGCAGTCGAGATGACAGGCACCTTATCCGCATGGGTGTAATGGAACGTGCAGCCACGTCTCGATCCCTGAGTCAACAGATGGGGACGTTTGCAAGACAACAACCATCTGTACGAACAGTTCGACGACGTTTGCAGGGCCGGCCGCGATGGTCGAGGGGACTGAGGCGCTTCAGTCACGGTCTGCACGGCCACTACGGTCGGGGGTTCGAATCCCCCCTCGGGCATGGATATTTGTGCCGTCCTTAGGATTAGCTAGTTCATAAGTAGTTTGTAAGTTTAGGGACTGATGACCCCGTAGTTAAGTCCCATATGTTATACAAACATTTGCAACATTTTTTTGGCGTTTGCAGGAGCATGGACTATCAGCTCGGAGACCATGGCTTCACTTACCCTTGACGCTGCATCTCATACAGGAACGCCTGTGATGGTGTACGCAACAACGAACCTGGGTGCACAAATGGCAAAACGTCATGTTTTCGGATGAATCCAGGTTCTGCTTACAGCATCATGATGGTCGCGACATCGCGGTGAACGCATATTGGAAGCGTGTTTTCGTCATGCCCATACTGGCGTATTACCCGGCGTGTTGGTATGGGGTGCCATTGGTTACCCGTCTCGGTCACCTCTTGTTCGCATGGACGCACTTTGAATAGTGGCCGTTACATTTCAGATGTGTTACGACCAGTAGCTCCACCCTTCATTCGATCTCTGCGAAACCCTACATTTCAGCAGGATAACGTATTGATCTGAGTCGTGTAAAAGAATATTTTACATTTGTTAATACGCTGTAAATAAATCGACATGGCATAACATGTTTTATTTTTAGCGAGGAAAGAGGGAGACACATAGATGACATTTCTGTACGAACGGCATCTAGCTGTATGCTGGAGATACTCCATGTGGTCGTTCTATTACAATGAGGGGGATTGCGCAGCACCGGCACTCCATGAGCAAAGCACATTCTACTGCCGGGAAAGCCTTCTGCAACGTTCTCTCGCAACCTCCACTCGCGTACAAAAAGTGGATGGGGAACAAGGTGAAAGCAACGGATTATAACCTGACAGCAGAGTATTCGTAACGGAGTAATACGTGTGCATTCAAATGAGTTTTCTTCAAGGTGGCATTTCATAATTGCACGCGTATCCTGTCGTGTGAAACCTTGCAATACAGGCAGTGTATTTGCCTTAGTGAAGGTAATGGCTTTTGAGGACCATCTGTTTCCTATAAAAACCTGTATGAGAGAAATTCATATTTCTTGTCAGCTCCTACAAACGTGGCAAGATACCAGACCATGAAGGCTAGGGAGTAAGGGACATTTGACGTAGAAGGAAGGACACAAATGGAAAAACCCAATAGCGAAATAATGTGGAATGGTGTCGGTCGCATTCTTTCTAAACGACAAGCCACAGATTTACGTTAAACGATTCAGAGCGAATCTAAATGTGAATGATCGCAAGGGGCTTTGAAGCGGCAACTTCCAGATTGCGGTTCACTATATTATCACTATTCGGTGCTAATCTTGACGCACTGAATTATTAATTTATCGATACCACGAAGTCAGACGTAATAACTGATGTCAGTTTGTGTCCATTATTCCGATCGCAACAAATACAGAAGGCAGACAGAATACTAGAAAACCTACTCTGTATTCGGAGTGCTTTCAGTTTTCTTCCGTTTGCCAACTGCCAGATTATTATTTGAACCTTGAATACTGCTCGTCAATGTGTGTTCCGTACAAGAAGGCAACGACAGAGGAAACAGAAGAGATCTGAAGAAGAAGGTATCCGAAATGTCAGCAACTGAAATGTCAAGTCGTTTCAACGTTTAAATTGGAACATAGGCTGCATTGTGAGGAACTAAAATACAAATCCTCCATGGCTATGGAGAGGGAGGGAGGTGGGGTGGGAGGTTTGGATCCCCCGTTGGAGTTGGACCTATATCAATGCCTCTGCCGTAACGTCTGAGACGATATATAACAAATAATAGTGACAATGAAACAAGTGTATTATCATTAACCATACTTTCAGTATTAGAGTAAGGTGGTACAAATTCGATACCTGTCTTTTCCAAGAATACATCACTTTGTGCTAACTTTTTCCTTTTAATAGGTACGTGAAGCTACTTGGTCAATCGCACTCTTACAAATTTTCTAGTTAAGGGTGACTGAATTTGTTGCCAAAAAAATGGAATGTTTGGTACGACGAAGTATGCGTTGGGGCCTGACGGAAAAAGTGCTTTTTATGTGGAAGATGCCCATAATCACTTATACTAAAGACAGCACAAACATCGATGCCCGAGAGGGGATCCGAACACTCGACGGGGAAGGGTCTCGCGCATCGGAGCCTAGCGTCTCAATGCGCTCGGCCACCCCGCCGCTACTAGGCACTCCACAGCGGCTTCCAATAAGTGTTGTATATCTATGTCTTCAGCATCAGCGATTTATATGGAACACACCAACATCGTAGCCAATGACGTGGTTAGTGTTTTACCATATCGACAACAGTGACAACGAAAGAGTAAACGTTTTAAAAGTATAAAGATATAAAAATTACAAGTAGCAGTTTGGACAAAGGAAGTTTTCTGGGGGAGGGAAATTTTACGAGAAGTACATCGATAACCACTTATTATACGAGAGTATTTTTTTTTTTAATTACGCAGATTTTACTGCAAACAGCCGTGGCGGAATAGCCGAGCGCACCGAGGTGCCTTGCTGCGATGGGCACGGCCGTTCCCCATCAGAGGTTCGAGTCCTTCCTCGGGCTTGGGTGTATTTGTTGTCCTTAGTTTAATTAGTTTGCAAGTCTATTGACTGATAAGCGAAGTCATTGAGTCCCACACGATTACAAACATTTGAACCGCTGACACTCTTAAATTATATTCAATAAACTTTTTTGTGACTGAAATGCGCTAAACTTTCATTCAATAAAAGAAAAAAAAAGTCGTTACAAACAGTGTAGTGACTGGTTCTCTATGTAATTTTCGTAAGAACTTAATATATTTTGTCAATGCTGTAAACAGTAGTACTCTTCTAAAGTAGTTCCGAAAGAGCCACGGCACGGCAAATGTTTAATATTTCGACGTATGTTGATATTCGCCTGCTTTCTATCATTGCCAACCATATTCGTATAGCCATATTCTTTTGATGTGTTTGTAGGCGTTTCTTTGTGTTTCTAAGTGCTTCACTGTGCTGTGATGTTTAGATTAACACTTCAAAAATGAGTGAATCGAAGATTGTTTACCATTATTAAAAGTATCTGAAATCCGTATTTGCAAGTACTAATAAATGTGTTAGCAACGACATTTCCAGATGTATGCGGAGTCAAACAAAAATGAAATACTGCCACTGTTTTATAAATAAAACGAAACGTGTAAGATTAAAAATTTAAGCATTTATAGTAGCACCAAACCTGCTTTTAACCCACATAATAGCACAATAGATTTTATTAATGCAGTAACTGCTACGTATATTGTAGTAAGGAGTATTTTCAGTCAATATATCATCAATTTTAAACCAATTGGAATACGTATAACAACCTGTAATCTTGCATTCCGTGTGAAACCGTATGAAAATATGGTCGCTGTTGTAAACATGGACGAATACGCACTGACGCCTAGTAACTGTGTTAGGATGGCTACACTGAAACAGCTGTCGGTACCGACTGAGGCCATTCGCGTTATAATGCTGCGCGCCAGGAGTCTTTAGAAATTGAACAGACAGTATCTATGTTTGCTGCCACTAGAGCCATCGTTCGGCGTTCGATATATATCGATAGTTGCCGACGACTTCGATACACAATGCTTGTAGGAAATGCCGAAATGAGAAATGGTAGAAAAAACATCACATTGTTGGAAGGAAGTTTAATTACTTCAGACTGTATGATTCTGGGAGTTTAAAGTGTTGTATTTTAGTACTATCAGATTGCTGCAGTTGCTTAACTAAAAATAAAAAGACGACGTTTCTCAATTTTGTTAAAAATCCGTCCGGACCATTTTAGGATCAAAAAAAAGAGGACATATGTGGCTGACCTTAACATTGCGCAAAATACATTTTCTCTTGAATGAAGAATTATATTTATGATGCCATAAGGCTACTGTGAATGAAAATGGAAAGCCAAATTTTGTACATTTTCATCTTTAAAACCTGGTTATAATTCGTAATTCAAAAGTTGCAGAGCTGTAACACTCGGCACCAATTTGGTTAGGATGAAAACCAATTACCAGCAGTATATCTAATACCACAATATTTTGGGATGCTGATATGCATAGCCCATCCCGTTGTCACATGGTAAAACGAGAAAATATCTTCACAGTAAGTCACATAGTGAATCGGTCTCTTGCTGCATGAACCTTTATTTGGAGAGATGTGTAATGCAAAGGCCGCATCTCTGTGTAGGGGAAGATGATAATTCATGTATTTTACTGCAGTGATTAAGTTCTTTTAACTGTTCCATAAATTTGTCAGAAATAATTACCACGTATTTTATGTTGCTACGCGACGAGCAGTTACTGGCCGCTGGCGACAGCAACAATGCAGCGGCGACATAAAAGTGGGCTCCATTATTGGTGGCACGCTCTCCACTACAGTGTTGTCGGTTCTCAGCAATTTCGCACGATCCTTTGTTCGAGGTCGTACTTCTTAAAGGATGATGCACTGCAAAGTTCCTAACATTTTAACCTTCATAATAACGATTAATAAAATATTTCGATTAACTATTAAGTGGTGGTTGCCTTAGGCTGCAGGTAACATGTGGATATGAGCAAAACTCAGTCCTAAAAGAGTGGACACGGAGATAATGTCCCACATTTTTATAATTCGTACAGTCCTTTTTTACGTTTATCACACGGTATCCAATCATCATCAAATTCGGTTTCGTACCCTTTGATGATATTTTTTTCTTCTTGACTTTGGTTTGCTGTAAAGCTACGATCAATTTTCTTTCCTGAAGAGCGAGTTTTTTCCTGTCATATTTCCGTGTAGAGTATTCGTCATTAATGATGGAAAGAAAATTATTCGGATTTTGGGTCCTCGACTTCCTTTTATCAGCTCACAATAATTTGCCAGAGCGCATGCACAAATGGAATTTTCACTTCCTCGCTTGCGACACTGATTTACAGGACTGCTGCAGAAATAACTTCCTCCTTTTCTTCTCCACCATCAATGTTTCCGATTGCTTTATTATATTCAATGATCTGAACTCCAGCTTCGTCTATTGTTTACACTAAATGGAGCAAAAGATCCGTCAAATGCATTTGGATTGTATGACACCATTCCCGTTCTTACATTGCTTGCTACTTTCTCTACTCACCGGGAATTTTTGCTGATCAACGCCTTTATAAAAAGAAATTGAAATCACAGTTGTAATGGTAATAGCGGTCTGTCAAAATTGAATCGTACTGCAGTTTTATCAGTTCAGTTTTGAGACATGATGGGGCATCCTTTGGGTGCACCAAAAGAGGCATCATAAAAACTTTTGAGTACAGCCGGCCGCGGTGGCCGAGGGGACTAAGGCGCTTCAGTCACGGTCTGCACGGCCACTACTGGCGGGGGTTCGAATCCCCCCTCGGGCATGGATATTTGTGCCGTCCTAGTTCGTAAGTAGTTCATAAGTAGATTGTAAGTTTAGGGACTGATGACACCGTAGTTAAGTCCCATAGACTATACAAACATTTGAACATTTTTTTGAATACAGGTTTAGTTATTTTATTTCTTCAAACCGATTTTCAAAGTTTTTATGAAATGAATGTAACTCTTTCTTGTACTCCCTGATGTGAACATAAGTACTTAATTTACAGAATATTGCGACGGGAAAATGTTCCAAATTTCCTTCTTGAAACTGACTTTTAGAAAGCAAAACCTGCAATTCCGAACTTCCAATACAGTCATATGTAGTACCGATTGATTTATTCTACCCTGCAATGATTTATTTAAGTCATGTAAATAAACCGTGATGTTCTTCTTCAAAGCGAGGTCAGCAATCCAAATGTTCAAATGTTTGTAATCCTACGGGACAAAAGTTCTATCGTCATCGGTCCCTAGAGTTACAAAGAACTTAAGCTAACTTATACTAAGGACAACACAGACAAGTACGCCCGATGGAGGACTCGAATCTTCGAAGCGAGTGGTCGCGCGATCCAAATAAGTACAATTTTTTTAAAAGGTATATTTTGTTTTTCTTTTAGAACAAAACAAGACTTACCCCTTCAGATTGTGGCAATTGTGGTTTTACTTTAGCTCAAATGTTTGCAAATCTAAGGGACTTGAATACGGTGGTCATTAGTCCCTGAGTTTACAAACTACTTACACTAACTTTAAGTAACTTATGCTAAGGACAACACAAACACCCAGGCCCGAGGGAGGACTCGAACCCCCGACGGCGAACGGCCGGGCGCACGGCAGCTGGGCGCCTTAGTGCGCACGACTGTTCTGCCGCGGCTTTTAATTTAATAATCAGTTTCCTTCTGCCTGGTCCGACAATCCCTTCGTGTGTTACGGAACGTTTATTTTCGTAGTGACGGCGCGTTGTCGGTACTTTAAATTTACTATAGAGTAGCATATTAAGCATTGTGATTTCTCGTCAGGCTTAAAGAAACTTCCCATTGAACAATAAAAGTGCCACGCACAAATCCGAACCTTTTGTGCTCTTGATCTACATCTACATATGTACTCTGCAAATCACATTCAAGTGCCTGGTAGAGGGTTCATTAACCACGCCGGCCGCGGTGGCCGCGGGGACTGAGGCGCTCCAGTCACGGTCTGCACGGCCACTGCGGTCGGGGGTTCGAATCCCCCCTCGGGCATGGATATTTGTGCCGTTCTTAGTATAAGGTAGTTCGTAAGCAGTTTGTAAGTTTAGGGACTGATGACCCCCTAGTTAAGTCCCATAAGCTTAACAAACATTTGAACATTTTCATTAACCACTTTCAAAACTTTTCTCTACCGTTCCATTCTCTAATAGCGCGCGCGAAGAAAGAACACCTAAATCGTTCCGTTTTCGATCTGATTTCTCTTATTTTATTGGGATGGTCAAGTCTCCCTAAGTAGGTGGGTGCTAGCAAAATATTTTCACATTCAGAACTAAAAGTCGATGATTGAAACTTCGCAAATAGATCACGTCCCAATGAATAACGTCTGTCTTCTAATGATTTCCACCCCAATTCGTGCAACATTTCCGTGACGCTTTCCCCCCCGTAACGTGATAAAACAAAACGAGCTGCCCTTCTCTGAACCTTCTCAATTTCTTCCGTCAGTCCCACCTGGTGAGGGTCCCAGAAGGGGCAACAGTACTCCAGGAGAGGACGCACAAGTGTGATGTAGGCAGTCTCTTTGGTGGAGCTGGTGCATCTTCGAAGCGTTCTGCCGATGAAACGTAACATTTGGTTCGCCTTCCCCACAATATTCTCTATGTGTTCTCTCCAGTCAAAGTTGTTCGTAATTGTAACTCCTAGGTATTTTGTAGAATCTACGACCTTAAGGTTTGACTGATTTATCGCGTAATTGAAGTTCACAAGATAGATTAACAATATCCAGTTTGATAAGATTTAGAACGGATATTCAGCACACGCGGTAGCACGACGCGAGACAGGGCGCGCAAGCACCGAGTGCTCGAGTCGGAGTGGTCTGGTGTAAGTTGTACTCCTGTCTAAATACCAACACACATAAGTCATTGTAGACCTTAAGACATGAGAAACACTAACTGTCATCAGGCCAAAACAAGACTAAGCCCGGAAAAGTTTACTATAGGTTTTCCAGTCGGTACATTCAAAACAAATGACTGTAACAAAATGGGCTATCTATTACCTCAAATATTAAAGAATACCCCAAAACCTCAACAAAAGCTGTGTGTAAACATTTTTGCTGTTTCACTGTTGACACATTAATGCGAAACCTCACTTACGCTATTTTCGACATCTGATGAATTTGTTTTTGCGTATGTAGGGTCTCCAACACTGTCATTAAAATGGAATGGATCATTAGTGTCTTTAACATCCCGCCAAACATCCATCTGTTTACTCGATTACAGTCTGTCATCTCTGTCACGTTGACCCTCTTCAACTGTTACCGTACGTTTGTGCGATTGCCACGGAGTTCGCAAATTAAAAAAAGCCATAGATCAGAGGCCAAAACGTCTAACTTTAAATCATGTTTATAATAATGGAAAGTCCAGGTTGGAATAAATAATATAGTGAGGACAGTTACAACTCACCGCAAAGACGTGGCGACGAGATGCGACAGGCACATACAAAAGACACACACATACAACACATTCAGCTATCGGCCATGGCCTTCCTCAGAAATAGAGCACTCACGCAATCACACAGGCACACAACACAGTCATACAACCATCACCTCCGACTGCCACACTTCGAATCACACTCTGCAGCGAATCGGGGACGGGACGGGAGGGGAGGGGGAGGGGATAGAAAGGTTACGTCACGGTGGTGGGGATGGGTTAGATGGGAATAACGAGATGCAGCTTAGGAATGGAATGGAAATATATATATATATATATATATAAAAATTCATGCACACTGCAAGTGCACAAGACCACATACACACACATACGCACGCACGCACGCACGCACGCACACACACACACACACACACACACACACACACACACACATACATACATACATACATATACACACACATGATCACACATTCACACACCACTCAAATCAGGCGAGGTTTGGGATACAGAGGTAGGAACTGTAAGGTATGGAAAAATATATATATAGGGAAATTATCGTAGGTTGAGGCCTGGTTGATTTCGGGATCGGAGAATGTATTGTAGGGATAACTCCCATCTGTGCAGTTCAGAAAAGCTGGTGGTGGATGGGAGGATCCAGATGGCCCGGGTTGTGAAGCAGCCATTGAAATCAAGCATGTGCTCCGCTGCATGCTGTGCCACAGGGTGGTCCACCTTGTTTTTGGCCACAGTTTGGCGGTGGCCATTCATCCTAATGGACAGCTGGTTGGTGGTCATGCCAATATAGAAAGCTGTACAGTGCTTGCAGCACAGTTGGTAAATTACGTGGCTGCTTTCACAAGTGGCCCGGCCTCTGATGGGGTAGGATAAGCCTGTGACAGGACTGGAATAGGAAGTGCTGGGTGGGTGGATTGGACAGGTCTTGCAGCGGGGTCTTCCACAAGGATATGATCCCTGTGGCAGTGAGCTGGGTTTCGGGGTGGCATAAGGATGAACTAGGATGTTGTGAAGGTTGGGAGGGCGACGGAACACCACTTTAGGAGGGGTGGGAAGGATCTTGGGCAGGATGTCTCTCATTTCAGGGCATGAGGATAGAAAATCAAAACCTTGGCGAAGGATGGAATTTAGTTGTTCGAGACCAGGGTAGTACTGGGTGACAAGGGGAGCGCTCTTTTGTGGATGGTTACTAGTGTTAGGAAGAGGATTTGGGGTGTGTGAGGATATGGCACGGGAGATTTGTTTGCGGACTAGGTCTGTCGGGTAGTTTCTGTTTGTGAAGGCCTTTGTGAGACCTTCAGCATATTCAGAAAGGGAATTCTTGTCACTGCAGATATACCTTCTCTCCCTCCGTAAGATATTACTATTGTGTAACCAAAACTACCTACATCCCATCTCCCAGATCGAATCCTTTGCTCTCCAGAAACTGGAGGAGCATTCCAAACACCACCTCCACAAACTATCCAGCCTGCTGACATCATATTGCCGCCTTGGAGCACCCATATCCAATCCCTATCCGAACCACAGTGTTCCTCCTCATGAGCCCCTCATAGGTCCCAGACCATGTTTAGCTGACCTCTTGAACCTACCTCATCCCTCCAAACTCCCTACCACCACTCCACAACATCCAATACCAAAACAACCCCAGAACACTGTGGTCAACCTATCCACAAAAAACCTAAACCCCACTGAAGTTTCCGTTCTATCCAAAGGTCTTACCTTTAGTCCTACACCCCAGTTTAATCATGTTGCTCTTGTCAAAGACCTACTCTCCTTTTCCCGATCCCTACGATGGAAACACTACTTTGCCACCAATCCCTCTGACCGCAATGTACCTAATCCCAATATTGAACCCTGCCTGACCCAATTCATACCACCATCCAACAAAGATCCCCCTGCACTCCCACCTAACCACCCTCTGGTTACCCTCCAAGAGTTTCTCACCTCCAACTTGTCCTCACCATCCTTTCCCAAGTCCCTTCCCAAGAACTCAAACCTTTCAGCAGAAGAAAGAAGAGCCATCCAAAACCTCAAAACTAATCCTGACATCATCATCCTCCCTGCTGATAAAGGTTCCACCACTGTAGTTATGGATCACAGTGACTACCTGGCAGAAGGGCTCCGCCAACTATCTGACTCCTCCACCTACAAGTTGTGCCAGATTGACCCCATCCCCAAAGTCCAACAAGATCTCCAATCCCTACTAAAATCCTATGGCCCCTCCCAGAAACTCTCCCCTGAATCCATCTCCCTCCTCACCCCAGCAGCACCCCGCACACCCACCTTTTACATGCTCCCCAAAATCCACAAACCTAATAATCCTGGACGCCCTATTGTGGCTGGTTACTGTGCGCCTACCGAACGAATTTCAGCCCTAGTTGACCAACACCTCCAACCTATTGTCCAAAATCTACCTTCCCACATCAAGGATACCAACCACTTCCTTCACCGACTCTCCACCATTCCCACCCCTTTGCCTCCTGGATCTTTACTTGTCACAGTGGATGCCACCTCCCTATACACCAACATCCCACATGCCCATGGCCTTGCCGCTCTGGAACACTACCTCTCCCAACGTCCCACTGAACGCAAGCCTGATACCTCATTCCTCATAACCCTTACCAATTTCATCCTACTTAACAACTACTTTTCCTTTGAGGGGAAAGTTTACCATCAAATCCAAGGCACAGCCATGGGCACCCGCATGGCACCCTCCTATGCCAACCTGTTCATGGGCCGTCTGGAGGAATCCTTCCTAGCATCCCAAAACCTCAAGCCTCTGGCCTGGTTCCGGTTCATTGATGATATTTTCATGATCTGGACTCACGGCCAGGACACCCTATCCTCCTTTCTTCAGAACCTCAATTCCTTCTCTCCCATCCACTTCACCTGGTCTTCCTCAACCAACCATGCCACATTCCTGGATGTCAACCTCCACCTCACTGATGGCTCCATCCACACTTCCGTCCATATTAAACCTACCAACCACCAACAGTACCTACATTTTGACAGTTGCCATCCCTTCCACGGCAAAAAATCCCTCCCTTACAGCCTGGCCACCCGTGGACGGCATATCTGCAGTGACAAGAATTCCCTTTCTGAATATGCTGAAGGTCTCACAAAGGCCTTCACAAACAGAAACTACCCGACAGACCTAGTCCGCAAACAAATCTCCCGTGCCATATCCTCACACACCCCAAATCCTCTTCCTAACACTAGTAACCATCCACAAAAGAGCGCTCCCCTTGTCACCCAGTACTACCCTGGTCTCGAACAACTAAATTCCATCCTTCGCCAAGGTTTTGATTTTCTATCCTCATGCCCTGAAATGAGAGACATCCTGCCCAAGATCCTTCCCACCCCTCCTAAAGTGGTGTTCCGTCGCCCTCCCAACCTTCACAACATCCTAGTTCATCCTTATGCCACCCCGAAACCCAGCTCACTGCCACAGGGATCATATCCTTGTGGAAGACCCCGCTGCAAGACCTGTCCAATCCACCCACCCAGCACTTCCTATTCCAGTCCTGTCAAAGGCTTATCCTACCCCATCAGAGGCCGGGCCACTTGTGAAAGCAGCCACGTAATTTACCAACTGTGCTGCAAGCACTGTACAGCTTTCTATATTGGCATGACCACCAACCAGCTGTCCATTAGGATGAATGGCCACCGCCAAACTGTGGCCAAAAACAAGGTGGACCACCCTGTGGCACAGCATGCAGCGGAGCACATGCTTGATTTCAATGGCTGCTTCACAACCCGGGCCATCTGGATCCTCCCATCCACCACCAGCTTTTCTGAACTGCACAGATGGGAGTTATCCCTACAATACATTCTCCGATCCCGAAATCAACCAGGCCTCAACCTACGATAATTTCCCTATATATATATTTTTCCATACCTTACAGTTCCTACCTCTGTATCCCAAACCTCGCCTGATTTGAGTGGTGTGTGAATGTGTGATCATGTGTGTGTATATGTATGTATGTATGTGTGTGTGTGTGTGTGTGTGTGTGTGTGTGTGTGTGCGTGCGTGCGTGCGTGCGTGCGTATGTGTGTGTATGTGGTCTTGTGCACTTGCAGTGTGCATGAATTTTTATATATATATATATATTTCCATTCCATTCCTAAGCTGCATCTCGTTATTCCCATCTAACCCATCCCCACCACCGTGACGTAACCTTTCTATCCCCTCCCCCTCCCCTCCCGTCCCGTCCCCGATTCGCTGCAGAGTGTGATTCGAAGTGTGGCAGTCGGAGGTGATGGTTGTATGACTGTGTTGTGTGCCTGTGTGATTGCGTGAGTGCTCTATTTCTGAGGAAGGCCATGGCCGATAGCTGAATGTGTTGTATGTGTGTGTCTTTTGTATGTGCCTGTCGCATCTCGTCGCCACGTCTTTGCGGTGAGTTGTAACTGTCCTCACTATATTATTTAAATCATGTTTGTTGGAATATGATTAAATCAGCGGCGTATCTACTGGGCGGCAAACCTGGGTACCTGCCCCAGGCGCCAATCTCAGAGGGGGGCGCCGCAATATTCATAAAGCGTCCACGTTTGGCTTCTAGTGAATACTTTTTGTTAATTCTAATCAGTGAGCCTGTATCTGCTCATCGCTAACCAGTGTGTTGCTTGATGCCTGCCCACGCTACCAGCTGTTGCCTCGCTTCTGCCCGCCAGTTACCACGGGCGCCCGCCTGGTCTCCAGCTGCTCAGCCAGGGGAATATTAATGAAAGCACAGAATTGTCTTCTCTTCTTCCCGCCATGTTTACAGCTCGAAATATCGCTGGCGACTAATCGCTCGGGAGACCGGCAAGCGGTGCTTAAAGCAATATATCGCTTACGATATATATCGCGCAATCTAGAAAAATTCGACTATTGTCGCCGACAAAAGGGCACGTGTCTACATGAGCTGAGCCGAATAAACCCGAAGGCGCCGTCACACTAAGGCGATATATCGTAAGCGATTTATCGTAGGCGATATACGATACGCGACAAGCATGGACATATACGTGAAATCTAGAAGGAGGCGATAAAAAGGGTTCTCACTAGGGCGATTGCGCGATATATCGTAAGCGATATATCGCTTTACGCACCGCTTGCCGGTCTCCTGAGCGATTAGTCGCGAGCGATTTTTCGAGCTGTACAAATGGCGGGAAGAAGAGAAGACAATTCTGTGCTTTCTTTCATTAATTTAAAGTCATCACTGCCTCTGGAACTATTCCATTGGCACTTACAGTAAGGCAGATGTGACGAGTGCCGCATGGAGGGAAATTGCAGCAGAAATGAAATGCACAGGCATGTGTATTGTTTATTTTATTATTATGTAGAAGACAATGAAGTAATCAGACTGTTATAATATTAACTTACAATGTAAATATTTAGAACTCTGAAACACGAAATAAATGTCTCAATTACAATTCAGAAACTGAATTTCGATTCATGTTGAGACAGCTCTCGAGAAACAACAGCCGAGCTATGGTGGATGTTGGTTACATTGTAGGGATGTAACCAGTGTTTCCTTTTTCTTCTCATCCTACGCCTGAACCAGTAAGCCACAACAACGTCTTCCTCACTTGAGCTCATATCTGTAGCTAAAGCAGTAAAAACTGTGTTCCCACTACATTTTTACCGGCCATGTCGCGCCGATTTATCACCTGCTGTTGTGAACCTTGCTAGCAACATATTGTGGCGATATATCGCTTACGATAAATCGCTTACGATATATCGCCGTAGTGTGAACAGCGCCTAACGGTTACACGTCAGGCGACGACCACTGTTTACTTATGTGGTTAATCGGTTGTGCGAATAATCAGCGTTATTAAAAGTACCAGCGAAATCTATACATTGAAACGACCATATAGGAAACTAACAATTGCCAATAATAACAGGTAAGGAGGATTACATATATTTTTCGCGTAATAGTCCAATCAGATATTCCACAAATGACAAGAAACTTAATATCGAAATGCAAATTATTGTATGCTTTCGCAATGTTATGAAAATAATAAGTATTCACCTACACCAGAGAGTGTTCTCATGTTGTTTCAGTTGTGTAATAGACAGCGTTACGGTTCTCTGAGGCAGAATGCGCGAGGTAATGGCGTCATGTCGTGCCATAGCTTTTTTTTTTTTTTTTTTTTTTTTTTTTTTTTACCTTTCTTATGAGTGAGTATAATACAATCATGTTCTACATTATTCCACGTTATTTATTTTTCGGTCAGAGTTTTCAAAGAGTATAGATAACCTGGTAATGCAGTTCTATCGGGCTGTTCATAAAGTTGCTTGTTACAGAAGTTCCAGTTGTTTTTTCCTATATCTTCTCGGTTTGACAAAACAATTGCCTTAGAATCGCAACAAAACCACATACAGTAGTTAAACAGGATGCTTGGCTATTATACAAGAACCTCGTTTATTCAGTCCCCATTTATCCCAATTGATTTTTTTCGCAAAAATGTGTCATATAAAATTATTATTGGCCCAAAGGGGGGAATCCTGCGTTCGATTCCTGGTCCGGCACAAATTTTCACTGGTCACGGTTGATTTATTTCAATGTCCTTTGCAAAAAAATTTTAATTATTCCAAATATTTACTGAGATGTATGGTAACAGCCGTAATATACTTTAAAATGCATATTGCCAACCATCTGCTGTTTATTATAACTTGACCGGTTTTGGTTATCAACCATCATCAGAAAAGTAAATTTAACAAACTGATTACGTTGGTACATTGTCTGTCACTTTATCCATGTCAATCAATAAAAGATACGTAGAATGTCACTTGCCATTAGGTTTTAATGATAAATTCATTTTAAATTTATATGATAAATTTATTTTACCATCAAGACCTGACGTCAAGTAACATTTTACGTATCAAATGTTCAAATATTTGTAAAACTTATTGGGCTTAACTAAGGGGTCATCAGTCCCTAAACTTACAAACTACTTATGAACTACCTTATACTAAATACAACACAAACATACTAATTTAGTGCCCTTTAAACCCCCAACAATAACAAAAACAAAACGAACATCCCTGCCCGAGGGAGGATTCGAACCTCCGACGCGGGAGGCCGCGCGATCCGCAACGTGGCGCTTCATACCGCTCGGCTAATCCCGCGAGGTTTTTACATATCTCTTATTCATTGACATGGATAAGGTGACAGACAATGTACCAACGTAATCAGTTTGTTTAATTTAATTTTGTGATGATGGTTCATAACCGAAACCGGTGAAGTTATAATAAACAGCTGATGGTTGGCAATATGCGTTTTTAATAGTTATTTATGTCCAACCTTTCCCCTTTTCTTCTCTCCTCAGAAGGTATATTAGCAGGCTCCGAACCCAAGTGTGATGTCTGTTCTTTCAAATGAACAGACATCACACCAATATATGTATATAGACTATAGAGTCTATATACAGCCAGCCTGCATATCGCTGCTCCTCAGTGCAACACGTGTGATGTTAATGTTTTTGTATGTGACGCGCTTTTGCTGAGTTTAATTATGAAACAGCACGATTTTATTTAATAATTTTAATTATGTATGGTGGGCTGATGCTAAATGAGATGCGGAGAAGAAAATAAAGGCTGAAGACGACAAGTTAGAATTGTCAAAACCGGTCAGATAAAGATTTGCAAACAGCGATCTTGGCATATTTTCAGAACATATAGCAATTTAGAGCTGAATAATGTCAAACATATACAACATTTCTTTTAGAAGTAATGATAATAATAAAATGCAATTACAATGAAAAAGTATTTGTATGGTAGTTACCACTGCGTTGAAAATTCATTTGTTTTGGAGTGGGGGCGGGGAATTAACGATAACATTTAGCGGATTTTTTTATTTTAGTCTAACGTATTGATATCTATACTTCTGGGATGTTGAATTTCAGCTGTCTAAGCGTGGATGCAACAGCTGCTCAAATTTCGTTTCTTGTCAAACTTAAACATGGACGCATGTATGTAACTAAAATAAGAAAATACGTTTCAATCCCGTTTCCATAGCAGCTTGTTATATCGCATATTCACATTAAGTTCAAAACAAGAAGTAAAGCAGCAATTCTTTGTGACGTACAAACTGATGGAATTTCGTTTGTCAAATCACAGCATGACGGGCAAAGTAGAATTATCTGCAAAACATGTGAATGTGCAGGCACGCTACAGTTCTATGCTCCGAGACCAATGTTATTCGTCCAGGTTGTATAGATCGCTGGTTTAACGGAAGAAATTTTTCTTTAGTGACACCGTTCTCTGGAAAGCTGGACTGTGGGGTGGGGGGTGGAGGAACCTCCACTATGAGTTATTGCCCCGGTTCGGAAAAATCGTAGATCCGGGGCTGGATGAAATAGTATTATTATTGATGCTTCACTCCCTAAGGAAAACACTTAACTTACTATTGACGATTCACAGGTAACTCCGTGTGCACAGCCTTTTTCACATAATTCCACTTTTTCACAATGAAAACGATTGTCTTCTTGTCTTGCAATAAACATTTTATCTTTGTTCCTTTTTTTTTTTCCTTTTTTAGCGCCACTCTAATACATGATAAAGCAACACCAGTAAACGAAGACGCTATCTCTGCAATTTGCGCATAGGTATTGACGGATGTTTTCTTATGAAACCTATTCGAATTTTTACACCTTTTTCAGTTTTTCTTACCTACATATGAATATCATTCTACAATACTTTAAGAATAGGCTACTAGGTTCCTATGACTTCCGTGTCTTTTGTTACCGTGGCGTGGTGGCAACATACTGAACTCGCATTCGGGAGGACTGTGGTTCATAACCACATCCGGTCAACCAGTTATACGTTTTCCGTGATTTCCCTACATTACTCCAGGAAAATGCCTGGATGGTTCTTTTGAAAGAGCACACCCGATTCCATTCCTCATCCCTGTCCAAAACTCCGAGCGTAAGCTCCATCTTTAAAGACCACAACTTTTACGATATCGTATTATGCAATAAATGGTCTTAAAAAACATTTCCGGAGAATTTTAGCATCAAATGGCTTTGGCCGATTGTTCTGTGAGTTCTGAATTTGACTTGTCATGAATAAAAAATTAAGAAATGTGGTCTCCTAGTTCTTTGCATTGTTCAATATACCAAGTTTTACGGCTTTGCCACCAGTCTTTCGCTTTACAAGCATTCGAAATTGAAATGTTTGTATAGCTTAATGGGATTTACTACGGGGTCATCAGTCCCTAAACTTACAAACTACTTACGAATTAGCTAACACTAAGGACGGAACAAATATCCATGGCCGAGGGGGGATTAGAACCCCTGACCGTAGTGGCCGTGAGTGACGCGCCGCAGTCCCCTCGACCACCGCGGCCGGCTACAAGCATTCGCATTACCAATAAGTGGTTTCCGATTTTTCTGAACAATTTCCCTACGTTCGACATCAAGGACTCACAACTAAGCAGAACTCTATTCAGACGCAACTGAACTTGAAACCTATTGAAGAAACTGCACTAGCGGTACCTTTCGTATTCAAATACAGTAACCAAACTGCAGGCCTAGCTAACATTAATTTAATCGTGAATTTATCGTGGTGAACCCATATTTTGTCCAGTCCCTGTAACTGCACTGCGTCCGACAACCAACCGCTGAGCGGTCATTTGTTTATCCGAGGCTACTGCCACAGTATGCGATTTTTCCCCTCTGTAAGAGTCGCTGCTATAATAAATTGCCTTAGGGTGCCACACTTCGAGGGAGTATGTCTGCGGCGGATGAATTCTCGGCGTCAAAACTGGATGCTGCACTAGCGACAAAAGTCGTTGTCTTCTGTAAATGTGCAGCAGACAGTCACGAGCGACAACCGGCGTGATGTTCTATCACTCAAAACTTTAATAATAGGCTGCAGTAGCTTCATAATGTAGTTCGTAGTTGCAGTAGGCGTAACCGTGAACGAAAATAGTGAACCCATTCAATTATTATGAACGGTCCAATTTAAATAAAATTTATGTTGTTATACAAGAAAATTAAGGGAGAGGAAAACTTAATTGTTATGGGAGACTGGGATTCAGTAGTAGGACAAGGAAGGGAAGGGAAGATAGTAGGTGAATATGGTCTGGGCAAAAGGAATGAAAGAGGAAGCAGCTTGGTAGAGTTTTGCACAGAACATAATTTAGTTATAACAAACACCTGGTTCAAGAATCACAAAAGAAGGTTGTATACATGGAAGAGACCAGGAGACACCGGAAGGTATCAGATAGATTTTATAATGGTAAGACATAGATTCCGGAACCAGGTTATAAACTGCAAGACGTACCCAGGGGCAGATATAGACTCTGACCATAACTTGTTAGTCATGAACTGTAGGCTGAAACTGAAAAAATTGCAGAAAGGTAGGAAAATAAGGAGATGGGACTTAGATAAATTGAAGGAAAGTGAAGTTCTGGAGAATTTCAGAGGGAGATTTAGGCAACAATTGACAGAAACAGGCGAAAATAAAACAGTAGAGGAGGAATGGGTAAAACTGAGAGATGAAATAGTGAAGGTAGCAGAGGGCAAAATAGGTAGGAAGGTAAGACCTACAAAAAATCCTTGGATATCACAGGAGATACTAAATTTAATCGATGATAGGAGAAAATATAAAAATGCAGTAAATGAAACAGGCAAAATGGAGTACAGACGACTAAGAAAATAGATTGACAGGAAGTGCAAAATGGCTAAGCAGGAGTGGCTAGAAGGCAAATGCAAGGACGTAGAAGAATGTATAAATAGGGGAAAAAGAGATACAGCCTACAGGAAAATAAAAGAAACATTTGGAGATAAGAAAAACAGCTCTATGAATATCAAGGACACTGATGGGAAACCAGTTTTCAGCAAGGAAGGGAAAGCTGAAAGGTGGAAAGAGTATATACAGGGGCTCTACAAAGGAAATGAACTTCGAGACAATATTGTAGGAAGGAAAGAAGATGTAGATGAAGATGAAATAGGTGATACTGTACTGAGATAAGAATTTGACAGAGCCCTGAAAGACCTAAGTCGAAACAAGGCCCCTGGAGTAGATGATATTCCCTCAGAGCTACTGAAGTCCCTGGGAGAACCAGCCATGACAAACCTGTTTCACCTGGTGTGTAAGATGTATGAGACAGGCGAAGTACCCTCAGACTTTAAGAAAAATGTTATAATCCCCATTCCAAAGAAAGCAGGTGCAGACAGGTGTGAAAACTACAGAACCATCAGTTTAATAAGTCATGGTTGCAAAATATTAACACGAATTATATACAGAAGGATGGAAAAGTTGGTAGAAGCCGACCGCGGGGAAAATCAGTTTGGGTTCAGGAGAAATGTAGGAACACGGGAGGCAATACTCACTTTACGGCTTATCCTAGAAGATAGATTAAGAAAAGGCAAACCTATATTTCTAGCTTTTGTAGATCTGGAGAAAGCATTTGACAATGTTGACTGGAATACACTCTTTCAAATTCTGAAGTCAGCAGGGGTAAAATATAGGGAAAGGAGAGTTATTTATAACTTGTACAAAAGCCTGACCGCAGTTATTAGACTCGAAGGGCATGAAAGGGAAGCATCAGTTAGGAAGGGAGTAAGACAAGGTTGTAGCCTTTCTCCGATGTTATTCAATTTGTACATCGTGCAGGCGGTGAAGGAAAGCAAGGAAAAATTTGGAATAGGTATTAAAGTACAGGGGGAAGAAATAAAAACATTGCGTTTTGCTGATGACATTGTAATTTTGTCAGAGACAGCAAAGGACCTGGGAGAGCAGTTGAATGGAATGGACAGTGTGTTGAAGAGAGCATATAAAATGAAAATTAACAAGAGCAAAACAAAAATAATGGATTGCGGTCTTAGAAAATCGGGCGATGCTGAAGGAATTAGATTAGGTAACGAAACAATGAAGGTGGTAGATGAGTTTTGTTACTTGGGTAGTAAAATAACATGTGATGGTCGCAGTACAGAGGATATAAAATGCAGAATGGCAATGGGAAGAAAAGCATTTTTGAAAAAGAGAAATTTGCTAACATCGAATATTAATTTAAGTGTAAGGAAGTCTTTTCTGAAGGCATTTGTGTGGAGTGTTGCCTTGTACGGGAGTGAAACATGGACGATAAGGAATGCGGACAGGAAGAGAATAGAGGCTTTTGAAATGTGGTGTTACAGAAGAATGCTGAAGATTAGGTGGGTAGATCGCATAACCAATGAAGAAGTACTGAACAGAATTGGTGAGAAAAGGAATTTTTGGCATACCCTGGCTAAAAGAAGGGATCGCTTGGTAGGACACATTCTTAGACATCGGGGAATCGTAAATTTAGCATTGGAGGGAAGTGTGTGGGGGAAAAATCGCAGAGGGAGACCAAGAGACGCGTATAGTGAGCAGATTCAAGTGGATGTGGGTTGCCGTTCTTATGAGGAGATGAAAAGGCTTGCTCAGGATAGAGTAGGTTGGAGAGCTGCATCAAACCAGTCTCCGGACTCAAGACCATAACAACAACAACAAGAAACGTAGTAGTTACCCAGAGAAATTCTCCAACTATTACCGCATGCCTGTAGCATATTTGACTTACTGCTGTAGAATATTAAAACTAAAACTAAGTTACGTGACTCTGTTGGTACTGAAGAATAGTTTAGAGTAATATTGAGGAAAGTTTTTTTTAAATTAAATATAGTAAGTAATTTATCAACATGAACATATACTTAACATTAATATAAACTACGTTGCAATACAAAATTTTACTTTACAACTTTATGTCAACTTTCTTGTAATATTCTTAGAATGACAAAATTGAGTCTTCTTCCACCACTCTAGTTACTGTTGAAAAGTAAGAGTGTCTGCGTGTGCGTGTCGATACAGACATAGCCGCGCCGTGTAAGGCGTCATGTTACGAACTGTGCATGTTACATTTTGTGCATGCATTGATAACGAGCCGGCCACGGTGGCGAAGGGACTGAGGCGCTCCAGTCATGGTCTGCACGGCAACTACGGTCAGGGGTTCGAATCCCCCCTCGGGCATGGATATTTGTGACGTCCTTAGTATTAGTTAGTTCATAAATAGTTTGTACGTTTAGGGACTGATGACCCCGTAGTTAAGTCCCATAAGCTATACAAACATTTGAAACATTTTTTGATGACGAGTTCCACTTCTCAGCCCCAACAACATGGTCACACACCTTCCTCCATACTTCTGTCTTCAACAGACGATGTTTATAACCTTGATGTTGTGGAGACAGCGATATTTCTCCACCTCAGTTATGATCCGTTCACTGTCCAGAAGTTCGTTTACAGCATTGGCACACATATACGAAACAGAACCGAGTACAGCACGTCGTGCCCGATGCGCGACTGGCGATGAAAACAGTCTAGTGTGTCAGGCACGCCGACGATTATTGCCGCAACAAAAAGCAGTCCCAGCCCATTCGACAGCGACAGTGGCGCGCGTAAAATACACGCAGCGACAATTACGGCCAAATGTGCCACCCTCCGTTCCCAACAATAAGTTTGATTTCCGGGGCAACAAAAATCGTTGATCTACGGCGGAGACTAGAGCTGTGAGAGTAACGAAAAGAAGTGTATCCATATGTATCCGTTACAAAAAGAAACGGTACACGTTACGAACGTATCGTTACTAGCTATTCTCGTTGCCAGTGTCACCTAGCGCAACCTGTTCGCGCCCCCAATACGCCACTCTAATACTGAAAAAATTGTCAATCAGACTAGATAATACTGTAATAGGAAATCTTTGGTGAGCCTTTTATCTTGTCCTGTGGTGCACTCAGGCGAGATATTTCAACTTGAAACGCTTCTACTACTACTTGTCAAACATTTCAATCCAAATCTGCTAGACCCATCCCTCGAACTTCATTTTAAGTTCCGGTCCCACATTCTACGGGAGTTGGAACATAAATAGTGGCAACTATTTATTCACAAAACCGATATAAAACCATCACATGTTTGCATCTGTTACTGTCCTTCAAAGTAGTCACCAGCGTTTTATAGAACCCGTTGCCAACGACGTGGAAGGCGTAGTATACCGTTAGCGGAGCCTGTTCTGTTGATGGTGCGAATGGAGCGGTCTACTGCCTGTCGAATCTCTGGAACAGTTCTGAAGCGAATGCTACGAAGTGGTTCCTTCATCTTCGGAATCAAATCAAAGTCATAATACTACGCCTTCCACATCGCTGGCAACTGGTTCTACACAACGCTGGTGACTACAGTAACAGGTGCAAACATGTAACGCTTTATAATCGGTTGTGAATAAACAGTTGTCACTATTTAAGTTCCATCCCTCACCACTTAGAGGTTTGGCCGTAGTTCTCAAAATGTAATATCAGAATCAATATTTCGTGACGAATGTCAGTGTGACCGATCATTGTTATAGCAGTGGGACTGTTGCACTGTATTCTATGACATTAACAATTAAGATAGTGCCGTCATGAATGCTTTGCTGCGATGCACGCGGCCGTTCGTCGTCGGGAGGTTTCGAGTCCTCCCTCGGGCATGGGTGTTCGTGTTGTCTTTAGCATAAGTTACTTTAAGTAGTTTCTAAGTCTAGGGACTGATGACCCTTCGATTTACAAACATATGAACAATACTTTTTACAAAACGTTTTTATACTCGACTAGAACAAATCCCAAATAAATAAACATTAAACCGAAACTTTTAGAAGTAAAAATTAGTAATAATAATAAAAGTTTGTGCATTAAAAGCGGACGTCAGATCATGGAGGATAATCTGCAAATACAGGCCAAGAAGTGCAATCTAAAATATCTAATAACAAATATAACCATCGAAATTTGTAGAGCTACTAATACGCGCTTAAAATAAGCCACGGACATCTATATAAATTACTCACCTCACGATAAGTTTTATCACAGAATATAAGCAATCTCCGTATTGGTTTTCGTTACAGAGTTCGTATCGATACGATAGATACGGGTAACAAAATGTACACCATTGACTACGTACAGACGAGGACTTTTGGCTCCCGGTGCGAAGTCTATTAAGGTAAACTTAAAAATCGGTTTTATGCTTCTCACATCTTTACCGAGTATGTTCCAACTGTAATTTCTTGTTACCCGATCATCTGTAGGGGGACAAGGAAATCAAAAAAATATTCCAGAAAAATAGAAACGCCCCGCAATAACAACTTACAGTGTCACACCACGGAGAGCGCATTGTAAGCTTTGTTTACCATTTATACTGTCTTATTAACACAAAATAAGCCCATGTACCATTATAACCGTTTGTAATTCCGCCTTGTAATTTTGTGTAAATTCTGTCACATAGATAATCTGAAGATGCCCTGCTAAAGGGCGAAACGCGTCATTAACTAATAAAAAATTTGCAATCAAGACGGTTTGAAGGAGTATTTTATTCTAACTGATTGCTGTACACCATGGATTGGAAATCATTTAATTTAGAAACTGTCCTAAAGCCTACTAGCTAGTTCGAAACGCCGTCTGCGCTCACGAAATGCTAGTAGTTCCGCGTTTACGTCGCTCGATGGCGCGCAACGTGATCTGTTGACTACTAGCGCGATCATCGAGTAAACTGGGCTTAAAGGCTAGTCTACACGACGACACCAGGTTGCGACACTCGTTTCATGAAATGAGTTGCGCGCAACTGGTTTCCTGTATGTCTGTAGACACGGCGCCAGTACTATACACTTCAGTTTAGTTGTTTTGTGAGTACTGTAGTCAATGAAACTTTTGGTATCTGTAAGAGTTGTGGCGGAGCTATTGCTTCTCAAAAGAATAAGGAACGTGTTTGGGTTCGTGACTGGATTAAAAAAAGACGTCAGATCGGTTGCTTATCGACCTTGCTCAAAGAAATTGTGATCGAAGACCCTATATTTTAATCAACTCAGAATGTCGCCAGATCAGTTTACGTTCCTTTTAAACAGAGTTAGTAATACAATAAACAAACAAGATACGGTTATGCGTGAAGCATTGTTACCAGAACTGAAATTGCAAATTGCATTACATTTCTTGTCAAATACGGTAGATATTTGTTCCTACAGTACCTGTTCCGTCTTCCCAAATCCACAATTGCCATATTTCGTTTCTATATGTATTTGGAATTGAATGTACTTTAGTCTGCAATTCACTAATCGTCAACCCATCAATATTTAAAATTCACGAATAATTGCTTCAAGAACACTAACACGCCACTGCTTATTGCAGAAATTATCATCGTTAAAATAGCACAAACACCTATGCATCGGATATATGTTCAAAAACCGAATTATTTCTTCCTTTCCCCCCTTTTTCTTGTGTTTTGTTCTGTATTGGTTGTCACCTAACCTAAAAACACGCACAGTCAGTTTCGCCAAAGTTGTAAGGTGCCGAAACTGTTCAGTTTCGCCAACGAGTTGCGCGAACGCCTGCCGCGCATGCGCACTGGCCAGTAGCACAGTTTCATGAAACCTAGTGTCGTCGTGTAGACAGCCATAAGACGCGAGGCGGCGTTCGCTTGTCGGCCCGTCCGTTACTACGGCGCGGCGTCCAGCGTGGCCGGCAGCTGCTAGCTTCCTGGCGCACTTTACGCATTGTCTGCCCACGGCTGGCGTAATTAATGGATCGGCCTCGGAGGGCCCCGGTAGCTCAGCGGGCCGCCAGCTGTCCCGCGGCGCCTGCCTTTGTTTCTGACATGCGGGCTACTGAAACGCACTCGTTTTTTACTCGCACAGCACTACTGGCCGCGTTTTGGCGTTGCTGCTTACTATGCAGCTACTGGTTCGTTTCCCGGTAACCAAGTTAGTCTTGCGAGGCTACATGATTGGACGTTGTGTAAAGGAGGTGTTAGCACTATCAAATTTATTGGGTAAAGAAATCTGATGAAATATTGGCCATACGTCGCTAACAGTTATTTGACCGGCCGCAAAAGAGAGGGTATTACACTGTCATAAAACATTTCGTCAGAGTTCCCTCAGAATGCAGTTGCGACTGGTAAAAATGTTCAAATATTTGTAAATCCAAGGGCCTTAACTGCTGTCGTTATCAGTCCCTAGGCTAAAAAACTACTTAAACTAACTTATGCTAAGGACAACCCCCCCCCCCCCCCACACACACACACACATACGCGCGTGCGCGCGCGCGCCCAAGGGAGGACTCGAACCTCCGACAGTGAGCAACAGCGCGGCGCTCCGCAATACGGCGCCTCAGTGCGCTCGGCCACTCCCCCGCCGCTAGTAAACTTGCATTGTGTTTATGTTTGAAAGAGAAAGAAAATTTGAAATAAAGGAGACCTATTTGTGTGAAAGCATGGGACAAAATTTGTTACTGGAGTCGTGAACGTAAAAGTCATAGGAAATTTAACTCGGAAAATTTCGACGTGCGCTTGGAAAAATACATCCTTTCATTACGCAGCGGGTCACTTATATCAGAAATATTATAGCTGCAAAAGTCAGACTTACAGTAACCTTTGATTTCTTGCAACAGGAGAAAGCTACTCTAGTTTATAGTACAGCAGTCGAATACCGCAATGGGCATTGACGAAAATAATTCCAGAAACATGAGATGCTATTCATAAAGCGCAGAAGGACATAAATATTTAGTAAACTGTATTGCTATTAAGATTTGTATTTTTTATTCAAAAGTCAGTGTTCCATCAATTACAAAAATGACAGAATTTTATGAGGTATATTATAACTTGCGCCACCCAGAGTAAATGAACTGAATATTAATAATGATTCTATTTCCAGACATAAGTTTATTGACACGACAAAAAGTAAGATGTAAATATCTCCTGTACAAAATTGTCAAACGTTTGTAAACCTAGTCTCCTGCGTCGGAGGTGAGAATCCTCCCTCGGGCATGGATGTTTGTGCTGTCTTTAGTATAAGTTAGTTCGTAAGTAGTTTGTAAGTTTAGGGACTGATGACCCCGCAATTAAGTCCCATAAGCTTTATACACATTTGAACATTTTTTGTAAACTTATTGGAACGATCTGCTTTGGTCATCAGTCCCTAATCTTACAAACTGCTTGAACTAAATTACACTAAAGATAACACACATATTTATGCCTGAGAAAGGAATGGATCCTCCGGCGGGAACGGCCGTCCTGTATGTCACATGACGCCTTAGATTACGCGGCTGTTGCGCGCGGCTAACTCTCGTGCAAATTGTACTTAAATGAAGTGTTATGTATAGACCGAGGCGACAAGGAAAAGTTTCTCGATCCATGCGTTGTGCAGCTCCACCATAACGTAACGTACCGTGGAGGGGCCAATCGCAAAACTTATTTCAGTACTTCTCGGTTTCTGACTTTCATGTTTAAGTCAGCGTTGTGAATCTGGCTAGCATTTCGTTCTTGGGGTAAAAGTTATTACCAACGGATTAAGTTGTTGAGTTGACGTGCTAATCGAGAATGTACATGGTATATTTCAGGGGAAAATATTAAAAAGTAGTAGCCTATGTAATACAACAATAATGTAATTCAGAATATTCTTAAGATTCAGACTTTTGCAGAACAGTAACCTTATTGCTTTGAAGTGAATGTAAGAGTTACTTGAACCCTTTTTGTGCTTGGATTTTTAATTCCGAGCTTTCATACCCTGGTTTCAAGCCCAGGACTTAAAACTCAACTAACACACTCAATCCAACGTAAACTCCGACGTGTAAAGGTTCTTTGAGTCTTGCGACTTGAATATCCCAGCACAATTCCTACTTAGTATTGCGATCAAAAATTAATGAATTAGCATAGTCGATCCATAATGTTAATAATTTCTTCACCGCGTTTCTTTAAAAATTCGGCAATATTGTATGCAATCTCACCGAATTGCATACATTGTTGTCGGTACAAATCATTTCCAGTCACAAGTCCATTCCTATATCTGATGGTGAAATAATTTCAGACAAGTCACAGAAATCCGATCATACTCTGCCTCGAATACCACTTTCTTTACCACCATATTTCTTTTCAGTCACAGACGTCAACGACACAGACATATTGCTTAACATTTAGCAGAGAGTTCTTTACACGGTTTCTTGCATTTCCTATGATGCTCTAATTATACTCAAAATTACTACAGTTAAACAAAAATGTTTTATACCATAAAGAAAAATAAATAATATTTATTCTTTAGATAACTCATCATGCCATTGTGGTGCTGAGATTCCCCCCCCCCTCCAGATAATAATGCTGTCAGTTAAAATAAAACGAATCGGCAAAAATCTTCAAAATAGTACTTAACTGTGGAAAAAGTCATTATTTATGAGCGTAGAGGGACGTCCATAGTCAGGAATGAAATCATTATAATCATTTCCAATAGAATGCGAATCGATAATCATTGCTTAAAAGTTTCGGAAACGCTTCGTCAGTGGAAAATCACAGACATACTGGTTAACCGGAAAGACAAAATAAAAAAATGTAAAAATAAGAGATAGTCAATCAAATATGAAAATCATAAGTGCCACTGTATTCAAGAGGAGATGCGGAAAAGAGGTTTGGAAGAAGAGGATGGACAGACAAGGACCGATGGTAATGATGATATCTAAAATGTTCCGAAAAGATCGACTGCTGCGCTATTTGCAGCAAAGAAATTCTTGCGCTATGTGCTGAATGAGAATATTGTTTGGATTTTACTGTGAATAGCGGAATAAAACTTGACGTCGCCGTGCATGGGAACTCGCTTAATTTACTAATACCATAATTTCTCACCATTCAATTTAGAAAATAAAATCAATACTTCAGCATTACGCTGGATAATCGTGGGCCTGAGAAGGATCACTCCTTACCGAATTTATGCCTTTAGGGCAATTTACGCAATTTACACATACTACGTTAGAATATTCAAAACAAATGGAGGGCAATAAAGCCACGCATCATTGTTTTCCGGGTGACCTTGCCAGACCATTTATTGATCTGAGAGATAGGAGCTTTTGCGAGACTGTACAGAATAACTCAAATCTCGTACCAAACGAAATTATGAGGCGAATTAAAATTTCTTCCACAGCCTGGATTCTAACCCGGGTCTCCTGCTTATTGGACAGACGCTTTATCCGCTTTTTAAAAGAAAATTTATTGTCTCATTTTGAACACAGCTCAAAAAAAAAGCTCATACTGCAAAACTGACAATGAAAAAATCTCTTAGAAACGTAAATAATAATATTATTGAAACTTGTGATTGGTTCTGGTTTTAGGCAATTATATAAAATTCGGATCAGTTTCTGTAATATTGGCAACGAAAGTAATTATAAATTCAATGTTTAGAGACAATCTCAGTAAATTCAGCACGGAAATAAAAACAAAGATCGAAGAACTTATCGTTAAAATCTGTTGCTCTAAGCAATTTTCAGTTCCTTTGATAATAAATCCGTCATCTATTTTTATACCATTAAGACGGTAATCGGAATATGTCGGCTACACCAGAAGTTTCTGTATATATGTATACACATGGATAAAGCTACTACCAAGTAAGGGTGAAGCCTCAACTTGTAATTATTACCTTAGATATTATTGAGACTGGACCTGACTGGGGAATTTGTGTTCTTTTGACTTCCACTTGTTTAAAAGTTAGGATGAAATACCTTCGCAGAATATGATTAAATTGAACAAAGAGTAATCAAGTAGCTGAGGAAGAAGAACCATTACGTTAAAATTATAGAATTCAGGTTATAAAATTTATAGAATTGTCATTTTTATTATTACTCATTCCTTCTGGTTAAAATATTTGGTACGTGATACCTTATTATTGGTTACATTAACATGTGGAAAGCCGGCCACGGTGGCCGAGGGGACTGAGGTGCTCCAGTCACGGTCTGCACGGCCACTACGGTCGGGGGTTCGAATCCCCCCTCGGGCATGGATATTTGTGCCGTCCTTAGTTGTAGGTAGTTCATAAGAAGTTTGTAAGTTTAGGGACTGATGACCCCGTAGTTAATTCCCATAAGCTATACAAACATTTGAACATTTGTTATAGATCGCGAATTTACGGGTATCCAGATATTAAATTTATACATAAAATGAAGCGAAAGTGCTGCGACAATTAATTTCCTAAAGTTGTATATGGCAATTAAAATTGATAAGAATCTTTCATACAGAATCAAAAGCGTGAAAAATTGCTACAGACCTCCGGCCTTGTATAAGACGTGTCGCCTCCGTTCTGTTGCATCACACATTGTGATAATATTATTCATGGAGATAACCCCTCGACCTAATGAAAGATTTGAACGTAATCTATTGTTCGTGTGTAGCTGACCGTGTGAAAATTATATTTAAAGTTCCACAGATTATTACAAAAACTATTAAAACTGCTTGGTTCAGACCTCGCTGATATTTTAACTGACTGCAGGAGCAAATTAAGGAGAGAAACATTGTTCATGAGCTAGTAGGTCAACAGGTTAAAAAGTAGTAACTACACAATTTATGCAATCGTAAATGATGCCGACCAAATCACTTATTGCGAACAGCCCATTTTACTGAAAACAGTTATTAATAAATGACGGGGAGGAACTGCAAACTACAATGAAATCTGAGATTTAACTTTTAAATGAAGGGGAATTTATTAATTGTAGACAAGAAAATTAATCTTGCATTCACAACAACTGTACACAATCCGAAGACACGAAGAGCATCCGATATTCGCGAAAGCTAAAAATAGGAAGACGACTAATGGCGTCAAACCTTCTCCTTCCAATTGCAAGAGTAATAAATGAACGGCGGAAAGGTAGTCAGAGAAGTGCAAATTAGTTGGAGAACGCTGACCTGCGATAATAATATCTACCCACGTTTTATTATATCAGCTAAGATGAATTATCTACATTTCAACCCAGATATGTATCTCAGACACTCCTTCTAAGGTTCAGCTCAATTAACTCTCAAACAAAGAAACCGAAAGGGAGAGGGAGAAAGAGAGAGAGAGAAGTTTAGAACGTAATGCTCCAGAAACACCAATGTACCCGTAAATGAATTACACTCTTTTAGTGTTTCGGTACGAAGCTAAGGGTTCCTATAAGCAAATTTCAATAATGACTTTATGCACATGCAAAAAGTGGATAGCATTTTCTTTGTACTGTTCTCCTTTCGTCTTAGGTAATTTCTTTTACTAATTAATAATTACCATACTACTACTACTATGAAAGTACACATTACCCCACTGGACTTCACAAAACATTTTACATTGTTCATACGAATTAACAATATGTGAAATTAATTGGTTTACAAACTTCCGATTGGTTCTGAACTAAACCGAAAATCGATTGTTACTATAACATTTAGTATGTCATCTTTGTTTCTAAAATAACACGCACTCAAAAGTGACCGAAATACAGTTGTTTCTAAAAGATACATATGGCTTCTTCAGTTGTTCTCAGATTAATTGGCATAATTTCATTATTATTTACATCTACAAGACATTTCCCACACCTGTAGACCTCTGATCTCTGATCTATTATTTCTCTTAAATTTCAACGTAATATGCAGGATATATTTTGGAAATTACAAGTTTCCTTGTGTGTTATTACTTATGGGTTTCGTTCGGCTTCCGTTATTAAGAGCTAAAATGAAATTCCGAATGAAAATGAACTGTAAGGGAGTAGGTTTTCGGCACTCCTGAAAGTCAACGTTCGAATGAACAACAAACGTCTAACGTATGGAGGTCCTTCGTCCTCCTTCATTCAGGCTTCAAAATAGATACGTATTTTAACTACTGAACTTAAAAACGGATTGAAATGGCACAGGAATTTGTCTCTGCGTTATTTCTCTACAGTACGCTATCTACAAGCAAACATATCGGAACTTATTCAATTACAAATAATACTAGATATTTAAATTGCTGCTTACCTCTATCTGTAGACTGACCGTTGTAGTAGGTAGACTGCAAGATAACTACAAATATTGTAAGTCACTGTTACACCTCCAGTTTATTGCTCGAAACGTAAAGTGACGAACAAAGTTAGCAACAGAGATCGCTGATTAGCAACATCTGATTTTAAAGCGCACAAGCATTGTATCTCTGTCCAAAGAGAATATCCCTATATTTTAGTCACTGACTTCAAAGACAATGTTTTAATAAGAAATAAATTAAATTTCAGCCCGAGTATGGCATAAAATTAAGCCTTAAAAAAGGTTATTTCTTATTCACAATATATGTATGGGAACAATTAGTTTTCTCGGGGAATGGAGGATGAAGTTGTTGACTGCTCGAGTAGAACACTAATTGCACTGCTGGAGCTCCAATTTTGTGACTGTTATTTCGAAGCTATTATACGCAAACAATTTATATTCAAACTATCTTCTCTCACACATATTAGAAGTATTTCTGCTGCAACGAGAATGCTAAATGCAGTGTATTGTGTTTCTGTAGGCTGTTTGTCGGTATGGCGCTCAGTGCAGCTGGTTGCCGATGCGTTGCGGTGGCAAGAGATTATACTTAAGTAAATCGCAAAATCTTGGGTATTATCCCAGGGTCAAATAAAGGTAAATACTCGCCAATCAGAAAACTTAAATTTCGATTATTTCTCCAGTAAAGGCGGAGAAAGAAGCATATCGACCAATGCGAGATGCTAAAGAAAATATAAGCTTGTAAGACGAAGAAGTAAATACGTAGGCCTACTTCCTGCAAACAAACTGTATAAACTACGCCCCTTTCAACTTTCTCAGCCATTGCTCAGCAATAGGTGCATTGTAAGAGGTATAGATAACTAAACAGACAAAGACAAATCTTACGGTCATGATACAACTATGTTTGCTTTCTTCCTGTGGGAGAAACACAAGGTCGATTTGTTAGGTACGGTATTTCAGGAGAAAGGAATCAAGAGTGCGTGTCTCATTTCCGTTCTCCGCCGCACGTCACGTTTCGCCAGCAGGCTGTGCTGTCGATTAGCTGGTAGCACGCTACAGCCATAACACATCAGCAACTTGCCAGCAACTTCGTAATTTCTCATTGTTGTTATTGATAGTGTTCGTTTGTTACTGAACTTCGTGTTTCGAAATGTCACCCAAACGAAAGCGAAATGACGGCAAGTAAAGTGGAAGATAATTAAGGAGGCCAGGGTTCATTCGACGCCATATAATGACTGCTGAAAAAGCAGTGCTGTTCTTATTCATTTAGAAAGTTTAATATAATGTAAAATGTATGCCACGTGCTATTATATGCTATCCGATTACTTCACTCCAAATGCTGAATGGAATGTTTGAACGTATCGGTGAGAATGATCGCATTGAGATTACCAAACGGAAAACAACAACAACAAAAATCGCACTGGTGTGTTTTACGGCCCACTTTAGGTTTTCTTGTAGTTTTATGATTTTTTGAAAACATTTCAGACAAAAATAATAAAAATATATAATAATAAAAAATTATGGACGATACGATTACGACTCTACTATATGATGCTATCTGTGCACTCAACGTGTAGTATTCTCTCTAACCGTATTTTAACAAAGAGCCAGAATTATTTGATATTTGATTTAGTTTTGACAAATATATTCTTTTTTCAACATTTACCTCTAAACTATTACTACATATATCTCCCATATTTTCATTATCTTTTTTCGTTCAGATATTTTCGCCTGTCTTCTTGTCGTGGTGGTTTGTGCTCTTTTTCAGGTTTATTTTCTTTTCCTATAGTGGTTCACGTAAAATACAATGACACTGTCAAATCGCCGTTATTTTTGCAAATATCTCTGTAACGATGCGCGATATTGACGAAAAACCAGAATTTTCTCCTTTGCCAATTCCTTTATTCAATTTTCGTCCCAGTTGGCAGTTACAATTTGAAGGTCAAATTCCAAGGAACATGTGCCTAAGTAATTTCTGAAAGTGTAATAAATTAGATACCCATCAGATCTTATTCACTCAAAGAAACTCATCATGGCGGGAAGGAAGTGAAGAAATAACTACACGCTTGAATCTCAGAACTATGCATTCAATGTTTCTCATGAATAAATCTCAGCCATTTAGATCTCGGAAGTCCCGAAAGATATCGCCAGGCCGCCGTCCAAACGCATCAACGGATACAGTATGGAGGAGGACATGTTCAGCGCCCCCATACTACCGGCCGTTGTGTCGGTTTTTATGATCGGAGCTGCTACTCCTCAATCGGCCTCACAAACTTAGAGTGCACGCCGCTTGCCTACAGCGCACGGAAGAACTGACAGGCGACCCATCCAATTGCTGACCCGACAGCGCTTAACTTCGTTATCTAGGAGCAACCGGGGTATCCGCTGCGGCACGGCCGATGGCTGCCAATGAAATGCCTAGAACCAACTGTGAAATAAAAATTCTGTAGGAAGCATTTTCGTGATAATTTCAATTTTTGCTTCGGTCGTCTCGAAAGTGTTTTATATGGCAATTAGCTTAAACCCGCGGCGCCGCTCGCGTGCTGTTTATTATACATAACCTATCTGTCAGTAGTGTGCTACGAGACTGGTTTTGAAGGATGAAATGATGTACAATACCTTCTTTAGAAACAAACATTTTTAATCAACCTTCAAATAAAAAAATAAAATTATGTGAAATGTTTAATGATTTACAATAAATAATACATACATTATTCCTTATAGACTGTGTTGCAATATCTCAACACGTATGGTGAGAGTAATGTCAAAATTCATTTTAATTTCATTTTAGGGCATTCTGGTAAACTAAGTTATTTGTAGTAGTGTACTTGATGTAATGCGCGAAACGTCTAATCGATTTTTTAAAGAGATTTATTAAAAGAAATTTCTTTTTTCTGCTTTATTTGTTTATTCTTATATTTCCTTATTCGTATGAGTATCCTCGCAGAGAAAGAGCTGAAGACATTGTAGCGCGCGCAAACCAAAGATATGGTTTGTAGCATCACTTTTCGCTGTATGTAACCTCCTTGCTATAGAGTCGCAAACTTCATCGCTGGCCCTAAGTCCGAATTTTTTTTATAATTTGACGACTTTCAACCACCATATCTTCCTCCCCCTTATAGCTATCGGCATGGATCTGCTATGGTGTACAACTGGAGACTTCTGACAACAATTACACACAGACCATTCGTTTGCGTTCTGTATAATTTTATATACACCGATAACTTTCCATCCCAATATACTCCATCCTTTTATCATTATCAACGCTCAAGCAACAATGCAAACCAATGAAACCATTTTCAAAGAGTAAATATAATTTTCAAAGGGTAATTATTGTTCCGCATTTCACGTTATATTCTTCAAATTACGAAATATCTATCAGATCGCAATAAAACCGTGCCTAAAACCTTCCTTGGGTATAAGTTAGTAACTGTACAAATATTAAGTCTCTGCGTCTTGTCGTTCGGACGTGATAAGCATACACCGAACAGACATTCACATTAATATATATATATATCGATAAATAGCTATCCGATAGTCATAAAACTGTGCCTAAAGCCTTCCCCGTGTAGACATTAATAACTGTACCCATTATAAGCTCTTTATGTCTTGTAGTTCAGACGTGATAAACGTACACCGAACAGACATTGACATTTATAGATATAGATTGTGAGGAACTAGAGTAAGATAAGGCGTCGATGTATATGTGACAGTAATAAAAGACATGTAGAATTTAATCCGGTTATTCCCAAGTGGCGCAGTAATAGTTTTATTATTTCCTTAAAACAAGCGAACAAAAATGTTTAAATGTTTGTAAATCTATCGGACTTAAATGCTTGGTCATTAGTCCGTAGCTTACAAACTATTTAAACTAAGGTAAACTAACCTACGGACAACACAAACACCCATGCCCGAGGGGGGATTGGACCCCCCGAGGGCGAACGGCTGCGCGCACTGCAGCACGGCGCTCCAATACGCACGGCTAATCCGCCGCGGCACAACAAAAATCTATGGGTAGGGATGAAATTGTTCGAAAAACTTTCGAATTTATGCAAAGTCTGCCTCTGACGAACATCCATGTGTAGGAAACATTCCGTGTACAGCTGTTGTAGGTTAACTGTTTGGGTTGTTTGGTTGGGATAGGGAGACTAAACTACTGAGGTTATTAGTCCCCCGGAGGGGAGGGGAAGGAGTGAGGATAGGAAAGGAGGGGAGGGAGGGGCAAAGGAAATGCAGTCCGGGAAGTAAAGAAGGAAGGAAGACTGCATTAGCTAGGCGCCCCGTGCGCGCCACGCACGTACTCACGAAAGAACCGTGAGTCCACTGGGGGAGGCTAACTGTTTCTGCATTTATGATTTAAAGTCCAGACGAGCCATGTTGTAACTGTTACAACACGAAGGTGAAGCAGAAAATGGAGCTAATGTCGTGTGTTCATTCATTTTACACTATACTGAAAGCTTTATGCTACAGAAGTACACATGTCCTCTGAACGGAACACCCAGTCAAAATAAAATTAATACCGTAGTAAGATGTGCCTTACAATGACAGACACAGGATTTTTTTTTTTAAGTCACAGATTTTCCGAAAGGCAACACGTTTTCCCTTGTGATCAGATGTTCGGAGCATTGAAAAGAAAAATCCGAAAAGGTACCGAATTTATACACCCAAAGAGTATGTCGCAATCATAGCAAATAGTATTTACGATGCAAAGAGAAGAGAGAGGATTTTGATAGATAGTGACCTTGTCACTCTAAAACTTTTTTCTGCGTCAATGTTCAAAGACTTTCGTAACAGCTGTGTGAGTCACTCATTTAATCTAGCACAAACTAAAACTTATTCTTTTCGAATTAGATTGAAAAGGCTGTGCAGTTGAACAAAGAATCAATAAAAAGAAAATCGATCATGTTCAGAAACAGCTGAGAACATCCACGGAGAAAACGCTGAGCTTTTTTATGAACAGATTACAACTGAAGACCCATTGTAACATAAAATATCACAAGGTGCATAAAATGTTTTTATGTTCAGTGAAAATAATTTTCAATTAGTTACTGAATAAATTTCAGCTGTGAAAATAAATGTGTAGTTTTGATTGGAATTTTTACCATGAAAATTGCTAAAATCTCTTGTCGAGCGGAGAGAGGGACTATTTTAAAAGTTTAATTTATGACAAATATTTCATTTACAGATTGTGTTGTTAACGTGCAAGAATTTTTTTTTTGTTAAATTACAATGCAATCTATTAAATAGCTAAACAGTGAGACAGTTTTTGTCTCTCCTGAAAAGAATGAAAAAGTGACCTAGTTCCTTTCTACAGCAACCTTTCACTAACTTTGAGAAAAACTAAACTGGTAATCCGCTTCCATGATACTGGCCATACGACAGAGTAGGAAATGCTGGAACCAAAGGACATTTTATACACTTAAAGCATTAGTTCAAAAGCATGTTCTCCCTTCAAAAATTATATGTCCAGAAATTAAATCTTCTTTCGGTCATTTTATAAGTAGGTATTTTCATAGACTTTTTTTTTGTTGCGCATCGTCTACATGTGTTCATGTAGAACATAATTGTTTTACATTCTGTTGGTTCCACTTTTTACTCGTAACGCGCTGTTTCATTTCTGAGGAAGACTGTTCTTAGTGAACTTCGTTTCCTAAAATTTTGTTCTTTGCTTCCTATTTTTGCACGCACCCAGCGCTTGCTCAAAAGACGCACATGATATAAATAAACGTGTTTATAAGACCTGATTTAGTGAATTTTCGAAAATCGCATCTTTACGAAAAGTACAACTTTGTAGGTGAACTTCAAAATTAATATAATTGTATTTATATTATTTTTTTTTCGTTTGAAGTTCACCTACAATGTTGTACTTTTCGTAGAAATGCGATTTTCGAATATATATATATATATATATATATATATATATATATATATATATATATATATATATATGTGTGTGTGTGTGTGTGTGTGTGTGTGTGTGTGTGCGATCACGAATGTAATGTGCATACGACGACGACGTGGCTGAGACTGCATGTGAGAAACAGTTTCTGCGCTTGTAGCCAACCTTTGCCCTTCGAAATATCTAGGAAATTTTGGACATGAATATTTACTGTGACACTGAAGTAGGTACATTTATGGTTATTTTAGTTTAACTGTTTCAATGCCTGCATAGGTAGTGTTGCAAAATATGAATAAAATTATTTTAAAACAACTTGATATTCTTGTCTAAATTTTTCTTCTAATTGTAGATAATGATAGTAGCCCAAATATAAAAAATTGTAGTTTAATTGGATATCCATTCATTCTCCCACACTTATCAATACACCTTTCCTTTTTCTTTTTTTTTTTTTTTTCGATGGACAGTATTTTTCAACCTTTTCGCGCACATATTTCCCCATACCAAGTAAAAAATATTCTGGTGAGATCCCTCCTCACGTACCGTAACAAAACTATGCTATCTCAAAGGAAACGAATTTAATCTTCTTACTTGTGCTACAGCTTTCTTTTAAATTGTTGTACGAAGTTCTTTCTGTACATTTTTCGGAACGGAGCACATGACATTACTTTTAAAAGATTTCCGACACAAAAATATATTTTGCTTAACCACTGTTTCGCATTTCAGGTAAGACTCAGACGGGAATTATGCTCATCAAGAAAGATCGCACTCGATTTTTCCGAATTTTTCAGAATTATCGTACTTATTTATGTTGTTTTTCCTAATGATTGGTTTCTAAAAAACAGTTTTCAGGCTTTGTGTTTATTCATCATTAACTCACTCTATTATAAAAAAAAAATATGATCTATTTAATTCGTAATAAATGTTATACAAGGAACACCGTAATTTTAACATTAAAAAATTCACTTAAGCATACATTTTTGTAATATTCTGAATCCCTAGTTATTTTATGATACAAGTATTTCGTCTCGTGACGGCGCCCCCCCTCCCCCCCCCCCCCCAAACAAGACTTTGCGACCTCTCTGTCCTACAGGTTGAAAATCACTGTTGTTGGGTGAAGCAGTCATCAATCAGAAAATAAATTTGACCATCACAGTGCTTCACTAGGCATGGTCCTTACGAACATGGTATACCGTTGTCTTCCTCCGACCTCTAAACTATGGAAGGAGTCGTGGATTCCGACCCATTGTGCAACTCGGAATTTTACACTTCAACTTTTTCCGTGAACTTCAGATTCGTAATCCTCCAAGTGTTACACATTTTTTTTACAGTTTCCATTCTTTTCCGTGATTCCACAGTTGTTTGTTTACACTGTTAAAGACAAATATCATTGAAATACGTAAAAAGAACTACAAACGTCATAGGTAGCCCTCACGCTCCTTTGCAGAACAGTTTTACTACGAGAGAGCCTTGTTATTTACAGGAAGTTTGTTCCGTTCATATATACTGAAGCACAGTTTGGTGCGACTATGCATCTGCAATACCAAATTTGTAGACGTCATGCGTAATAGCGCCGTTGTCATTTAATCGACAGGAATGCGTAAAAAATGATACGCGGTCGCTGAAAGTAAAACCTTAATCGTATGTTACATGCAGGAAACGCAAGGGTAACGAACAGGTTTCCGGTACCACTTATATGAGACATTGGCGAATCGCTAGATAAATGTAACAGTTTATAATGATGGATGGATGTGATCGTAAGAACGGATGAAAAACTTAGTGACGAGAGAGAGAGAGAGAGAGAGAGAGAGAGAGAGAGAGAGAGAGGGAGAAGGAGGGAGAAATAACGAATGTTTACACAATTTGCAATCCACTTTCTAGTAGAAAGTTCACGAGCAGTTCAAGACAAAATAAATATTATTATTTAAATCGCGGAACACGGAAAATTCATGTAAATTATCACACTGAAAATATTAATAATATTTGAACGACTTTTACCGAGTGTGGGTAGTACACTAGTATCCGCATTACGGATAACAATACCCGTCCAGTCATCCAGATTTAAGCTTTACATCCATTCTTTCAGAAAAATGCCTCGTATATTGTTTTTCTGACAATTGCATAACCGATTTCCTACCCCATCCTTTCGTCATAATAATTTGTGCTCCATCTCTAAGTGACGAGGTTGTTGACGAAAACATGGAAATCTCTCTTTCATTCTTCGTTAATTCCTGCCTGCCTAACTGTCTTCTTGAACGATTATTGAGGAATAAAATAGATTATTTATTTATTTGTAATGTAGTTGAAAGATTACACAGGTACTTTCATGGTTTTCATCAAAGTCTTCAGAACGTTAGTGTCGATGAGGAAACGATAGACATGAAAACTGCTTTACAAGGAATAACAACGCAAAAGATTCCTGTGTCTTGTTACTATGAATGCAAGATGAAAATTCCTTACCCTCTTTCGAAGTTGGTTTTCGTTGACATAAATGTGAATTTAATTGTGTTGTGCTGTCAGATGTTTCGCAGTATCACCTTGATTACTAGAATAGCACTTAATACGTTTTTCTAAAACTGCGGCATAGCGTTGTGCATTTTCGTTGAGACGGATAAACTGAAATTCCAAGCTATACTTAAGTCCTATTTCTTCTGCGATTTACCACTAAAGAAAAATCACGGAAGTCCAGCTATTAAAGCAACATCAGTTACCTTCCTTTACTGTTAAAAGTTAATAAAACAAGAAAGTCAGTCTGAGTCATTTAATCTTGTATGAAATTGCTAACGGGTGTACCACGTACGTAAAGACCGTGGGGAAAGGGACGGGGTGTAAAAATTGATACCGACCTAATGTGACGTTTAAATACCTTTTTGTGATTTTAAATGTTCCACAATTTTTAATAGCTGACATAAAAACTGAGATACTAAATTAGTGTAGAAAGGTTCGGCCACTTTGTTGCCCTATAGTGCCTGAAGCTGCCCACACAAGTAACTGCATGCATGACAGAAACGCTTCCATAAGCTTGCACGAATTCCTCGCGTATCCACGGGGTACAAGCATCATTTTGTTTACCAGCAAATGTTGAGCTCGCACGCCGATGCGTTGGATCTAGGACTTTTGCTTACTTTACGAATAAACAAACAAATAAATAAATAAAAATGTAACGAAAGAGAAAATGTAGTAATTTGAGTAAAGAGTGTTTAAAAAATTGGAAGCATTATTTCCACACACTACGGAAACCGTATAACAATACTGTTGTTTTTATTATTTAAATAATGAAACACTGCACCAATCACGAATTTATTCTTCATTACTTCATCAGGTGCATATATTTAATTCAGAATTTCGTCTGATGTTGCAGGAGTGTTGTTCTGCCCCTCTTGCACTGTAGTTGTCTATTTGTGGTTGTAATGCCTTCAAGAAAATGTACAAAGCAAAGTAAATTCTTTTTGTTTTCTGCGTAATGGAGGAGGCAGAGGCGTCGACTTATCCGCCCCCAATGTTCAAACCCACTGTAACTTGGCGGACCATTCGCTGACGCTGAAATTGTGTTTATATGTAGCTGGCCGGATGAGAGCATTCAGAATACCAATAAAACGCTGAGCTCAAGTACACAAAAGGAATGTTATGTGTCAAATGTAGTACGTTCCCCCCACCCCACACACCAGGGGGAAAAAGAAATTGAAGTCGACGCCTCTTGGAAGAGGCACAGTATCGGAACTTGTTAGTGGATAGACAGAAATACATTTCTAATATTAACGTATAGGAATCTTACATGTATTTATTTTTTTTTTTTCAAATTTATAATTGTGTACAATCTTAGAAAAAATACAGTGTAAGAGAAGCGGAACAATACCCATACAAAATACATCTGTTAATATTTACAACTGCCGATTAGAATAAATGCTCGAAAAACATCATCAAACTTGAAATGTTTATAAAATTATGGCACGAAACTGCTGTGGTCTCAGTCGCTAGACCTGCAAACTACTTAAACTAATTTACACTATGGACAACACACACAACCATACCCGAGGGAGAACTCGAACCTTTGACGGGGAGCAAACGCGCGCTCCGCAGCGAGGTGCGTTAGAGCGCACGCCATTCCTAGGCACCGAAACGCATCGTGATAAGCGCAAAAAAAAAAAAAAAAAAAAAAAAAAAAAAAAAAAAAAAAAAAAAAACGAATTCTAGGCAGTGGTTCATATTTAAATCTCGAATGACACATTTACAGGCAATCCACAGTGATCGAATTTGATTAGTAAAATAGTTGATTTCATTTTTCCCTACTAATGTATTCTTTGACTTGCCTTAGATGATAGTGCAATATTTATACAATATGTCATTTAACAGCAGCAATTAAAAATATCAATTAAATCAGTCGTACATGCTTGGACAAAGCTATCAATTCTTGATACTCACACTCAAGTACGCATATGCTTCAGCACTTGCGCAAGTTACAGAAACTAAATTCGATCAATCATCAAGCTGCTTGTAAAAGCCTGATGGTTGAGGAAATTTATGCTATACATGTTCGATCATGATTGTATCAAGCATATGATTACGTGAATAGCCGTCTTTAACTTAGGCTCCGCCTGCAATGACTTCGCCATTGTAAAAATGTTGAACTCTCTTCGTTACTGACAACTATATTAACAGCTACGTGGAAAGATTATGCATTGTGTTTCTGCTAGAAGCAGTGATTACTCTTTTAATACCAGGAAGAATAAATAATACTTTAAAATATAAGAAACTGAAGGTATTCCCATATATCACACAGCCCGATTTATGAACAACTTTATCGATAAGACGTAGCAGTAGGTTCGTTGATTGACGAGTAGTAAAGATTGTGTGTGTGTGTGTGTGTGTGTGTGTGTGTGTGTGTGAGTGTGTGTGTGAGAGAGAGATGGGGGGGAGGAGGGAGAGAGAGGGTGCGGTGGGTGTTAGAATTGTAGAATCAGTGCACATTCTCAAACGCAGTTCCCGTTGAGTAGTGAAGAGCATACAAACTAATTTTCCACAGCCGTTTACAAGGTAATCGAGCTATGCAAATCAATAAGTAAGAAGTAGTTTATGTGAATTTTGCGTTGTTAACTTTCCTGTTGTCAATAGCAAATCAAAACACTTATAAGCCGCTCAGACAGGTTGGATGAAAAACCTATCCAACAAACCGTACGGCACGCATTGCCTATTGAAATACAGAGCAACTGATGGAGTTAATAAGTAACTGCCCCCGGCGTCTGCTCGTTACCTCGGACTTTACTATAAATCCAATTAAAGACATGTTGGTGTTATGGGTGGAACAACGTCATAAACCGCTCAAGTATCAAAAACATTATAGTATTGGGAAGACTTTCTTACAATTCGCCGTCAATTATTCGCATAGCAGACAAGAATTATCAGGACAAATCTTGTTGATCATGTTCGCAATATCTAGAAGTGTTATGGAACGAGTAAATACATTTTTCAATCATCTTTTACTGCTTATGTGCAAATTTGATAAGGTCTAAGTTTTTTTCATTCGTTTCATTTAAGCGTACAGCACCTGCAGGTCTTCAGTTATATTTTTCAGTCTTTTATACGAGGGCCACTGCGCAACATCCAACTTTGGTTCACAGTAAAAAAGCATCATCTCCCCCTTTGTCCTACTCTGTTTGCAGATAGTATATAGGGAAGAACTGTTTCGGTGCTCTTACAAACAAAAAAAATTAAAACTTGTCTTTAGATGTATATTGGGGAACTGTTTTCTTTTTAACCTATTAATTTATTGTTATTATTATTATTATTATTATTATAAGCTGTCTACCATGCTGTGACACTCCAAAGAACACAGCATAAGGTATTTTGTCGGTGGACAAACCTCTTACACGATAATAGTGAAAGAATTTTCCTTTTGTACGATAATTGATTGTTAAAATTACACGCCTTAGACTTTGATGGGGCTACCCTCTAAATGTTTGAGGAAGCATCGCACAAAAACTACGTGGGTGTCAACAGACATATTCTCACATGGCAGGAGTGATTTTTCTGCATAGAACCCCATTTAGTTATATATCATAAGTAAACTGAATATTAACTCATTACTTTCAATTCAGTTTTTACGTACTTTGGTATAATAATTTGGAAGATGTACTGGTTAGATCAACGAATTACTGCACTGACGCGTCAACGCTAAATTTTCGTTATCCCGACATCTCGTATCATCAGCGTTTGGCACGTTCATCCGTATTTGCAAAGTGGGTGGCAGAGCATGCAAGTTTCCAGATCAAGACGAATAACTAAGCCAAATGAATTACAAAAATATATTTATGCAGTCTGTAGGGAAAACTACATGACTGAAGATCAGTCAACACATTAACATAGACAATTAGGTTTAGATTACTATGAAAACGATGAGAATCAGAAACAGGCAGATGAGAAAAATGAACAAAAAGGTTACTGTCCTACTTCAGTTTCTCATAGTGTTCAGTCATCTGCAGGGAAGATGTTATTCCATAACAGTTTTATTTCACGAATTTGTTACTGTCCAAATAACTATCTATGACAGCTCCCTCCAGAGTAATATCATAAATAGGTTGCAGATAATTACAATAGGCTTACCGGTATCGAGGTAACGAGACTTACATTACGGTCTGCAACCGTCTTGAATATTAGGCAAAATTGTTCACTATGCAGATGAATATTAACAGAAAGACGCATGAATGAGACCTCATCTCTACCCGTGGGAGCGTTGCCAAAGGAGAGAGGTGTGGTGCCCCCCCCCCCCCCATATATATTAAATATATGAATAAATCTTTGCAACAATTTAAAAAAATCCAAGGAGCTTATATATTAGCTAAATTTCATTAAGTTATAATATTCTTTTTTTATTGCTTGCGATTCGTATGCTACGAAGTGGGGAAACCGACAAAATTGGCATAAAAAAATAAAAAGGGAAGTTTGACATTTCTGAAGAAAACATTATTTAAATAATAAGATTGACACGTCGGTTCCTCTGGAAAATCACTGACTGACAAAACATTATAATCTGTGTAGTAATAGGATCTAGTTTGTTCCTTTCAGATATACCTGAACTTTAAATTGTATTCATAGTGCTTAAGAAAAAAAAAATCGGTTTCGTGAGGGACGAAATTTATCGGGCCATGTTATTATTTATTTTATTTTTTTTTCAATGCTGTAGCGGGTCAAGCAATGCTGCATGGTGGCCATTAAGCAGTGTTAATGGGCCTTCGACCTTCTCCAAGCTGTGACTGTGGTGAAGACTTCCAAACAATGCTACACATCAGCTTCAGCTGCCCAAATAGAGCCTTCCGTGGAACTCTCGATGACATGACAGCTTCTACACCTGCTATTCAATGGCTACAACAACTGGACATTCTAGTCTAGTTTTCAACCTTTTACTTGACCATCTACGTACCTACTTAAATTTACATTATTTTTTACCTTCATGTTTTTGTAATTTTTGGTGTTTTTTCCCTATTCTATTTTTTTTTTTTTTTTTCGTCTTGCATATATCTCTGTAGTTTTCTGCCATCTTCTTATCATGACATTTTAGTCTCTCAGTTTTGTAAATTACTCAACATTATATTACTAATTTTGTGTGCGGCTTAAATCGTACCATAAGCTAAATAAATAACCATTGCTTAAGTTTTTTGTTTCCATTTAACGACTAAATGACTACGATTCGTTGTGGGCGATGTTATTAATTACCTGACATTAATCGGACAAGAAATCCACAAGATTCGTGTTGGTTTTTATGGAACACAATGGGTAAACATTAAATGGCTGCGCCTGAGTTTCGTTTCTCACGTTTTCTACCAAATATAACAGTGAATCATTTCGCTCCCTACATAGAGTAAACTATTCATCAAAAAATTAAAAATAATGAAACAAAAATTATGTTCAAATGTTTGTAGAGTCTATGGGACTTAACTACGGGGTTATCAGTCCCTAAACTTGCAAACTACTTATGAAAAGCTTGTCCTAAGGATGGCACAAATATCCATGCCCGAGGGGGGGTTCGAACCCCCGACCGTAGTGGCCGTGCAGGCTGTGACTGGCGCACCTCAGTCTCCTCGGCCACCGCGGCCGGCAAAACAAAAATTAATGGCAAGACAATGCAGCGCCTGCCGTCATTACTTTTGTTATCGGATTACCTTTTCGACTTTGCGCTACAGAATGTAAAGAAAGAAAATAGTGATCATAATTTAATCGTAACGCACAGGACATTAAAGCAGCCGTCCCAAATAGGACCACTTTAATGGGAAGCAAGGGCGCTGCCCTTAGAGTGAGATCTAAAATATGAAAAAGCCCATTTTTGTGACCTAAAATAACTGAAAATTATCAAAGAATAGTCTGTAAAACATCGATAAAACGACATAAAAAAGAAAACATTCTCATCAAAATTTGTAAATCACATGTATGGTAGAAATGTTTCGCCGCTACTGACAGCAAAACCTGCGGGCTCTTCTGGTAGCACGGGCGCGACACAAGCGCGCTACAAGAGCCCTGGAGTTTTGAGACAGCGCCACGCGAGGGCAGCACCTGTCGGCCAGCAGGCCGCGAATGATAAACGAGTTTCAAACGTCATTTGCGAAGCTATTGAAAATAGCGTGTGCAGAACAAGTGATGATGTGCTTGTCTGTTGAAATAGAACTGGTACACGTGGTTTTTTTAATGACATGGCACGTTTGTGCAGTCTACAGAACGTCAATGGATCCCGTGAAATAAAAAGAATACAACTGAAATAGACATACTTACTTACACATTCTTCACGTTCCTCTACGTTTTGAAAGAAATTGTTTATTTTAATTTTGCTTCAGATCAACTGTGTGCCTCTTAAGACATATTCAGTATGGGAACTGTGTTTGATGTCAAATTCCACGGCAAAAATGGTTGCTTGACAGTACCATGAAGACCAAAAGTATCGATTTATACTACAAACAAACATTTAGTACAAAATCCATAGTTTGTCTTGTAATATAATTATATAAGAAGGCCAATGAAACTTATATAAGTGCTCGGTCAAACAAGTGAGAAAAACAAAACAAAAATCATGTATCAAAATAGGTGATTTGCAGCAATCAGTTTTTCTTTTTGATATAAACTGCTTTATTTTGCATCTAGATTTCGGCTAGAGACTTGCCATTCTCAATGCATGTATTTTATATCAGTATGCTATGACATCTCTTACCGAAATTTAGATCTGCAAAATGAAGCAGTTTTTTACAAAAAGAAAGATTGATTGCTGCAAATCACCTATTTGGAAATCGCAATAAACCTTCTTTACGAAAGGCAATCCAATGAAAAATCATGTACGTTCCGTGTTTATGTAGCCGTTAGAAGTGTTGAAAGAAATGAGATGTTTTTACGTCCTTCACTCTTAGGTTATCTTTCCTATTACGCCACGCGGAAATTTCCGTGCGATTCTAGGCGCTATGTCAGGGAATTCGTGACAGCTCGCCTCGTCCTCCCTCGGACATCTCTCTCTCACTCTCTCTCTCTCTCTCTGTGTGTGTGTGTGTGTGTGTGTGTTTTGTCCTTAGCGAAAGCTAGTTTGTGTAGTTCGTAAGTCTAGGGACGAATGATCACTGAAGTTTGCCCCATGGACTGGCAAATATTTGAACATTTTGCTACCAACGTATGCCCTGCATACCGATCAGGTTCTTTAGTGAAACTCCCACACTAAAGTCTCGTCCATGTTTTAATTGTTCATTTTGAGTAACGCATACAAACCGTGCAGCTACAACGCAACAACTGCTATGTGGATGATATTGTTACCATTAGAAATCAAAACATCTTAGTAACGAAGTGTCTGGTGGTGTCGTTATTATGTTAATTTCTCTCCAGGGCTAAGTTTGTGGTCATTTTCCCCCATTATCACAAAACTTTAAATAAATTCCAAGTTTTTTATTTCTTAATTTTGAATATCTACGACGAGGAGTGGAGCCCCGTTTCACTATTTTTGTTTTATTTCAACGAGTATAATTATTCTCCAATTTCTTCTTTAATAATACCATGCACAACTTACACAAATATAATGGAATAAATCACAATTTGCGATCACTTATGGCATCATTGTACTAGGTTTAGATGGAATGCCAAAGTGCGTAGAATGAAAATTTGCGCCCGTCCGGGAATCGAACACGGGATCTCCTGCTTACTAGGCAGACGCGTTGACCACTCCGCCACCGAGGACACAGTGACCAACTCCACTGTAGAGGACTCTTCCCTGCACGTCTCCCGCCACACCCAAATCTCCATTCGCCACACTGTCTCTTTCCTGTTACCTGGCTGAGTGGTCAACGCGTCTGCATTGTAATCAGGAGATCCCGGGTTCGAATCCCGGCCGGGCACAAATTTTCATTCGCCGCACTATGGTATTCCATCTAAACCTAGTACAGTGAAGCCATAACTATCGTAAATTGCGATTTATTTCATTAAATGAACGCTGTAACGCCGTCAAAAATATATAATTACATAAATTTCTACCACATATCGATTATAGAAAATATGTAAAAAGCAAAGACATGTCCATACACGTTCCTACATCTTATCTTCTGAACTGATTGGTTTAAATATAAGTGTTTATCCTGTATTTCTTCTCGAATTCGAATAATAATTTTATTGGAGTCTATTAGGTTTTTCCCCTTTCCGAGATAATGTAATGGCTAAATGCCAAGAGCGCAGTATTTTGTTTTTATTTTTTACGCAAGACGACCGGTTTCAACATTCATGGCTATCATCTTCTGGTCTCTGCTACACTTGCTTATCTACTTATTAAAGAGCTCCACTTACTATTTTGAAATTATGCTGGTGGATAGCCAGACATAAAACAATAAAATAGTACTCTACATAAAGAAATAGAGTGACTATTGTTGTTCTTTATGTATACGTTTGTGTTTTATGTTTCACTATCCACCAGCACAATTTCAAAATAGTAAATGAAGCGCTTTAAAAAGCAGATAAGCGAAATGTAACAGAGACCAGAATAGGACACCCTTCAGTTTCGAAACTGGTCGTCTTGCTAAATATATAATAAATAAATAAAATAAAAAATAAATAAATGAAATGAAATGAAAATATAAAAAAATTGCTATATTGGCATTTTCTCATCATATTACTGCAATAAGACCACTCCCTACGATGAGCAAATTAAATTAACAAAACTGATACTTTCACACCTACATGAACTGGTACTTTCTTTTTGTAACTGATAGCGAGGATTGATGTGGCACACGATACACTCAGATAGTTGCCCCGTCTGAATGTAAATTTCGTTCAATAATTAGTGTCCGAGAATTGAAAACCTGCAAATTTATTTTAGTCTTGCCCGATTCCAAAATTTTTTCATCCCTAGGCTCGACGATTTTAATGTTAAAATTTGTTTACCAATTCAGATAGCAAGAACACCCATTGCCACACCAAGCCGAACTATCTTTTCAGATATGACTTGGGCTACAGAATTTAATTCAAAAGATCGGTCAAAACTTCAAGTTTAAATGTAAAATAAAATTACCAGAAAATCTTATAGTTCGAAGGGAAAGAGGATATGTTTCAGAATGAAAATAACAGTCTCGTTCGCAAAAAGGTTTTTACAATTTATTTGATGATAGGGTGACTGGTTTCGATCTACTCTGAGACATCAACGACGAATCAGTCTGATGATGGTCTGAGAGTAGATCGAAACCGGTCACCCGATTATTAAATAAATTGTAAAAACATTTTGTAAACGTGACTGTTAATTTCATTCTGAAACATATACCAGTTCGCTGACTTTCCAATAAGAAACTACGTTTTCAAACTCATTAAAGAGGAAATGGATAGAGAGGCGGAGAAGAAGGAGATGGACAGACACAGAAGAGGAGAGAGAACAATGGAACCGAGAGATGGACGGAGGTTTATGTATAGAGGGAGAAGGAGGAGGAGGAAGCGAAGTTGAGAGGGTCGGTGGCAGGAGGACAAAGATGGAGAGCACATGGACAGAATTCAGAAAACGATTGCTTTTCTCAAGGACAAGTATATGTCGCATGCTGCACAGTCAAAATGTTCAAATGTTTGTGAATCTATCGGACTCAGCCGCGTGGTCATCAGTCCGTAGCTTACAAACTACTTACACCAAGGTAAACTAACCTAAGGACAACAAACACACACCCATGCCCGAGGGGGGGACTCGAACCCCCGAAGGCGAACGGTCGCGCGCACGCAGCACGGCGCCCCAGTACGCACGGCCCGGCTGCACAGTCGGTAAACCGTCTGATCTGTAATTTACGCAAAAAAAACGAAGAAACAAAAAATTTACTCAATCCGCTGGCTTTACAATAAATAATCATGAGAAAACATCATTTTACTAGCGTTCCTTTCATTGTACATAGTTACAGCAACACAAAGAAGCTTACTGACTTATCTACTTTCTCGGTGATTTCTTTTCCTCAAGACATCCATATTAGGCTGAACGTCACCAAAGCGTGGTCGAATTTAGCTATGCACAGGCTGAGAGGGTTGGGCTTCCAATTCCCTTTAAAAAGAGACCCTCTCCATAACAAGCATAAAATCACCAGGAAGAGATCGTGCGGTCGGGCTAGGAACGTAGGGAGCGGGCGGGAGGGGAGGCGTTACTTTAGGCTAATCAGATAAAAAGTTTTCCAGAACGATATTTTTGACCTATTTTAACAACACAGTCACTCTCCAATAAATTTTGGGTGTGCAGCCGGATTTCGTAGACATTCTGCCACGATATTTACTTAGGAAAAACAAAATCAAGGTTATTTTGCGTCCACAAGCGAAGAGCTAGGCCTTAGTCTGATCCATTTACAGCTGAGAAAAGCGGGTGTCTTATAATATTCCCTACGAATGTTGTTCTGCATATATAGTTCAGACGATACGAACTGTTCAGCATCGGTGTTAAAAACACGACACATTTGTCTTCTGCAACCATCATAATCAGCAGAACCAAAACACTGGAATATAACAGAACAAACATTTTAGCTCCAGCTTCTAATTTTTGGGATACAACTATTAAAGAATCCGTGGAAATATGTCTCGCCGACAATCTTTTTAAGTCGGACCAACGACTTTCAGCTGAAGAAAAATTTGAATTCTTTAATAAATATTATCCACTCACATCGCAACCGCCGTCATCAGACGATAATCATCAATCTATAAAAGACTCAAAGAATTTACGACATTAATTGCGAATGCGTAAGGCTGAAAATGTTTACCCAAGCGAGATTCGAACCGGGTTTCTTGGGTACTAGGCAGTTACGCTGAACCTTGCACCATGGGGGACACAGCGACCATCACAAATGCTCAGACTACTCTAACTGGCCTCCCGTCAGATACAAGTTGTCAGTAACTCAAACTCATGTTTTTTGAAACTGATTCCCCTAAGAGTAACGGCCTAGGAGTGCCTCCACACGGAGGAATGATCATTGCCCGCCATCGGCTTATTATATCAGAGATGTCCGAATGAACAGATACCACATATATATCATTTCTTCAGTGCGGAGGCATTCCTGGGCTCCGACTGTTTCGGGCGAAAAACCGTGAGTTTTATTAATAGTGGCCAGGGAAAAGTTGAGAATTTGTACCTGATGGGAGGCGAGCTAGAGTAATCCGTGGTGATGTGATGATCACTGTGTCCCCAGTGTTGTAGAGGCCAGCACAGCTGCCAGCAAGCAGGAGACCAGGGTTCGAATCCCGGCTGGGTACACAATTTCAAATTTACCCCTTTGCATCTAATGTAACTTCCGTGAATATGAATTGATACTAACTGGAAACCTATATTAGAAGCCTATTTCTCTTCCACCACCGAGGGCAGTACATACAACTCGGCGTATTACGCATGTCGACACCCTAATGCATGTGAAAAATGATGCCAGCATATATCTCATGTTGCACATAAATACCGTGACTGCTTCTGAGCTCTTCAATAATTGTCTATTCGTCTCTGGGCCGAAATATCGTGGCATAAAGTCCGCGAATTCCGGTTGCAAACCCGAAAATTACTGAACGACGGAATACACCAGTAAAACTTCAGAAGTCACAACATACACATTAATGATCTTCTAGAGCGTTAGAACCTGCAAATATCTCTTAGCACACCCTCATAAATATCAACAAACTTCAATTAGCATGTATTACCGTGAAGAGGAAGGGGCATTATGTTTACAAAAGAAAGTACCGCATCTCCCCCCCCCCCCCCAACATATTCCTTCGCACCCTGTGGCCATGACCGATGAGCCGAAGACCATTGATCTCTACAATACCCGAATGTTGAACTACAGATTTCTGAGTTTGCCAGCCAAAGATGATCTTCACTAATTACAACATGACTGCAATGAAATATTACAAGAAAACAAATATGTTTCGTTTCAATACTCATGCGAGTCTGTTTGCATATTAGCATAAATTTTAAATCCAGAGGCAATCTAGCAATTATTTGTCACGTACAAACTCATTGAAATTCATTTGACTAATTACAACATGGCGGACACTGCAAAATCGTGTGCAAAACATATGAGTGTGCAGGCATGCCACAGTTCTATGCTCAGACGCCAGAGTCATACATGCTGGTTATATAGAGATCACTGCCGAGGACAGATGTCTAAAAGGATGTTAACGTAATACTATTCAGGTAAGAAAACTAAACAGGTACGGGTTACCAAAGCTGAAAAAAAAATTACGAGAACGTGAAATTTCTCCTACAGGTATCCAGGAGCGTGATCCTCTTAAGGTAAAACGACTTCGAACACCAGGATTTCTAGGAAAAGCCGAAGCGATACGTGAACACAAGAGAGAAAAGAACAACAACGGAAAGAAATGCAGGAGCATTGGGCTTGACGGCAGTTAAATCTCAGAAAAGCAGTTGAATAGAGGTGGACCCTAGTTCGTCGAAAAGTAAGAAGAATAATTAATTCTGATACGTATGTTACTACTACTACTACTACTAATAATAATAATTCACATAACACACTAGGTCTAAAATATAAGAAGTATAACATCGCACACGCTCCTGAGTACAAAAGAGGAAGGAAAGCGTCCAGTGCACTAAGAGAGTAGCATCTTTCAATAAAAAAAGAAAATAACAAATCTCAGGTCGTGAACGCCAAAAAATATGTTGAAGAAGTATTTTGCAAGCAGAAAATACGAAACAGCCCAACAAGAGTTGGTAGTGCCAGAACTGAAAAACGACAAAAGAGTGCGAAATGGGCAAATGAATGCTGGTCAAGGCACAGCTTGTAGATTTTTCTTTTAACTGAATAATTTTTCACGAAACTTCTAGTATGACATATATGCAAATAAGCGATACAAATTTTAATCTCCGATTTTTTTTCAAATTGATTAATTAATTTATTATACCACTCTCTTTTAAAGTAATTACACAATCAAAGAGACACACTTACTGCATTTTCAGTTTCTATCCTTGAGCAATTTGATTTGAGTATCGGCACACTTTATTTGGAGACGTCATAGTTTACACGGTCGCACCCGCCGGAGATTCGACTCCTCCATTGGGCATGGGTATTCGTGATGACCGTAGCGTCAGTTAAAGTAGTTTGTAAGTCTAGGAACCGCTGGCCTTTCAGTCTGGTCAATTAAGATAACAAACATTTGTTAATTTTCGAAAAACTTACGGATAAGCAGGTACCTGGCTGCATACGAGTAAGTTTTTCGAAGTTGTTATTCGCCAGGAGAAATTAAGGGCGCGGTGGCCAAGCGGTCTGCGGCGCGCCAGTTACGGTCTGCACGGCCATTATAGTCGAGGGTTCGAATCCCCCCTCGGGCATGGATATTTGTACCGTCGTTAGTATAAGCTAGTTCATAAGTAGTTTGTAAGTTTAGGGACTGATGACCCGTTAGTTAAGTCCCATAAGCTCTACAAACATTTTACATTTTTTTAGAAATTAAGGAATCACATTTGTTAATTTATTTGGTATCAAATCTCTTAATTTCCAAGCAAGGTGGGCTAAGATTGTGTAGTACAGAGGTTCAAATCACTGCCTGGACATCAATAATTAGGTTTCAGTCACTTACCTAAATTATTTTATGCCAGTGTATGTCAACCTTTTAGAGTACGGGACCCCCCCCCCTCCTTCAAAGCAAAAATATTCTGGCGAACTCCCTCCCCCACCCAGCCCTCATCGTACTACAACACAGCTGTGTGTGTGAACTCAAAGACAGCGAATTTTCTTCTGTCGATAAAACTTACTCGCAAAAAATAAAAAATAGGTACAGTAATCTACATTGCAGGGTGAATTTTTAGTTCATTTTCCGGAATGGAACACAGTATCCTATTTTTACTTTAATTTGGACACAAAAATATATGTTGCGTGATGTGTGTTACAGGTTGCAGGTAAAATTCAGAATCGGTTTATGCTCCTTGAGTCTGTCTGTAAATCTATCGGACCAAACTGCGTGGTCATCAGTCCACAGCTTACAAACTACGTAAACCTAGGTAAACTAACCTAAGGACAAACACACACACCCATGCCCCAGGGAGGACTCGAACCTCCACGGCGAGCAACCGCGCGCTCCGCAGCGAAGCGCTTTAGACCGCTCGGGTACTCCACCGCTGCCCTCCTTGAGTTCCACCGTATAGGAAATTTCTAAAGAAGTTGATGTTTTCTTCGAATTTCTCAAAATTACCTTTTGCCTCTCGTTAATTTAGCTTTAGATTTTCACTTATTCATCGTTAACATGGCGTATTTATTGCAAAAAAAGTCTGTTCTATTTAAGTCAGAATTGATGATAGCAAGGAATTCTAGTATAATATAAATTTCACCTTTCTGAGGTAATTTTGGTATTGCGGAACCCCTAGTACCAAGACATGCACTGGTCTGCTTTTTTATGCTGGAAGTAGGCCTACTTCCTCCTTCGACTGCGACCTTCCCCCCCCCCCCCCCCCCCCACTCCGAACAAGACTTTGCGACCCACATGTTGAAAAACACTGCTTTATGCAAATACCGGAATGTTTCCTTAGAAAAGAAGAGTTGGCTTCCAACACGTGTTTCGCGAAGTGACGATAACGAGAAAATCTTAGAAATTATAGCTAATACGGAGGTCCTCCGATAACCATTTTAACAAGAAAGAAGGTCAGATTTGGCCGCCACAAGTACCCTCGACCCAACAATATGATGTGGCTTGGATATGGATGTAGACCATAGATATCGAGGTGTACGAGCAGCAGACAGCTGCGCCCTTGACGCAGAACGCACGCCACCAGGATTTAATAACCCGCATATTCCGTAATGTATGGTCTTGTAATTGTGTTTACGCCAGTGTGAATTTTTGCTAATGGTCGCCAATTGACTACATAGCTAAACCGTTATTATCAGTGTACTGAAGGAGCTTTAGAGTACGTTCTTCCGTGAAAAATAATGATTTGCTGCGAAATCGGAGGTTGTACTGACCACAGTAGACAAGTAAGCTGAGAATTAACTTTACTACAAAAAACTGTACGAAATGAAAATGGATAAATTGTTATAACTCTTTTACTTGAAAATTCTCATGTTAAATCAATACATTTTACTCGTAAAATTATGAAATGGAATAGAAAAGTCAACTCTTCAATATTTCCTCGAAACGAAAGTAGAAGACTGATGGTTTTCCGACTTTAAATGCGCACTCCTTAGGCGTTGATTACGACGTAGTAATGAGCCAAATAATGAGATAAATACTCTGGCACAAAACGAAACTAGCGTAAAGTAGCACATAAACACCAACAGATAGAAATTTTGGACAGAGAAGTAAAAGACTTTAGGCAAAAAGTTACAAGAACGTCCCTCTCGCTGTAGTACAGAATTACTGAAATTAAAACATGTTAAAAAAGTGATTCACTAATTATTTTCCTGTTAACAGCAAATTCTTATGAAAGGACAGTGTGCTAACGGGCCAAATGAAGATATTGCATAGGCTATGACTTTACGTTGCCATTTTAAAAAGTATTTCCTCTTAGTGAAATCACTATTAAAAGACAATGTAGCGTTCTCCCAGGTCTTACTGATTGAAAAACCTTGGCGTTTTGAAAACTCGAAGTCCTTAACAAAATTTAAGAAAAGGTTTAGTTCTTATTTTTGATGGAGTGATAGTAAACAGTGATTCATGCTATGTTAATAGAATATAAAACGACGTCAACGGGGGCTTCTCATCGCTGAGGATACATGCTGTCTAATATGAACGTCTTCCTCTAGAAAAAAAAAAAAGCAGTTACCTCTGTTATGGTGGAAGATTTAGACGGCCTTCGGACAAAAATAATCTAATATAAATCTTAATATTAGTAATTATTATTATTATTATTATTATTATTATTATACACTTTAACATGGAAAATATCGTATCCCTGCATTTGAGTTAAACATATGTTGACCGCGTGGCTGTACGTCGTGGCGAGAAGGTTCCCAGTGGCCGAGGGGACTAAGGCGCTCCAGTCACGGTCTGCACGGCCACTACGGTCGGGAGTTCGAATCCCCCCTCGGGCATGAATATTTGTGCCGTCCTAGTTCGTAAGTAGTTCATAAGTAGTTTGTAAGTTTAGAGACGGATGACCCCGTAATTAAGTCCCATAGACTATACAAACATTTGTCTTTGAGGTCTTTACGCGAGATGCATTTGACGGCTGTCAATCGTCATGCAATCTGCCGCAAATGTCGAGTATATAAACTTTCTCAATACAATGAAAGAATTCCTGAGACGGATTTTCGTCTCAAATATGTCAAATCAATAATTTCTCAATTGTGTTTTCGAAACGAATATCTTCTTTCATCTGGGCCTCCCATTTCGGTACAATTTTCCTAAATTGCTACTACCTCTACCTTTAATTCCACCTCATGGGCATTCCAAAAAAATCGAATAATACTTCAAAAATGTTCGCACAAGTGATCTGTATGCCATTTTGTTTATAGATGACGCAAACTTTTGTAGTCGTCTATTCGCCTTTCCAACAAGTTAAGCAGAATTTCTAGGATATCGCGCAAGGAAATAGTAAGGTTCTGCTTCTCCGTCATTCCGCAATTTGAAATTGTGGTCCGGCTCTACTGACTGTAATCTTGAATAAACGGGGACATAATAGTTTGCATAAACATTTGGACATGAGAAAGCTATCCGCACGATGGATACCGCGATTGCTTGCGCTTGAGCAAAAATGGAATAGTGTGAAGTGTTGCAGGAAGGTTTGCAGTTATTCCGGTACAATCCGCAGGACTTAAAGCGTCGTTTCGTCACTGAGGATGAAACATGGATACACTTCTATACTCCTGAGACCAAAGAACAGTCTAAACAATGTGTTACCAAGGGAGAAACAGCACCGAAAAAGGGCGGAAAGGTTATGGTGACGGTGTTTTCGGATTCGCATGCGATAACCATCGACTATCTGGAACAGGGTAAAACTATTACAGGTACATATTATTCATCATTATTGGACCGTTTGAAAACCGAGCAGCAAGAAAAACACCGGCGTTTGCATTACGACAATGCACCAGCACACACCCCAGCAGTTGTGGTCGCAAAATTATTGAAAATAGGATTCCAATTCGTTTCACATCCCCCATATTCTCCAGACTTGGCTCCCTCAGACTACTATTTGTTTCCCAATTTGAAGAAATGGCTTGCGGGACAAAGATTTCATTCAGATGAGGAGGTGATTGCAGAAACAAACAGCTATTTTGCAGGCTTGGACAATTCCTATTATTCGGAAGGGATCAACTAATTACAACAGTGTTGGACGAAGTGTATAAGTTTAAAAGTAGGCTATGTCGAAAAACAAATGGTTTTCCCCAAACAAGTTACTAGTTTTTATTTTTGCACGGACTTTTCAAACGCCTCTCGTATATGAGAAAAAACTTTTATTTTCAGTTGCATAGACGGACTCATATGCGCTAGTTTCATCGTTACTTCGATTGAAATTTACTTTTTATATGCACTGCTACATTCAACGATGTGTGGACACTAGAAGGTCACGTTTTCAATGCGTGCCAGCAAGTACTACAACAACAGCTGGATACACTTCAAAGGATACGTTATTCCTTACGCCGAAGGGCACAGGAATGATTTGCTATGAATGGACGCCAAGAGAAAAACACATCGTATAAAGCTTATGTCTCACAAAGTATGCGTTTCAGGGCCCATGCTTATTGGACATTTTGCTTGTTTCAATGTGTACTGTCACCTCGCAAAGTATTTGATACTTTTTCTTAACACCTTCTATAATTAAGGCGGTTACAGTCGGTGATGACTTTGGTGTTCGAACTCTTAGATGATCGGCCAAATTCCAGCAATAAAGACTATACCGGGCTGAGGCACTACGGTACGTCAGCAGTACGTTGATAAAATTGTGTCTGACGGGAGGCCTGTTAGGGTGCCGTCGAGATCAGTGGCACATCCTGGTGAGCTGTACACTTCATTTCCAGTCCCAATTTGGCACAAATTATTAAATTTATCCATTGATGTAATTCAGTATCCAGGTTCAACGGTCTTCGTGTATTGATTAATATTGGCTGCAAGATGAATACTGGTGTTCTTTCGTATAGTACAGACAACATATGTGAAAGTAATGCTACTTGTAGCATGCAGAAGAATCTTTGATCAGATATTGCTAAAATGCTGAGTACGATATGAGTTAGAGTAGGATTTTTTAAATTGAATTAATTTATTTTTAACCATAAGATACAGCAATCTCAGTCCTAAAATATCTTTTGCATTAGTATGTATTTTGCAATATTTTTCAAAAGATGGTGGATACGTTTAATGAGTCAGTGTCTACTTTTACATTTTGCACATTTTGTTAACTACGGAAGTTTTATAAGTTTGCACTGTTCACCTGGTGCAATACACCGAATTTATTGTCACTATCGTTGAAAAGTTTACTTTATGTGATTTAGGAAAATTTTGCCACAGGTATCGTACAAATGTGTAAGCCCTACTTATCTACTGAAGGTTTTCATCAACTTGTACATTTGATTTCACTTCTGCTCGATATGAGAAAGTGTCATTCTATATCAATGTTATGTGGTAATTGATTGCTCCATTAGTTGGCATCTTTGAATGCCCTTCTTCCTGTAAAGATTAGCTACTTTTCGTTAGAGGCTTCCCAAGACTGGTATGTAGCACAGGCGTCCGCTTGGAGAGAAATGTTAGATTTTAGTTTTTGATATTTCTAATTTTTAGTGTCGGACCATAATTTAAGAAAGGCAAATCTACGTTTTTAGCATGTTTAGATTTGGAGAAAGCTTTCGACAAAGTCGACTGGAATACACTCTTTCAAATTCTGAAAGTAGCAGGGATAAAATACAGAGAGCGAAGAGTTACATTTAACCTGTACAAAAACCAGACAGCAAGAAAGGGAAGCAGAGGTTGTAGCTTATCCCCAATGTTGTTGAGCAAACAGTGAAGGAATGCAAGGAGAAATTTGGAGAGGGAATTAAACTTCAAGGGGAAGAAATAAAAACTTTGCGGTCTGCCGATGACATATTAATTTTGTCAGAGACTGCAGAGAATCTGGAAGAGCAATTGAATGGAATGGACAGTGTCTTGAAAGGAAGATATAAGGTGAACATTAACAAGAGTAAAACGAGGGTAATGTAATTCAGTGTCAGAAAATCAGGTGATGCTGAAGGAATTAGATTAGGTAATAGGACAATAAAGTAGTTGATGAGTTTTGTTATTTGGGTAGCAAAATAACTTCTGATGGCCGAGCAGAGATTATATAAAATGCAAAATGGCTACGGGAAGAAAAACATTTCTAAAGAAACGAAACTTGTTAACATGCAATATTAATTTAAATGTTAGGAAGACCTTTCTAAAAGCATTTCTCTGGGGTGTAGCATTGTATGGAAGTGAAACGTGGACGATAAGGAGTTCAGACAAGAAGATGATAGAAGCTTTTGAAATGTGGTACTGCTGAAGAGTGATGAAAATTAGATGGGTAGATCATGTAAGTAATGAGGAGGTGATTAACCGAATCGGGGAGAAAAGGAGTTTCTGGCATATCCTGATTAAGAGAAGGGATAGGTTGGTGGGACACATTCTGAGACCTCAAGGAATCGTCAACTTAGCATTAGAAGGAAGTGTGTTGGGTAAAAACCGAGGGACGATTACAGTAAGCAGATTCAAAAGGATGTAGGTTGCCGAACGTTTTCTCAGATGAAGAGACTTGCGCAGGACAGGGTAGCGTGGTGAGCTGCATCAAACAGTCTGCGGACTGGAGAACACAACAATAGCAACATAATTTACTGGTATCAAATAAAAATTCCATAAATAATCGTTGATAGAGTAATAAGAAGAATGCAGTTTCATTATAAAACTGGAGGCGTTAGTATTTATATGAATAACAAGTAAATACATATTTTGCATAGGATAATGACTTATGAATAACATTTCGATATCGAAATAATTTAACTCACTACGTAAATATATGTAAAGCCTTAAGGGGTATAAAATTAGTAATTGCGCAGGTTTTCGCTGCCATAGACTGTTGACATGAACGCTTTTATGTGTTGTACCGCGTCATATTATAAAAAACAATCAGCGCTTTCGTCATGGTTAACGTGGCCATTCCTTTGGTACACTCACAATGAAATCATCCCATCCCATTAATATTTAGTCGATGCCCCGTCAAAACTGAACACAGATCTAACATGAAAAGAGGAACTGAGTGTACGGAACTACGAAAAAAGAAGCAAAACAGGAACACATCTACATCTACATGGGATACTCAGCAAATCACATTTAAGTGCCCGACAGAGGGTTCATCGAGACACTTTTATACTATTTATCTCTCATTGTATTCTCGAATAGCGCGCGGGAAGAAAAAACACCTGAATCTCTCCGTTCGAGCTCTGATTTCTCGTATTTTATTCTGATGATCTTTTCTACCTGAAACAGTAGCAAAAAGCCATGAGGCTGACATTCTTCCAGGCATTGTCAGTCATGATTACAGCAGTCAGAACCATTACGGTTCACCCTCTCACGTCTTTCAGTGCTATCCAGCCCAAGCGAAAAAGGTTCAACGGGTGCAATATTTATGTCTTGTTGTTGTGAACTAATATTTGTGGGTTGTTTTGTACGATACAGTCGTCCAAAAGCACCCGTCTTCTCTATATAGTTACGAACGGAGGTCAAATATTTATTAAATTATTCTGTAATTTATGGTATTTGGTTGAGCTACAAGTTACGGGAAGCACTTTTATTGCCTCGAAAGAGCATGGTTTCGTAGATTTCCTGAAACTTCTGACATCCCTCCATATCACTTTCTATCCTTGCTCACTCATCTTCGATGGCACTTCTCGTGCTGAGATGATGGAAAGCGATGAGAAATTTTGCAATACATAAATAAATAAAGGTAAAAAATAAAAATCTATAAAAAATAAAAACGATAAATAAAAATTTTAAAAAGTCATGTTTCGTCTTTGTTGAATCTGTTGCCTGACTATTGTTGTTTCAGTTCATTAATCCATACCATACAAAGGTACTATTACCATCTCTGCAGGATTATTTGTTTATTTTACGTGGCCGCGACGGAGTGGCCAAACGCATTGAGGCGCTATGCTCCGATGCACGAGGCATGTATGTTTGTATCGTGTTTAGTATAAGGTAGTTCATAAGTAGTTTGTAAGTTTAGGGACTGATGACCTCGCAGTCAAGTCCCTTGTGCTTGACAAACATATGAACATTTTATTTTACGTGCTTATGTGATAATTTTTAATTTGATATTTTTTTATTGATTTTGAGAGCCCACACACTAAATTATGTAGTCTCAAAAGACAGAGCAAGGATTTTTCCTTTAAAACATTACCACAATTTGACCAGCGAGCACAGAATAACAGCCGGCCGCGGAGCCGAGGTGACTGAGGCGCTCCAGTCACGGTCAGCACGGCCACTACGGTCGGGGGTTCGAATCCCCCCTCGGGCATTGATATTTGTGCCGTCCTAGTTCGTAAGTAGTTCATAAGTAGTTTATAAGTTTAGGGACTGATGACCCCGTAGTTAGGTCCCATAAGCTTATTTTTCTTTTTTTTAAAAAAAAAAAAAAAAAAAAAAAAAAAAAAAAAAAAAAAAAAAAAAAAAAAAAAAAGAACGACATAGAGAGGCTACACCGCTTACTTCAGCGTACAGCCAGTGAAGTCACGGCAGCCGGATGGGTATAGACACGGAGTTGGGCCGATAAATGCGTAGTTCTTCAAATGGCGCTCACTTTAATTACATTGTCATTTGAGCCCCTTAGTATACGAAAAAAATACGAAATATTTCACGCAGACAGGTAAACAGTGTTCTTAGCAAGTACAATATCTATTGTGTGTAAAAATAGTAATTGAAACTATTACTTTTATATGAAATAAAAATTGCGACATGAAAAAGTAGTCGCCTGCCACTTTTTTTGTTTTGTGGTCAGGAAATTTTCGTCAATGACAAAGTTGTAGATAATGAAATGAACTTTTCTTTTTCTTTAAACAACTTTTTTATAGCTCCGCTGGTTTTCTCACAAATTTGGATACTATAGAGCGGTGGAACTTATCAAATTCTGCTCGTTACTTTCAGCCAGCTTGCGCACCAGCGAACATAGATTCTGTTGCCTACTCACCCTCTACTTTGTGACCAATTTTGATAAACACTTTTTATTTATTTTATCTCTAACTAATTTTTTCACTTTGCACGGTTAATCTTTAAATTTCTTTAATTCGACAACTGCAGAACGTAACGTGATGCGGTTTCTTTCAATTTCTTCGATATAATCCTGGGTTCAACTTAGGCTGTATTAAATGCCAATATGAAAATGAGAAATAATTGGAATAAGAATAATAACTTAGAATGGTTTACCACTTTCGCACTTTAGTGACCTATATCGTCTTTAGCAAATAACCTAAAAACGGGGAAATTCACACTGGCGTGACTATTTCGTTCCTGTGTTTGAGACACTTCAGGTAAGAGAAGTTTATTTTGTTTTATTTTATTTTTTAATCATCGACAATGTAAACGATAAAATACTGATCGGATTTACATCATAATTTGTCGAAATTCTATTCTCTACACCTTCAATAACAATTTTTTACATTGACTGGAGGCTCTCAGTTCCAAGAAGTACGACCATAAGCCAGTATGAAAGTCGTCTGCAGACTTTGCGGCGTATAGGTCTCAGAAAATAACGACATGTTCCTCTACTGTTATCAATGGGAGACGTCGTCGTCACTACAACTTCAAATTACCATGGAAAACAAAATACAACCTTTTCAGGGTTTTTTTTCTTTTTTTTTTTGTTTTATCTGTCGATTATTTTTTAAACGACCCTGGAAAATTACCTACCGGCAAATTATCGAGAGTTGACTACATCATTCCTTTTTTCTTTTCTTTTATTTCAGGCAGAAAACAAATTCACGCACTGATGCTAGGTGTATCTAATCTTTTGTTTATCAATTGTTTCATCAATAAGATCAATAAAATTATGTAAATAATTTTTATGTTTGATGTCGGTGTGTTACTTAAGTATTTCTTTTGTACATTTTTGTATGTGAATATGTATTTCAGTTTCCTCCAAAATAATAATTTTTATTTCCTTCTGTATTTTATGTACTATCGTAAATGTAAATTGAGTGGTTTTCGCGGAAATAATGCTGGCTTAAGCAGTTCTGTTCGCCCTGCGTCTTCACGGCACTTACGGAAGCGAATGTCGTGTACTATTGTCTATTCCTTGATTCCTGTTACCTGAAACTTTGTTACTAGCTTTTCGCGTAATGATTTCCATATAAATCTTCATGACCCACTCCAACGTGTCAAACAAACCTGTAACGATTAGTACTGCTCTTGTCTGTTTACGTTTAATATCCCCTGTCAGTCTCAATATGTCTCACACACTTGATCTTCTGGGTGATCAAAAAACCAGTATAAATTTGAAAACTTAATAAATCACGGGTTAATGTAGATAGAGAGGTAAAAATTGACACACATGATTGGAATGACATGGGGTTTTATTAGAACAAAAAAGGTACAAAAAATGTCCGTACTTGCGACTTTAGGTAACCCTAAAGCCAATAATCGCACGGAGTGAGGTCTGGGGATCTGGGAGGTCAAGCATGGCGGCTGAGCACGCGATTATCACCAAACGACGCGCGCAAGAGAACTTTCACGCGTCTATCAATAAAACTCCATGTCATTCCAAGCATGTGTGTCATTTTTTACCTCTCTATCTACATTGTTCCGTGATTTATTAAGTTTTCAAATTTATACTGACCTTTTGATCATCCGGTATATTCTACAATGCGCCGTACGAGGATATTGGAAGTAGTTCCCTTTGTAGACATATCTCATATCCTCAGTATCGTTCCAATGAATGGAAGTCTGCCTTCTGCTTAATGAACAGGATATCTATAATGACGTATCCTAATTTTTGTGTCAATTTAAAAATATTAAAAATTTCTATAAGGTTTGACTTTTTCGTTGGCTGCCTAATTTTTGTCAACTTTTGGCGCATCTTCATTTGTTTCATTGTTGTTTGTCTAAGCGAAAAAGTCACCAGTTCAGATGGAATTTAATGTGCTTTGGTTTTCTAAGTTTTTGAATGCATTATTTTGCTTGGAAGGCAGTGTAATTCTTTTTACAAGAAAGTAGTCTTAACTTCCAAGTGGGAAGAAACCACATCGGCACCATTCCGAAGCGGCATGCAGGTGTGAAGGGGCCGGCGAGTCTCTACAGAACGCGTTAAGGACAACCGCCAAGCATTCTAGCTGAGGACGTGCAAATCATTTCGTCAGGCTTCAGGGCTCTTCAGACGCCACCAGAAACTGTCCATAAGGTCCTAAGAAACCGGTTGCTTACAAGGTGCATATTATGAAGGTCATGAAGCCTGAAGCAACGCCGGCCGCGGTGGCCGAGAGGACTGCGGCGCGCCAGTCACGGTCTGTACGGCCACTACGGTGGGCGGTTCGAATCCCCCCCTCGGGCATGGATATTTGTGCCGTCCTTAGTGTTAGCTAGTTCATAAGTAGTTTGTAAGTTTAGGGACTGATGACCCAGTAGTTAAGTCCCATAAGCTATGCAAACATTTGATTTGAAGCAACAGCGATATAGATTTGAATGTTAAATGGTTAATCGAATTGACAAATACACTGTTTTTTGTCCAGTGTACTGTTTTCAGATGAGATCGTATGCCATATCGCTGGAACATAACGTTCGAATTTGTGAGTCATATAATATACATATAATTTCGTTAAAAAGTGATTGTTTCATCAGATAAAAGTTTTAAAAAGTCATTCACAATCTTCATCGACATAAATACTCTGCAAGTCACATTGAAGTGCATAGGAGAGGGTTCATCGAACCGCTTTTATGATGTTTATTTACAGTTACATTTTACAATAGCTCGTAGAAAAAAGGAACACCTAAATCTTCATATTTCGATCTAATTTTTCTTATTTTATTTTGATGCTCATGTCTTCCCATTTAGGTGGATACTAACTAACAAGTTCGCATTCGAAAAAGAAAGTTGGTGAAAGAAATTTCGCAAATAGGTTTGGTCGCAACGGGTAATGCCCATGTTTTAATGATTTCCACCCCAACTCGTGCATCATTTCCGTGGTACTTTCTCCCGTATATCGCGATAATGCAAAACGAGCTGCCCTTCTCTGTACTTTCTCTAAATTGTCTGCCAGTCCCACTTGCTGGGGATCCCGCAATGCGCGACGATACTCCAAAATAGGAAGCACAAGTGTGGTGTAAGCAGTTTCTTTAGTAGAACTGTTGCATCTTCTAAGTGTTGTTCCAAAGAAACGTAGACTTTGGTTCGCTTTCCCTACAATATTTTCTTTGTGTTCTTTCTATTTGTGTTCTTGTCATTTTTTTCACCATTGAGATATCTTATCTTAATCATTTTGCAGTTGCTTTTGATCTTCTGTTGACTTTACTAACTGATAAATGACAGCATCATCCGACAGCCTACGAAAGCTACTCAGATTGTCTCCTAAATCGTTTATAAAAATAAGGAACAGTAGGGGCCCTGATGCGCTATTCAATAAGCACGCAGTTTTATTGGAAGACGCTTGTAAGCTACAGTGTCAACAGAAAGCCTTCCGGAAATCTAGAAGTACGGAATCTATTTGACATCCCTCGTCGATAGCACTTATCACATCATGTGAGTAAAGAGCTAGCTGTGTTTCACAAGAATGTTACTCTCTGAATTCGTGTTGACTATGGGCTATTTGCAGGTATTTAGCTGTTTCTTATTGTGACTAAATCATAATGTTGTCAGGTATGATAAATTTTTGCTATGTGTAAATTTCAAAGTTTTGTTTTCGGTCTATTGTATGAAGAGCTAACGGAATATTTGCGCAAATCGTTTAGAAATTACATTATCTTCAGAATGTTATTATACGTCGCAGCAGAATTTCTTGAGACACGCCTTTTGTTAATTCTCAATTTGTCGATAAATCTTTGTTGAATACAATATTTTTTTCGACCTTACGAGAAATTCTCAGTCCATTCACGAAATTTGTTGCATAACCCTTACGACAGCGCTTTCGTTAGAAAGTGTTGGTGTGATTTTGCTAAAATATTTTTAGGAAGTCAAGAAACACTGCATGCACTTGTCAGATAAAAGAACTAATGACAGAAGTCCAATCGTGTATTCCTAAAACACAATGCAATTTCTTCGATTACCTTAAGAAACACACACTTCTTTGTGGCTATAAAAACTCTGGTGTAGTCCCAGTTTCAGGTGAATGCTATGTAAACACACACATAATTTCTGCCGTTATGGAAGGGATTCGAACCTTGATCGAGTAATTGCTGTGTGCGGTGTGACAACTGATATTCGTATGTCATTTTTTTTACAGTTTCCATGAGGGATGTTTAATAGATCCCTACACAGTTTCTGTAGCAAACATTAAAGATATTGAGAGGTAGCGCTGGAGATGACAGTGTTGTCTTTCCTGGAGTGACATATATCTAGTCTCTTACGTCTAAGATTTTTGCGAAATGTATCCTCAGTAAAGTATGTCTGAATTACAAAAAATGTCTTAGCGTTATTCAAAAAATAGAATTTTAGATATTTTTTACGAGACCAGTGAATTTTAATATAAAAGTTCTGTGTCGACTTTCATAATAATGGGTTCAACACTACTTTCATTGCTCTTCGAAAAATTACAATTACTTCTAATGTGATTTTATTTGCCAAAGACATATTCTAAAACGGATTTAACCGTTGTTATTTCCGTATTCCTGACATAGAATTCAGCCTTTAATTGGAAAGCGTCTCAGCATGAATGACAAATTCCTAGCAATTTCATCTCACTAATGAAATACATTATATGGAGCGCACCTAAGCCATTTATCAAACCGTTGTTTATGGTTTGCTTTTGTCACTTACTGTTGCATTTGAAATTGTTTTACTCTTCACTTGAAACATTTTGCGCAGTATTGCATAATTCTTTACCAATTTCATAAAATCGTTTAGCGATGACACATAACTTTATATTCATATTTTGTTAGGTTTCCTAAGATACCTGTTTTACACAGATTACCACCTCTTCTATTCTGCTTCGCCTTGATCCCTGGTGACCTAGGCCTATATTACCAGAGTTCCGTGGTATCCCAGAGAACGTTGAACTCTCATTTTCCTATAATATTCTGAAAATTATATGAATTCAAGTGAAATTTCGAATTTTGTAAGAAAATAATATACAATGTTAGTATTTTAACTGGAACTCTATTATTTTTGATGATATAAATATATCAAACAACAAATTTAAATACTGGAAACTTTCAGTCCATAGTTCTTCATTTATTATTATCAATGATATATCACTTGCTTTGAAATTGCAAACGTAATTAGGTTTAAAATTATCTTACACGGCAGGATGAGGAGAGCAATCTACAATTTTTTAACCAACTAGGAAGTTTTTTATAAAATCGCAAAATAATTCCATACATGTTGATTACTAGTTTTGAAGAGTATTTGTCATCATCTACAGATCCATTCAAATATAAAAAATCTAAAAAGTCCATCTTTGTGGTCAACCAGTTGTACAGCGTTGTAAAATACATTTCATTACGTTGTACAAATAGTTGACGGCAAAGATGGAAACATTGTTCTTTTTATATTTAAACAAATCTGAAAATGATGACTGAGACTCTAGAAACTAATAATCAAGAAATAAAGAATTTTAATATAAAATTCCGATCTTGGCCAACAATTTCCTACTGCGAGTTTCTTAATTAAAACGGCCGATTGTGTTACTAATAGAATTAAGTAAATTCGGGAAGAGTGAAGTTCAACTGTTTATCTTGATTGGTTAGTTAAAACAAATGCCACGGCGGATGGCCAAACGCATTGAGGCGCTATGCTCTAATGCTCGAGATCGTTCCCCGTCGGAGGTTCGAATCCTCCATCGAGCATGGATGTTAGTGTTGTCTTTAGTATAAGTTAGTTTATAAGCAGTTTGTAAGTTTAGGGACTGATGACCCCGCAGTTAAGTCCCATAAGCTTAACATTTGAACATTTTTTTAAAACAAATGTTTACTGAAAAACCTCAGACTCACCAAACGGAGGGTAGGTACTGTATAAGATACATAAATCGTCCCATCCGAGATTGACAAACTTATTAACATCTGTACTGGCTCTTCCACTGAAATTTAATCGATAGTATTGTTACGAAATGTTCATTATCACAACTATATCCTTGAGAAGAACTAGCGAACGATTCAGAAGTTATGTCTGATTCACTGACTCTCAACTAAAACTATTTCGTAAGACGGTTCATTCTAGTTAACCCCTTTTGGTATAACTATATATTATATGAGCCAAACCGGAAAACCGCTGCGAAATTTCTACATTTATGTTTTTCTTTCAGTGAGAAAAGACATATTCATTGTCTTTTAAGGTTACTATAAACATATTGGCAAAGAATAAAAAAATAACGTTTTATTTTCCTAAATATGACAAAAAAGAAATGGTAAATTTTTACCATACCATGCATCTAGAAATTCAGCTGTAATTATTTATTTATTTATTTATTTTTAATTGGTTACAACGTATATTATACTCTCGCCGTATAGTTGAAACAATCTTCATAAGTACTCCACTTCTCATTCGATGTAGAACTTTTTAAAACAGTATTGTTATTGTCCGTATTCAAATGAACTTCTCACATTGCATAATAGACATAGAATCTATCTGCCTATTATAGAAAGTTACGTTGTTGTTTTCGCATTAAAAAGGTAAATGTCGTACATTGATTCATTGTTGAAAAGTGTTTCCACAGCATATGCTTAATGGAGTACTATGTAGATCGTGTGCCATTCGTCAACAGATGTAGAGAACTAGTTATTTCGTGTAGAACTTTAGTCCATAAAAGATACTGAACTGTGTAGAAGACGAAAAGCAATCAGTGGCGGGTGGAAACTTGATTTTAAAGTTAAGAAGATACAAAAATTTTGTATTTTTCATCTAGATCTGTCACTATTAAAAATATTTAAGAAATATTTGCGAGTGATCTCTGCAACATATTTAAAACAATCGCTGAGCACTACTATTTCGACATGGAATCAAAGTTGATAAGTCTGGTTGTGCTGGTTGTGCTAGACGTGTCAAGCCATTATTTCTTGTATTTTGCAAACTGAATTTTTTATCTTTCAAAATTTTTGTTTCTATCTTCTTGTAACCGTACATGCCAAAACATAATTATTTTCACTAAAAGAAAACAAATCATACTCCAAGTAAAACAGAGTAACCTAATTTATCCTGTTTATTGCTAGGGGACCAATATGTAAACCTTCTACAAGCTGATTAGTGAAACAAAAAGCCATGCATAGATGATTTTGCTGCACTGTTGACTAAGAAAACTTTCTTTGTTGTACTTATGGAACCAGTAAGAATTACTGCGAATGTAAGAGATTCAAAAGCAAATCTTTATGTTCAGTCTAGAAGCCAGTGGTTCCTCTCCTACCGAATACGTCATTAATGAGGACAAAAAATGTCTGTATCTCCTACTTTTTTTAAAGGTTGTTATAAATCATAAAAGAACAGTCCGGAAATCATCTTCTGCTATGTAAAAAATTTGTCTGGGAGTTATTTAGGTGATCATGGATGAGTAAGGATTTCCTACTTGAAAACAAATCGATAGATCGATAAAAAATAAGAGTATTGCAAACCGAATTTAACTATCTACTAAAAGATTCTACTACTGCTAATAATTTATTTATTTATTTATTTTTTGCCGCGGTGGAGTAGCCGAGAGGTCTAAAGCGTCTCGCTGCGGATCGCGCGGCTGCTCCCCGTGGAGGTTCGAGTCCTCACTTGTGCATGGGTGTGTGTGTTGTCCTTAGGTTAGTTTAGTTTAAGTAGTTTGTAAGGTACGGACTGATGACCACGCAGTTTGGTCCGATAGAATTACAAACATTTGAACATTTCTTGAACATTATATTTTTTGTTTAACAAACATCATCTCGCGGGAATGGATGAGAGTTTTGTGGCCCATAACTACCGATTGTGCAACCGGTCCCCGTCAGAATTTTTAGACCTCTCACGGGCATGGGTGTGTGTGATGTTCTTAGCAGTAGTTAATTTAGTTCTCTTACGTAATTTGTAAGTGTAGGGACCGATGCCGTGAGCAATTTGGTCCCATAGGTTTACGAACATTTTGAATAATTATTTAGAAACGTTTTTTATCCTAATGACGCCTGCTCAAAAGAAATAAATGAAAGTGGCCCCTAGTCTCAAAAAAGGTTGGAAACCGCTGATTTAGAGAAACAATGAAAACAAAATACGGAGGGGTGGACGAGTATTTAGTTACAGGTACAATTTCATTCCGTTCCTCTGACATGCGAGTCAAGTGCGAGTCACTTCCCCATCAAGGACATAGCTGTTTCAAAACAGGGTACGTACCTCCACGTACGTCGACCAGTTCCATTCAGCTCCAGCCATGGGTATTTAGAAGATCTATTATACCGATCGCTATTATACAAGTACAAATATGTAAGCGATCTAACAGTAAAACAGACGTTATATCTGGCGTTCCACAGGGAAGCGTTATAGGTCCCCTACACTTCCTCGTGTTTATAAACGATTTAGGAGACACTGAAGAACTCCCTTCGACCGTTCGCGGATGATACTGTCGTTTATCGGTTAGTGAAGTCAACAGAGGATCAAAAGCAACTACAAAGCGATTTAGACAAAACTTCTACATGATGCGAAAATTGGCAGTTGACACTAAATAATGAATAGTGTGAAGTAATACACATGACCACTAAAAGAAATCCGCTGAACTTCAATTACGCGATAAATCAGTCAAATCTTAAGGTCGTAAATTCTACCATATACCTAGGAGTTACAATTACGCACAACTTAGACTGGACAGAACACACAGAAAATATTGTGGGGAAGGCGAACCAAAGGTTACGTTTCATTGGCAGAGCGCTTGGAAGATGTACCAGCTCCACCAAAGAGACTGCCTACATCACACTTGTGCGTTCTCTCCTGGAGTATTGTTGCCCCTTGTGGGACCCTCACCAGGTGGGACTGACGGAAGACATTAAGAAGGTTCAGAGAAGGGCAGCTCGTTTTGTTTTATCACGTTACGAGGGCGGGGGAAGGAGGGGGGGGGGGAAGCGTCACGGAAACGTTGCACGAATTGGGGCGGAAATCAATCACCGACTTTTACTTCTGAATGTGAAAATATTTTGCTAGCACCCTCCTACTTAGGGAGACATGACCATCCCAATAAAATAAGTTAAATCAGATCGAAAACGGAACGATTTAGGTGTTCTTTCTTCCCGCGCTCTATTAGAGAATGGAACGCTAGAGAAAAGTTATGAAAGTGGTTAATGAACCCTCTGTCAGTGGGTGATTTGCAGAGTACCTACGTAGATGTAGATATGTAGATGTAGAACTAAGGTCATCTTCAATATTTTCCTCATGATCGCTTATATTCTTCGTCAATATTTCCAAAAATAACGAATCGTGTCATTCTGAATGTGTGCTGTAGACCTATGTGCTTAAAACAGATCCGTTGACTAATGAACATAGTCTGATGCCGCAGATAACAAACGTTGCCCATCGATGTGAGTACGACGTTCGTCAACAGCATGCATTTTACGACGCACGGGTGGTGGGTGGGGGGAGAGGAAATGCTTCCAGCAGTATTTAAACGGCACCACGCTACTACAAAACGCCGCGCCTAAAATAAAAGTTGAAATATGCAGCCGGAACAAAAATTTTTCTGAAGAGACAAATTAACGACAGTGGCGTTTATTTACGCCGTATCCCGAATGTTGGACGTTTACAGCGGGGCCGTCCAATTAGTAATTCGGAGGAGCGCGATGTGGCGCCCGTATGCAAATGCGGCGGTTTACTGCCTTGCGCGAGCCTCGAGGCGCACCCCTGACTCGTTCCCTTTCCGCCCCCTGCCACGGCCACTTCTTCCACAATTTGATACAATCGCGCCGAATTCAGGAGGAGCGGGCGCGCGCGCCGGGAAGTGATGACTCACGCTAATTGTACGGAATGGAGATGCCAGCACCTGATTAATCCTCTCTCTCTCTCTCTCTCTCTTTCTCTCTCTAATCCACGGAGCGTATAACGACCGCGCCGCCTCCCGGTGCAATGTTATTTTTTTCTTTTTCTTTTTTTATCCGTCTCCCCTCAGACCGGACGGTTGCCGCGATAGCGGAGACGGTGCGAGGCGGCGAGCACAATGGGTCGCGGAAAGGGAGGCGCCAGGCACGTAGGCAACCCGCGGCGCGCCGCCGCCGGGTTTTAGTGTTATGTGATGTGCGGTCCGGACGCCTTACGACCCGTGGACTCGACTCCATCCACTTCCTGACTGCCGCGACCTGTTGCTGCTGCCCAAGACGGGCTGTGATAGCCTGTCTTTCTCTTCTGTCGTCCCTGACTGCTAAATGTGTGCGTCTTTTCTACTACAACTAGCAAACTAGGCAACGCTGCGCTATTGGTAATATGTATGGGAATTCAGTATATAGCCTAATCTCCTTCCGCTTTCCTCTCACAATCTTCTTTTCCTCTGCAAATTTTCTCCTGCCCCTGTCACCTTCACGCCACTCCCTTTTATCTGTTTTCACATTATCTATCTCTTCCTCCTTCTTCTCTGTGTCTATTTTGTCCCTCCCTTTCTTTATACCCTTTTCATGCTCTCTTCTCTGTACATATAAAATATAAATTCACATAGTTGTGACATAAAGTCACGGAGAAGGCAGGCGACCATGATTAATAGTAACTGAAGTCTGCAATAGGCTGTATAGGTCGCTGTATTGATTAAAGTCATAAAGTGGATAAAATATGACTTTATTTGACGCGTTTCGGCCTAGGCCATCAGCAGAATCCTGCATACATAGATTGCAAGTATGTCAGTACAAATGGATACATGTTGTTCTTGTAACATTATGGAGCAGACTGTCATATTTTATCCACTTTATGACATTAATATAAATTGAAATTCGTAGTATGCCAAGATCGCATATATACTATTTCTCTTGACAACCGATTTCGCCAAGCTGAGGTACAATCTTCTGGTCTGGATTGCTCTAAGATTCCAAATCAGAAGATTGTACCTCAGTGTGGCGAAATTGGTCGTCAAGACAAATAAATATTTTTTTTAATTTGTAATCTGAATTCAAAAGAAGACCGACAATCCCAAATATGGGCAAATTGAGTAAAATTTTTAACTTCACATTTTCCTTTATGAAAATAGGTAACAGCGGAACTGTCGAAGAGATTCCTACGTGCAAATTCAGCATTCACAGGATATTAAAAGAACATAGCATGTCTTGCCCGCTTCAATTGACCTTTTGTTATTCTCTACATTATTTATTGATAGTGATCTGAATGATTAATAAACTCAATTACATACCAACACAATTTCTTGAATCCCTTTAAGTCGATTAGCCCTCTCATGCACGAATTATCAACACGACAATGAACTAAATGTTCTGCTACATTATTTGTTAAGTTCTATCTTGTGTAGAAGTAATCATAATTTATCTAAAGAAATAGTTTCATAGACCAATAGGGAGGTGTCCTCAAATGAGGATAGTGAGTACGAAGCTTGATACATTTTACATGGAAGATTTATCATTGATATCAAAAAATACATGAAACGTATACTCTATTTTGTATATTTCGTACAGTGAAATTGTTTCAGGCTCTCAGGGCACACAGCAAGTTTACACTTTTGTCAAATGTAATGTGTATTCCATCGGCTGTCCGACCGAGACACCTCTTGGCATTACGATCAACTTACTTGGCTGGGCAGCGTTATACCACATCGAATCGTAATTCGTTGGGTACCGAATGACAGGCTTTCTTCTTCCTCGATGTAAGAAAACAATGCGCTTTCGTCTGAAGGCCTGTCTCTACTCTTTCTTGTAATCTCTACTTTCCGTTTCTTTGTTCGCCAAACGACTAACATTGCCGTCTAGGAGATATTCTAGCTTTCATTGTAAGTCTTCATTTGAGGTACCTATGCTTTAAGCTTTTACGGTCACCTCAGATGTAAAAGATGATAGAAATGAGACAAAATTTAAGTCACTTAATTTGAGAACACGACGCATGAGAGGGTCAACAAACTTACAAAACTAATGTGTGACTACTACAGTTTTAAACTGGTTAAGAATGGTCAACCCCAAAAATACTATGAAATACGAATTACTTGCCTACGTTTTACATCATTCTTGTCTACAAAGAGAGACAAAAGTCTAAAGTCTGCAGGTGACAGGCACTCCGTGAGATGGGGCCAGCACAGACGTTTAAATCTAGAAACAGCTTTCTCACAACGAATGGGATCCAGAGTGGCTGCAGAAGAACAGAAGAAAGATGGAAGGATGTGACAGACTACCGTTGGATGGAATCCTCCGAAGCCTTAGTTGCTGCACACAACGCAAGCAGGACGTTGTTGAACTCTCTGAACAGACTACCCAGTGGCATAGCAAGGTAAAAGTAAACCTAAACAAATGGGGCTATCAAAGTGATTCCATCCTCTGTGAATGTGGAGCTCTTCAAATGACCACCCTTATGTATAACTGCCCCCTCTGCCCTCACACTGTACCTCAGAGGACATAATGACAGCACAATATAAAATGCTCAAATGTATGTAAATCTATTGGACCATCTACGTGGTCATCAGTCCGTAGCTTACAAACTACTTAAACTAATGTAAACTAACCTATGGACAACACACACACCCATGCCCCAGGGAGGACTCGAACCTCCACGGCGAGCAACCGTGCGCTCTGCAGCGAGGCGATTAGACCGCTCGACTACTCCACCGCGGCAATGGCAGCACAACCAAACGCTATTGACGTAGCCCGCTTTTGGGCTAAAAACGTGTAAAAATCTTTGTTTATCTGTCTATCATTTTTATAATGTCTCTGACACGAATAATAAAGACAAGTAGAAGTCTCTAAGCAAAGATTAAGAACCTCTAAAGATAGTGTATCAGTATAAATGTTTAAAAAAATTAAAGTTCGTACATATTACAATACAAATTATTTGACTTCCCTTTGAATTATTATCATCATTGGAGAAATGAACCTTAAGGTGCGTGAGCACATGCAGGAAACTACAATTACAACAACCCTTAAGTTTTACGTTCTTCTTCCAACGCAGTGTATTGAAGTTTACAAGAAGGCTTATATTTTCAACAGTCTAAATTTAGTTAATGTCATGCTGTAAAAGTGCTCCAAACGATAATTAAAGAGTTTTAAGGAAAGATTACATAAATTAGCTAAATATTAAGATAGTGTTTAAATGAGCATCCCTCGAGTCTCTGGGGATCTGCAGTTAGAATATTATCAGGAAGTATAACTATAACAACTTTTAAGGTTTCTGTACTTCATACAGTTCCGTTTTTAAGGTTTACAATAAGACTTACAACTTGCAGCGGTCCAAATTTAATTGAGTCAGTAAAAGGGCTCCTAATAACAGTTAAAATATTAAGGGAAAATTACATAATTTAGCTAAATCCTGACGAAACTCTCTTTAAATTATAATTAACAATGTACTCTATCTCGAACGCCGGGAACAGATTAAAGAAATTTCAGCAATAACGCCGCAAGACCGACCAACACGTATTAAAAGTTTTACGAATATTTTCAGTTACGGCACAGGTAAAATCGCTGAGGATTACATTCCAGTTTAAATTTTCAATACACTAGACACAATGGAAATCATCACTACACAAGTGTACATTATCATTACGGACCACTTCTGTACAGCACTAGGGAGCGGGTACCCCACTTCTGTTTTCCAGCCAGGCTTCCTGCTGCGTATGGCCCACCCGAGATCATGAAAGACCTCTGGCAACTGAGTTCTAGACAGAGCCCGGCCACAAGTGCAGAACTGTTGATATCAGTGACCAAGTGGAAGGATCAGCCTCAGTTCATCGCCAGCGTATTTAGCAAGATATCAGGATTAACAGCCCCAGCCACTACAGGAGATGGCACTAATTGTAAACGTCCTCCGATACCTCAAATAGAAGCAGGGACGTAAATGCACCAAGCAGAGCATGCATAATCAACCACCAGGAGGCCGCAGAGCATCTATATCAATAAAGTGATATATATATATATATATATATATATATATATATATATATATATATATATATATATATGACGTGATCGACTGGAGAGTGCCCGCAAGTGCACTGTGTTATTTTAAATGTGTTTATTTCCGTCAACAGTTGCAATATATTTGTTTAATTGCATGTTTCGATCACTTGGATCATCTTCAGATCTAAAAAACAAAATTAAAATAAAATGTACAATTTGATAAACTTACTAAAGTTAAATTGAACGATAGTTAAATTATACATAAATGGAGAGATTTTTCTTTACCTTATAGTTGCGTCTGCCAGTCGTCTGACTGAGTACTGATTGGTACTGAGTTTTACAGTTTGATGGAAGCATTTAAAATTTGTTTCCAAGTGGTGGTGGGGAGGGAAAGAGCAGGTGGGGGGTGGCGATTGGAGGGAATGGCTTGAGCCCTAATAACCTAGGGTCTTATACTGAATAATTGTTTGTTATAAAAATATTTACTTAAAAGTGGGGTTCTTGAATATATCCTGACATAAAAATTATAAAACTGTATATGATATAAATATAAAACTATGATAAGATAATTAAAACATGCATACGGTATTTTAAAACATTGAAGGTGTAAAACAAAGATTTATAAAATTACAAATGCCATACTTTCGTTTTTTAGGTCTGAAGATGATCTAAGTGATCGAAACATGTGATTAAACAAATATATTGCAACTGTTGACGGAAATAAAAACATTTTTAAAGTGATATTCTCATTACGTTTCATCCAGCTGATACAACACGAACAAGAAAAGCCCGAACATACACTGATTAGCCAGAACATTACCTATCCGTCCAGGCGAGAGCACCGTCACATGACGAGCAATGGCTACTACAGTCAGCGTCATGTAAGAAGGCGCTTCCGCGCATAGAGGCGGAGCGATTGGAAAGCGTGGAGGGGAGAAGCTACGGCCGAACCCCAATGTTACGACTGCGGGAGAAACATTGCATAACTCGCGGCCTGTCAGACGCCAGTGCCAGTGCGGTAATGGAGGGGGATGTGCACAACGCCTGAAAACTGGGGCGCCGTCGTACATGACGCGGACTATAGTCAGGTGTATGTAGCATCAGAGAGCGTGCTGTCCATGTGTAGAATGGGGAAGGCGCGCAATCTATCTCAGTGTGACCGAGGGTGGATTGTGATGGCTTGGAAACTCATCACAAGCATTTGCAAAAACTGCACATCTCGTCGGGAGTTTGGGAGTGTCGAGGTGAGTACCTTCAAATGTCGAAACTAACACGTTCAAACGTCTTTTTAGATATCAGACGTCGAAAGCTGGGCAGACTGGTAAAACAGGACGGCGAACTGTTACTGAACTAAAACCATATTTTAACGCTGGCCACATTAAAGGTATGTGCCAAAGTTAACACCCAACATCTACAACCATTGTCACTGGATGTTGGCACATTGACAGAGTATTGTCTAATGAATTCCGATACTTCTTCATTGTGCCGATGGGAGGGTGCGAATCCATTGTCTTCCAGGAGACCAGCTCTTTGACACGTGACTGCGAGATGGAGACAAGGATATGGCGCCTTAATTATGCAGAACCACGGGCTCAACAAGTATCGGAATCCGTAACACGTGTATCCCTTCGTGACGATTATGTTTCCCAACGGTAGAGGCAATTTTCAGTGAATTAATGCACCGCACCACGAGGACAGAAGTGTGATGGACTGGTTCGAGAAACGCAATGGCGAGTTGCAATTGGTGTGTTGCCCCTCTCCAGCCCCCCACCCCAACCCGGAATTTAAGGGAATTATAGTTAAACAAGGAACTACGGCGATCGTGTTTAGGCTTGGTTTGCGCATCTCTGACAGCCAGTGAGCGTTCGATGCTATTGTGAACCCTCTGCTGCGATTTGATTGTAGCGAGCTATTAAGTGGATTTAGTTATATTTGTTGCAAGTTATCATCGCTGACGTTGTTTGCAACCAACGCATTCTAGTACAATGAGAGCCATTAATAGCAGGCTGTGGGGTTTCTTTGAGTTTAAAGCACGTGTATATGCGTATTTCAGCTGTAGCTTGAAACCGGAAAAGGTACTTTTCCCGTGTCTAGATATTCATGACCCGTCACCGTTCGTGGTTCGAACAACAGGAGAATTGTGTGCAGATGTGGAGCCAAATCTCTGCATCGACCTACCAACGCCTCATTCACTACGTTTACATGCAACACATGTTCCGGAAGACGAAAACCGTTTACATTTTACAGCCTGAATCGGATTTCCTATCCCGCTCGATATTGCGCCTGAAAAATAGCTGATTCAGTTCCTAATTTAGTCAACACAATCAGTATATTTCTTTACTTAAATACACAGAGTCATGCTCATTTTAATATTTACATTTCAAGGTAGAAAATGTCGCTCTATCCACATGTAACGAAAATTCTTAACAAGGAAACACAATCCGGCAAGCCAAAAACGCTTCAAACAAGGTTGCGTTTACATGGGCACGAAATCGATTGTGAAACTGGAAAACCGCTTTACAGAAGTGGATTTACAGAATCAATTTTTGGAGTGTTCATATGACCAACTAAAAACGGAATTGGGCAATCGGTTTACGAAATGCGATTTTACGAGCCAATGTAAAAGGAGTTAATGCTTCCATCTCAATATCCATCGCCGCATTTGTGCCCAAAAGTGGACAAACCAGCTATCAAGTAGCTGCTCATAATATTCTGGCTGTCTGTGAATTTCGACGATTTTCTTCCGTATAAATTGCTACTTCGCCCCTATAACGACGCTCTAAAAAGGAGAAAGAATTTTTTAATAATAAAATCTAATTTTTATTAACTTAATTAAGAATATTTATGACGAAGAGTTCATAAAAGACTTTATTAGGTGTATTCGAAGAGAAGTTCTTTTATTGTGTATTGCTATCTTTGTTGATTGTTTCGAGATCAAGTTCAGTATTGTAAGATTAGGATATTACTTCTATCCGAGATTTCAATATAGATGGATCGTTGTTAATTAAGATGTATAAGTAATTTATTGTGAATAGAATCTTCAAAACAACGTATTTTTTATTCAGTAGTTTTTTTGGAAACCCTCGTGTCACCTTCTGTATGTTTAAAATTATCGAATTTATTTAGCTGATTTTAGGCGACGTCAGGGTGCTTGTTGAAGTCGAGGTAATGGGCCGCCATCTTGTGAGAAAGTTAAACTTTTGTGAATTATGCCTTTAACATTTTAGACATAGTTACTGAAAGGACATTTAAAGTCACTTTCAGATAGAAATAATTGATTTCAGTATAGATGATCCTTATTTTGATTACAAATACGAGATTCTATGGTAGATTTATAGTTATGTAATCTGGCCTACACTACATTGATACCCTTGGATATGCAATACTAATGAATAAAGATTCGTACAAATTGTAGAACAATCAGGCTTATTTCTGATCTCCGCTGCGGAGGACCGAACGCAGATAATGAATTCGATTCTTAAATTTCATAGTAGAAGAATTTGTACGTATGCGTCTTCTTCACGCTCGAGCCCGCAGTAATATAACAAAAAAGGCATCTGGTGAGATATATACAATATACATATGGGCACCTATTTTATTCACATATTGTTACAATTGTAATTTGCGTGTTATACAGAACGAAAAACGTCATTCTCTTTGCCCTCTAAAATGGTGTGGCATCTCTCTGACGTCCATTACACTTGCACACTTGCACGTATTGTATGAGGTTATCAATCAGCTGTTGAGGGACATTTGGCCATTCTGCCATGATAGCAATACCAGCTGTGTAACCGTCGTGGGAGGTACTCGTCTGGCTGAAATACGTCTATCAAGTGCATCCCAGACATAAGGGTTGTAAGTCCGGTGAACAAGCTGGTTAATTGATTCGTTCAGTTCTCTCAGCTTCAACCATGTTGTCCACCAGTGCAACTTTGTGGGGGCGAGCGTTATCGTCTACCAGAAGGAACCCATCTCTTACGGCACCAGCGTACGGCACAACAAAAGGCCGAACGATCACGTCTCTCTACCTCTGAGCACTCAAAGCGCCATTCTGAAGCCACGTTCCCGAAAGCGATTTCGGACTTTTTGTGTTGATATTGCGCGTCCTGTTGTTGCCTGGAGGGTGCGATGCAGCTGAGTTGCACTCAGCCTCCTGTCTTCACGGGAGGTTAACCGGTCATCTCTTGCTTATGTTACCCATGGTTGACCGTGGCATTGCCTTCTTTTAACGGTTCCTTTTGTCTGAAATCTTGTCCAGTTCCAGGAAATTACACTATGGGAAACTCCAATAGCTACACCCACCTCCCTCTATGCCTGTTCCAACCTTCCTATGACTTTTCATGCCAAGTCACGTCGTTGTCGAGTTGCACTACCTGCTCACTACACTTACGGGTCGCGAGCTCCATAGGGCTCGCAATGTCTTGTTCGGAGGATCACTGTCACAAAAGGAAGTACTTGCGCCGTAAATTAAGTAGGGCTTCAGTAATACAAAAACGTATGCCTAAGTAAAATTTATTTTATATTCAAATTACGGAGTTCCTTGTGTAACTTTAATACGAATTGAATACATCAGTGTATTTCAACCTTTTTGAATAAGCGACTCCTTTTGAGTAAAAATATTCTGGCAACCTCCTTCCCCAAACAGCAAAACAACTATGTCTGATTTCAAACCAAACAAATTTAATTCGCTTCTCTTGACAAGAGTTTCTTATAAGAAAAAAGTATAGTATTATACATAATGGGATGATTTTATTTTTGCTAATGGATCATGTTATCCTAATTTCACATTAATTCTTACAGAAAAATATCTGTTGCATTCGAGTGTTACGCATTGCAGGATAGACGCATAGTCACTGAGGAAGGTCATGCTATGGAGTCATTTTGTAAACAAGTGAATTTTTTCCTTGGAATTTCCCGAAATTAATGACTACATCTTGTTAATGTAACTATCGGTTGGTTTCTTATATAGTTTTCTGGCTTTTCGTTTGTTCATCGCTAAACGGTGCATTTATTATTATAAACAACTAATTCCCCTACACATAATATTATAATATGGAAGGGAGTCGCCAGAATATTTTTACTTGGAAGGAGGTCACATTTTCGAAAAGGTTAAAACACTGCACTACACCATCTGCGCCCAACTGCTTGTGTAATTCGTTTGGTAAACACAAGACCACCCCCTATTCAGCAACATTCTGTTATTGTCATTATTTCGGTTGCCGTCATGTTGTTGCCTCCATTCCGTAGAACAGACAGAAAGACGTCGAACCATTTTAGTTCAAAAATGTTCAAATGTTTGTGTAGCTTATGAGGCTTAACTACGGGGTCATCAGTCCCTAAACTTACAGACTACTTATGAACTAACTAATACTAAGGACGGCACAAATATCCATGCCCGAGGGGGGGATTCGAACCCCCGACCGTAGTGGCCGTGCAGACCGTGACTGGAACGCCTCAGTCCTCTCGACCCCCGTGGACGGCCCAATTTAGTTCATTCTGCCGATGACAATACTTCAGAAGCTGGATATGTGAACTGGTCTCCTAACCCTTTTGTCCAGTGTATATGAAATTACAGGGCTATTCAAAAAGGATGACCAGATTTCAAAGATTTTTATCTTCTAAACTACAAAAGATAGAACCCTAATTCCAATGTTCCTGGACGGACAACAGTGTAAAGTTTGAACATGAAACAGATTTCCCGAAGACTAATATCTGCTGTGCCATATCTCTTAACAAAGTTTATGGCCCTTCCTGTTCATGGAGAAAACTGCGATAGGACTAACCTACCAAAAATTGTTCAAAACTGATCATTTCCTGAACTTCACGAGGTGTATGTGATTGTAATGGGTGCGTGTTTAATGTAGTGTCATGTTGGAGATGAAGTGAGAAGGGAAAGGATGAAACCCGGTGCCGGCACATAGTCTTCTCCTCTCGAAAAGCACCAAGGGGGCCGCCGAGAGCCGGCCGCGGTGGCCGAGGTGACTGAGGCGCTCCAGTCACGGTCAGCACGGCCACTACGGTCGGGGGTTCGAATCCCCCCTCGGGCATGGATATTTGTGCCGTCATAGTTCGTAAGTAGTTCATAAGTAGTTTGTAAGTTTAGGGACTGATGACCCCGTAGTTAAGTCCCATAAGCTTTACAAACATTTGAACATTTTTGGGCCGCCGAGATTAACGTCCCCATCCGACGGACGGATCGCCATCAACAGTGGTCCATGCCCTCACTCCATGATAGACTGCGGAGAGGTTTGGAATTTAATCCAGGACATTGGGGCAAAGAATGGCGATCAGTAACTTTGCACCAATACCTCTCCTTTTCCCCTCTGCCGCAAGGCAAAAGGAAAATTGTCAACAGCACGTGGCGGACCCGGGCGGTTACCCATCCAACTGCTGGCCACGCCTGACGATGCTTAACTTCAGTGATCTGGCGGGAACGGGTGTGTCCACCTCATCAGGGTGTTGGATCAGATGAGGAGCAACAGATCAAATTCATCAACCATGGCCACCCACATATCCGGACCTCACAACTTGTTAATTTTATCTGTGGGTTACGAAAAATACAGTGTTTCTAATCCCGCTGATGTGTGCTATATCAAATTGTTGAGGCTGTGAATTTGATAACAAGAAACCAGTTTCTTTATGTGTGTCAAAAAATGAGCCACTGTTCCAATGTTTGTCATGTAACCCATGGTGCTCATATTGAATGTATAAAATTTTTACCTGTTCTCTTTCCAGGAACGTTGGAATCGTGTTTCTATCTTTCATAGTTTGAAAGTAATAAATTGGCCCACTTTAGGTTACGGTAGTAACACTAAAAGTGGGCCTTTGTGATCGTCTTTTGACAGAAATTTAAATGAAAGTAACGGCTTAACAATTCATCTGACATGAAAATTGAATAACCGAAATTGTAAAGGAGGAAATTCTCTACATCTTTGCTCTCTTATGTTTTTTTCATATCTCGTATCGTTTCAGAGATATTTGCAAAAATAACAGCGATTTTGGGATGTCTCTCTGTCTGTCCGTAACGTGTTCCCTGTTTTTAAGACGAACCGTTCAACCGATCGGCACCAAATTTTACAGTCATAATTGTTGGCTACCAGAGACCAGAATTCGCTTTTTCAAATTTTTCGGACAAGAAATACGTCAGTAATACAAAAAAAGCCGTTTGTAATGTAATTTTAATTGCAGATAAACCGTTCATCCGACGCGAAAATTGAATAACGGAATTTGTAGAGGAGAAAATTCTCTACAACTTTGTTCCATTATATTTTTTTCATATCTCTTATCGTTTGAGAGATATTAACAAAACAAAAACGGAGTTTTGACACCCTCCATTGAATTAACGAAAACCAGCCTTTAGCAGATGTCACGTGACATTCATCGTCCAGAACTCTCTCTGGTAAACGCCATCTTGCGTTGGATATTTGATGATTTTCTTATGGTAACTTAACACGTTGTCATTTCAAAGCAATGGTGCACTGAAGAATTAACAAAAACACGTCGTTCTTCATACGATAAATGATAATCTAGTGTCTACAAATGCCATATTAGCATCAGTTAACACCGAGCAAGGTGGCGCAGTGGTAACACACTGGACTCGTATTCGGAAGGATGGTGGTTCAAATCCACCTCCGGTCATCCAGATTTAGGTTTTCCGTGATTTCCGTAAATCACACCAGGCAAATGCCGGGATGGTTCCTTTCAAAGGGCACGGCCGGTTTCCTTCCCCCATCCTTCCCCAAAAGTCCGAGCGTGAGCTCCGTCTCTAATGACCAAGCTGTCGACGGGACGTTAAACCCTAAGATTCTTTCCTTCCATCAGTTACCAACAGCCATCAATAGTATGAGATAAAAGAACGCAAATTCTAGTTCTTAGCTATAGCGTAGTGGACAATGCGTTGGACTGTGACGCTGGAGTTCAGTGGTTCGGCACCGGCTACTACCTAATTTTTATTTTTTTTTTTTTTTATTTTTTTTTTATTTTTTTTTTTTTTGCTAAAAGGGTATCAGACAGTCTTATTAATTGATTTTTTATTATTTAGACTATTATTTTGGTACAAAATGTTTGCGAAAACTTATTAAACTACAATCTAAAGTGGGCCGAAAAACATGACAGTGCGATTTTTTAAATTGTTCCTTTGTTTTGAATAGCCCGTATATTTATACACACAAAGACGAACCGGAGAGATGGAATACGCCATTAGAAAACCCTCAATCTTATCATAAATTTCTTTTCTTTTAATAACCGTGATGTGGTACTGAATAAAACGGAAGTCAAGACATATTATAACGATCAGAACACCTGTTTCAACAGATTTTTCGACGGCATGTGAGGGCAACGATACATGCGGTGGATCAGAGTTCATAATGAGTAAATAAGGAGTGCGACTTCCGCCTTCAGTCTGCAGGAGGGAGGCGTTTAAGGGCGGCCACTGTGCCTGGCGGGCGTTAATGGTATTTCATTAAGGCGGGACAGCTTTAAGCAGGAGGGACGGGCGGCCAGGTATGCCGGGCACGCGGCAGCCGCCTTGCCCGTAATTAAATTCCGCACAGCGCTGCCCCCGCCAGGGCATGAACCCGCAGCGCGCTTCCCGCCGCCCGATGGCCCCACAGCCAATGGAAGCGGCCCGCCGCTGCCACTTGCCGAGCCGCCATATTGCCGCCAGAGCACTTAAATGTTGATGGGAACTGCTAAGTTGTCATGCACCGACTGGTTTTCAATAGTACCGACGAGTTACCAGAGGCTATCTACTATACGAGCATACCTCCATTAATGTGCAATTCCCAACGTAAAGACCGTCCCAGGCATAACGATATAACATGTGTAGATTGAAAGAAAGTACCGTGTTTAGATTTTTAAATTAATTAAGCGGCCGGTTTCAACTCTCAATGATGTGAGGAGTCGCCAGAAACAACACGTGGTTCGGATTCAAATGTTCAAATGTTTGTATAGTCTATGGGACTACGGGGTCATCAGTCCCTAAACTTACAAAGCTACTTATGAACTAGCTAATACTAAGGACGGCACAAATATCCATGCCCGAGAGGGGATTCGAACCCCCGACCGTAGTGGCCGTGGAGACCGTGACTGGAGCGCCTCAGTCCCCTCGGCCCCCGCGGCCGGCAGGTTCGGATTCCGCGTTAAGCTGTAAGTCCCCTTTTCCCAGTTGGATAACTGGGCTAGGGTCATGCAAGTTGCCGAAGTGGCGTCCAATTGAAAGACTTGCACCAGGCCAATTGAGCCACACGAAATTATTATTACTAGTATTGTCTGTGGTCGAAAGTCGACCAATTATGTTTACAATGGTCACTGGGGGTAAAATTTTACGTATCATGTCGGCGGCCTCGCGTGATTATATAGGCAACATCAACAACACGATAGAAAATCTTTGCCCATTTGTTCGAACACATAGAATGACCTGATTAGTGAATCGTACAGACCATGAAGTAAACAAATAATGCTGTTCCTGCTTTATGGTTGACAGGTTCTTGTATGTACCCTCGTCCGCTCAGTAAAAATAATTGCCCTCATAAAGCGAAGATTCCATGAGAAAACATCAGCGTTGTCAAGCGATTGGCTAAAATGAAGACTCAAAGGATTCTCAATATTCAGCATCTGTTGCCAACATTATCATAGGAGGCCGCTGGGTTATTTGGTAAAATTTAACCGACACTGGGAGGTATGAAACGGTATCTTTTACGTGCTAAGGAAAATGCCTGACACGATAACAACAAATAAAAACAGAAGTATATATTTCTCATGCCATTTTCAAATTATATAACTTTCATTAGCCTAATATTTGAAATGAAACTGCAATTTCGGTGTTCGTATATTTATACAACGCCAAGAAATAATGTTATTTCGATACTGCGATATTCAGAATTCCAGAGCAGACAACATGTCGACTTCGTAGTTTCACCCGTGCACCGCTACATGCCTCTCCCGGCGCACCATCATTTATATCGGCATTCTCGAGTTCGTGGTTCCACCCGAGCACCGCTAGATGCCTCTCCCGGCGCATCATCATTTATATCGGCATTCATAATAAAACATCCATTTCCTTTAACCACTCTTAACCACTGCGAAAATGAAGCATTTGAACGGCACAAAAAAGTGAGTTGGGAGCACTCCATGTTTCGATATTCACTTATTTTAATACGTTATTTTAATACTGCAGATGCGCTGCATTACAGCGTCTTTGGTCGAGGCGAATAGACAATCAGTGAACTGATTGTTGGAGAATGAAGAACTTGATCCAAGCTGTAGATAGGAAAATTTCTACTTCCTTTACCACTTTTAATGGCTAAAAACACTCATAATTATTATATTCGTGAAATCTAAGACAAACAATCTTTCGAATTATTTAACTTTCATTGGCCTTCTTTTACGAATAAATTAGTAATCTGTACCACAATTTTCGTGTTAGCGTATTTATATAATGATGTTTGTAAAGATTATGGGACTTAACTGCTGGGTCATCAGTCCCTAAACTTACAAACTACTTATGAACTACCTTATCCTAAAGACAACACAAATATCCATGCCCGAGGGAGGATTCGAACCTCCGACGTGGGAGGCCGCGCGATCCGCAACGTGGCGCTCCAGACAGTTCGGCTACTAACGCGCAGCCGCTGCGTAGCTGTCACAAGTAATGGAGCATTTAAAAGTGGTGGCCGTTGACACCGGTAACCGTAACTTTCTTCGTCCTTGCATGGCAGGTATCAAACGACAGCAGGCATCTGATCAGTTGTCGTTTGATACCTGCCATGCAAGTACGAAGGCATTTACGGTGTCAGCGGCCACTACTTTTAAATGCGATATTACTTGTGACAGTTTCGCAACGGGGGCCTGAAGATGGTGCGAATGTAGCACCGAAACCGGTCGCTTAATTAATTAAAGAATCTAAACACAGCTGCTAGTACTTTCCTTCAATCTACACATTTATCTCAGCTGTAGTCCCAATCCATTAATTACGAAGAGAATTACACATAACATATAGTCAACCACTTTGAGAATACATCATGTGGCTGTTTTGGTCTAGCACATGCATCAAAGCCCTGTTGTCATACAAAACACAGTGCCGGAAATAAAAGTTACTGCACCCCATCAGTATTCCCAATAGAATTGAGATTTTTCTTTTAATATTTGGTGTACAAGACAATATTCATGCTGAAACTCATTAATTAGAATGTGCTGTAGCCTCCATGGTCGACAAATCAAGCATTGATTCTGTCATCCATTTGATCGTACAGATGGGAGTATTGTCTTGGGATACATTACTCCACGCTAGAGTTTGTGGACTGACGAGTCGTATGTGTCAGTAGTCATCCCATTATACACTATGTGATTAAAAGTATCCGAAAACCACCCAAAACATTTTCCATATTAGGTGCATTGTGCTGCCATCTACTGCCAGGTACTCCGTACCAGCGGCCTCAGTAGTCATCAGACATCGTGACAGAGCAGAATGGGGCGCTCCACAGAACTCACGAACTTCGAACGTGGAGGTGATTGGGTGTCGTGTCAGGAGTCTCTACGCGAGGTGTACACAGTCCTAAACATCCCTAGATGCACTGCTTCTGATGTGGTAGTGAAGTCGAAACGTGAAGGGACACGTACAGCACGGAAGCGTACAGGCCGAAGTCTGTGTGACTGATAGAGACCGTACACAGCGTACAGTCTATCCACAATATCACACAGGAATTTCAAAATGCACTAGGATCCACTCCGAGTACTATGACGGTTAGGCGAGAGGTCAGAAAACTTGGATTTCACGGTCGAACAGCTGCCCATAAGACACACATTACGCATGTCAATGCCAAGTGACACATCGCTTGATGTAAAAATCATAAACATTCGACCATTGAACAGTGGAAAGAAGTCGTGTGCAATGACCAATGATTGCTTCCCACCGTTGCAGAGCAATTCGGGGATCGCGATTGCATTGAGCACCTGTTCATAATGCACGGCAGTTGGCGGAGTTGTTACACGACAATGACATCACTGTAATGGACTGGCCTGTAACGAGTCGTGACTTGAATCCTATAGAACACGTGTGGGATGTTTCGGAACGCCGACTTCGTGCTAGGCCTCACCGAACTACATCGATACATCTTCTTACTGTAGTGCTCCGTGAGACATGGGCTCCCATTTCCCAAGAAAGCTTCCAGCACCCTATGCCTGCGAGATTGGAAGCTGTCATCAAAAGTTCAAATGTTTGTTAAGCTTATGGGACTTAACTACGGGGTCATCAGTCCCTAAACTTACAAACTACTTATGAACTACTTACGAACTAGGACGACACAAATATCCATGCCCGAGGGGGGATTCGAACCCCCGACCGCAGTGGCCGTGCTGACCGTGACTGGAGCGCCTCAGTCACCTCGGCCACCGCGGCCGGCGGAAGCTGTCATCAAGGCTAAGGGTGGCACCAACTGAATTCAAACGTTACCGATGGAGAGCGCCACGAACTTGTAAGTTATAAAAATGCATAGTTAACCATCAGCTGTTTATTGCATTAACTTTTCGGTTCCGGATATTACCCATCATCAGAAGGGTAAAATTAAACATACTGCTTGATAACTGTTGTTGTGTTGTGGTCTTCAGTCCGGAGACTGGTTTGATGCAGCTCTCCACAATACCCTCTCCTGAGCAAGCCTCTTCTTCTCCACATAAGAATGACAACCTACATCTGCCTGAATCTGCTTACTGTATCCATCTCTTGGTCTTCCTGATTGATAACTACATAGTTTAATTTTACTCTTCTGATGATGGATAATATCCGAAACTGGTAAAGTTTTAAATACAATAAACAGCTGATGGTTGACTATGCATTTTTTAAAGTATATTACGGCTGTTGACTCACACCTAAGCAAAAACTTGTAAGTCATTTTCAGCCACGTAGTGAACCTCCATTAATGTGCAATTCCTACCCTAAAAGCCATTCCAGTCTTAAGGACACAAAGTCATTCACTTCCAGAATATAATTACAATGAATTTAGAACAGCTGATATGCCGCTGGCAAGGAGAACATCCAGATGGTGATAGGTTCTTAATTGTACTTGTGCTAACGCGTTTCAGGCAAAGGTAGGGTGACCAGATGTCACGTATATTACGGGATCGTCCCTTTGTATCCCAAGTGGCCCGTTGTCCTGACAAAATAACTACGGGAAGTATACTGTCCCGTATTTTACCAACCTTCCAATATATTTTGAATTAACATGTTTGCATTTTAGCGTAAACAAACTGAGAACAAATGTGGTCATAATCAAGCAACTCAACGGGTATGATGCATGATTGTTGACGTAATTTTTCATATATTTCTCATATTTCAAGCTTTGCGAGCAATCTACCTTCCTCTTGTTTTAAATGCAAAAAAGCATAGGTTGCCCAAGATCGCTTTAAAATATCAAAGTGATCTGGGCAAACTACGATTTTTTGCATTTTTTTAAGTAATGCTTTCACACGACATGTGCAACTTTTCCAACTATATAAATTCAGTGAATAAGGAGATCATTGTTAGAAGACAACGTAATGAAAGAATATGATTTCTAGGAGATTTCAAGTTCATTTCACGAGACGTTAATCATAAAAAAAGTTCTAATGTTTGTAAATCTATCGGACCAAACTGCGTGGTCATCAGTCCGTAGCTTACAAACTACTTAAACCTAGGTAAACTAACCTAAGGATAACACAAACACCCATGCCCCAGGGAGGACTCGAACCTCCACGGTGAGCAACCGCGCGCTCCGCAGCGAGACGCTTTACACCGCTCGGCTACTCCACCGCGGCGTTAATCATATTATAACGCGAAATATGCTTATCCATTTCACCTGCTGAATCCATTTAACTCTGCTAAGCCCAAATATCCTCTTCTACGAAGTCTGTTCAGTATTCTTTAAAAATTTACTTGAGTATGATTAATTGAAAATTGAGTACCGAGTTGGTAAAAACCCATATTTAGTGTGAAAACTGTGATCAAAAATGTTCAAATGTTTGTAATACCATGGGATCAAACTATGTTGTTCATCAGTCCCTAGTCTTTCAAACTACTTAAACTAAGTTAAACTAACCTAAGGACAACACACAATCCATGCCCGAAGCCGCACTATCCGTAACTTGGCGCTCCAGACCGCACGGCTACATCCGCGCGGCGTGAAAATGGTCAAGGAGGTTCTTGTAACAAGAACTCATTTTCACAGTACTGCATGTGGTGATCATTATGTAAAAATATAACCTCCTAAATGACACATTCTCCTACAAAATATAATTCACAGAGGAAATATGTAAGCCGGCCGCGGTGGCCGAGGGGACTGAGGCGCTCCAGTCACGGTCTGCACGGCCACTACGGTCGGGGGTTCGAATCCCCCCTCGGGCATGGATATTTGTGCCGTCCTTAGTCTTAGCTCGTTCATAAGTAGTTTGTAAGCTTAGGGACTGATGACGACGTAGTTAAGTCCCATGACGTAGTTAAGTCTACAAACATTTGAACATTTGAAATATGTAAAGTGCGCAAGTAATGATAACTTTCTCTCTCATTTGTTTGCGTGTGACAAGTATAAAACAATAAAGTGTATCTTTAATTAGTAATGTAATTTATTGAGCTTTTAATTATGCAAGTAGCTGTGTTTGGTTAATTTTTGTGTTAGCATCTGACTTGGTATGTCTTAATTGTGTTTCTAAATATACACAAGGATGGCGCTCTCTGGCAGCTATGTACACTATGCATCTGCGTTTCCACGCAAGGGCCCGGGTTCGGACATCTTCTCCGCACGGGAACTGGGTGTTGTGTCGTCATATAATAGACACGCAAATCGCCGACGAGGCGTCAACTACAAAAACTTGCACCAGGCAGACTGAACACTACCCGATTTGGGGTCATAAAAGGCACACGATCATTCTCATCATCATTTCGGCGGACGACGCTGAAACCTTTATCAAAACTTCGACTATCCCTGCAGGTGGCATCTGTCGTAATCGGATCAAAATCAACTTTGTCTTTCGAGGTATAGTTCAACTGTCCGTAAAGTTATGGGACCTAACTACAGTGGTCATCCAACAACACCTGGAGACAAGGCCTAACAACAGGCGGTGCCTACGTCACACTTAGAGGCCGCGGCCGCCATCTGACTGGCCGCCCGCTGCGCGGCGGTGGGCGTGCCCCAGCCAACAGCCAGTGAGTTGGCGGCCGCGGCCTATAAGTGTGACGTAGGCACGACCTGTTGTAAGGCCTTGTCTTCTAGGAGTTGTTGGGTCATCAGTCCCTTAACTTAGAAACTACTTAAACTAACTTTACCTAAGAACAAACACACACACCCATGCCCTCGGAAGGAATCGAACTTCTAAAGTGTAGTATTTATCCGGCAGTTTTATCGTGAGCTTCCGGGGTTTCATTCAGTAGGTCAGTGTCTTATCGTTGCCCTTTATCACGCACAAGCATTGCGCACAAGGAAGTGGTCCATTAAGTCATGCTCAAACCTGCAATCCCACTTTTTTTTAATTTAATTTATTTATTTTTAATTTTCAATTCAGAAAGAATACACCGAACGATGCTGCTAAGACGGATTGCCAGTATTTTTAATGACCGAAAATTAGGAATATCGTGAGCCACCAGGCGGCTGGAAGTGTATTCCGTAGGCCGTACGATAACAGCATGCGCTACATCGTTGGCGGTCGTTTCTTGCTGACTGCTCAAATCGTAAAAACGTGTCATAGCGCGAACAATTCATCAGGTTTTAGTATATCGGTCACAACAATACTGTTCACAAGAACGACTCTGGTGTATTCCAGTATTTAAAACATGGCTGCATTTCAGCATCGGTTTCTGAATAAATGTTGGTTTAATTAGCCTCCATCGTGGTTACGATGCAGGTAAGCCCGTTTTCTTCAGTAATACATATAACTGAAACTTCATACTAACAAACCGCCAGGTAAAAAAAGTCTTTTGACATTTGCCCAAGAAAACTTGAAAGGTCAAATCTATACAGAGTCTTAAAACGTGTCGAATACTTTGAGACGTAGTAGTACTCATCAAACTAGGGAAAAAAATTCCAGCAAACGTGGGTTAGGAAACGCACAGTTTTTGAGATAAACGCTTGTCATAGCAGGTGTTCGATGCGGCGTCCATTCATGGCAGTGTATCTCTCTGCTCTTCGGTGTAAGGAATGACGTACCCTTTGATCGCCACTTGTAGTAGTTGTCGGCACGCATTGAAGACGGGGCCCTATAGTTTATGCACATCGTTGATTGTAGTTGCGCATACCACTTCCTTCAAGTGCCCCTCTATCCAAAAGTCTAGGAGAGTGTTTTCTGAGTAACGAGAAGGCCAAGGTGCGAGGTTTCCCCGACCACTCTAACGGTCTTGAAATGCCTCCGTCAGATATAGGGCGAGGCATTGAATTGAAAACTGTGCCATGGCCGGGGTTCGAAGCCAAGATCTTGCTACGCAGTCGGTTTATCCACTCAGCTGCCGTTGCATAAGAGACAAGTGAATGAATACTGTCATAAGCCTTATTGAAATTTTTTTAAAAAAGTCATTGTTTTCTTACTTCCCCGTATTTGGATGTGTCTTCTTTCAGTATGAATATCTGGTTACTAGTTGAACGGTTCTGCATAAATCCTGCTTCTTTCTCATTTATTACCTCTTTCAAATATGATTTTTTTGTCTCTGTAAAATCTTTATAAGCATTGCTAATTAAATAGAGTTCTCTGTAATTCCTGTATTGTTGTTTGTCGGCCCTTTTTATGGATTGGTATTATGATAGATTCTATCCACTCCTCCGGTACCGTTCCATATGTTCGTAATAAGTTTCTGTATTTATTTTGCCATTTTTATTCCTCCCTTTTTTTCAAAAAAAAAAAAAAAAAAAAAAAAAACATCTTTTATTCCATCTCTTCCTGGAGCTTTGTCGTGTTTTAGTATTTTGATTGCATTTATTGTCTCTTTCATTGTTGGCGGTTCAATGAATGGACTGCACTCCGATATTCATACTGTTGCTCCCTTTCTGCATTTCCATCTTCAACATTTACCAACACCTCACAATATTCCTCCCCAAATTTCCATACCTTTGGATCTTTGCAGAACTGTATTGCCTCAAAAAATGTTCAAATGTTTTTAATTGTATGGGATTTAACAACTGCAGTTATCAGTTGTTAGGTTTACAAACTACTTATGCTAACTTGAACTAACATAATGACACCACACACACACCCATGACCGAGGAAGGACTTGAACAATCGACTGGGGAGCAACAACACACTACCCAGCAAAGCGTCTTACAGCGCTCGTATTGCAACATTTGGACACTGCAGAGACATAATACATATACGTACAAATCGTATTCAGTTACTGGCCTCCTAACCTAATTTTTTTAATTATTATTGACGTTGGATGCATTTTTCTTGGGTTGGCTGAGAATTAGGGCTTTCCACCCACCTCCTCCTAGTGGCGTGGCAAAGGAAAGACTGCGTCCTACCTTCAATCAGATAAGAAGCTCTTTCCCGGGTTTGCGCCACAGAGGCGAAAACGTCTGTCTACCGTTTCACACATTCAGCGCTATGTCAGTACGCCAAAATGGCATACATGTATCAGAAATGTGGGTGGCGCCCGAATCCCGAACGGATGCAGCTTTTCTAATAGCAGAAATGTGTTTTTCCACATGACACGTATATTCTGGGTGTAGGGTATCCGTAGTAGCCCTTATTTTACACACTAGTTGCAGCAGCAGTCAATATTTACAGTGTGTGTGTGAGATAAATAGGTAAGACATTTGTGATTACAGCACCTGAACCAAATAAAATGTTCAAATGTTTGTAAAACTGTGAGACCAAACTGCAATGGTGATCTGCCCCTAGACTTACAAACTACTTAAAGTAATTTATGCTAATGACAGCACACAGAACCATGCCCGAGGGAGGACTCGAACCTCCGACGGGGAGTAGCCGCATACTCGGCAGCAAGGCGACTTAGAGCGCACTGCCATTGCCACAAGGTGCACCTGAACCATTAACTACGATTTTACTTAGCGTGTACTATAATTTCAAAATACTCTGAGTAAGTGTATTAAAAATAGTGTAAAGGAAGTTCTGGACATTTTATTTGGAGAAAATGATCACCGTATCGATACCAGTGATGACGACTATGCACCACGAAGAAATTGAAGTAACCACTCTGGTAACAATGCCCTAGTCTACAAATTCTGAGAGATTCCGAAAGACGTCACGATTACGTTATCGAAATTAAAGAATAATAATAAAATGTTCAAACGTTTGTTAAGCTCATGGGACTTAACTGCCGGGATTATCAGTCCCTGAACTTACAAACTACTTAGAAACTACCTTATACTAAAGACAACAGAAACATGTATGAGGGAGGATTCGAACCCCCGACGGGGAACGACCTTGCGCATCGTAGTATAGCACCTGAGTGCGCTCGGCCGCTCCGCCGCGGCTATCGAAATTTCACATATCGTACATGCACAGTAATATTCTGACACTTGTTCATGAATATAATTCGCTGACTGGAAACGAATGGATAATAATCCTGTTATACCATCCACCCTTCAGCGATCACCGCAGAGAGGCTCACAGCATGTACGTATATGTGACTACAGAGACTTTCAACAGCGTCCCTGGCCGCTTGCCGCTCACTGATTTTCACTAGAACACGTAACAAACGGAAACTATAAACGAACTGAAACTTCCTGGCAGATTAAAATTGTGTGCCGGAACCGGGACTCGAACATGGGACCTTTGCCTTTCGCGGGCAAGCGCTATACCGACTGAGCTATCCCGACACGACTCACGATGCCGCGTCACAACTTTACTTCCGCCAGCACCTCGCCTCCTACTTCCCAAACTTCACAGAAGCTCTCCTGCGAAACAATGAAAACTAGCACTCCCCTTAGGCTGTGGCTCAGCCATGTCTCCACAACATCCTATTTTCTAGAAGTGCTAGTCTTGGATGTTTCGCAGGAGAGCTTCTGTGATGTTTGGAAAGTAGGAGGCGAGGTCCTGGCGGAAATAACACTTATGAGGCGGCATCGTGAGACGTATCAGAACAGCTCAGTCGGTAGAACGCTTTCCCGCGAAAGGAAAAGGTCCCAGATTCGAGTCCAGGTTCCGGCACACAATTTTAATGTGCCAGGAAGTTTCATATCAGCGCACACTCCACTGCAGAATGAAAGTTTCATTCGATAAACGAACTGTTTTCGAAATACACTTTGACATATTGCTTTACGTTGTTACATCCAGCGATCTAACGGTAAATGGCGTACTAAAGGCATTGAAGAGCCATGTTTTTTTTTTTTTTTTTTTTTTTTTTTTTTTTTTTTTTTTTTTTTTTTTTTTTTTTTTTAATTGGAACCGTGAACTTAAAAATCTGAAGCGCAGAACAGCGTGGAATGATGCGCGACGTCATATTATAGCGGCCTCTACATTCCCCCCCCCCCTTCTTCTTCTTTTCAGCGCTATGCCGCTGTTTTTTGCGATCTACCAATACTGAAAGGAATTTACACAGACAACATTTTCCAGTACGGAGAACGCGTAAAAAGACAACTGCCGGTCTTTGTCGCCTCAGAGGGTTTATTTCGAAACATCGCCTTTTTTTTGCAGGTCGGATCGTGCCGCTATCTGTGACGTAAAAACAGCGTCATTTTGCGTGGCGCCCGCAGCTTGCTCAGTATCTGTGACACGTCGTGCCTCTGGGATTAGGGCCCGAAAAGAAACAAAAGGCATAAAGGGGCCACTGGCTGGTTTTCGGAGGACGCATCAAACGCCGTCCAGTGGGGTTCGGACGCCTGGGGCAAGGTGTGATAAAGGCGTGGCGGACGATGGGCGCACGTGTGTGTGTGTGTGTGTGTGAGGCGGGGGCTGCGCCGGCGTCGCGTGACGTCGCGGCGTCGGGCGTCGCAGCGCGTCAGGCGCGCCCTGCAGGAGCGGTGGGCGTGACGTGACATGACGTCACGCAGCCAGGGCAAAGGGCCCCGGGCCCTCCCCGAGCTCTGGCGTCCAGCACCACACCTCTGTTCTGTTAGCCTACCCTTGTAGCTAGTATGCACGGTCTGACAAAAAATTTAGGCTCGCAGAAGACGTCGCTGTATACCAATGCAACTTCGAAAACATACTCATCATCTGCGGGGCGAGTGTGTAGATATATAAATAACTTTATTAATTCAATGCTGATTGGTTGCAAATAGGCCCAGCCCATCATCAGATACACTATGAAGAAACACACAAACATGAGCACAAAACGATATCTGCATAAAAAGATGGATGATATAAAAAGTAAACTTAACAGGACATTATACCAGAACGATAACATGAACAGTACAAACTTTCGAGATACAAGAAAAAAAGTGGACATAGTGAAGACAATTGCGTTAATGAGAACGGCAATGTGTTCATGACAAGTAAACATTGGCGCCATCAGATGGCGTGCTAACATGGTGCTTAATACAATATTATTAGAAAGGAATTTTAGCTTATACATATATGGGCGGTGTCTTGAGGAACAAAGTGAACATAGAAACCCATACCAGGAAATGTCATTCAACGACGCTATGGACAGTCCAAGTTACAGGCACCAGCTCCTGCCGCTAGATATTCCCTGCAGCAACTTCGACGCTCTGCAGCGTCATTTGATGACATCTACATGGGATACTCTGCAAATCACATTTAAGTGCCTGGCAGACGTTTCCGGGCATGGGTTTCTATGCTCACTTTGTTCCTCAGACACCTCCCACATCCCCTAGAAGTTTGTTGGTGTAGTAGTGTGATTCGAAAACACACTGACGTATGGGACACACACCGATCTCAATCTGCGACGTCCATTTAATTCCGGGAATATGCGTAGGACGAAATTTTGTGACAGATTTTCTTTTATTGCTAGCATGTGAGGAACTGCGCTGCGAAGCGCGAGTGCGCGAATTTAGATTCACCCTGTATATACACCCTGTTTCACTAAGTGTGTTTGCCTCTGTAACTTGTAAAATAACAGGTGCCGGGAAACTTTAATGCGGTAGGTCAACACAAGAAATGTTACACTTTCTGCGGAGCTATAAACATAGTTTATTGTATCATTTTCCAAAGAGTTACACCACAAAGATATAATTTTTTTTTTTTTTTTTTTTTTTTTTTTTTTTTTTTTTTTTTTTTTTTTTTTTTTTTTTTTACCGAGCGAGTTGGCGCAGTGGTAACGCACTGGACTCGCATTCGGGAGGACGGTGGTTCAAATCCACCTCCGGCCATCCAGATTTAGGTTTTCCGTGATTTCCCTAAATCACTCCAGGCAAATGCCGGGATGGTTCCTTTCAAAGGGCACGGCCGATTTCCTTCCCCATCCTTCCCCAAAAGTCCGAGCGTGAGCTCCGTCTCTAATGACCAAGCTGTCGACGGGACGTTAAACCCTAAGCTTCCTTCCTTCCATATAATTTTTTAAATGGAACAATAGTTTTTCTATCGTCTATTGGATTCGTTTAAACCAGCTGCGTCCAAATCAATTTAAACTACATTCATATCACTGTTAGTTCAGTTCCGGGGGTGGAGGCTGCAATAGCGTTGCTGACTGGCCGAGTGGCTATCCCCTGGGGCACGGCCCACTGTCTCATGACCACCAGCCAGTGAGCTACGCTGTCGTAGCCTCCGCCCCCTAAACTTTGAAGGGTTGTAGCTCCCAAACTAACAGTGATAAGTTACAGAGGCAAATACACTTAGTGAAACACCCCGTATATACACGTCACCTATTATGATCGGTGATTTTTTTCTTTCTTTCTTTCTTTTTTTTTTTTTTTTTTTTTTTTTTTTTTTTTTTTTTTTTTTTTTTTTTTTTTTTTTTTGGCAGGTTCCCTTTGCCACGTACCATGTAAATTGCATGTCAACAGTAACCTTCCTTTTGGTTTAAGGGTGAAGTGTGAAAAACTACATCAAGATTGAGTCAAACTTATGGATTTTTTTAAAACATTGATTTTGTCAAAGTTCGTTAGTAAAGTGCCCTCTGCCATGCACCATACGAAATTTTATGCAGCGGATGAGTATCCACTTGTTTTGAAGTCAAGTGTACAAAATTTCTTAAAGATCGGAACAAAACTGAAATCTGTATGCAATAGAAACTCTCAGACCCATTGAAAAGCGCACTCTCAGGTTTTCTCAAAATTTGCAGCTCTCCAGTGTATTTAGCAAAAATGTTAATTCATCAAAACATTGTCCTAAGAATTACGAACGCAAAAAATAAATAAAAAGATTAAGTACATCGTTCTAGCCGTTCTAAAGTTATGGAGCGACCGAGAGAAGTAGAGCGTCATTTTAATATATAAAGATAAGCTTCCATTACACGATGGCTTCAGCACTCAGAGGGAAGGTGGTGTAAAAATATTGAATTCAAGTGGTTTCGATAGTCAGACCTCGCGTCTTGAGAGCACGCTAAGCCACGGACGCCGTCAACCTATCCTACCTCTAACTATAGATTTTGTCAAATTCCGCCATGCACCAGACGAAATGTTATGTAGACAGTTATCATTATCTTGTTTTGAAGCCAAGTGTACAAATTTTCATCGAGATTGGAACAAAACTAGGTCGGTATGCAACAGAAACACACACATTGAAAAACGAACTTTCGGTGTTTATCAAATTTTCCTATTTTCTGCTGGATTTCCTAAAAATTGTAAATCATACAAACCTTTTCCTGAGAATTACGAACACAACAAAAAAACAAAAACAAAAAGAGGGATTCTTATTTATAAATTTGTGGAAAACGAAAAGGGAAAACCCATGAATTCGTCGATCCATCAGAGGGAAATGTTTCTGGTACATTCTTGAGGATGTATTCGAGACACGATGACGCAGACAGAGCCATCCGCACGTGAGTACAGCCACCAGAACAACCGCAGTGTCGACACCAGTACCTTGTATATCCACCTTTTGCAGCACTCCCAGTGAGACGATCGCAAAGGTGCCGAATGTAGTCTTGCGCTATGGCCTGCCATCAAATTTCCACCTGGTGCCTCAATTGCGCCAGATTTCGTGCCGGTCGTGCAGACTGCGCAAGATGACGTTTCATCCGGTCTCAAACCTGCTCAATGGGGGACGTACCTAGGGATGGTGCTGACCAAGCTAACTGACCTACACCTTGAAAAGCACGTCAATTTGTACGGGATACATGTGGACATGCACTATCCTGTTGGAATAACATATCGCCTTGTTGTGCATGAACAGTAGCAAAACGGGTTGAATGATGTTTTCAGCCGGCCGCGGTGAACCTAGATACCTCAACTGATCCTATAAGCCGGCCGCGGTGGCCGAGGGGACTGAGGCGCTCCATTCACGGTCTGCACGGCCACTACGGTCGGGGTTCGAATCCCCCCTCGGGCATGGATATTTGTGCCGTCCTAGTTCGTAAGTAGTTCATAAGTATTATTGTAAGTTTAGGGACTGATGACCCCGTAGTTGAGTCCCATAAGCTTAACAAACATTTGAACATTTTTGATGTTTTCAGTGTACCGTGCACTGTTCAATGTTCTCTCGATGCACGAGTGTTACTGAGATGCTTCGGAAACTCAAATCGAAGTTGCTGGAGGGTAGGCGACGTTCTTTTCGAGAATCACTGTTGAAGAAATTTAAAGGGCCAAATTTTGAAGCGAACTGCAGAACGATACTGCTACCGCCAACTCACATTTCTCGCAAAGCCCACAAAGATAAGATTAGAGAGATTAGGGCTCGTACAGGTTTTTCCCTCGTTGTATATGGGAGTGTGACAGAAAAGTAAGTAACTAGTAGTGGTACCAGGTACCCTCCGCCACGCGCCATTGGTGGATTGCGAAGTATGTATGTAGATGTAGAGGAGAGTAGGAGAAGTAGACGTCGACCAAGGTGAAAGTACTCCGATTAGGCAAAATGCTAATGAAGTAACATCAGACGAGGGCTGAACATTAGCATTGTATAGGAGATCGTGGAAGAGCTTTATATGTGGTCCAAACTGAATGCTGAAAGGCATACTCATCTGAAATGATAATAATGAGTAGTAGGAGGAGGAAGTGTCCGCCATTGGACTTAAATTAATTAGATTTCTGAATTCATAACATTGACATTAGCCAAAGTGTCACAAAAATTAAAAATGTCTGACATACCAGAAAGTCGTGTCATTGTCAAGGTACGGTATATTTGGTTTTAAAATAAAATAAATAAATAAATAAATAAAAATTAATAAAGAGATATTGGGCAGGAGACCCCATCTGGTGATGTGTGGTCACCTAGTGCAAGTTTATTATTATTATTATTTGGAGCCAGGTGGGCGAGTGCCTTGCCGGTGATGTTTAAATGATGATGAGGACAAGACAAACACCCAATCCCCTGCCGGAAAGTGACTCCGGGTCCCCCTGCATGGTAGCCAAAATGTTCAAATGTTTGTAAACCTATTCGATCAAACTGCTATGGTCATCTGTCCCTAATCTTACAAACTGCGGACAACACACACACACACACACACACACACACACACACACACACACACACACACACACGAGGAACGACTCGACCTTCCGACGGGAACGGTCGCCCAGTCCGTAGTATGACGCCTTTTCTTTTACCACACGGACATTCTTTGCGGCCATGGTAATGAGCGATGCTGTCGACAGAACTACGGTGGTGTACTTTGTTTCTATAAAACCACCTTGACAATCACATGGACTTCTAGCAAGTCATGTTTTCATTTTATAAGTATTTAATATATTATTTTTATTCTATTTTATTATTATTATTATTATTAGTCCCATGTGGAAGACGCTAAGTAAAGCTGGTTCATTTTCCGTTCTTCTTGGTCTTCTGGTTCTTTTTATTTGCCCACCAGTTTTTCATTGTTTGAGAAAATTTAGTTCTTCTTTCTTCACTCCATTTTGTTCCAGTTCTCGGTGCTTTTGTCTCTGGTTTAACCTCCCACTTTTCAACTTTTATTCTAAAATTGTTCCTGGCAGCTATTTTTTTTTAGTAATTTTGGCTAATTCCAAATCTTTTTTATCTTTTTGGATCCTTTCTCCTCCATTAACAAGAGAATATAGGTATTTTACAATTCTTTTTGTTAATCTGTGTTCAGGGAGTGTTATTATGTGGCCATAGAATTTGAGGCGTCTTTTCCTCATGTTTATGTTAGAATATTCTTCAATTTTTGATGTTTTCTGTAATCTATATCCATTCTCGGCCCGTCTTGGTCCCAAAATTTTTCTAATTATTTTTCTTTCTTCTTTCAGATTTTCTAGATCAGTTTTCCTGTTTAGTGCCAAGGTTTCGCTGGCATATAACATTGATGGTTTAATGACTGTATTGTAATGCCTAATTTTGGCATTTAAAGATAAGCATCTTTTATTATAGAGGTTTTGCACTAATCCTAAACCTTTACGAGCTTTTTGTATTCTTTCTTGTTGTGCAAATTTTTCCGAGATAATTTCTCCAATATATTTGAAGTGTAGTACTCTGTTGATTTCTCCGTATTTGGTTTGTAATTTGGAAATTTCTAAATTTGTTGTTGTAAACACTGTCTTTTCAAATGATATCTGTAGCCCGACTTTTTCTGCACATTCTTTTAGAATTTCTACCTGTTTTATAGCCTTTTCACTAGAATCTGCCATTATTGCGAGATCGTCTGCAAAGGCTAAGTAGGGAATTCTTAGGTTATGTTTTTTGGTTCCTAATGAAATTGGTTTCCAGCACTTTTCTTCTTCAAGTTTCTTCTCCCATTCTTCCATGACTCTATCCAGAACTACAATGAACAACAAAGGCGACAACCCATCACCCTGTCTAACCCCAGTTTTAATTTCAAATGGTTTTGAAAGTTTTCCCATAAATTTCACTTTGGATTTTGTATTTGTTAACGTCTGTTGAATGATTTTTTGTATTTTACGATCCAATCCTTTTTCCTCAAGAATCCTAAACAGTGTGGGTCTGTGGATTGAGTCATATGCCTTCTTGAAGTCGACAAAGACATACACTGTAGGCTTGCCTCGCATCTTCCTTATCCTTGTGATTAATTTTAGGTTTAAAATTTGCTCTGGGCACGACCTGTTTGGCCTGAAACCAGCTTGGAAATCTGAGATTTTGGGTTCTAGTATTTCTTGTGCTCTTTCAAGAATACAAGCCGATAAAATCTTATATGTGACAGGAAGTAGAGAAATTCCTCTGTAATTATTCACATCATGTTTGTTCCCTTTTTTGTGTAATGGATGTATTAAGGCACACTTCCAATCTTCTGGGATTTCTTCGGTGACCCATATATTTTGAATAATTCCTACTAGCTCCTTTCTTGAATTAGGCCCTAGATTTTTTAGAAATTCAGCTACAATTCCATCCTCCCCAGAGGCTTTGTTATTTTTGAGTTTCTTTATGTGTTTGATTATTTCTTCTTCTGTTGGCAGTGAGGAATCTTTTTGTTGTGGAGCTTTGGTGTTGGATATTGGGAGGGTTTCTGTTGGTTCTGGACAGTTTAGAAGTTTTTCAAAATATTCGGCTAGTACTTCACAATTTTCTTCATCGCTTAGTGCTAAATTCCCATCTGGTTTTCGGAAGCAAACATTTTGAGGGTTATAACCTTTAATTTTATATTTTATTGTTATTATTATTACTTATTGAAAATGGCTAGTGGAGGAAGTCCACAACCAAAGTGGTCATCAGTCACTAGCCTGACAAACTACTATAACTTATGCTAAGAACACACACACACACACACACACACACACACACACCACACACACACACACACACACACACACACCAACGCCCAAGGGTGGCCAATGAGTGGTTCTCATGGCGTGTTAGACCACGCGGCCATTCCCGGGCATATTAAGAATTATAAGGAAAAAACCCAGTACAGAGCATATAAAATGCAGAATGGCAATGGGCAGAAAAGCGTTTTTGAAAAAGAGAAATTTGCTAACATCGAATATTAATTTAAGTCTAACCAGGAAAGTACATGAGCTCAAACAAATATATCTGTATGAACGTCTGGTTACAGGATCTCTACGTACAACTCAATGTGGTGGTAGGTGTCGTTTTTATGCAAAACTCTGCAGTGATGCTCTAGATGGCACTGTACATGTAATTGTAGACGCCATACGTAAAGCAAATAACTATAACTTATGTAATAATCATCGAACATGTTCTCTAGCGTACTGTCATCAAAAGCCGTGATGATAGTTGCAACTTTAACCTCTTTCTCGGAAGACTGTTGGTATTCACTGCCACTGCTTCCATCGCCTCTTCCCGCACTTACCGTAGCACGACCGATTGCAATAAGTTGTTAGTCATTATCATCCCTATTATCGTCATTATGTGTTAGTGTTACAACAGTATCTAACTTATGCTCATATTTCTGTACGATAACAGATACGAGAAAGCACGCGAATGATTCATCTTCTACACTAATACCATCTTCACGAAGAAGGGTTCTTCGTAACTTCATCTCAACCAATCGCAATACATTAACAGGATTTATTACCAATCGCCGCCCCATCTGACGCTTCACTACACAAATAACGTCACAAAACGCAACTTCGGAGGCACATTGCACCGTCCCTACTGGCGAACCGACAGGTCAAAGTGCAATGTGGCAAGGCACACGCAGAGGCCTCTAACGGACGACGAGTTTTGCAGATGCGGGAGAATCACTAGTGCAATAAGGGACCTTTACAATATCTTTCATACGATTTTGGTGTATATGTGTTTGTTCGAGCCCAAGTACTTTCCTTGTAAGTCTTTTGTGAAGACATTTTTGTGGATGGTTGCCTTGTACATGGACAATAAACAGTTCAGACAGACAGGAAGAGGATAGAGGCTTTTGAAATGTGAGCTACAGGAGAATGCTGAAAGTTAGGTGGATATATCGCGTAACTAATGAAGAGTTACTGAATAGAATTGGGGATAAAAGGAATTTTTGGCATACCTTGACTAAAAGAAGGGATCGATTGTTATGCCACATTCTTAGACATCAAGGAATCGTAAATTTGGCATTGCAGGGAAGTGTGTGGGGTGAAAATCGAAGAGGGAGAACAAGAATATAGTAAGGAGATTCCGATAGATGTGGGTTGCCGATTTTATGAGGAGATGAAGAGGCTTGATCAGGTCAGAGTAGGGGTGGAAAGCTGCATCAAACTAGTCTCCGAACTGAAATCCGTACCAACTAAGGGGACGGGGAGGGGGTGGACCGCCCCGGGCCTCCGGCCTTGGGGGGCATCCAAATACCTGGAAAGCAAGGTTTATTTTATTTTTTTATTATTATTATTTTATTTATTTATTTATTTTTGAGCGCTCTTGGCATCTCGTTCTGCTGGGGCCTCTAAATTTCGAAAGTTAGTTTTTTAGACTGACTCATGACTCTCGTCCGGGGGGGGGGGAGCAATTCTTTTTATCATTATAAATGTATCTCGGAGTGGACGGGGTGGGGAGGGCTCATTTTCTTTCGCCACCGTCCCGGGCCTCCAACAGCCTCAGTCCGCCACTGACCAACAGCAAAGAGAAAACGAATAGGTAACAGTCAAATGGCAGACACTACCTTAAAAAAGGGGGAGCAAACTAAAGAGATAGTGAGATGTAGATTTATGCAGTGTCCGGTGTTGTTACCGGAATGCATTTTTGGCTGAGTGTCTCACAGCCAAGCTAAGTAGTTTTCCTCCCTGACCCCATAAGGCCACCGCTCAGTGAAATTTATTCGTGGGAAAGGCGCAGCCGCGACACCGCAGACTGGTTGAGGGGTGGGCCGGGCGACATTACCTGTCGCAGACAGGCGCCGATGAAAAGCCGGCTCGCTCTTTTCCAGTTTTCCCCTCGGCTCCCCTGCCGCGGCTCGGCCCTGCTGTAGCGCTGGTGTGCCCGCGGAGGATAAATCAGGCACGGCCGAAGCGGAGACCACGCGAGGTGGCCGGCGCGCCATATATCCTCATCAGCGGCGCATTGAATAATGCAGCCTCACCTGCAATCAGAAATGAGCCGGTAGCCTGCAGGACCCCCGCCGGCCGCGTCGCCCGCCTCCGCATAACTCAGCCCGCTGGCTGGCCGGAATATTCATCTGCAGGCGGGAGGGCGCGCGCTACTTGCTGCTCTCCCACACACACACACACACACTACCTGCTGCCTATGTACAGACCGCCATCATGCCAGCACACACCAGGTTTTTGCCCTGGGTCTTTCTCATTAAATTTCAAAGTAGTATTACTCACTCGCCCATTGCACTGCTATGGTCGACCAGCAGTAGCCCGAGTTAATATTAACGTAATTCTTCCAGCCATATGCTGCGCCCTGTAGGTCACGGGGTTGTCTGTCGTTACAACGGATGTACTTACCTCACACTGCTGCCCATGCAAAATGCAACCCAACTAGGAACGGGATAACAAATGTTCAAATGTTTGTAGAACTTATGGGACTTAACTACGAGGTCATCAGTCCCTAAGCTTACAAACTACTTATGAACTAGCTAAGACTAAGGACGGCACAAATATCCATGCCCGAGGGGGGATTCGAACCCCCGACCGTAGTGGCCGTGCAGACCGTGACTGGAGCGCCTCAGTCCCCTCGGCCACCGCGGCCGGCACGGGATAACACAAACAAATTTACTTGCGAGATAACACGCGGTATAAACTACACGTGACTGTAAATACAGTCCTGCGTAATTCCGGGGAAAACAGTACACGTGGAAAGACGACGTCGTCTGACACGATGTCAGTTACCACCTGGTAGATGGTACAGTAGTCAAAATATTTAGAGGATAAAAAAAAATAATAATCAAAATATCCACGGGTGTACTGCCGGTCTATAGTGTCCAACGAGCAATGTTTGTAGAGCTTATGGGACTTAACTACGGGGTCATCAGTCCCTAAACTTACAAACTACTTATGAACTAACTAAGACTAATTCGGCACAAATATCCGTGCCCGAGGGGGGATTCGAACTCCCGACCGTAGTGGCCGTGCAGACCGTGGCAGGCTTACAGGATCAGTTGAGGTATCTAGGTTCACAAGTATTGTCATCGGAAGAATGAACTGAAATGGTTGGACGTTTTTCTCTCTCACACACACACAACCTGCTGCCGACAAACTCTCTCTGTACAGGCCGCCATCATGCACACACGAGCTTTTTGCTCTGGAAGGTCTTTCTCATTAAATTTCAAAGTAGTATTACTCACTCGAGCAGTGCAGTTGCTCTGGTCGACCAGCAGTAGCCCGAGTTAATATTAACGTAATTCTTCCAGCCTTCTGCTGCGCCCTGGAGGTCACGGGGTTGTCTGTCGTTACAACGGATGTTCTTAACTCACACTGCTGACCATGGAAAATGCAACCCAACTAGGAACGGAATAACGACACAAATTTACTTGCGAGATAACAAGCTGAATGTTGTTCCCCCCTTCTTGCCATTACTTCATTTTGTGCTATTTTATTTGGTTCAGTTTCACATTAAAGAGGAACGTATTACTAACGAAGAAACGTACGTGCAGTCCACAGAATATAATCAGGCACTTTGTCTGCGCATTAAAACACTAACCGCCCGCGGTGGCCGAGGGGATTGAGGCGCTTCAGTCACGGTCTGCACGGCCACTACGGTCCGGGGTTCGAATCCCCCCTCGGTCATGGATATTTGTGCCGTCCTTAGTTGTAGCTAGTTCATAAGTAGTTTGTTAGTTTAGGGACTGATGACCCCGTAGTTAAGTCCCATAAGCTCTACAAACATTTGAACATTTGAACTTAACTACGGGGTTAACAGTCCCTAAACTTACAAACTACTTATGAACTAAGACTAAAGACGGCACAAATATCCATTCCCGAGGGAGGATTCGAACTCCCGACCGTAGTGACCGTGCAGACCGTGACTGGAGCGCCGCAGTCCCCTCGGCCACGCGGCCGGCTTAGAGGATCAGTTGAGGTATCTAGATTTACAAGTATTGTCGTCGGCAGAATGAACTGAAATGGATGGACGTCTTTCTGTCGGTTCTACGGAGTGTAGATAACAACATTGCCGCAAAGAGATAGTGGTAACAACAAAAATTTGCTGCAAAGAGAGAAGCTTTGGGGTTCAGAGAGTGAGCAGGTAGTGCAATGCGACAACAGCGTGACTTACCCGAAGCTAGGTTGCAAGCGGGATCACACTCTGTAAGAGAGGTTGATACAGTTGGAGAATGAGAAGCGGAAAATTTTAAGAGACATATGGGGCACTAAACAAAATGGGGATATCTGGATATACAGAACACGAGAGGAACTGTACGAAAATTTTGAACCTATATCGAGCGAGATACGGAAAAGGTTACGATTTGTTGGGCACATCATGAGGATGGACGATGAGAGGTTGCCTAAGAAAATATGGAATGCAACATGTCATACGGAAAACAACTGGATGACGGAAGTCAGATGTGATTGGAAGACTAGAGGAATAAAAGGTAGGAATCTGCTGGCACTGGTGCAGAACAGAGAGAAGTATAAACGATTGGTCACAGGTGGCCGGACACCAAAATCAAAGTCATCTTAACAGAAGAAGTGCACGTTTCTACAGCTTGCCCTGTCCACCGCAACCATTAGCCATCATGGTGCTAGTCATATAAAGATGGTCTAAGTTGACTGAAAACTGTTATGAAATAAAAATGACAGTTCTGCGATATGGACTGTTTTAAATATAATTTTAGTCATGCAACGGACTGAGCAGCCGCTCCCGTCGGAGAAGCGAGTCCTCCCTCGGGCATGGTTGTGTGTGTTGTCCTTAGTGTAAGTTAGTCTACTAAGTTTGTAAGTCTACGGACTGATGATCATAGCAGTTTGATCCATTAGGTTTACAAATATTAAGTAACATTAATCTTGACTAGAATAATACGATCACTGTGCTGCTCGTAGTAGTCTAGCCGCATTCCTATTTTGTTATTCATTATTAGACCTACTCCTGTAAACCCCCAAGCTATTTTGTATTTATAGCCCCGTACACCCCTGACCCGGAATCCTGTTCATCCACCAAACGCCACTAATCCTAGTTATGACTGACTTAAACCCATTCATTCATCTTTTTTAACTTTTATAACGTCCCTATCCAATCAAGGAATCTGCGATTCCACGCTCCGATCCATAAAATGCCAGTGTTGTTTTTCCTGATGACTACACCCTTCGGAGTAAACCCCACCCGGAGATCCTAATGGGAGGGGGGGGGGACTATTTTACTTCCGTTATATTTTCAAATGTTCAAATGTTTGTAAATCTATCGGACCAAACTGCGTGGTCATCAGTCCGTAGCTTATAAACTACTTAAACCTAGGTAGATTAACCTAGGGACAAACACACACACCCATACCCCAGGGAGGACTCGAACCTCCACGGCGAACAACCGCGCGCTCCGCTGCGAGACGCTTTAGACCGCTCGGCTACTCCACCGCGTCCGTAATATTTTACCAGAGTGGATGTCATCATCTTATATTCATACAGTAGAGCTGCATATCCTCGGGAAAAGTAGCGGCTGTAGTTTCCCCTTGCTTTCATCCGTTAGCAGTACACGCGTTCTCAGTCGTAATATGGTGGTAAGTGCAAACGCTGGATGCATTAACAACAATGATACTGCCTGTTGAGTTATGTCTGTGACTCCACCTAACCGAGTCGTCAATGACACGTGTACCTCTCTCTCTTTCTCTCTCTCTCTCGTCCTCTCTCTACAGCTCTCTCTATGTGTATGTCCGTCTCTCTCTCTCTCTCTCTCTCTCTCTCTCTCTCTCTCTCTCTCTCTCTCTCTCTCTCTCTCTCTAACACACACACACACACAAACATTTATATACACACACAGATACCACATACATACACTGAGTGGCTACTGGCCATTAACTTATCTTTTTGAATTGCTGTCACACCGTACAAAAAGTGAGAGACAAGCATAGTGAACAAAGAAGTAACTATGCTTATTTCGCCATGTTTTTCAAACGTACAGGTTTCCCGAACTATTTTTGCTGTTAGCCTTTTATCGCGATCTCTCCAATACGCCAAGCCAGCTGATAATAATTTTCTCCTGTCTGACATTACGGAGAAACAATATTGTATAGACTCATTTATGCGCTTCGGAGAAGTCCCGCTTATCTGACGTGTGCACACATTCCCATTTATGTTAACATGACAGCAGATCCGCGATACCAAAAACACGAAGCTATTAAAATCTACTTATTAAAGCTTGGAACAATACCACTTCCTTATCTAATAAGTGTATTTGCAGCGCTCCGATGGACGCTGTTCGATGTAATTTTGTAGCGCATCAACTACATAATATATTGCCAGAATTAAGAAGGAGTACTTTTGGCATACCTAGAAACACTTTCAATCAATCCTTGGAATATATATATATATATATATATATATATATATATATATATATATATATATATATATATATATATATATATTTACACCTGCAGAACTAATTCTGTAGGTATATTAACCTCCCTTTGTCGCATAACACAAAGGTTGTATTTGTTGTGGTATCTATGCGGAAATAATGGCTTATAAAAGAGGAGCCTGGCAAGATAATTCCAGATCACTAAAAACTATTGTCAGATGTTCCGGAAGATATCTTATGATAGCTAAATCAGAAAAGGTAATAAATGCAACACAGGTGAACTTCTCTTTGACAAAAAATAGTGAAAAGCAAATACGAAGCGATAACTAAAATGCGACTAAAATAATATGTAATCAACTGAAACAATAGAAAAGCACAAATCATCCATCACTTTAAGAAACTGAATAATATTTGTGTCTTGCAAAACTGAAAACCTAAAGTGATACTGGTAAATGAAACAGAAATGTACTTCTGGGTCACCAATGTACATTTCGTGTAAGGACCAGGAAGATCAGAAAAATTTGCGAATGAAGTAGAGAATGAGACGTTTATCAGTGTTACATCACCATTTACCACACAATGACTTGTGGAGTATGTAGACGTTCAATCGACAAGGAAAGTATAGTATTACAAAAAAGTCAGTATTTCAGTATTGAATTCCTCACTATCCTTACAAAGTCTGTTGTTATCTGTATTAGAGATACAAGCCCACTTACAAATAAATTACAGAGAAATCATTAGAAGCTATAAGTGTAAAGTTGTGGCGTTTAATAAATTAAGAATATATCTGGAAAACAACTCTATCGTAGCAACTCGTATAACTAAGTAATAATTTATTATTATCTTTTTAGGTACGGTATTAGAAGGCTGTTTCTTTTTCTAATGTTTGAGGTGCTCCTGGGGCGTCTTCCGCTGCCAAAAGACCCGAATTCGACGTATTTAGGTGGTCCAGTATCCTCTTCGCATCTACAGTGCAAATTCCGTGTCATGTCCTCATTGTCAAGTTCCGTAGCTTGGGCTAAACATTTGATATGTTGAAAAACTAAAAGAAAGGTTAGTTTGTTTATTGTTGTAAGCGGTATGTCAGATTACACAAAATATTGTGAAATTGCTCTAGTTCAAAAATTTTGTTTGTTCATTATATAAAGGCGTTATTTTAGTAATTGAAGTAACATAGCAAGTAGAACGGCTGGAAGTATCGAGAGGTCTGACTGGTATTAGAAGAAAACCCACACCAAGCTATATGGAACACTCTCAAGGCTCAATTTAAAAACGTGTAATTTCGTCCCTGGGCTTTAAAACCGACTCTGCCAGGCACTTAAGTGTGATTTGCAGAGTATCCCATGTAGACTGGATTTGCTTAGGGCACATACAGTTTAAGCGAGTCGCCGATCGTGCTGGGTACTGATTTCGGCGATTAACAAATTGACTGCCATGTGAGAAAATATCGACTCACAGTTACACGGGTTATGACGTCACGTGAGCCATGTTTGGTTCACGTATACACTGTGCAGTGAAATGCAGTGGCCCAGAACTGACTCAAATCCAGAATTGTGTTTGGAGGCCTCGTGAGCCTCATGCAGCTCACACATAACGCGTTTACACTATGGGTTTAAAAGTGGTGGCTCTACTGAACACTCTGATGTTATTAGCAAGTAGTTACGGTGTTACTTGATCCTTTATTGTACACTGCGAGGACACTGTATTGTGACACTTGGTACAGTAGTGTATCACTGGCTACTAATAATTACCTCAACCCACCTTGTTGGCACTATTAGCAGTAACAAAAAAGGCAACCTGAAAACTGTAATATCTACAAAACTGAAAATAAAGCAAACAGTATTTCATAGACCAACAAAATAATCTCCGTTTCAAATTAAAAGATAAACGTTATATTTTGATGATTTCTCCCAAAACGATTTTTATGCCTATTGTGGTTTTAAACCATGTGAGCCACATGTGGATTATGTGACCATAGATCATAATTGTGTTAAAATGTACTTGCTGGGTCACGTGAACCGTATGTGGCTCACGTCTGGTATCAGCCCAGAACAGTCAGAATTTGATGTTTTATGAAGTAACTTAGTTCTGCATGTACCGGGAGATCAAAAAGTCAGTATAAATTTGAAAACTTAATAAATCACGGAATAATGTAGATAGAGAGGTAAAAATTGACACAAATGCTTGGAATGACATGGGGTTTTATTAGAACCAAACTTCTACCTCTATCGGGCCTTTTTTCTTCGAGGAACTGCGTGATTCTGGTTTTCTGCTACCGTGACGTGTGAGAGGTACGCCGATATGTTACAGAATCCCATCATTCCAGCCTGGCTGATAAACGCCTGCTGGGTCGTACGATTTCTATGCAGGATGGCGCTCCACCCTATATTGCTAGATGCGTGAAAGATCTCTTGCGCGCTTCGTTTGGTGATGATCGTATACTCAGCCGCCACTTTCGTCATGCTTGGCCTCCCGGGTCCCCAGACCTCAGTCCGTGCGATTATTGGCTTTGGGGTTATCTGAAGTCGCATGTGTATCGTGATCGAGCGACATGCTGAAAGACAACATCCGACGCCAGTGCCTTACCATAACTCCTGACATGCTTTACAGTGCTGTTCACTACATTATTCCTCGACTACAGGTATTGATGAGGAATGATGGTGAACATATTGAGCATTTCCTGTGAAGAACATCATCTTTGCTTTGTCTTAATTTGTTATGCTAATTATTGCTTTTCTGATCAGATGAAGCGCCATCTGTCGGACAATTTTTGCACTTTTTTCATTTTTTAAATTTTTTATCTTTTTTTTAGTTCTAATAAACCCCATGACATTCCAGCATGTGTGTCAATTTTTGCCTCTCTATCTACATTATTCCGTGATTTATTAAGTTTTCAAATGTATACCGATTTTTTGATCACGTGGTACAACAGAAGATATATGATGCAAAAAAAGAAAAAAAATCATTGTGGCCTCACAAGTAATATTCTTGAATTCAGTGTAGTTCAGGAACACATGGTCCAAATTTCATCATGGCTGTCAGTGTGTTACCCCACTGGTCCAACACCTATTGCAGATTTTTTATGTGGTCCGAGTAAGATGATTTTTCAAGTCAATGGAGATTTTATGGAATGGCCGTGTTTTTTCAACCTAAGCGCTGTTGTTGTGAAAAATACATCAATTTCATAATCATCATGCAGATGTTGACTGACAGTACCTGTAGCAATTTTTAAATCGGTGTCTTTCACGTTTGGATGATATCTTGATTTATAGGCCGTGAAACGGCTATCCGATCTCTCTTCAAATAATTCAAATGTTTGTAAACCTACTGGACCAAACTGCTATGGTCATCAAAACCTAGACTTACAAACTACTTAAACTAACTTACACCAAGGACAACATACATATACACACATATACGCCCGTGTCCGAGGGAGGACTCGAACCTCCGACAGGAACGGCCGCCCACTCCGTAGCACACCTTAGACCACGCGGCCATACCACGTGCCAATCTCTCTCCGTCAGTGTCTCTCTTCGAGTACAATTATGACGTTGGACTTCGTGGTCACATGTGTTACACCACAGCTTATAGAGACGATCAACATTAGCGACAAAAACTACCCAACTTCACACACCGTATGGCGAAAACGTTCTTTCTGTACAACGTCCACTTGAAACTGAAATGTCTCACTGATCGACGCAGTCTAAAGTTGCGTAGAGATCGCGCATGAGCGGTTGAGCATGTGAATCGATCGCTGCACAATCTGTAAATGCTCAACGATTGGTCTCTGTATGTATATTGAGGTGCGAAATTTTGCCCGGTGAATTTACAGTTCGTCGGTATGATTAACACGCACTCAACGAATGTGTCTTTTGTCAAGGACTGTTAATGGAGATTATGTTGAAACTGAGGATAAATTTTCTGAAATCAATCAAAGCGCATAAATTTATTGTTTCTTTTATAAGCTTGTTAGGGACTTGGAAGGGGACGCTGGTAATCCCCTGTTTTTTATGTCTTCACTGCCTCCTTCACGACGAAGCAAAGGATTTACAAGCCTTTTCAGATTTTGGGAATGGTCTTCCTTCACTATCCTTCTGTAAGCAATTTTCGAAGTAAACAGCAGAGACGAATGGAACTTATCAAATATACAGTACCACATTTCATGCCGAGAAATGCTACTGTTGTATAACAAGAATTTTTGTGAATGAATCTGCAGCAATAAACACTTGTCGTTCAGAGGGCAATGTTGGGATCAACAAGAAAAAAAGAGGAATACACAGAAGCGATTATGAGAAACGATAGCTGCAAATTCCTGAAATGTGATATCTAAACAAAGATTGGCGTTTCAAGAACTGACCAGTTGAACTAAACAAATTATTTGATGATTTTCTCGTTGTAAGGTACGATATAGAGGTAGACCTAATGGAAAATGTGTAGATGACACCAAAAACAAGCGCCCCCCTAGATCCGCCCCTGCTTAAGCCTGAAAGTATAATACGAAAATTTATGGCGAAATTTACGTATCCAGTTGTAGAGAAAAACAGATGTTGTTATTCATATTGTTAATTTTATTAGAGGCAAAAAAATAATTTATTTCATTCGGATGATTTGATTTGTTTTAGGTTACAGTCTTCAGCCATTCTAAATCAAATTCAGCGCTTTCAGCAAAAATTATTTATTTTTCTCTTTTTTATTTAATTATTAATTTTTACTTTTTTTCTATTTTTTACTGGATGATACATACATATGTTTTATTTGTGAGGCGTGAGGTATTTGAGACTTCCGACAGAATAGATGATGGAACAATGAGTCACGAACGCAGCAATACAGAAAAACGAATGAAGATATTATGCAAATCATGCCATTTATTAGAGAAAGAACGATGACGGCTTTCCTTTTATACGGTTATTCCGGCAAAAAGCTTAACAAAGACATTCGACGTCTGTCAGAGAGCGTGCTTTATTCGGGTTATTCCCATTTCGGCCGCTACGAGAGCATTTTATAAGCGGGTTTAAAAACGTCCTCCCGTCTCTCTGCTGTCAAATTATCTCAGCCGAAGTGTTAAAGCCTCGGTCTGCAATGCAAATGAGATTCCTTCGTGGTTTGGCGCTACATTGAATGTAGCACATTACAGATGTTAAGCGTCAATTTGAGTTTCGTTTATTTCTTTATGGACTTCACAATTGGACGTTCGCCATAGTTGGTAGAACATTCTGTGAAGCAGAAAACGACATTATTGCTTGTGTTACTGCAACTAAAACGTCCCGATTCCATAAAGAATCGAATTCTCATACATAGACCTGCTTCCAACGTTTGATTACGAGTGATAAATATTTAATTTTCAATATGTGCCCTAGTAAAACGTTGAAAGTGGTTTAAAGTTTTGTTTAAAGCTTGCTGGAAGCCACTAAGCGATCTTATTATAAAAAACTACACGAATAAATGGTAGTTTGCTCTTCTTCATCTAGACAAAGGTAGTGATTAACGCATTCCAAGGTTTTCACATCTCTTGAACTGTGTATTATACCAAGACATAATTTTACAGATGGTTTTGCTAATATAAGTGGGTTACCTCCTCCTCACACCTATTCTTGCGGATGGTTTTCTCTGGCTTCTAACCCTCGACTTTTTTCTTGAAATGGAATAATAAGTATTAAACATAAGGAGAGGCATAGAATTAAAATTTATGCGGTGGCCGGGATTCGAACCCGAGACCTCCTACGTACTAGGTAGGTGCTTCAGACCACTTTTTTTTTTTTTTTTCTTTTTTTTTATTTTTTTTTGTGTTTTTTTTTTTGTTTTTGTTTTTTTTTGTTTGCCTTAGTCTCCTTTTATTATTATTATTATTATTATTATTATTATTAATTAGGGTTATATAAAGGATCCATTTTTATTTACAAACTGAAGCCTTTATTATAATCATGAAATCAAATGAAGTCCCAGTGCCCCATCTGGAAGAAATTTGTCAACTAATACATAATGGAAGAATAACTGTATAATTGATGCCACTTCCGGCATGCTGCATTATTCGTGGCATTTTCGAACTTAAAGGTATATAATGTAAAATAAACTGGGGCCTCCTCTGTTAGTGTAGCACCATCCGGTCGGTGTTCTTGGGTGATCTTCTCGAACTTATTAAGTTTGATCCGTTCAATTGGTCGGTATCTTCGTTAAACTATCACTATCATCTTCTCGTACCCAGTACACCCCAGCCAGGTGGCGGGTCAGTAAACACTACCTCTAAAAAATTTGCGTAACTTTCCTTGTATTTACCAAGTCGTCGTAGCTTCGTGTGTCCATCCTGTAAATAGTGCCAATAGTCCAGTTTGTTCGTGTTTGCATAATGATATATGTAATGTACCGTCATGCCCGTTACCCACGCCACCGCATTCTTCTTCTGACGTGGGAAATATGTTTTATCTGGGAAAAATACTATGTCCGTTGAGATTTCTGACTGTACGGTGCGTATCATGAACGCTATGATCTTCCGTGCCAGATTCCACACTCCCAGCGCTGTGCCGCAGACCAACCGATGTTCGTCCGTATCGAGCGTATCGCATCGTAGGCATACGGGCGTGTCTGTCATGTGGATAGCATGTCTCTCCTTCGTCGGGTACTTCCGGTTAACCACCAGGTACCACGTTGACCTGGCCGATGTAGGGAGGTGGGGGTGGTGCACTGTGCGCCACACAGCATTCCAATTAATCGCAGGGTACCTCCGTTCCATCTTATTCCGTTCCATGCTTCTTACAAGCAGTCTATACACATCTTTGGAAGTCGGTGATCGGGTAGTTGGTAAATCTGCTCGCACATAACTGTGTTCCACGAAGAACTTTCGGATGTGTGATAATGGAGGCGTAATGTGCCCAACACTAACCGGTGGAAGAAGCGATGGCGGTGCTAGTTCATCGATTATCGCACCCGTTAGGGAGTAGTTCCTGTTACGCCATAGTTTGCACATGGTGTTAATATACATTGCCCGAGCCTTTTCGTAGACATTGACTAGGCCAACACCACCTTCCCGCGTCGGCAGCGTGAGCGACTCGTATTGCACCTTAAAGAGCTGCCCCATGCTCACGTAGTATCCAAAGGCTGCTTGTATCCTCGTGGCCGTCGTACGTGGCAAAGGGAGAAGGTGTGCCACGTGGCACATCTTGGGTGCGAGGTAGAGGTTTACCAGTGTTACTCTCTGCAGCATATCCATCGAGCGCAGGGCGTTGAGTCGTACTGATGTGCGTAGTTGACACAACAGCTTACGGTAGTTGTCCGCTGTTGTTCGTGCCGTCTCCGTATGGAAAGTGATACCCAAACATCGTAGGGTTTGCACCACAGGTAAGGGTCCTTCAGTTCCTGGTTCGAGTCCTCGGCCTACATTCATGAATTGTGATTTTCGAAAGTTAACCACGCTACCAGCTGCCTCCCCGTATTTCTGTAGCCAATCCATTGCTGTGCGTGTCTCCTCTGCTGTCTTCACTAGAAGCACAACATCATCAGCATATGCTCTACATTTGAAGGACTGATTCCGTAGAGTGATACCTGTGAGTCGTTGGCGCAATCCTGCAAGACATGGCTCTAGTGCGATGGCATACAAGATAATGGACAACGGACACCCCTGTCTGACTGATCGTAAAATCTGGAAATGTTCTGTTCTCCCTCCATTAATCAACACCGCTGACCGGGCACCATGCAACAGCTTCATCACCATAGTGGTAAAAGTAGACGGAACACCCATCCTGAGCATCACTGCCTTGAGGTAGGTGTGATCCACTCTATCGAAGGCATGGTCAAAATCGATGCCTATCAATGCTCCACGTAGACGACACGCCTTGGCAAGGCAGATAACATCACGATAGTCTCCCAAGGCCGTATGAATATTGCTTGTACCTCCGAGACATGTCTGATCCCTGTTGATTCGGTTCTTTAGCAATGTTTTTAAGCGACATCCTATTATACGCATAAGGATCTTGTAGTCGCTATTTAGGAGGGTCAAAGGCCGATAATCGCATGGTCGCTTGCCTCCCTGTGGTTTCCGAATTGGAATCACCAACCCTTCTGTGAATTCAGTGGGGACTGGTAACTCCTGCGAGATTATCTCGTTAAACATACTTAACCACATCGGTGCCATAATAGTGACAAACGTGCGATAGAATTCCAATGGGAAACCGTCTGGACCCGGGGATTTGTTCGGAGCTCCTCGTTGGATGGCCTCCACCATCTCCTCTTCCGTTATTGCTTGTAGGATGTCTGCTTCCGAGTTCGCGTATGTCATGTCTGGGATCTCATTAAGGACGGTCTCCATTGCCTCCTGTTCCACCTCGTCGGCCCCATAAAATCTGGTGAAATGGTCCTGGAACGCCTGGGCGATGTCTTTCTGTGCTGTATATTTCCGGCCGTCGTCGAGTTCAACCTCGTGAATTAATCCCCGACGTCTACACTGTCTCTCCCGTATGACATAGTGCATGGAGGGCTGTTCATTGTGGAGTCCATCCTGCACCCTCGCACGTATCATTGTACCTGCCATTCTGGATGTTGTGAGTTGTATTAGTTTTGCCTTGACATGGTGTACGGCTGTTTGGCGTTCTGGTGACGGAGGTTGGGAATAGAGTTCCCGGAGGGTCGTATAATAAAATTCAGAGGTCATGCGCTGCCAACGAGAAGCCTCCTTTCCATAAAAAATAAATGTTCTTCTTAAGGCTGGTTTCACGCACGTGACCCACCAATGGAGAACAGAACCATATGCATTTCTGCGCCTTAGGCAATTTTGCCATGTTTCCTCTACCATACGTCGACATTCTGCGTCGTGAAGATGAGAAACATTCAACTTCCAATTACTCCTTCGCCTCCATACCTTTTGCCGGGCGAGGGTGACTGTACAGATATATGCCTCGTGATCGGTGAACGCTGTAGGCCAAATTTCTGCATCCACTGTCGACGTCATCAGTCTTCTTGAAAGATAAATCCTATCCAATCTGCTCGCCGAGTGGCTGGTGATGTACGTGTATCCCTGTTGTCCAGGATGTTTGAGGTCCCACGTATCAATTAATTGCATCCCGTTGACCAGCGCTCTGAGTTCTTGACATGTCGTGTAGTTAGGGTGTTGGTCCTTCCTGTCTAGTACACAGTTGAAGTCTCCCCCTATGATACAAGCCTCGTATTGGCCCCTGAACAATGGGGTCACCTCTTGGGCGTAAAATTCCTGGCGTTCCCTCCTCTTATCGCTGCCTGATGGTGCATAAATATTGATCAGTCGTACGCCTCCTATGGTGACAGCTGTTCCGCGTGCTGTGGGCAGATACTCTATGTCGTCAGCACGTATCCCTTCTTTGAGTAATATTGCCGTGCCGATGCCTCTCTCGTCGCACGGTGGGCAGTAAATGTCATATCCATAGAAGTCCTGGGTGTGAAGGACTCGTACTTCCTGCAGCAGCGCTATGTCTATATCCGCCGCCTTGAGCATGTCACTGAGCATCTTCATCTTGACGGGCGTTTTTATGCCACTGATATTAATGGACCCTATCCGGTACGCCTGTTGCATGGCATGTATCATAGGGGGGTCACAGTCTGACAGTTAACACCTCCTAACCTCCTTGAGCCCCATCCCAATCCCCCATCGCCCTCATTTGCTGTCATACGTTAGTCGAAATGGCCGCCCGGACTCATTCCGCCGGGGTGCTTGTCTGCTACTCCTTCGTTCTCGTCTGCGTACTGAGTCGCCTCTGTTGCCCAGTCCAAATGCGTTCTGTCGGCGCCATGTTCTGTTGTCCGGTTGACGTTCTCAACAGGCAAAGATCCTTTATCTGTTTCCACCCTGTCTTGTGTTACGTCGTTCCTCTGAACACTGGTGGCCGCCCCACTTCTCTCTTCGCTCGGTATTTCTTCTGTGGCCGTTGTTTGTTGCTCCTTGCTGTGGGTCACCTCGTCATTCGTCTCTGATTCCTTGCTGTCTTTGTCGGACGAAAGGCGGCGTTTCCTCCGACGTTTTGGCGCTCGCTGCTTCCGTTGTCGGACCTCCGAATCTGAGGTCAGTACAGCCTCCTGATCGTCGTTTTTCAAGTCCACGTCCTGCTCCTTCGCACTGTCAACTTCCATTTCCGCCGCGTCCTGCAAGGGCTGTGGCGAAATCATAACGTCCTGCGACCGCCTTTCATGATCCATCTCCGCCTCTTCTGGCTTTGATTCGTTAGATTGGTCTTCCGTCGTTACACGCTGGTTCGGTTCTGGTGTGGTTCTCGTATCCCCGCGAAAGGCCGCAGCATACGTCAAGGGGAGCACCGTCGCATGCTGCTGTTGTTGTGAATCATCACGTGGCAGTAGTAATAGCCTCCTTTGCGTACACTCAGACCTCACGTGTCCCTCCTTTCCACACCCCGAGCAAGTTCTCGGTTGTCCGTCGTAGATGACGATTGCCCTACAGCCACCGATATACAGGTATGACGGAACGTGTTTGCGTAATTCAATCTTTACCTGTCTTACGCCGTTCAGGACACGGTATGTTGCAAAAGTCGCCCATTTCTCGGCTTCATGTGAGATAACCGTGCCGTACGGGCTCAAAGCCTCTGTCACCAGTTTTTCAGGCAATTCGAACGGTAGCTCGAAGACGCGGATTGTTCTTAATCCCATTCCGGCGTGATCCACTGTAACCGTTCCGACATTTCCGTCTGAATGGCAAAAACGGAGACCCTGTTGGTGTCGTTGTAATATTCTATCACATGCCGCTTCATCAATGAGCTTGCAGTAAACGACGCTACTGACTATGGACAAGTGTATTCCTACCAGAACGTCCGGCTCGATTTTTACCTCATCTCGTAGAAAGCGTTCTATTTCGTAGGCCTTTGGTCGTGCAAATTCGTTATTGAAAGTGAATCGCAGTGTCGATTTACGGTATGAAAAAGCCATAGTTCGATCTGTGCACTACTAAATTACACCGCTACGCACTCCGCGTAAACAACTCGCGCGCTGCGCCTGTGGCCGGGACGTAAACAACGCCCGAGCCGGTGCACGGCCGAAGCCCAACGTGACCACTCAGCTAACACCGCGTTGTAGCCAAAGCAACTACACGGACTGTCTTAAAGCACCTCTCCCTCCACATCATATACTTCAATTGTGCCTCATGTTCCCTGTGAATTGCGTATCAATATAATAAGTATTTCACATTAGACAAAGGTGGGCACGTCACGCGGGTTCGTTCACTGTACATGAAACCAATATCTCGAAATAGGTATTTATTCACAAGGAATTTACTACATTAACTGCTAGCGGGCACTGAACTAATTCAATGGAGAAAGCTGAAAATTTAGGCCCACCGAGGTTTCGAACCCGAGCCCTCCAGTCTCTAGTTGCGCTTCACCACGACCCCACTGGGGACACAGCGATCACCACGGCCGCACGGGCTACCCATTCACGCGTCCCGTTGGACACAAATTCTCAACTTGTCCAAACACTAATGACGGAGTTCGTCTCCCAATTATCCCTCACAAAGGAAACACTCCACGCAGCTTCCGCCCCTCCCCCCACTCAGATAAAGTGGTAAAATGATGCAATGGAGCCGCGGCGAAGAGGCCGAGCGCAATGAGGCGCTATGCTCCGATGCGCGAAGCCGTTCCCCGTCGGGGGTTCGAATCCTCTCTCTGGCATGGTTATTTGTATTACTTTATAAGTAGTTTGTAAGTTTATGGACTGATGACCCCGTAGTTAAGTCCCATAAGCTTAATAAATGTTTAAACATTTTTTGATGCAATGGATAGCCCATTAGACTGAACACGGATTACGCCCGGAACAGGAAAGAAGTTGTATGGAAGCGTGAAAAAAGAACATAAATAGCTAACGGACCAAGTGCAAGGTCTGAAAGTTGATTAAATGGCTATAGCTGTGAAGCTGTGGTTCTGTGGTCATGGTCTTGGGAGTGCGATTCAGGAGATCCGTGACCAATTTCCAATCATACTCTAAATTTTAATTTTCTGCTTTTCATAAAATTATGAATCCGTCCTCTTATCGGTGTGTCTGTTAACTGTATTCACTTTCGTCTCTGTGTTGTGACGTAACATTTGTAGTGCACAACTCTTTTATTAGCAGTCTAAAGAAAGTGTCTCCTGAATGGGAGCCGCAAACGTTTGATGACAAAACAAGTCTGCCGAAACCTCAACCGGAAAACACGTCGGATGGTACACGACACCGGTGACAGTGTGTGAGTGTGTTAACTGTGGCCCTCAAAAGGACATAGATGATGTTTCTGGTGTGAAACGATCAGCCGCCACCTCGCAGTAATAGCACCACCTTCTGTTCGAAGAGAAATAATAGCGAGTAAGGAAAGGAAGAAAGCGGAGCGGGAAATTACTCATCCTTTACGTGGACTTGAGCTGCATGTGGAAAGACCTAAGTCCCGGAAGAGTTTCATGAGAATATCAACAGAACAGATTGTAATTGTGGTAAACTAAGGACTTTACCAACTGTGTGGAAAAGAGTATCTGAAACTTTACCACCTTGTCGACAAGAGATGGTTTATATGGAAGTCCTTTAATAGGTTGAGATTCGGAGTGGTGAGATCCAGAGTTAATCTAGCAAGATGGAGCTACGCTGAGGAAGATATCATCAAGTGCAACTGTCGAAAAAAACGAGACCATGAAACGTATGCTTCATTGTCGACTGTGTCCAACCACCTGCACGGAAGACGATCTTTTTCAGGCATCGGAAAACGCATTGGAAGTGACCAAGTTTTGGTCACATGTAATGTGTATAACTGTTTTAATAACAGTGTTAATAACTGAGTTAATATGTATGATTGTGACACGCGAATAATGGTAATAATATGCGTGCGTGGGCGCGCGCGCGCGCTTGTGTGTGTGTGTGTGTGTGTGTGTGTGTGTGTGTAATTTGATACGAATCTCTTATCGGCGCACCAAACTTGTACGCCTGGTGAGTGAGATATGCCTTCTTACACATTGTAGGTGCTAGTACGAATGTGATAACTCCCAATGAAGTGATGAAAACATCTGTTTGTAACATAACTGCAACAGATGAACGCAATTGCTTTACAATCTCAAAGTTTTCTCTGTTCTCTATCAAAACATGTTTTTGACGTTTTTGGAGTTTTCCACATATGCACCATCAATCCTGCGTATGTCTAAACAAATCTGAACACGTCCTGAAATTTCGGAAAGCGAAGTAGATTATATGTGAGAGCTTAGACTAACCTAGTTCACACCAGTCACATTGTTGTTTTCATTTCTGTGAGACGTCCATGAGGCATCTCGCCTTCACTCACTATTCATCACATTTACTTTGACGGTGATACTTTCTTGCCGCGGTGGAGTAGCCGAGTTGTCGCCGGGCACCATGGCTCAGCGCGCCAGTTCAGAGGGCTGAACTCTCTCTGTAATAAAAAATCTGAGCCAAAGAACACGTAGAACCAAAACGAACAAACACTTTCGGCGCCGCAAGGACGAGAACTACCCATAGAGCAAAAAGAAAATAAATAAATAATAAAAAAAAAGTGGTCTAAGGCGCCTCATGCGGAGCGCGCTGTTGCTCGCCGTCGGAGGTTCGAGTCCTCCCTGGGGCATGGGTGTGTGTGTGTGTGTGTGTGTGTGTGTGTGTGTGTGTGTGTGTGTGTTTGTCCTTAGCTTAGTTTTACTCAGTTTAAGTAGTTTGTAAGCTACGGACTGATGACCACGCAGTTTGGTCCGATAGATTAACAAACATTTGAACGTTTGATACTTCCTTACCGCGTGACTCATGTTCTATAACTAACGTACAACAGTATAACCGGAAAGACTATAAAAAGAAAGCAGTCATGTCAGTGACAAGACGGATAGTTCATAATTTTGTGAAAAGCAAAATATTGAGCACGAGGGGCATTAAATAAGGTACTCCCATGTCATAGTCCAACATGATGACTTCTGAACCACGGGGTGAGAGTTGTATCCCTTAGATCGACGTTACGTATCTTGTGCTTCAAGCGTTAACGGATTCTATTTTGCTTCTTTTTTCAAAGATCCATACAACTTCTTGGCCGGCCGCGATGGCCGAGGGGACTGAGGCGCTCGAGTCACGGTCTGCACGGCCACTACGGTCGGGGATTCGAATTCCCCCTCGGGCATGGATATTTGTGCCGTCCTTAATATTAGCTATTTCATAAGTAGTTTGTAAGTTTAGGGACTGATGACCTCCCATAAGCTCTACAAACATTTGAACATTTGAATTTTAAAAGTTTTATTTGGAAAGATGGAATCATCCCAACTGGATATCCCACATTACTCTTACATTTTGTTTTGTTTTTTGAACAACTTGTTTTTGTGCTTCGTCCATGATTGTTCTTGACAATAGAGCGATAATCTGCTGCGAAAAGAAGTAATCCGACGGCAGGACATCTTGCTGTGACTGACAGGCATATAATGAGTCTATGGGTCTGGCTTTATGTACAATGCAGTGCACATGATGCTTTTCTCCTTTTGATGAGCAATTCTTCACAGGACTGAACGAAGTCTGGACTGTTATACATTATACATAGTTGGACGTTATGAATCAACAGTATGTGAAATCTCCGAAAATTCTAGAACCATCTTCCAACCTGTGCCATAGCTTTACAATTTCTTATTTCCTGTATAAATGTTGTGGTAGTGTAGCGGCATTATTCATATGAAAACATCACGGGCTAAATAAACGACACCCTGTGCAGGCGCTGCGTGGAATCTATTATTTCAAGCTCTCTCTGCACAACACATTGAAAACCTCTTCAACATGTGTGCTTTTCGATTTCAATTAGAAAGTAGGAGCAGCACCAAGTATTTCGTTATTTTGTCATTTTGATATTGGGCGCAATCTGACGTGAAGAATTATTATTAAATATCGTATGATACCAGTATAACCTGCCAAAACCGGTCATCTAAATTAGAAAAAAAAATTAAAAGAAAGAGAAGGACCTTCCAACTTGGCTGCTGTTTTACATACATAAAGAAAGGGGTTTTACCACCTAGATTCTAACGTTTCCTGAACACTGACGTTGAATATGTACATTACATAAAAACACAGGTCTTTAGATTGTCCGTAGGTGTCGCTCAGCATTTCCAATTTGACGAAGTTGGTAACACTAGGGCACCTGTATATAGACGGGCACGCGCATCAAATTCTGCTGTAGCAGCAGCTTCCGCCACCATTTTTGTTCCAAGCGGCGACAGCGTGAGCTTTTCAAAGGCGGAGTTATTTGCTGTTATTGCTTTGAAATGACGCTTGCTTCACTTCGAATACATATATCAAGAAGTAAATAAAGATTTTGATTAAAAATTAATTTGGCCATAATAAGTAATTTTAATACAGCTTGAAAAACTGTTAAATATATTTTTTGGAAATTTGCGCACCTGGTTGTGTATCCGGCGCAGTTGTTTTTGCATTGGACAAATCAGTTTTATTGAAAATCATTTGCAATCCCATAGCTTCGCAATAACTCTATGTTTTCAAATGTGATATAATATATTTGATCAGAATACAATCTCAGATCTGTGCTTTTTCTACCGAATATTTTTCAAAATTCGTATAAAATTTTCTCAGTGCACAAGCTATAGAAGTACAACCATAGTAAACTAGAATGCAATAAAATATTCATGAATAAGAGAGGAACGATTAACTGAAAATAGTTGGTATTGCTATCAAATTCAGTTGTTCCCAACCATTCGCTATGTTTTTTATTTTTATTTTATTTATTTATTGTTAAATTGGCCGTTTTCAAAATTAAACTAAAAATTAGTCGTTTTTACAAAACAACGTAGATATTAAAAAAGATTTTCAGTTCTGCTTATGGCAAAAAGCACCTTATGAAGTTATTAAAAACCGATTGCCTCCAATAAGCGAACAAAGAAGAGTCTAATTTGGAGGTAAGACAATTTGCCAGTAAATTACAACATAGCTATGACGTAGGCTCACAGACATTTATGCATTTTAACACTGCAGTAGTTTCGAAAATGGTTCACAAGTACGAGCCGTATGAGTCATTGTAATTAGTTAAAACAGTGTGTATCTTTAAAAGAAATTAATATTGTCTTTGTCTATATGTTAATACTGTTTGTTATCGCCACTCTATATCTATAAATGTGAATGTCTGTTCGGTGTGCGTTTATCACGTCTGAACCACAAGACATAAAGAGCTAAAAATTTGTACAGTTACTAATGTCTACACGGAAAAGGCTTTAGGCACGGTTAGCTATTTATCTATATATACTAATGTGAATGTCTGTTCGGTGTACGCTTATCACGTCCGAACGACAAGACGCAGAGACTTAAATATTTGTACAGTTACTAATTTATACCTGAGGAATGTTTTAGGCACGGTTTTATGCGATCTGATTGATATTTAGTAATTTGAAGAATATAACGCGAAATGCGGAACAATAATTACTCTTTGAAAATTATATTTACTCTTTGAAAATGGTTTTATTAGTTGCATTGTTGCTTGAGGTTTGATAATGATAAAAGGGTGTAGTATATTGGGATGGAAAGTTATCGGTGTATATAAAATTCTACGCGTGTGTGTGTGTGTTAATATTTCGCTCTGCAGCGAAAACTACATAACGCAAACGAATGGTCTGTGTGTAATTGTTGTCCGAAGTCTCCCGTTGTACACCATAGCAGTTCCATGCCGATAGCTATAAGGGGGAGGAAGATATGGTGGTTGAAAGTCGTCAAATTATAAAACAAATTCGGTCTGAAGGTCAGCTATGACGTTTGCGACTCTATAGCAGGGAGGTTAGATACAGCGAAACGTGATGCCACAGACCATATCTTTGGTCTACGCGTGCTGCAATGTCTTCAGCTCTTTCTCTGTATGGATAAGCATACGAATGAGGAAATATAAGAATAAAATAATAAAGCAGTAAAGAAGAAATTTCTTTTAATACATCTCTTTAAAAAAATCTATTTGAGATTTCTCGCATTACATCAAGTGATCGATCTGTGATATTATTACAATCATTTTTGTTGAATTTCATGATTGGATTCTTCGTAACGAGTGCATTTTTACGTGTGATTTCTTATTTCTTATATATTCTCTGATAAATGTAACATGTTTTAGTAAAAAGGAGATGGACAGACAGAGAGTGGATAGGTAAAGTACTAACTTAAGGCTCGAATATATAAATCATTACCCGGGCAACGCCGGGTTTTCAGCTAGTATATGTATAAATGAAAGTCGATAACAGAAGATGTTTCGTCAGACCCTGAAACCTGCCGTTTACAATGTGTTAAAGTCGTGCGTAATTACAAATGATTTAATCCAATTCGCACAGTTTTGAAGTCTTTATTAATGTCTTTTTCTCGCTATAACAGTGTAATATCAATACTTTACGGCTTTCAGGGTTTACAGAGAAACTAAACCATTTTCTGCACAGTTAGAACAAACTGATTGTCCTATCTTGCCGTCTTGCGTCGACCCGAAGGAACAAAAATGGCGGATACGCATGCCCGTAGGTAGGACAGCCGATCAGTTCCAGCGATAACACCAGGAAGTGTACTGCTAGTGTTAACTGTAGTTCTGTCACGCCTAGAAGGTCAATTCCGAAATCTGGTCGTATCCGCATTGTTACCTTGTGCCGACAGGAACATTCATAAATGGAAGTTTCCAGTCATCTTAGAGTGAACCAAAGGGATGTTTTTTGAACGTGGAGGAGGTACAGAGATAAAGGAACTGTCAGTGACCAGCCTCATTCTGGCCGCTCAGAGGCTACCACAATAGCTGGTGACCGCTGCTTACGGATTTAAACGCGAAGAAACCCTGAGAGGAACGCCAGCATGCAGAATAGTGATTGTCATACGGCCACAGAATGTCGCCTGTACGTATATCAGGCTGGATGACGCGCAACTTCACTCCCGACGTCCATGGCGAATTGCAGCTTTTACAGCTGAACATCGTGCGACAGCTCCAAAGCGAAAAGCAGACACATCAACGTCAATGTACAACACCTCAGAGCAAGAAGCGTATGTTTCTTATATGCCAGTGTCTGAAAATGCTTAGCATGCTTCTAAATCCTTAACGAAAAAAATTAATTTACAGCGGTATTACAATACTCTCCATACGAAAGACTATGTGCACTTGCAAGATGAATAGTGGAAAGTGGAGGTTCAAAGATTAAAGAACATACCACTAACAAGGAGAGGGTTTGCAATTTGGGTCACCGATTTCGATCGAATTTTGCATAGGCATAACCATATCTATATCTATAAATGTGAATGTACGTTTATCACGTCTGAACCATAAGACATAAAGAGCTAAAAATTTGTACAGTTACTAATGTCTACCCGGGGAAGGCTTTAGGCATTGTTTTATGGCGATCAGACAGCTATTTATCCATATATATTAATGTGAATGTCTGTTCGGTGTACGCTTATCACATCCGCTAGACAAGACGCAGACACTTAAATATTTGTACTGTTACTAATTTATACCCGAGGAAGGTTTTAGGTGCGGTTTTATAGCGATCTGATAGATATTTAGTAATTTGAAGAATATAACGCGAAATGTAGAACGATAATTACTCGTTCAAAATTATATTTACCATTTGAAAATGGTTTTATTGGTTGCATTGTTGCTTGAGGGTTGATAATTATAAAAGGGATGGAAAGTTATCGGTGTATATAAAATTTTACGTGTGTGTGTTAATTTTTCACTCTGCAGCGAAAACCACAGAACGCAATCAAATGGTCAGTGTGTAATTGTTGTCCGAAGTCTCCTGTTGTACACCATAGCAGTTCCATCCCGATAGCTATAAGGGGGTAGAAGATATGGTTGTTGAAATACGCAAAAAAAAGAGAGAGAGAGAAGAAAAAAAATTCCGACTGAAGGCCAGCGATGACGTTTGCGACTCTATAGCAAGGAGGTTACATACAGCGAAACGTGATGCCACAGACCATATCTTTGGTCTATGCGTGCTACAATGTCTTCAGCTGTTTCTCTGTGAAGTTAAGCATACGAGTAAGGAAATATAAGAATAAATAAATAAAGCAGTAAACAAGAAATTTCTTTTAATACAGACAAACAGCACTTATACAAATGAAAACATATCTGCAAAATTATACAATTGTACAACATATGAGATCATAGGCAGTTTATATATTTGTGTTTTGATTACTATGTTTCATTGTTTGGATACTTATAATTTTGTACATTATACGAGACAGCCTTATTTCTTATTTATTCTCCGATAAATATTGCATTATAGAAAAAAGGAGATGGACAGAGAGAGAAAGGATAGGAGAAGTACTAACTCAAAGCAGGAATAAATAAATAAATACCTGGGCAAAGCCGGGTTTTCAGCTAATTGAATATAAAAGGGCACGTGTTTTAGCTTTTTGCTAGACAGTAGTTTTTGGAAAATCAAGGTCAAATTTGATTATGGAAAATTGCGTTTTGAATTGTATACATTGAAATATCGTCTAAACATTAGGAATTTGTTACTAATTTGGGGCCAAAAGTTAATGACGTTCGGGCAATTAACGGTTTTTCTGTTTTCATGCTGCAGCTATTAACATTCAATTGAGTGTTTTATCTGTTTACAACTGTTTCATTTGTGATACAAAAGTAAAATAAAAAAAAACGATATAAATAAGAAATATATAGAATTTGACTTTCATCCATCAAAAATCTCTTTCATTCATAAGAAATAAATTGTATTTCCTCTTTCATACATCAGTTTCATACAATCAATTTGCCAGAGAATAGATTATTCAACCAGCGACAAGCGTTAGGGGAAGGTCGGGTAGCCCCGGACACAAAAATGAATTGCTAATAAAACAACAATAAACAATTTTTCTGTGTTAACTTTCATCGTAAAATGAAACCAGTAACTTCTTTAGTCATTTCACTTAGAACTAAGCATATATAATATTTTTTATTAACTATCTTAAACACACTTTTGAATCAGTTTATTGCCACTAAAATTGCCAATAAATATCTCAAGCATCTACATAAAATCAGTTTTCATGGTACCAGTCCTTGCAGTTATAGCACTGAATACAGTCTTCTTAGAAGATTTCTCCACATGTGATGCATTCTGTCTCTTTTCTTTGATCCCCTTCGGAGAAACTGAATATTTGTCTTTGCCATGAACGTTTCTTTAGTGCATTTGCGTTTTTTTTTGTTTTTTCGGCTTGTCCTTTTTATTGCATTTCCTTTTCTGTCTCTCTTCTAAACCTTTTTTATATGGAGATGACCCTTCCCTTTATTAAATCTATGAGGGATTTTCAGAGCTTCTGCAAGATCAAATGCTAATTTCAAAAACTCTTCTTATGGGTGAAAATCGCCAACGAAGTTAAACAGGAACGATGAAAAAATTTTGCGCGAACAAAATTCACCGTTGCGAGTAGCTCGCTCGGTGCCATGCCACAACTGACTTGGATGTCTTTTTACTCCACAGGGCGCGCATTTCAAATGCAGTCTTTCCAGCGCAACGTGCTTGGTTTCTTAGAAATTGACACGTCCGCGGTTACCCGACCTTCCCCTATGTAATAATTTTATAATGTTGTTATAGGTATCAAGTATTTATATATAAAATGAAATTGTTCAGAAGTAATGCTATTACAATCGTTCGTATGTCAGTAAAATACATTTACATCTTCAGGCCCCTTACAATTTATTATTATTCGTATAACATATCAGTGGCCGTAGAATTGGACTGACCGACAATTCTCCGTTGCGAAGTCACTTTCAAAAAAATGTTCAAATGTCTGTAAATCTATCGGACCAAACTGCGTGGTCATCAGTCCGTAGCTGACAAACTACTTAAACCTAGGTAAACTAACATAAGGACAAACACACACACCCATGCCCCAGGGAGGACTCGAACCTCCACGGCGAGCAACCGCGCGCTCCGCCACGAGGTGCTTTAGACCGCTCGGCTACTCCACCGCGGCGAAGTCACTTTATTGGGATTCTTGCCTCCCTCACTGCTCTTCACAACTCTTTTTCCGTTACCGTCAGCCGACAGCTCACTGTTGAGGCGCGAGCGCGAGACAGCTCGCTCGAGCAGATTGCTCAGCAGGCCTGCCCTAGATGATCTAGTGCAGTGTTTTTAAACTTTTCGAATATGCGACCCCCTTCCAATTAAAAATTTTCTGACGACACCCCCCACCCTCCCTCACGAACCGTAACAATGTTATCTCAAAGGAAACAAATGTCCTGTTGACCACAGCTGCTTAATTTATTAGCCAAAAGCTACCGGTTTCGGTTAATACACCATCATCAAGCGCTAGAGGAGCTCAGCCAGTTGATTAACGTGACATGTTACAATCTTTAAAAAACTGAAAATAAATATTTGGTATTATACCTCGCTTGCTAAATATTTATTTTCAGTTTTGGCCCACTCTAGGTTACGGTAGTAACACTAAAAGTGGGCCTTTGCGATCGTCTTTTGACAGCTCGAAATTTAAATGAAAATAACGGCTTAACTATTCAATCTGACACGAAAATTGAATAACCCAATTTGTAGAGGAAAAGATTCTCTACAACTTTGCTCTGTTATGTTTTTTTCATATCTCGTAGCGTTTCAAAGATATTTACAAAAATAACGGCGATTTTGGGATGTATGTCTGTCTGTCCGTCTGTCTGTCTGTCCGTAACGTCTTCCCCGTTTTTAAGACGAACCGTTCAACCAATCAGCACCAAATTTTACAGACATGATTGTAGGCCGCCAGAGACCAGAACCTCCCTATTTCAAAATTTTCGGACAGAAAATACGGTAGTAAAACCAAAAACTTCCGTTTGTAATATAATCGTAATTGCAAACGAACCGTTCATCTGACACGAAAATTGAATAACCTAATTGGCAGAGTTGAAAATTCTCTACAACTTAGCTCCCTTATGTTTTTTTTTCATATTTCGTATCGTTTGAGACATATTTGCAAAAATAAAGGAGATTTGACACCCTCCATTGAATTAACGAAAACCAGCCGTTCGGAGATATCATGTGACATTCCTTGCGTATTGATGATTTTCTTATTGTAACTTACATGTTGTCATTTCAAAGCAACGGCACACTGAGGAATTAACAAAAACACATCGTTCTTCGTACGATAAATGATAATCTAATGACTACAAACGCCATATTAACATCAGTTGACAACGGCCATGAATAGTATGAGATTAAACAACTGTTTTGCTTTATAGCCGTAGCATAGTGGACAAGGTGCTGGACCCGCCACTACTTAATTTTTTTTCCTAAAAGGGTTTTAGAAACTCTTATTAATTAATTAATTATTATTTAGATTATTATTTTGGTCCAAAATGTTTGCAAAAACTTATAAAACTACAAATCTAACACATCAGTGCGATTTTTTTCAAGATTGTAATATGTCACGTTAATCAACCGGATAAGCTCTGCTGGCGCTTAATAATGGTGTATTAACAGAAACCGCTAGCTTTAGGCTAATAAATTAAGCAGCTGTGATCAATATGACACTCTACAGATATATAAAAGCGGTTAACCCCCACCTTTTCACTTTCCGAAACAAATGTAATCTTCTTTCTTTTTCTCCAGGCTTCCGTTAAATTATTGGACGAAGTTTTTGTATTTTTATTTTTCGGACTGGAACAGATTATTTTATTTTTACATGATTTCCAGCGGAAAAATATATTTTGCATAACGACTGTTTCACATTTTAGGCAAGACTCAGATGCGAATTATCCTCATTAAGAAAAGTCCCAATGGATAGACAATTTGTAAAGAGGTATACCTTTTTTCCAAATTTTTCAGAATTTCTTATTCTAACAAGTTCTTTTTTGTATCGATTGGTTCTTGAAAACAGTTTTCAGGTTTGGCGCTTATTCTCATTAACACACTGTATTATAAAACTATGAACTATTCAATTGGTAAAGTGGGACGCAGAGGTTGGGAAGGGAGTAAGACAGGATTGTAGCCTTTCCCCAATGATGTTCAATCTGTATATTGAGCAGGCAGTGAAGGAATGGAAGTAGAAATTTGGAGAGGGAATTAATGTGCAGGGAGAAGAAATAAAAACATTGCGGTTTGCCGATGACATAGCAATTCTGTCAGAGACCGCAAAAGATCTGGAAGAGCAAATGAATGGTATGGACAGTGTCTTGAAAGGAAGATATAAGATGAACATTAACAAGAGTAAAACGAAGGTAAAGGAATGTAATGTCAAAAATTCAGGCGATGCTGAAGGAATTAGATTAGGTAATGAGACAATAAAAGTAGTAGATGAATTTTGTTATTTGGGTAGCAAGATAACTTCTGATGGCCGAAGTAAAGAAGATATAAAATGCAAATGGCTTTGGGAAGAAAAGCGTTTCTAAAGAAGCGAAACTTGTTAACATCCAATATTAATTTAAATGTTAGGAAGTCTTTTCTGAAAGCATTTGTCTGGAGTGTAACATTGTATGGGAGTGAAACGTGGACGTCAAGGAGTTCAGGTAAAAAGATGATAGAAGCTTTTGAAATGTGGTGCTACAGACAAATGATGAAAATTAGATTGCTGGATCACGCAACTAATGAGGAGCTGCTTAACCGAATCGGGGAGAAAAGGAGTTTCTGGCATATCCTGACTAAGAGAAGGGATAGATTGGTTGGAAACATTCTGAGACATCAAGGAATTGTCAACTTAGCATTAGAAGGAAGAGTGTGGGGTAAAAATCGTAGAGGTAGACCGAGGGACGAATATAGTAAGCAGGTTCAAAAGGTTGCCGAACGTATTCTCAGATGAAGAGACTTGCATAGGGCAGGGTAGCGTGGAGAGCCTCATCAAACCAGTCTGCGGACTGAAGAGAACGACAACAACAACAACAACAAGGTATGGTGCATACGAACTCCGTAATTTTAACATTAACCCTTAAAAGCATCGTGTTACATATCTGCAACATCGATTGTAAAATTGTTTTAGGCGCCTCTAGGAGGAATTTTGTGAAATAACACGTGTTTAACAGATGCAGCAGAGTGTATAGAAAGTGTCTCTGGTGTTTGTTATGTCGATGTTGGCTGCAGTGTGAATTTCTGTCCATATCTTTGCTTGTGTTTGGAGAAAATATCAGTGTATGTATTGTACGTATTTTGACGTTTTATTTTCCATATAAAGAGACAGTTTTGGAAGGATGAAAAACACCAACTAAGACAAGTATGGAGAACGATAATAAGCACAAAAATTCGCGTATTAAAATTGTTTGTCAATATTGCAATGTTTTGAGATTGTGGGATTATGTTGTGCGGATAAAAAGGTCAAATTACCAGAATTGACACCGCCACCAGAGCCACTGGCAGTTGTACAACAGTTCATTTCAGATCACATCATTTGGGACGAATATTATCGAAGAACGAGGCTTTAACCCAACTTTCAGGGTAAATTCTATTTCGAAGCTTAACCTAGCTTTTGTCAGCCATTCGGAAAGCATTACCAGGCAAATAAATAAATAAATTGCCTTAATTTTTATAGGTTCAAGAACAAATCCACCATCCTACAGTTTTGTTTTTCTTTTCCCAGTAATTTTCAACATAAAACAGGAAAGTCGTTTTTATGCCTAAATTTATAATCATGCCTGTTCGTAGAATCTCTCTCTCGTTCTCAATCCGAAGACTGGTTGGCAGCAATTTTTCTCCTCCACACGTCTCTGTTCTCGGACAGCCTCTTCATTTTCTGATATGATACCACTCCTATATCTCTTTGAATCTGTTTCAAGTACTGCAATCTGGGTCTTCCTCTGCCTCTTTTTCCTTGTACTATTCCTTCCACAACATTGACTATAAACTCATTGCGCCTATACAGATGACCTATTGTCTCTTCTCTTCATTATCGTTTTCACAAGTGCTCTTTTTTCGCCGATTCTTCTAAGACTTTCTTCGTTCGTCATCTTTGCCGACCAAGGGATTTTCTGCATCCTCCTCCAACAACACAATACAAACGCTTCTAGTCTTCTCCAAGTTTCAGAGCCATACAACGCCACACTCAAATGTTCAAATGTTTGTTAAGCTTATGGGACTTAACTACGTGGTCATCAGTCCCTAAACTTACAAACTACTTATCAACTACCTTACACTACGGACGACACAAATATCCATGCCCGAGGGGGGATTCGAACCCCCGACCGTAGTGGCCGTGCAGACCGGGACTGAAGCGCCTCAGTCCCCTCGGCCACCGCGGCTGTTCACGCCACACTCCACACACAGCATTTTATAAGCGGTTTTTTGGTCACTTCTTTTATATTCCTTGATGTAAGAATCATCCGTTTATTGTTGGAGGCTATTTAAGATTGCGCGATTCTGCTTTTTATGTCTGCTGAACTTTTGCCATCTGGTGTAATTTTACTTCCTAAGTAGGGGAATACATTAACTTGTTTCAATGGTACATCATTAATCTTAATATCGTAATTTGCTCATGGCTGCATACCATGATCTCTGTCTTTTTTGTGTTCATTTTCATAATATATTTAGCCGAGGAGACTGAGGCGCTCCAGTCACGGCCACTACGGTCGGGGGTTCGAATCCCCCCTCGGGCATGGATATTTGTGCCATTCTAGTTCGTAAGTAGTTCATAAGTAGTTTGTAAGTTTCGGGACTGATGATCCCGTAGTTAAGTCCCATAGACTATACAAACATTTGAACATTTGAACATAATATATTTATCTGGCAGGATCTCATTCATTCTTGATAACGTCTTTTGCGGTTTTTCTTCGCTCTCTTCAATTATGGCTATGTCATTAGCAAACTTTATCATTTTAATTTGTACTCCATTGATCTTAATTCCTTCCATAGACTCTTTACCTTCCTTAATTCCCTCCTCAATATACAAGTTGAAGAGCACTGGTGATAAACTGCATCCTTGTCGTACTCCTTTCTTTATGTGAGCCTCTTGTATTTCACCATGTATATTTATAACCCCTCTTTGATTTTTGTAGAGTTCATATACTATCCGTCAGTCTCTGAAATCTAGACCAACATTAGTTATAATTTCCATCAGAACATTCCAGTTCACGTTATCAAAGGCTGTTTCCAAGTCCATGAAAGAAATAAAGAATGGTCTTTTTAGATCCAGCATTTTATCCAATTTTGTCTTAAGATTAAGATAGCTTCTTTTGTTCCTCTGTTCTTTCGAAATCCAAACTGATCTTCATCCAGATTCTGCTCAATTTTACTTTTTATTATTTTTGTTAATGTTTTTGACATATGTGATATTATGCTTAAGGTACGATGTTCTTCACATTTTTGAGTGGCTGGTTTCTTTGGTATAGGAATTATGATAGTCTCTTTAAAATCTTCCGGTAATCCTCCAGTTTCATACTTATCTTTCATTAGTTTGAAGATATAGTTATGTGTTTCGTCATCCAATCCTTGTAGCATTTCTCCAGTTATTGCGTCGCATCCTGGTGCTTTGTTGTTCTTTAGTTCTCTCACAGCCTTTAGGTATTCTTCTTTTGTTAAATAGGGTCGTAACTGCCGGCCGCGGCCGCGGTGGCCGAGGAGACTGAGGCGCTCCAGTCACGGTCTGCACGGCCACTACGGTCGGGGGTTGGAATCCCCCCTCGGGCATGGATATTTGTGCCGTCCTAGTTCGTAAGTTGTTCATAAGTAGTTTGTAAGTTTAGGGACTGATAACTCCGTGGTTAAGTCCCATAAGCTTAACAAACATTTGAACTGATCATTTGTGACATTTTCTTCGGTTTCAAGATTACTTATCTGGATCTTCGTATAATTTTTCTATATAACGTCTCCATCTCTAAATGTTCAAATGTTTGTACAGTTTATGGGACTTAACTACTGGGTCATCAGCCCCTAAACTTACAAACTACTTACGAACTAGGACGGCACAAATATCCATGCCCGAGGGGGGATTCGAACCCCCGACCGTAGTGGCCGTGCAGACCGTGACTGGAGCGCCTCAGTCTCCTCGGCCACCGCGGCCGGCTCTCCATCTCTCTCCCACTTCCTTGTTCTCAGCAGTTTTCCATTTTCATCTAATAAGTTATTGTTTCGGCCATTTAATTTCTTTGTTTCGTAACCATAAAAATTTCGGCCGTAAAGCTACTAACCTCAGAGATAGAGCAGCTTGAAAAGTCTGTCTAGTAACCCATTTCCAATTTATTTACCCATCCATTTTGACTTATATTCCCAATCAAGGTCTCGATTGTAATAACAATAATAAGACCAGAGAGAAGGGGAGGAGGAGATAGATAATGGGGAAATAAAATGGATTTCAAAAGGGGGATGATATAGACGCAGAGGTGAGGGGATGGATATGGTGTGGAATAAGAGGGGAGGTGTGAAGGTGAGGGAAAAAGATGAACAAAGGAAGGGGGAGAAGGCAATGGGGAAATAGAGAAGGGAGGAAGGGATAGATATAGGGAGAAGAAGAGATTACGGTGTATATTCTATACACATTACCTACTGCGAAGCGTTGTCAGATATGCTAATTATATCATAAAACCTCATTTACTTGGGTAACTATTGTTTCGTTCAACATTCGTTGCACATGATACGGAGGGGATAACGGGGTTGTTCAATAAAGAAAAAGGTAGGGCTTTTAGAACATATTTGAACATTTGTTCTCACTTGTAGATTGGTTTAGCATCCCATAAACAACACAAACTGACAACATTCATCGATTACTTCTAATCCTACCTGGTCTCATGAATTCTTCCCATACTTTCTCCGATCTTACGTATTGTGTCGAATAGGCTCCAACTTTCGTCAAACTCAATGCACACAAAATACATCCACTTATCTTTACACAATCCGCACCATATTTACTGAATAAAATCGACGGCCACGTTGTTTTAAAAATAATTGCTTTCCAGTAAACATTTTCAGAAAAAGACATAGATCAGGGTACTTAGTCTCGTGACGGGCTCCAAATTCAAAGAACAAGTCCCCACATTATTTAAAAATTGTTAATACTTCCCCGGAATTCGTCACACACCGATAGCAAAAGATTAGCCCATCAAATCCGTTGAAGGTAAATACTAAGTTAACACAAATTTCACCCATACCTCACCCTTATCTCAGAGCTACTTACATCCTCTTCAATCAACCAACTCTCCGGAACAGGTCGATCCCTTACTCAACCGCCTTTTTCCTAGAAGCCGCGCTCTCATTGACCTCCGCCAACTCGGACCACCCACCAATCTGCTCACTCCCCTGCGACTACCTGCTATCGACTTAGACCACCCAAACCCAAAGGAACCTCTCTGCAGATCCTCGCAAAAACAAGAAGTTGGCAAACTTCCCCAGATGCATGCACTATCTCTGAGCAGCCGATACTAACGCACTCATGTCACCACGAATCTCTCCAAATGCACACACACACACACACACACACGACAAGGAAATGGGTTCTGTAGAGCCTGGCTCCTTGTTTTTCTTGTTATTACACAGGATGATTGCAACAAGCACTCCAGCGTAATGAACTTCAAGATTGTAAAGGAATACATAAACTACGTGAATCCGGTTACGAAAAGCACTTTAATTAAATGATATTAATGTGAAAATTACATAACTATCTCAGTTTGATAAGTCATGGTTGCAAAATACTAACACCAATTATTTTACAGACGAATGGAATAACTGGTGAATTCCGACGTTGGCGAAGATCAATGTGGATTTAGGAAAAATGTAGGAACACGCGAGGCAATACGTAACGACTTACCTTAGAAGATGTATTAAGGAAAGGGAAATCTTTTGGCAATGTTGTCTGCAATACACCTTTTCAGGAGTAAAATATAGAGAGCGAAGAGTTATATTCAACTTGTACAAAAACCAGATACCAATTATTAGAGTCGAAGGTCATGAAAGGGTCGCAGTAATTGGAAAGGGATTAAGACAGGGTTGCAGCCTTTCCCCAATGTCGTTCAAGCTATACATTGAATAGGCTGTGAGAGAATGCAAGGAGAAATTTGAAGAGGTTTGCTGACGACATAGTAATTCTGTCAGAGACAGCAAAAGACCTGTAAGAGTAATTAAACGGAATGGATAAAGGAAGGTATAATATGAACATTAACAACGTGGAGGGAAATCGTACTTAGACTATTCCGAGGCGCTTCAACCGTTGGTGATGTGGTGGTCTAACGGTATCCACTGGCCGGTGGTATGGCGGACAGTTCATCATGCCACACTTGACACGGAAACAAGAACGACATGGTACATGTTGATTAACGGTAAACAAGTTACTGGATCCCGCCTGCACGCCATCAATATGGCGAACACTCCGTTATGCCAAGTATGCCAGGTTCTAGACGACGATGCTCACCGTCTCATGTGCGGACCCTCTGCGGAAGTATGGCGGCTGGCGACGCAGATGATTGGCTTTCTACTGCGCGTCGGACAGCGAAATATCGAGCCCAAGATTGTCCTTTTTCCAGACAGAACGTATTACCCACGAACCAAAACGAACGCGGTGACATGGATTCGAGCCCAGGCGGTGTATTATTTGCATCGCGACGGCGCGAAGCATGTGCCGGACTTTTGAAACCATTTACAAGAACAACTTATGGCGCTGATACGGAACCCGAAGTATCAACAATATTTTTCTAATTTTCTGGGGAATGCGTTACGAGATCCTCCAAGGAGCTGGAATGTCCCGGGTATGAGAAGCTGATTTGATAACTATGAAGAGGCATATGATGAACGTGATGAAACGGTTACCTCTTACAACAAAACGAGAAGACGTGCCTGGTGGCAGAAGCACTGGAGTCGACCGCCCGGAAACTCACTCCCCACAGAGAGTTTTCTTTACTTTAATGTTTTTAGTTTTTAGTTGTGCATGGACACGCTACATCCGTTAGTATAGAGCGCATGGAAGTTACTGCGTGAGTCAAAGTGAAACACAACAATCATTTTCATTTAAAAAAAAGGAAAGAAATAAAAATGTAAAAAAAAAAAGAGAGAGAATACCCTAAATGGGGTGACAGGCGCGTGGAAAATAATACAGAAGCTGTTATTTTCTTATTCAATATTTTGTGTCTGCCATGAAAAGGCTGTTTTATTTTGATGAAGTTGAAATAATAAAATAACGAATGCATACATCCCAAAACCCACACCACACTCTCTCAAAAAAAAAAAAAAAAAAAAAAAAAAAACGGTAAGACGTCAGCCTAGTAAGCATGGCGGTCCGGGTTCGATTCCCGGCCACATCACAAATTTTAATTCTGTGCTTCAGACTTATCATTATTGTCTTATCCAATATTAGTTTAAATGTCAGGAAATGCTTTCAGAAAGCATTCGTCTGGAATGTAGCATTGTATAGGAACTGAAACGTGGACAATGAGTTCAGACAAAAAGATGATAGAAACTTTCGATATGTGGTGCTACAGACAAATGATGATTGTATGGGTAGATCACGTAACTAATTAGGAGGTGCTCAACAGAATTGGGGAGAAAATGAGTTTCTGGCATATCCTGACTAAGAAAAGGGATAGGTTGGTGAGACACATTATGAGACATCAAGGAATTGTCAACTTAGAAGGAAGTGTGTGGGGTGAAAATCGTAGAGGGAGACCGAGGGATGATACAGTGTGCAGATTCGAAAGGATATTGGTTGCCGAACGTATTCTCAGATGATGAGACTTGCACAGGTCAGGATAGCATGAAGAGCTGCATGAAACCAGTCTGCGGATTGAAGACCACAACAACAAACAAACTGATTGTTAACTGTAAAAAAAGGGACAACATACGATACCGTTACAACCACCATCACTGCATTTCGATGGAAAGAGGAACTATCTCCTAGGGGGGGGGGTGATTGGGAAAATGATTCTTCGCTCGCTTGCGTGGAAAAAATCTTCTGGAACGAGCCCCCTGTAGACTAAGCGCGACTGCAAACAGCCAGCAAGGACAGAGTCTGAAACCGCGCCTTGCAGTCGCCGTGGAACTCAGCCAGGCTGAATAAGCTTTGTTAAGCGAAGACTTGGGCGCGGCCGCGATGCAAACGCGACGGCGCGGCGTCGCGGGCTGACGGCGCCGGGCGTCGCTGTGCGGCGCGGCTCCTAACGAGCGGCGTCAGCACTCGGCCCTGATTGGCCCCATTACCGCGGCCCCGCAAGATGGCGGCGCGGCGTCAGCCGGCCGGGGGTCCCCCGGGGCCAGGGCCGCCACCCCTGTCAGCGGCGCGGCGCAGAGGCGGGAGCGGGTTGTGCTGATGTAAGGCCGGCCCAGCTCTAATGCCGCCGCGCTACCGCCGGTGTCGCCTTAATGGAGGCGCAGTGCTGCCAACCTCTGCCTCCGACATGTCACCAACACCACTTGCCTGTGCGAATTTATGTTGGGGAATTGATTGCAGTAAAAAAGTTCCGGATTGCTGCTTATATTTTATTCAATAGTGCTACAGCTGTTTCGACAGTTTGTCATTCTCAAGCGCGTCTACGATGTTTGGACGTTATATGCTGACATCTGGCGTAACTGTTGCATAAACTATATGGAAATATTCACGTATTTAGTTGTTGTCTACGGTTTTTAGCTGTCAGGTATTATCCAGATTTTTATGCTGAAACGTTTAATTAAAGAAAACTTTAAAATTTTGCGTAAGTTTCACTAAGTTTGTTTGCCTCTGTAACTTATAAAATAATAGGCGACGGGAAATTTTAATGCGGTAGGTCAACACAAGAAATGTTACACTTTCTGCGGAGCTATGAACATAGTTTATTGTATCATTTTCGATAGAGTTACACCACAAAGATATAATTTTTTTAAATGGAACAATAGTTTTTTTCTATCGTGTATTGGATTAGTTTAAACCAGCTGCGTCCAAACCAATTTAAACTACATTCCTATCACTGTTAGTTTGGGAGTTACAACCCTTCAAAGTTCCGGGGCCGGAGGCTGCGATAGCGTAGAATGGCCGAGTGGCTATCCCCTGGGGCACGGCCCACTGTCTTATGACCACCAGCCAGTCAGCTACCCTGTCGTAGCCTCCACCCCCTAAACTTTGAAGAGTTGTAGCTCCCAAACTAACAGTGATAGGAATGTAGTTTAAATTGATTTGGACGCAGCTGGTTTCAACGAATCCAATAAACGACAGAAAAAACTATTGTTCCATTTAAAAAATTATATCTTTGTGCTGTAACTCTTTGGAAAATGATACAATAAACTATGTTCATAGCTCCGCAGAAAGTGTAACATTTCTTGTGTTGACCTACCGCATTAAAATTTCCCGTCACCTATTATTTTATAAGTTACAGAGACAAACACACTTTGCGAAATATATATATATATATATATATATATATATATATATATATATATATATATATATATATATATTACGCAAAATATAAAAGTTTTCTTTAATTTAACGTTTTAGCATAAAAAGCTGCATAATACCTGACAGCTAAAAACCGTATACAACAACTAAATACGCGAATATTTCCATATAGTTTATGCAACAGTTACGCCAGATGTCAGCATATAATGTCCAAACATCGTAGACGCGCTGGAGAATAACAAACTGTCGAAACAGCTGTGGCACTATTGAATAAAATATAAGCAGCAGTCCGGAACTTTATTGCAATGTCTTCCTATGACATATATGATGCTGCAGGCCCAACAATTAGGAATAGGTACAACATTTTCCGTCTTCCTGAAAATAACCAACTATAGATGTTTCAGGGTAAAAGTTTCAGTATGTAAAGTAACAACACCAGCCCCTTTCATTAGACGAACCCGATACCAAAGTAAAGTGAAATATTCGATTCCCAATACAGTACATAAATTAAATCACTTTATTTTCTAATTTTGCTAATTTGGAATTTTGACAAGTGCGGTTTCGTATTTTTCTCATTAACAAAAAATATTTCAATCTAGTGTGACATGTATTTCCATTTTACTGGTAGTATACACTCTGAATTTATGTTAGTATCAATTATTTCAGTCATGTGACAATTAAATTAACACTGAAAATGAAAACATTGTTTTAAAATATATTCAAAGCTATTTTGTTATAAAAAGTTAGTTGTTTTGTTAAGAATTATTATTATAAACAAATATCGTAAAACATAGACTCCACTTTATAACTTGAAATGCTGTAAATTAAAATTTAGTGATTGTAAGTCTGATAAAATTAATTTTAACAGTGAATTGGTCAAAACTTCTGATTGTTAAAACATATATAAACGTCTAGGGTAGAAGGATCGGGAAGTCAGTTTTCGATGAGTTTTCGGAAGTAAAGTCTGTAAGATGTTGTGCAATAAACCTGATTATAACGCAAAAGTTGTGTGTGGAGTTTAATTATGAGCGAGTTGAATCCTTTTCCGCACTAATTTTACCACAGCAGTTATAGTTTGGATCCGGCATGACTGAAATAGACCGCGGCAGTAGCGAGCAGAACCAGCGAAATTTAAGTTAAGTACTGAGTCAAGCCCCAGCCTTTACAAACAAGGAACATTTTTTACAAGTACCGATAAGAAATATGATATTTGCTGTATCCTAGATAGTTTAGTTGGTTGTTGGTGGTTTCTTTATTAAAGGTTATTTATCATAGAATGTAAACTTTCACGGCCGACGTTTTATGAGATAAAACTTTCGGTCTGACATGCTGTGGTTGATGTATAAAACTTCTCCCTAACGTTTCGTCTGCAGCTGCGGGAGACATCTTCTGAGGTCCTTCCTGGGATCGAGGGGGTCTCGCATTTACGGGGCGCGTAGAAGTCACCACCATTTGTCACGTGATGCCGAAATTGTTACTATCTCTGGATGGCATAGTCATCCTAGATTAAGAGTAATAAATATTAGCGTTTTGTTGGCTCAAATTCGACATCGATATTTCATCTAACTTTAAACAGCTTTATTTTTTAATAAAACGTTTTTGGTGGTTATCAATATCTATTCCTTCACTATACATGCGCGAATGGTCTTGCCAACTCTCTCGAGTCACTAAACTCTATTTTATGGTTCCAATGTTCTGCTACGGTTGACTTTCGATGTGTCCCAGAGGACAATTCCTTTTGCATCCAGTTAACCGAATGTTGTTACTTCTTTTCGTTGTTCCAGTATACAAGCGAAAGTAAAAGATAATTAATTTAAATATCAGAGTGTATTTCTAGTTAATGCTAAGAACAAAATTGATTTTATCTCTCTATTTACAGTGCACTTGTAAAAAGGTGGTTGCACAGTTCATCAAGCACTAGTTGACGAGACTTACTAATAGTTTCAACAGCGTTTGATGAAGCTAAGAAAGGAATTGAAGCTTGTGTAATTCGTGGTGCACTGACTTGCCAGTATTGCTAACTGTCCACGCACCATCAGAGAACAAATTGAAAATGGTGGTTCCAAGGAAAAGTAATCCACAGAAAAAAGTGCACACTATTTCTGACATTCAGCGAGGCATTAGGGATATGAGATGTTGTCTTAGCAATACAAGTCTTCACTGGATGTGACGCTGTGTCAGATATATACAGGAAGGAGAAACTACACTGTATATAACAATTAAATGGTCGCAGTACAGAGGATATAAAATGCAAAATGGCAATGGGTAGAAAAGCGTTCTTGAAAAAGAGAAATTTGTTAATATCGAATATTGATTTAAGCCTAAGGAAGTCCTTTCTGAAGGCATTTGTATGGTGTGTTGCCTTGTATGGGAGTGAAACATGTACGATAAATAGTGCGGACAGGAAGAGGATTGAGGCTTTTGAAATGTGGTGCTACAGAAGAATGCTGAAGATTAGGTGGGTGGATTGCGTAACTAATGAGTAGGTACTGAACAGAATTGGGGAGAAAAGAAATTTCTGGCATACCTTGACTAAAAGAAGGGATAGATTGGTAGGGCACATTCTTAGACATCAAGGAATTGTGAATTTAGCGTTGGAGGGAAGTGTGTGGGGTAAAAACCGCAGAGGAAGACTAAGAGATGGATACAGTAAGCAGATTCAGACATATGTAGGTTGCCGTTCTTATGTGGAGATGAAGAGGCTTGCTCAGGATAGGGTATTGTGGAGAGCTGCATCAAACCAGTCTCAGGACTGAAGACCACAACAACATGACAATTAAAGCTCTTCGTATGAAACTTTTAGTTTTTAATGCCCACAAAGATGGACCCAGTACAGTGGCTGGCGGTGGACAGCATTTTCTTGCGATGTTTGAAACCAAGACCATTGAAGATCCAGATTGTTTTCGGCATCAGTGTTACTTGCAGGCTATTGCAGAGCAGCCTATACATTCATTCTCAATTCGGCTGCACTTCCCCTCCCCCCGCCCCCCGCCCCCACCCACTTCAACAGTGTCAGTGCAGTATTCCTTTGAAACCTCCCGCCAGGTGCAGCAGTGGTTGAGTGAGAAGAAGAATCCGCTCAAGTGGGGGGATGAGGATTGGCGAACACCTGAGACCTATCACAACAGTGCATCCTGTAGCTCCCCTGGAATTACTTTCCCTCGTAGTGTGCGCTTGCAAAGACGAATGTGACCGTAACGGCGAGTGTAGAAATAGTGGTCTAAACTGCTCGACCATATGGAGTAATTTCTCAAACCTAGGATGTGATAACAGGGACACGATCATAGACGAAGATCTAGAAGAGTAAGGTGCTATGTTTCAAGATGACTAAATACTGATGAATACATTAATTTAAGGTCGTATTTAATAGTCTAAATTATAGAATATTACAATTGAACTCAGTTTATAAACAAAAATATGTCTGTTTTCTAAAGAAACAATTCCAAAAGCTGTAGTTTAAAAATATAATAATTAATATGATATAATGAAGTATAATAATTATTATTCACACACAGTAATATTTAAAATAATTTATGTTAGAATTACTTTAATTCTTAATGGCCGGCCGCGGTGGCCGAGGGGACTGAGGCGCTCCAGTCACGGTCTGCACGGCCACTACGGTCGAGGGTTCGAATCCCTCCTCGGGCATGGATATTTGTGCCGTCCTTAGGATAAGCTAGTTGATAATTACTTTGTACGTTTAGGGACTGATGACCCGTAGTTAAGTCCCATCAGCTATATAAACATTTGAACATTTGAATTCTTAATGCGGCAGAGTCGGTTTTCCCATATCACAGTTTTGATTGGCCTAGCCCTTTGATACTTTTTTGACTTGATAAAGTAGCGCCCCTAGAGAAGGTGGAGAGGTTGTCGTTCCTTCAAGCGCTTATAACTAACATACCATCCGCCACTAAAATCGAAATTTGCTTTTATAAAACTCAGTACCGTATAAAATGTTTCCTTAGTGATAATGTCCCTGTAACTCTAAAACCGTTCACTTTAACAAGATTATGCAAGGGATCAGTTTTGTTCACAAGTTAATGCAATTTCGTATATGGCACTTTACACGGCAAACTGGATAGTTTTCTAAATATTTAAGAATGATAAAAACTACTAATTTACCAACTTCTCTCACACCCCCACCCCCTAAACCCGATATGTTAAATGGTATAACTTTTTACCTAACAATATGTGGATTGTGTAGAACAATTTGCAGCTGGAGGGTAACTTTTACTTTTGAAGTTGAGGTTTGGGTCTAATTGTACTGTACTATTACGCTGTTAGGTGGATAGACAATAATCTGGAATAATGGACCAATCTGATCGTTAATAAAACGTACTAGCACAATTCCGAATACAGATAGAAACACAAAATTTCCACTTGGCCGTAGCACAGGTCAATAACTGAAAATGTTCAAATGTTTGTTAAGCTTATGGGACTTAACTTCGGGGTCATCAGTCCCTAAACTGACAAACTACTTATGAACTACTTACGAACTAGGACGGCACAAATATCCATGCCCGAGGGGGGATTCGAACCCCCGACCGTAGCGGCCGTGCTGATCGTGACTGGAGCGCCTCAGTCACCTCGGCCACCGCAGCCGGCGGTCAATAACTACCCGGATAATTGTGACTGACAAAACTAACCGTCCTTACTTCAGTGGACAATTAGGGAAAAAACGCATTGAAATAAGGCCTTAAAAACAACTTCATAGTTATGAGAAGAGTAGATTACTTTTTATATTACCTAAAACCGTTTAATAAACAATATACAAAACAACTATCACTATTACTAAGCTCACAGAAACACAGCATTAATTAAGTGAGATAAAAAACTTTGTAAGAGACAAACAAATAGAGGAAACAAGCTGCGTTAATTTAATTACATAATATACCACCATATTTATAGAGCTGATGGACAACATTTGCCCACATATCAACTGGAGAAATCACGATTTCACAATTAGCAGAGCTGTGGGACAAATAGGTCCAAATGAAATCCAGCTATGTGTTAAGCACCGACCGATATTCGTTGGATGTCATGAATTTAGTCAGCTGTTTGCTTTCAAAGCGAGTTTGAGTCGAGGGTATAAAGAAGTAGTCTGGAGGATTGAGATCCGTCGAGTGTGGTGGAACTATTTGACGATATTGGCTGTGTGTGAGCGAGCGTTGTCATGGTCAAAATGCCAGTAACGCTGTTGTTCATACTGCAGTCGTACCCTGTGTAGACGTTACATGACACGGTTTAGTATTTCAAAGTATCTTGCAGCCTTCAAGGTCGTTCCCTCAGTTATAAATTGCTTGTGGGTAATGCCTTGATTATCGAAAAAGGTGAGGAGCATCTTTTTTGTGCGTGATTTTTCGGCTCTGGCTTTTTTCTAACAACGTGATGTCGGAGAACGCCATTTCACACTTTGCCGCTTCATTTCAGGGTCATACCTCAGTGACAATACTGTTCAAGGAAATGGGTGCCCCACCTGCAGTTTCGACAAAATCCTGTTAATCCTATAAAAGGGCTTCTGTTGTTAATCAAGGGATATAGCACAAGACAACAAATTTTCTTCTTCCTTAACATATGGGTAAGGATTTGTTCCGATGCGTGATGCCGTTCCCTCTTGGGGGTTCGAATGCCCCTTCGGACATGGATGTCTTTGCTGTCTTTAGTATAACTTAGTTTATAAGTAGTTTGTAAGTTTAGGGACTGATGACCCCATAGTTTAGACCAATAAGCGTAACAAACATTTGCACTTCTTTTTTCCTTACTTTCTCAATATTTTCGTCACTGATAGCGGTCACCAGTCATTCGCTATAGGGATTGTCAGAAAAACTTTCACAGCCTCTTCAGAAATGGGCGACACTCTTCATGGACAGTGCTTGATCCCCACAAACACGTACCAGCATTGCATGCATTTCTTTAGGTGCTTTCCAAGCTTAAAACAAAACTTTAAATTAATCTTTTTCTCATTCATTGTCCTGTTCTTGGTTCAGAACCAACACACTAAACATTGCCTAACAGGCCTAACATGGAATACACACGATATTCAACTGAACTATGGTGGGGGACACAATGTTTGTGTAGATCAGATGAGGCTTACGTTTAAACAAATTATACTGATAACCATTGACAGATTTATACCAAACAAATTAACAAAAGATGGGTCTGAGCGAGCAGTGAGGAAAAAAGGGAATTTCAAAATTATGAGTGGCCATCGCTCAGGCAGATGTCTCCTTTCAAAGGCCCCATCCTAAACAAAAATCAATCTGTTTGTGTGTTCCATTTGTAATGACCACGTTGCGATGGGACGCTACTCCCTGTTCCTTCATTTCCTTCAGAGGGGACCGCGCTGCTCGTGGCGCTGCCTCCAGTGCTGAGTCGGCAGCTGCTGCGGGCACAGTGCTGACACAGCAACTCGTCAGCGCCTAGACGGCCCGCGGCCGCTGGTCGAGTAATTAGGCCGCTCTGTGCCGACATCAAAGGCGTAATGAGCACATCGCCCGCCTCCGCTGCTCATTTATGGATTCCCAGAGTGCTCTGCACTGTCCCCAGGGTATTGAGGACTTGCTGCCATTGTTCCACATCTGGGCGAAACGGCCCACACGAGTTATCAGCTATTGCGCTCCCATCCTTCATTCGACTTCTCACCTCGTAATACACTTAAATGAAAGTAACTATCCTGTTTAGTCCCCACATCCAGTGGGCTGGAGGCTACTTCCCTATTTTTGTTTAAGAGAAGTTGCGGTTTTTTTTCCTTTCTCTAACCACATGGTCCACTATGCTGGACATTTGGTAAGTATACCATTACCAAATGTACAGCGTAAGCTCGACAGTTAAGTTGCCTTTCTTGCTCTAATTTAGTTTTTGCTTTTGGTACAATGAGCGGTTCTGCTCACTCCATCATAGCCGCCGGTTCTGACAATACCTCTGTGATGTCTTGCAGAGTATGAATGTCATGCTCAGTTTTCCATTATTATTTATTATAGTTGTTGTTGTTAATAGATCAGAAAATTATGTTACATTCTGTTTAGTAACCTACAACCGGTAGTTTTTATTACACTCTTGGCCATTAAAATTGCTACACCATGAAGATGACATGCTACAGGCGCGAAATTTAACTGACAGGGAGAAGATGCTGCGATATGCAAATGATTAGCTTTTCAGAGCCGCGGCGGTGTGTGTCCCCTTAAAACTACGATATCAATTAGCCCGTAAAAACTGGGCGAATGAACATTAGGATTGTGGTCGTAACGAATGAAGAGTCAAGATTTTATGTTCAGCAGGACAATTGTCGTTCCTTCATCTGGAAATAACGTGGAACTCACAACAACCCTGCTTACGTGCAGGAAACATCGTGGTGGTGGACATATGGTGTGCCCAGGAGTCAGTATTTGGCGGACGTTTGACCTCTATGTCGTTCAGAATGGTTCTTTCATTGCTTACAGATACATAGACGAAACCAAAATGTTCAAATGTTGGTAGAGCTTATGGGACTTAACTACGGGGTCTTCAATCCCTAAACCTACAAACTACTTATGAAATAGCTTATACTAAAGACGGCACAAACATCCATACCAGAGGGGGGATTCGAATCCCCGACGAGGAACAGCCTCGCGCACCGTAGCATAGCGCCTCAATGCGCTCGGCCGCTCGGCCGTTCCGCCACAGCGAGACGAAACCCTTTGACCTTTTGTCCTGTGGTGGTGCCTTAGGAGACTGGTTCTTAGAGGAGGATAACGGTTCTCTACACAGAGCTTTACTAGTGGACAACAATCTCGAAGCTGGGGAAACTGAATGAATGGAGTAGCCAGTTTGTTGACCGGATTGAGAATGCCTGGAATGCACTTGACAGACGCATTGCATCCAGGCCACTACCTGCCACGACGGTCGCAGAGCTGGATGACCAAATATACCTCAAGAGCTGATTGAAGACCTCTTACTGCCCATGCCATTCAGCTAGCACACCGTATCAGAGGGCAACGAGAATAACATTTTGACTAATTTTGTAGTAGCCTCAAGTTGTCTCGCTCTAAGTAAACGCCCTATAAACCTCAAGGAAAGAGTTGTGACAGCAAAATATCGTAATGTATCGCATGCATATTGCAATTCTTAGCAACATTTGAATGAATTACAATACCGTATGAACATTATGATACTCACCTGACCCCTAATTGTGCTACAGTGCAGCGTAGCGCAGCGTTCCAAAAGAACTTCCGTCAATATGACATTAAGACAAAGAAGGAACAGAAGTGTAACGCAGCAGAAGCCTGTCTTGCACAGTAGGTGGAATATTTTTGTCATGGATGGCAGCATCACAGACATCAGTAGGTCTGAGGGAATGAAGTATAATCCAGCGATCATGTTTTTAACCATGCCGACCCTGCGTCAGAACGACATTAAGACAATGAAGAAACATAAGTGTACCGCAGCAGAAGCCTGTCTTACACAGTTGGTGATATAGTTTTGTCATCGATGGCTCTGTCAGAGATTGCAGTAGGTCTGAGAGAATGTAGTCTAATCCAGCGATCATGTTTTTAACCATACCGCTCCTGCGTCAGTGCGACATGAAGGCAAAGAAGAAACAAAAGTGTAACACAGCAGAAGCCAGTCATGCACAGTAGGTGTAGAAGGGGAGAGATTGACAGATCAGTTGTTGCTGAACATGTTTTTCAACCAGGGGATCACCTTATTGAATTTGATAAGACTCAGGTTTTAGCAGCCACAAATGGATACGACGAAAGACTGTACAGGGAGGCTATAGAAGTTGTAAAACACCCCAATAATTTCAATAGGATGGAGGAGGGTGTGAAACTAAATGAAAGAAGAAATGTAACAGTCTTCCACCATGGGACGATATTAACGGACGGCGGCAATCGGCAACGACGAATTGCGCGCGCATGTCAAACATCTGACGTCACACCTCTGCGTGCGAGTCCTCGTAAACGGAGTTTGGCTTAGTCAGTAGCGAGCCAGGGTGTGTATCGGACATTCAAAGTGTCACGATCCCCCTTGTGAATGTCCTCTGCACTCGGGGACGAAACGTTGGGTTTCGACAATAAATACACTAGACCACGGCATAATAGCCCGACAAATTTTTTGTAATTTTGACCATTCCGGCCGTGAAATATTACAGTGTACAATAAGACGCCTCTATGGGGAGGAAATGTCAAGGGATAGTTTTGTCATAGGTGGCTGCGTCAGAGACTTCAGTAGGTCTGAGGGAATGTAGTCTAATCCAGCGATCATGTTTTAACCATGCCGATCCTGCGTCAGTGAGAGATTAAGACGAATTAGAAACAGAAATGAAACGCAGCAGAAGCCTGTCATGCACAGTAGGTGTAGAAGAGGAGAGATTGACAGATCAGCTGTTGCTGAACATGTTTTTCAACCAGGGGATCACCTTATTGAATTTGATAAGACTCAGGTTTTAGCAGCCACAAATGGATACCTCGAAAGACTGTACAGGGAGGCTATAGAAATTGTAAAACACCGCAATAATTTCAATAGGATGGAGGAGGGTGTGAAACTAAATGAAATTTGGATACCTGTTTTGAAGAAGAAATGTAACAGTCTTCCACCATGGGACGATATTAACGGACGGCGGCCATCGGCAACGACGAATTGCGCGCGCATGTCAAACATCTGACGTCACACCTCTGCGCGCGAGCCCTCGTAAACGGAGTTTGGCTTAGTCAGTAGCGAGCCAGGGTGTGTCGGACATTCAAAGTGCCACGACTCCCCTTGTGAATGTCCTCCGCAGTCGGGGACGATATGTTGGGTTTCGACAATAAATTCACTAGACCACGGCATAATAGACCGACAAATTTTTTTGTAATTTTGACCATTCCGGCCGTGAAAGTTTACATTTTACAATAAGACGCCTCTATGGGGAGGAAATGTCAAGGAATAGTTTTGTCATCGATGGCTCCGTCAGAGACTTCAGTAGGTCTGAGAGAATGTAGTCTAATCCAGCGATCATGTTTTCAACCATGCCGATCCTGCATCAGTACGACATTAAAACAAAGAAGAAACAGAAGTGTAACGCAGCAGAAGTACAGTTGGTGGAATAGTTTTATCATGGATGGCTCCGTCAGAGATTTCAGTAGGTCTGAGAGACTGAAGTCTAATCCAGCGATCATGTTTTTAACGATGCCGATCCTGCATCACTACGACCAAGAAGAAATAGAAGTGTACCGCAACAGAAGCCTGTCTTGCACAGTTGGTGGAATAGTTTTGTCATGGTGGTTGCGTCAGAAACTTCAGTAGGTCTGAGGGAATGTAGTCTAATCCAGCGATCATGTTTTTAACCATGCCGATCCTGCGTCAGTGAGAGATTCAGACAAAGAAGAAACAGAAGTGTAAGGCAGCAGAAGCCTGCGTTAATGGCGCTGGCAGCGGGTGAGCCGGGAGGCCAGTATCGAACCTGGTGCTGCGGCGCGGCGGCCGGAGACGCGCATTAGGCGGCGGGGCCATCACTCAGACCGGCTGCGCGGCCGCAGATAGCGGCCTAATGACGTTCGTGCCGCGACATGCGCTCCTCTCATTACCGCCCACACCAGCACCAGCACCAGCACGCACGCACGCACGCCGCGTAAACACGGCGCATTTTTGCGCGGAGCCGCGGGTCGCCGCCGCCGCAGCCGCCCGCGCTTTATCGCGACTAATAGAGACGGACGCGCGCCGGTGAATTATCGACGTCAGCAAACAGCGGAGCGTCGCCGCTCGCCGCTGCCAGTTATTCGGTTTGTGCCGCCGGCGTCCATCTGTCTGCATTACGCGAGACGCCGCGCCGTGCAGCGGCGACGGCCCGCAGTGCGGCCGACAGCGAACACGTCACTCAGAGGCGAGAAACTCGAAACCAAGAGGGCGTGCGCGTCGCTGCTCGGTGAAATGTGTTCCTTGCCGTAATGGCGCTTCTACGTCGTGGCTTGTTTCGGAATCAGACAGACTGTTCACGGATGATCTGTCATTTATCAGTTAGTAAAGTCACGAGTGCGTCAACAGCAACTGCAGAATGATTTAGATATATGCATGATAAACAAAATAGGTAATTGACCTTAATAATGAAACGTGTGAAATCATCCATATAACCACTAAAAGAAACCCGTTGAACATTTTCACGATAAATCAGTCAATTCTATGGCTGTAAATTCGAATAAGTACCTAGAAATTACAATTATGAACAGCTTACATCGGAAAGAACTCACAGAAGTATTGTAGGAAAAGGGAACCAACGGCTACTTTTCATTGGCAGAACACTTAGATCATGCAACAATTCTACTAAAGAAACAGCCTTCACTACTCTTCTGCATCCAGTTTTGAAATACTGCTGCGATTGTGAGATCCGCCTTCATTGAAACCAACGGACGATGTAGAGAACAGAGAAGGGCAGCTCGTTTTGTATTATCGCGATATAGGGGAGAGAGTGTCACGGAAATGATGTAGGAGTTGGGGGTAACTAAACTCCGTCCCATACAGTCTTCGAGGGCCCATCGGGCACCCACTGGCTGCTGTGTCATACTTCACTCGAGGCATCTCTGGATGCGGTGTGAAAACGGACGTGGTCAATGCCCCACACTCCTGGTCTTTGTATCTGTTTTCCAGACCGGAGCTTCTGCCTCTCAATCAAGCAGCTCCACATTTCGCCTCAGAAGAGCTGAGTCAACACTGCCTAGAAGTCAAGGCCTCACAACAGGCCATGCCACGTCACACCAAGAGGCTGCGAACGCTAGCTTATTGGCTGGCCACTATGAGGTGGTGGACTGTGTCCCAGCTGCCAGCCAGTCAGCTAGCAGTCGCAGCCTAAAATGGACAAATGTTTGTAAAGTCTATGGGACTTAACTACGGGGCTATCAGTCCCTAAACTTACAAACTACTTATCAACTAACTAAGACTAAGGACGGCACAAATATCCATGCCCGAGGGGGATTCGAACCCCCGACCGTAGTGGCCGTGCAGACCGTGACTGAAGCACCTCAGTCTCCTCGGCCACCGCGGCCGGCAGTCGCAGCCTATCGGTATGACATGGCACGGCCTGCTGTGAGACCTTGTCTTCTAGGCGGAGTTGCCTGAGTGCACCCCACATGCCAACAGCGCTTGGCAGGCTCGGTTACCCATCCAAGTGCTAGCCAACCCCAACACTGCTTAACTTATGTGATGTAATGGGAATAGACACTGCGGCACGGCCGTAGGCCGAAATCATTGAAAAATGTTATTCCTTGGCGCTAGATTTACGGAAATTCATTCACCAACGTTGTTTTCCAAATGCGAACATATTTTGTTAGCACCCATCTACATGCGAAGACATGATTATCATAACAAACTAAGAGAAATCAGATCGAAAACGAAAATATTTAGACGTTCCTTTTTTCCACACACTATTAGACAATGGAATAGTAGAAAAATATGATAAAAAGCGATTCAATGAACCCTCTGCCACGCATTTCAGTGTGAGTTTCAGAGTATTTATGAACATTGTACAACTGTATACAGAGTAGATGGCGTAACTAATGAGAAGATGCTGAACACAATTGGGGAGAAACGTTTCTGGCATATCTTGAGTAACAGAAGGGGTCGATTGGTAGCACATTCTGAGACATCACAGAATCGTAAATTTAATATTAGAGGGAAGTGCGTGCGGTAAAAGTCGCAGAGGAAGACCGAGAGACGAGTACAGCATGCAGATTCAAATGGATGTGGGTTGCCGTTCTTGTTCGGAGATGAAAAGGCTTGCACAGGACAGAGTAGGGTGGAGAGCTGTATCGAATCAGTCTTGAAAATAGCGACCACAACATCACATAGAATATTAAAAGAATTTTCAGCATTGGTCGTAAATTACCATTTATTTATTGCAAATCGATTTCGACTATGGAATAGTCATCTTCAGTGCAACATGCACAATCGAACTGGTACATATCTGGAGTTACATGTCAAGCCCCAAGGCGTAGCTACAAAATATATGATATTCCAGAGTGACAAATCACTCTGTGTGTACCAGATACGTATCAGATAGATTGTGCATGTTGAACTGAAGATGACTATTCCACAGTCAAAATCGATTTGCGATATATAAATGGTAATTTGCGACCAATGCTGAAAATTCTTTTATTATTTGTCATTTTATGTTCGTGGTGCACAACGCTCCTAATGGAGTCTTCATTTCATCAGAGAAAATGTCAAAGGATAATCACCTGATTCGTGGTACCTCCGAATTTTAGTGTGACGCCTTGGAAATGAGTCTGTGGGCCTATTAGAAAACCCACATAATGATAATAATATTTACGATGTCGAACCACGGAGCAGTGCCACCTATTAATTCGCAACTTTACTGCCTGCGCTACGACATCAGACTCGTCGCGACTATTCTACATATACATCATGTTGAATAAGCAGTTCCTAAATATTTCGCTTACTTGCTGTAATTACAAGAAATTATATAAATAATAGTATGTTTTTTCGGCTCTTGAGTGCACCGTTGTCTTGAAACAGCAGATTTCCATTTACAGTCATTTCGTTGCAACAACTAGTACCTATAATGACTAGTTTTCTAGAGATCTTCTATTTATTCAGTTTCTTTTACTTGCTTTGAAACGACGGATATTCATAATACCTAACTCATCAAATACGAGCTTCTACTAACGGCCAATATGACATCATCTCTCTACCAAGAAGAGCGGCCCCCTCCCCCTGCGTAGCCTGGTACGGTGTAGGTGATCGTGATGCAGGTTGAGAATTTCTGATATGCTTGAATCCGCCCCACAAGTTGGGAAAGCTTCCCCAACGTGCTTTGCGCAACGAGGCCAACGAGAAAGACAGGCCGTGGCGCGTACGTCACGACACGTCATCAGAGAAGGCTTGAGACAACGCTATCGTTACCTGACTGAATGTCCACTAGGGTAAAGCCCACTGTCTCATAGCGGCCAGCCAGTCAGCTAGTGATCCCGTTGTCTCAAAACTTCTCTGGTGATGTGTAGTGACATACCAACACCACCTAGTAGACAAGGCCTCACAAATGGCCATGCCTATGTGATACCTAGAAGCCACTACCGCTAGCTGACAGGCCGACCGTTACGATGCAGTGGGCGTGCCCCAGCGGCCAGCCAGTTAACAGCCGCAGCTCTCGGTGTGGCGTAGGCATGGCCGGTTGTGAGGACTTGTCTTCTTGGTGGTGTTAGACATACGCGCCACTGCCTTTCTCGTTGGCCTCGGTTTCGCAAGTTGTGACGTCAGCAATTCGGATCGTTGGCCACACTCGTCCAGATACACGCTCCGTGTGCCAATGGCTTTTTTGGCTCTAAACGTTCCCTGCTGTTGTTGTGGTCTTCAGTCCGCAGACTGATTTGATGCAGCTCTCTACGCTACCCTGTCCTGTGCAAGTCTCTTCATCTGAGAATACGTTCGGCAACCTACATCCTTTTGAATCTGTTTACTGTATTCGTCCCTCGGTCTCCCTTCACAATTTTTACCCCACACACTCACTTCTAATGTTAAGTTGACAATTCCTTGATGTCTCATAATGTGTCCTACCAATCTATCCCTTCTCTTAGTCAGGATATGCCAGAAACTCCTTTTCTCCCCAATTCTGTTAAGCACGTCCTCATTAGTCATGTGATCTACCCATATAATCTTCATCATTCGTCTGTAGCACCGGACTTCAAAAGCTTCTATCATCTTTTTCTCTGAACTCCTTATCGTCCACGTTTCACTGCCATACAATGCTACACTCCAGACAAAGAGTTTCAGAAAGGACGTCCTAACATTTAAATTAATATTGGATGTTAACAAGTTTCGCTTCTTTAGAAACGCTTTTCTCCCCATAGCCATTCTGCATTTTATTTCTTCGGCCATCATAAATTATCTTGCTACCCAAATAACGAAATTCATCTACTACTTTTATTGTATCATTATCTAATCTAATTCCTTCGACATCGCCTGATTTTCTGACATTAAATTGCATTACCTTCGTTTTACTCTTGTTAATGTTCATCTTATATCTTCCTTTCAAGCCACTGCCCATTCCGTTCAATTGCTCTTCCAGATCCTTTGCAGTCTCTTACAAACTTTTTATTTCTTCTCCCTGAACTTTAATTGCCTCTCCAAATTTCTCCTTCCATCCCTTCACTGCTTGCTCAATGTACAGTTTGAACAACATTGGGGAAAGGCTACAACCCTTACTCCCTTCCCAACCTCTGTATCCCTTTCTTGCCCTTCGACTCTAGTAAGCGGTGTCTAGTTTTTGTATAGGTTGAATATAACTCTTCGCTTCCTATATTTTACCCCTGATACCTTCAGAATTTCGAAGAGTGTATTCCAGTCGACATTGTCAAAAGCTTTCTCCAAATCTACAAACGCCAAAAACGTAGGTTTGCCCTTCCTTAGCGTATCTTTTAAGATAAGTCGTAATGTGGGTATTGCCTCCCGTGTTCGTACATTTCTCCTAAATTCAATCTGATCGTCTCCGGGGTCAGATTCCACAAGTTTTTCCATTCCCTATTAAAGTGTAAACACAGACAGCGCTCTGGCATCTATGCCACTCCGCTGTCCCTTCACGAACGACTTTGAAACCGTTATCGGGACATCTACGGAGCCTGAGGTGGCATCTGCAGCCATCGGATCAAAATCTACGTCATATTTCCAGGCGTAATATCTTTTTCCCGACAGTTTAATTGGCAGACTTCTCGAAACGAGGCTGCTCGAGTGGTAGGAGTACACTTTTTCAACAGCCGTAAGTCACAGTTTGCTCTACAAAATTATCACGCGTTTATCTCACTTTTATCCGTCGTTTGTGCAAGGCGGCGGAGGAATGCCTTTTTCAGTCCTCCTGCTTCGCGACAATCCCGGTTCGCGTAATTAAGAAAATCGCCGTAGCGGGGATCGCGAGATGTCGTGGCAGATAGGGGGGCGAGAGTCGGCCGACGCAAAGTGCAGTCGCGAAAGAGCGCGGCGCTGCGCCGCGGATTAAGCGCCGGCGGGATGGGATTTGTATCGGCCGCGGCATCTGCCGCTCACGCTAACAGCCCGCGCCTAAATTATATTCCATTTATGTCTTATTTCCTGGGCGCGCTATAAATAAGTGCCCGCGTTAATTAACAGAGATAGCGCGCGATTTACACGGCGTGCTATTTAGAAGCGAGGCGGAGCGAGCCGCGCAGCCCTCGGAAATTGATTATGCAAAAGCGCTGATTTACCAGACGCACACACACACACTCGCGCCAACCCTTTTTTCGCTTCTTCACTCTCCTCTACCCCCCTTCCCTCCCTCTCTCTCTCTCTCTCTCTGTTTAATTCTCTCTGCCTCTATCACCGCGCGACTTTGTTTACGCCAATCTTCGGCGGCCGGTTAGCCTCCCGCCGCGAGCCTGGCCGAAGACAATAGATGTCTCGCCGCAAAGTAAATGTTATTTAAAATTATTCATGGCGATGAACTTGGAAAACGTGTAATGTTTAGATAATGTCCATTAATATGCATAAGGAATATAAGGGCGCGAGTAATTTTCCGATTCAATACGCTTTAGAGCCGGCTGCCGAAAGAGTAAACAGCAAGACGGCGAGGCGGCGGTGGTGCGCCACGGCGCATGCGCGCTGATTAATAGGAGGCCTCCGCAGCCGCAGCCGCAACCAGCACATAAACCGAATTATCGATGGAGTCGCCGCAGCCGTAAAGCAGGCGCCTGGCGTTCGGGGCAAACAAGCCGCCATCTGTTTGCAGAGCCGTCGGCCCGCGCTCGTCAAACGGCGGTCCATCACCGCAGCTACGGCGAACAACTCGGGGCTCACCCGGACTTACAATGTCAACAGAAGATCGCAAACCCCTCGGATTTAGTGCTACGCTCGACTCTTGATAAACTGGCACACGTTGATATTGTCGATAATTTGAAGGTTTTTTCTCGATAAATTGAAAATCTGCCTCATGGCAGAGAGAGCCTGCAGGAATTTCTGAACCATCTTAATGGCATACATGACAACATCAGATTTACCAAGGAGGTAGAAGAGAATGGATGTCTTCCCTTCTTGGATATTTTCATAAAGAAGTAAACACACGCGACAGCAGCAGCAGCAGCAGCAACAACTCCTCTACATTGTAAGATAAGCGGCTTCTGAATAGAAGCTACTTATTTTCATTTCGTGTGTGCTTTCTTTTACAGTTCTTAAGTCTTTAGTGTGCTCGCGTGTTTATTTACTAAGAATCGCGTTTAGTTGACAGTTGAGTTGTTATTTTGATTTATTAGCTCGCGTATATATTTTTCACATCCGCCGTTAATAAACAGTTTATTGTTAGATTCATATTTTTCGAAGCTCACTGTTTTTCAAACTTCTGTGTCCCCAGACGTACTTACTTGGAAGTTAGAAAGGTTTTTAGAATGGCTAGGAACTGTGACTGCTGCGAACGGATGGAGGCAGAGTTGGTGACTCTTCGCTCGCAGCTTCAGGCGGCGTTGGCTTCGCTGACAACGCTTGAGACTGCGGTGGGTGGCCGCCGCTGTTGTGGGCCGCTCTCGGGGGTGCAGCAGACGCCCTGTGCGTCTGTTGTGCCATCCGATCGGCCTGCGGCTGTGGCCAGCCCGCTCACTGCCCGCGAGGAGGTAGCCCCCCAATCCGTGGTGGATTTGGAGGTCTTCTCAGCCACAGACAAATATATGTTACTCTGTGCCTCAACGCGTGTCAGGCGGCGTAAGACTTCCCGGGGGACCGAAGTGGAGGCCTCCCCGGTTAGTCTTGCCAACAGATTCGAGGCGCTGTCTGTGTCAGAGGATGTTCCTGACGCAGATAGTGTCGCTTGTCTTGTATTCGCCCCCCTGCCTTCAAGATCCGGGCACTCAAAGAGGGTGGGTTTGCTAGTAGTTGGGAGCTCCAACGTTTCGCGGGGTTGGAGCCCCTTAGGAAAATGGACGCTAAAGAAGGGAAGAAATCCAATGTGCACTCCGTGTGAATACCGGGGGGAGTCATTCCAGATGTGGAACGGGTCCTTCCGGATGCCATGAAGAGCACAGGGTGTAGCCAGCTGCAGGTGGTGGCTCACGTCGGTACCAATGATGTGTGTCACTTTGGATCGGAAGAGATCCTCTGTGGTTTTGAGCGGCTATCAGAAGTGGTAAAGACTGCCAGTCTTGATTCCAAGTTGAAAGCGGTGCTCACTATCTGCAGCATTGTCGACAGGACTGACTGCGGACCTTTGGTTCAGAGCCGAGTGGAGGTTCTGAATCAGAGGCTCAGACGGTTCTGCGACCGTGTGGGCTGCAGATTCCTCGACTTGCGTCAAAGGGTGGTGGGTTTTCGGGTTCTTCTAAATAGGTCAGGAGTCCACTATACTCAGGAAGCGGCTACACGGGTAGCGGGGGCTGTGTGGCGTGGACTGGGCGGTTTTTTAGGTTAGAGGGCCTCGGGAATACACAAAATGGGTTTCACTTTCAAAGGGGGCAGGTCAGACACAGGAAGAAATCAGATCTAGTAACAATTGGTATAACAGTTGTAAATTGTCGTAGCTGTATTGGGAAAGTTCCAGAGCTCCAAGCGCTGATAGAAAGTACTGAGGCACAAATCGTTATAGGTTCTGAAAGCTGGCTGACGCCTAAGATAAGTTCGGCCGAAATTTTTTCAAAGGGCCAAATGGTCTTCAGAAAGGATAGAATAAATAAAACAGGGGTTGGTGTGTTTATTGCTGTTACTAACGGTTTATCCTGCAGCGAAATTGAGACAGATACTTCCTGTGAGTTGGTATGGGTAAAGGTTATACGCGACAACAGGAATAAATTAATAATTGGATCTTTTTATCGGCCCCCTGACTCAGACGATGCGGTTGAACGAAATGTTCAAAGAACGAAATGTTCAAAGAAAGCTTGAATCACATTTCAAATAGGTATCCGAAGCATACTGTTACAATCGGTGGCGACTTTAATTTACCCTCGATATGTTGGCATAATTACGTTTTCAAAACCGGCGGCAAACATCGTCCGAACTAGTTCTGAATGCTTTTTCTGAAAACTACTTCGAACAGTTAGTTCATGAACCCACTAGAATAGTAATTGGTTGCGAAAATACCCTTGATCTCCTAGCAACAAATAATCCTGAGCTAGTAAAGAGCATCAAAACAGATACAGGGATTAGCGAACATCGAATTGTAGTAGCGAGACTGAATGTCGAAATGCCCATATGCACCAAAAATAAACGAAAAATAAATCTATTCAATAAAGCAGATAAAAATTCGCTTCACGCTTTCCTGAGTGATAGTCTCCAGTCTTTAAAAACTAAAAATGCGAGTGTAGATCAGTTGTGGCTTACTTTCAAAGACATAATATCAGTAGCAATCGAGAGATTTATACCAAATAAATTAATAAAAGAGGGGGCTGACCCCCCGTGGTACACAAAACAGGTCAGATCACTGTTGCAGAAACAAAGAATTACGCATGCAAAATTTAAAAAGACACAGAATCCACAAGACTGACAATCTTTTACGGAAACTCGCAACCTAGCGCGGACTTCAATGCGAGAAGTGTATAGTAGTTACCACAACGAAATCCTGTCTCGTAATCTTGCAGAAAATCCAAAGAAATTCTGGTCATATGTGAAATAAACTAGCGGCAAAACACAAACAATACCTTCACTACGCGATAGCACTGGTAATACTACCGATGTCAGTACTGCTAAGGCAGAATAACTAAACACAGCTTTCCGAAATTCGTTCACCAAAGAAGACGAAGTGAACACTCCAGTATTCAATACAAGAACAGCTGCGAGCATGCGAAACTTAGAAGTAGATGTTCCTGGAGTAGTAAAACAACTTAAGTCACTAAACAAAAATAAATCTTCCGGGCCAGATTGTATACCAACTAGATTCCTCTCAGAGTATGCTGATCCAATAGCTCCGTACTTAGCTATAATTTACAACCGATCACTCAGTGAAAGATCTGTACCCAAAGACTGGAAAATTGTCCAAGTTACTCCAATATTCAAGAAAGGCAATAGGAGTGATCCCCAAAATTACAGGCCTATCTCATTGACGTCGATTTGCAGTAGGATTTTGGAACATATACTTTGTTCGAATATTATGAACTACCTCGAAGAGAACGACCTATTAACCAGTAGTCTACACGGATTCAGAAAGTATCGATCTTGCGAAACACAGCTTGCCCTTTATTCACATGAAGTGTTAAGTGCCATCGACAAGGGATCTCAAATCGATTCCATATTTCTGGATTTCAGGAAGGCTTTTGACACTGTATCCAACAAGCGGCTTCTTATGAAATTGCGTGCTTATGGAATATCTCCCTAATTGTGCGGTTGAATTCACGATTTCCTATCAGAAAGAACACAGTTCGTTGTAACTGACGGTAAGTCATCGAGTAAAACAGAAGTGATGTCTGGTGTTCCACAGGGAAGCGTTATAGGTCCCCTACTCTTCCTCGTGTTTACAAACGATTTAGGAGACAATCTGAATAGCTCCCTTAGACTGTTCGCGGATGATGCTGTCGTTTATCGGTAAGTAAAGTCATCAGACGATCAAAAGCAACTGCAAAGCGATTTAGACAAAATTTCTGCATGGTGCGAAAATTGGCAATTGACACTAAATAAAGAAAAGTGTGATGTAATACACATGACCACTAAAAGAAATCCGCTGAACTTCAATTACGCGATAAATCAGTCAAACCTTAAGGTCGTAAATTCTACCAAATACCTAGGAGTTACAATTACGAACAACTTTGACTGGAGAGAACACAAAGAAAATATTGTGGGGAAGGCGAATCAAAGGTTACGTTTCACTGCAGAACGCTTCGAAGATGCACCGTCTCCACCAAAGAGACTGCCTACATCACACTTGTGCGTCCTCTCCTGGAGTACTGTTGCCCCTTGTGGGACCCTCACCAGGTGGGACTGACGGAAGATATTGAGAAGATTCAGAGAAGGGCAGCTCGTTTTGTTTTATCACGTTACGGGGGGAAAGCGTCACGGAAATGTTGCACGAATTGGGGTGGAAATCATTAAAAGAAAGACGTTATTCATTGCGGCGTGATCTGTTTGCAAAGTTTCAATCACCGACTTTTACTTCTGAATGTGAAAATATTTTGATAGCACCCACCTACTTAGAGAGAGAATTAAGAGAAATCAGATCGAAAACGGAACGATGTAGGTGTTCTTTCTTCCCGCGTGCTGTTAGAGAATGGAACGGTAGATAAAAGTTATGAAAGTGGTGAATGAACCCTCTGCCAGGCACTTGAATGTGATTTGCAGAGTATCTATGTAGATGTAGACGTATCCTGACGGTACGTTGGGACACTTGGTGTAAAGGAAGAAGACACATACAGACCTATATCTGAATGTTCGCAGTTGCCACCATCCAGCGCAACGCAACTCGGTACTAAACACACTTGTGCTAGGAGCCAGTTCCATATGTGACAGCGAGAGCCTGCCGCGTGAGTTAGCACATCAGCAAGAAACCTTCCGAAAAAACGAGACGGGAGGAGATACCAGACGAAGACAAGAAGAAGGAAAAGAGAAACGTGTGGCGTTGCTGCCGTATATTGAACCAACGACAGAATTCTAAAGGATCATGAAGTTACGACCTACTTCCGCGCACCGCGAAAAGTTAAAGACATCCTCGGCTCGACCAACGACCAGCTAGGATTGCAGACGCCGGGTATCTATAGCATTGAATGCGAATGCGGTATGGAATATATCGGGCAGACGCAACGTTGTATCTCCCAACGCCTGACTGAACATATCAGGAACGTACGACTAAGACAGGCAAACAAGTCCGCGGTAGCAGAACACAGCATTTTTGAAGGGCACACCTTCGGATTCGAAAAAACAAGGAAGTTGTGCAGTGCCAGTGGTTTCTGGGACTCAATTTTCAAAGAGGCAGTGGAGATACGTTTACAAAACAACTTGGTAAACCGGGACAGCGGCTTTCAGCTCAGTGCAGAGTGGAATCCCACAATTGCGAAAATTGGTCAGGAACGCCTCGACACGCGACAGCGTCTTCCAGAGGAGAGGAATGGGCCGCCGGCCTGCACGCGGCAGCGGCTTCGGGAGGAATCCGATTGGCCACCGGCCGGCAAGCGGCGCATTCTTCCGAAGGAGCCTGATTGGCTGGACGCTAGTGGTGACCAGCGGACAGCGACTATATAAGGTGTGCGGCAAAGCAATTATTAAGACGCAAGCAACGCGTCCCCCCGCTACTAATTGGGCAGGAATAAGTTTGCGAACCGGATGCGAAGGCAAGTGCACTTGCAGATGCATTGCGTCCAACTTGATGCCCATGGCTGACGTAATGGACGACGAACACATCCGAGTAGTAGAGGAGAGACTGCCCACATTCTTAGCCGCCAGGGAGGAAGGAGACACAACAGAATCCTTCACCGAAGCAGCCGTGGCCGCCCAACTCAAAATGCTCAATACCAGGAAGACAGGAGGCAAAGACGGAGTGAACAATATACTACTAAAACTGCTCCCCCCCCCCTATCCACAGACCCATCACAAAGATATTCAATAACACACTCAAAACCGGAGTCTACCCCTCAGTGTGGAAGCATGCTGAGGTGGTAGTGATTCCCAAAACGGGTAAAGACCCTCGGGAAGTCACGAGCTACCGCCCTATCAGCCTCCTCCCGTCGCTCTCTAAAATTTTTGAGCGCCTGTATACCAAAAGACTACTTCAGCACGTAACTGAAGAACTAATCATCCTAGATGAACAGTTCGGGTTCAGGAGTGGACACTCCACGACACACCAGCTACTAAGGCTAGTGGAAGAAGCCATGCGAGCCCTCGAAACACGAGAATACGTGGGAGCGATATTCCTCGATGTCTCGAAAGCGTTCGACTCCGTGTGGCACGACGCTTGGTGTACAAGCTCTTCACACATGGGATGCCGACGTCGCACGGAGTCCTCATCAAATCCTATCTCGAAGGAAGGACCTTCAACGTTAGGGCTGGAGATGGAGTGTCCACCGATAGACCAATACGCGCGGGAGTACCGCAGGGGTCAGTACTGGGACCCCTGCTGTACTCCCTATACACAGCGGACATGCCGCGGGTGGAAAGGGTGCAACTAGCACTGTATGCGGATGACACCGCACTCTACACCCGAAGCATGAATGCCAACACCATGCGCCAAAGACTCCAGTACGGCTGCGACGCCCTAGGAGCCTAGTCCACCAAATGGAGGCTCAAATATAACGCAACAAAAAGCCAAGCCGTCATATTTACAAAGAAGAACATCCCAGACCTGCTACCAGTCACCATAATGACCTCATCAATACCATGGAGCAACACAGGACGCTATCTCGGGGTTACACTCGACCAAAGACTGACATGGAAACCCCCATCCGTGAAATAAGAGGCAAGGCACTGGGCCGCCTGCGTGCCGTTTACCCCATCCTTAACCCAGAATCGGCACTGTCACCACACCACGGACTCACCATCTACGCAGCAGTGGTCAAGCCGGTAATGGAATACGCATGTCCGATTTGGGGTAACGCAGCCCCAACACACATCGAATCACTACAGAGGGTCCAAAACAGAGCCCTAAAAACAGCCTTGCACCTACCCCGAGAGTACTCAACAAATAGACTCCACGATGACACAGGTATGCAATTCCTCCAGGATAAGTTCAAACAGACAGCTACCAAATTCTATAAAACAGCAGAAAATTCCACAAACAACCTAATAAAGGCGCTAGGAAAACCGATACACCATAGGGAAAATACACGATGGCCAGATCTGCTGCGGGGACAGATATTACAAACCACCTAGGGAACATGTAAATATACACACACAACAAACCAAGCCATGTACAAAAATAAAAAATTGATAAATACCAATCAAACACCACATCAAGAACACGACAAAGATAATAAAACCAACACAGGCCAATCCAAAAGACAGGCAAAGAAAGCCACATAGAAAGAGGAACTGTAGGAACAACCACCAAGGTTTAAACTACGTATACAACAAGCCAAGTTGGCTTGTCAATCCAGCGAGTAACATCCCGTCACTTCGCCAGAAGCTGATAAGCACGAAGCTCATCGAAACGTTGCGACAAGACGACGCCATCACTCGGCTGATTACCCGAGAAGACTTCATTAATGGAATACGCCGAGAAAGTCTACAATCGCATAAATAATCAATGTGATTTTGATTCCCTCGGTAATAAGAAGTTGTGTCACTCAGTAGCCAAACAGACTAACTCCATTGGAACTGAAACTGAGAGAACTGAGTTCAAAATTAAGAGCATCCTGAAATTATACCTGTAATAACAACTCATTTTTATTCATTACAATAATGGTGTGATAATTACAATTTAGTTTGACATACAAATTTGACGAAAACACAACACAGAAAATCACTGAAACAAAGAACAACTGGAAATTTGTATTTTTCCAGGAGTTCGTGACATTCTTACGTGAAAAAGTTTCATCTACATCTACATGGGATACTCTGCAAATCACATTTAAGTGCCTCGCAGAAGGTTCATCGAACCACCGTTATTCTATTGTATCTCCTATTCCATTCTCGAATAGCGCGCGGAAATAAATAACACTTGCATCTCTTCGTACGATATCTGATTTCTTGTATTTTATTCTGATGATCATTTATACCTACGTAAGTGGGAGTCAACAATATATTTCGGAGGAGAATGTTGGCGATTGAAGTTTCGTAAGTAGCCCACGCAGCAGCGATAAGCGCCGTTGTTGTAATGATTCCCATCCCAGATCCTGTATCATTTCCGTAACGCTGTCTCCCCTGTATCGTGACAATACGAAGCGAGCTGCCGTTCTTTGGACTCTTTCGAAGTCCTCTGTCAAACCCACCTGATAAGGATCCCACACTGGGCAGCAATACTCCAGAAATTGACGGACAAGCGTAGTGTATGCAGTTTCTTTAGTAGTTCTGTTAGTCACGAATGGTCCTGAAGCAACGGCAATGGAGCTACTGCGCACCTCGCCTTGGGCATGCGCGAATTCTCCAAGAAGGCAACATCCTCCCTTCATATTTGTTTTCAGCGCATTAAAGATTCATCAAAAACACGCCATATTTGGTAAAATATCTTCTAACTATAAATTAAAGACGTATCAACTGTAAAAACCTTCATAAGATCCGATCATGAATGATAATGAGATCACTACTCTCCACCTAGCAACAATAGCCGCGTGATAAGCGGAATCACATTGCGCTGTTCAAGGTAGTGAGTGAGTACGTGACCGAATGCAAGCAATTTATTAAAACCCAATCTTCTTTTTAACATATGAGAAGAACAATGACTTTTGTACTGTTACTTGCGCCGGCCGCGGTGGCCGAGAGGACTGAGGCGCTTCAGTCACGGTCTGCACGGCCACTACGGTCAGGGGTTCGAATCCCCCCTCGGGCATGGATATTTCTGCCGTCCTTAGTATTAGCTAGTTCATAAGTAGTTTGTAAGTTTATGGACTCATGACCCCGTAGTTAAGTCCCATAAGCTATACAAACATTTGAACATTTCAACTGTTACTTGCTACATATACTTTGGACGTTTTGGCAAATGTATATCAATTTTGAGGATAAATGACATTTATACTCTTCGTTATAACAAATAGTTAACTGTTTGATAAGATGGAGGGGAGAGCAGCCTTTGCGCATGTTTAAAGTTAGAAAGGGAGGCTGCTTACAGTGCCATGTTACCTGAAGGTAGCTTGTCTCATTATCGTAACAGATTCATTTTGTTACAGTCATTTAACACTGTAATCAGTTACTGTGTTTTAGTGTTCATGTGCTTATTCATATGTTCTTCGTATTTTTTATCAAAGGAAAATGAACTTCAGTATCTTTCACAAACAAATTTCTCGGCTTTAAGCTTGGAAGGAAAGTGTGACATAAAGAAGCTCGAGTTGAAGCAAGTGCAAACAAGCCGAGGTAAGACATTCTGCAGCTTTTATAACGAAAATATATCTAAAGAGAGGGGGCGGGCAATGAAAGAAATGGACCCCCAAGTAGCTGAAGCACCAACCGCCATTGCACCAGTTACTTAGATTCTTACACAGTGTGTTATGGAGATAAAACAAACCAGAACTGGGTTATATAGGGCTAGGGGACAGGGATTAGGAACGAGGAGGGGGGAGGAGAACAGTGCATGTCTGAAGAGCAGACGCAGTGGGGATATCGGTGTGAGACTGTAGCAGGTAGTTGTGGATTGGTATAGGAAGGAAGGTCGAGGCTAAACTCTGTTCAGGCATATTCTCTATTCAAGTGAGTTGCTACTCAGGGCAACGATAAGAATAGGTGCATACTGGGGCTATTGTGTAGTTAAACTGATCAGTATCTCACGAAGTATTCTACTTGAGAGGTAAATCAAGACAGTGTTTTACTTTATGAATATTTATACAAACCTGTGAGGGATATCTCAGAGTGTAAAGGAATATTTATCAAAGCAGATCGATGCATGAAGATGTGCAAAATAGATTGTCAATATTAATTACGATAATCCATGTACACAGGCTGTTGCAGGAAAAATAGTAAACATTTTAGGAGGTGGCAGATTTGACGAGTTGCAACAAAAATTCCATGTAACATTATTTGCAGTATTTATTCAGTACAGAGATACAGCTCAATTCAGTACATTTTCATTCCGTGTGTTGGTACACAGGTTGCTAGGAGTCTATTAATCGAATGTCAACAGTAGAGTGTTGATGTTCAAGCTGTGAAGGTGTATTTAAGTTTACAATGAAATAGTCATTGGCCAGCTTGTAGCGTGTAAAGAGGCCGTATGTATTCACACATGTTGAATATGCAGATGTGGTATCTGTGTATGGGTTTCGTAATGGAAATACTGCCGTTGCTTGTAGAGAATACGGCATACGATTTCATATCACCAGACTACCAGATTCAAGGCGGTTTATGCGTGCTTTCAATATACTGCGTGGCAATGGTGCAGTGCCCATTTGCTCATTTGCCATACTGCATCTCAACGTGTAAATGAACAGACTGTGGATAAAGTACAAGACATTATTTAGAGGGTAGAACTTAGTCCTTCAACAAGCACACGCACAATTGCTATACGTATCGGTATCCAAAATTGAAGAGTTGCCGGCCGAGGTGGCCTAGGGGACTGAGGCGCTCCAGTCACGGTCTGCACGGCCACTACGGTCGGGGGTTCGAATCCCCCCTCGGGCATGGATATTTGTGCCGTCCTAGTTCGTAAGTAGTTCATAAGTAGTTTGTAAGTTTAGGGACTGATGACCCAGTAGTTAAGTCCCATAAGCTGTACAAACATTTGAACATTTGAACATTCAAGAGTTGGGCAAATATTACGTATGCCGGGGTTCTATTCGTATCATTTACAGCTCATTCAACACTCTAACAGGGTCTGATGATAGAAGATTAGAGTTTTACATTGGATACGTGATAATCGCCTGGTTATCACATTTTTTACTCTTCACTGATGAAGCCACTTTCCCTCGTGTCGGAATCAGTAATACTGCAATTTCAATTCAGTGATCGGAAGAAAACCCATATGTCAGTGTGCAGACACTTTTTCAGTAACGTTTCTCTGAAAATTTGTGGTGTGATTTGTAGACAATCAGTTGATTGGCCCTGTATTGCCGCATCGTCTCACAAAATCCAGTTATCCACACTTTCTTGAAAATAAGCTTCCAGTACTAATGGAAGATATTCCTTTCGCTACAAGAATGCGGATTTTCTTCCAGCATGAGAAGGTTCCCTCATAAAAGAACGCAACGATGACCTCAAAAGAGTTACGCACGCTGTTATTAAAAGAAGTCAAAAGTGCATTGAACTTAATGGTGGAATGTTCAAAAATGAATTTTTATCGTCATAATTTGATTTTCCTTACTTACTAACAGGTATATCTCTGTACTTAATAAAATTTGGACACATGTTACACGGCATGTTTTGTTGCAGTTGGTCTATATTACCAGCTCCTAAAATTTTTACTACTAGCGAATGCGGCAACGCTTCGCAATTGCTTATATGTTTGAGAATTGGATATACACCCCAACCTCTTTCTCCTCCCCTCTCTCTCTATTCGTTTCCTTTCTCTCATCCCCCCCCCCCCAATTTTCTACATACAGACAGGAACGGCAGTATGCCATATTTAGCACATGCCAACAAGAAACTCAACAAAATACCTGAGACAGTTCAGGCGCAAATACAGATACTGACACACATACTGAAAATGACACAGACCATGAAAACAACGAACATGCACAGACACCTTGATAAACAAACACATAACAAGGAAAAAGGTACGCATATTGACAAGAAAGACAAGACTTATCATTTCATAAAATGTAAAAGTAATAAGAATTGTTAATATAGAAATCAAATAACACTAAGGAAATACTTACACAACAAAAAATAATTCTACAAATAATGTACAATAATTTTATGATAGTGCAAATAAGCAGCTGTTTCAGGAGGGCCAGGCTCGAGGCCTTACCGAAGCGATCCCGTCTGGAACAGCCAGCTTAAGGGACGTTATTTTGTTTTCTAATTGTAACCTCATTAAATTAATTTATTTCCCCACCCATCCAGATGAGTAGGTACAAAAATATTATAACAATGTTAGATTAAATACAGGCAGGTTAAGGAGGACAGACTCGAAGCTTTTTTTCAAGCGACCCACCTGGAACAGACTGACAAAGAACTAAATATGTACACTCTTTGTAATTCTTTTCCATTTTTTTTTCAATATATAATTTTCTAATTATCTTTGTATTTTTCTCTATTTTCGTTATTTTTCTATTTCATATTATTGCCCATTAGACTATCTAATTAATAACGTGAAAGAAAGTATGCCATATTATGAGACATTAGGCAGTAGGTTATAAAAATGTGCAATAAATAAACAATTCCCATCTCCTTCTCTCCACTCCGATAGTCCATCTCTTCCACAATCGCCTTTAACCTACTTCCTGTTCATCTTTACTCTGCAAGTCATATTGAAGAGCGTGGCAGAGGCTTCATCGAACCACTTTTATGATATTTCTCTACAGCTGCATTCTGTGAAAGATCGCAGGATAAAAGAACACCTAAATCTTTCCGATTATCCCACATTATCCATCTCCTCCTCTGCCCTCTCTCTGTCAATCTCCTCATCCCTCTATATCTACTTCTGCCTTCGTCTTCTCGTCCTCCTCATACCTCTTCCTTCTGTGTGTGGCCCTCTCCTTCTGATATAAACAATGGTACGCGTAATTTACAGTAACTTTCCTACATTATTTGTTCGAATCTTTCATTAGTCTCTCCACCATCCTCCTCTTTCTTTGTGCACCTGCTCCTCCCCGTTTATCTGGCATCTCTTCCTGACCCTGTCTCTGTACATTTTCTCTTCCGCTTATCTCCTCCTCCAAGTTATCTATTAAAAGTTACATCCTCCTGCCACTGTTCATACGGAGTTAGCAAACAATGCTGAAGCCTATTGCAAATTACCCTCCGCCATATATCATACAGCCTTTTGAATGGGGTAAAAACTTTTGCATGAAAACATACACACACGTGCCAAGTTTCATGGTGATCAGTAAAACAGTGATTCAATCTAATGATTGGTTCTGGAAGAGCAGCCACGTAACTGCAAAATTAAATAAACATCTATTATTGATCAGTCATCTCAGAAATAAGTAGAGCCTACAGTGGAACATCGTCAGAACTGTAGGTACGCAGTTATGAATAACTATAGTTCTGACGATGTTCCAATGTAGGCGCTATCTGTTTCTGAGATGACTGCTGCAGTAACGTCGATTTATTGAAGTTTTCAAATGTGTCATTGTTCTTCCAGAACAGCGACACCGTCTAAGAATCGCACATTGCACACTGACACATGGTTTTCTTTTACGCCGCGAGGAACCGCCGGAGTGTGACAGATTTAGGACAACTGTCGATACGACATATTTTAACGAAATGCATTTTATATGCTGATCTAAGAGCAAATTTCGGTCCCTCGCAGGACCTGAAATATATTTTAGGTGATGCTGAGGCGAACGGGGGGCGTGTTTTAAGATTTTGTATGACGTCTGGACTTCTTCCCAAATTTTAATGTGTGTCAGAGTGGCTCTGTCACCTTTTAGTTTTAAGCAGTCATGGGGCCACAAATATCTGTCCATATTTTATCCTTATTTGTAGTCCGCTTTAAAAGTTGTTTTAAGACATCCCTACAACTTCTGTTGTACATTTCAATTTTGTAAGTTCATACGACTTGCACCATTTTACTTTCATTGGTTTACATTTGGAAACAGCCGCTGATGACCTCGCTATTGAGCGCCCTAAAACACCAATCACCATCATCGTCATCATCATCATCGGAACAGCGAAATGGTGTCGAATTCTACTGCAAGATACCCTGCCATGCCCCATACGGTACGTTGTGGAGCAGACAAAACTTCTCGACCAAAAAATAAAGAAATGTGCCGGATATGATGGTGCCCGGTCAAACCACACACGTGGTTCCTAACGTCAGCTATGATAGGACGTTTTTGCCGGCGGCGGTGGCCGAGGGTACTGAGGCGCGCCACTCATGGTCTGCACGGCCACTACGGTCGGGGGTCCGATTCCCCCCTCGGGCATGGATATTTGTGCCGTCCTTAGTGTTAGCTAGTTCATAAGTAGTTTGTAAGTTTAGGGACTGATGACCCCGCAGTTAAGTCCTATAAGCTATACAAACATTTGAACATTTTTATGATAGGACGTTTTTCGAATTTTCCGACTTTCCTTTGTAATTGTTCCGATTTTTTTTCTGAAAATTTCTCCAGGACCATAACGAAGAGAAGGAAAAAAATAAAACCTCGTATGAATCGCGAGTTATAGTGTTGAAGACACTCAAAAACATATTAGAAAACACGTTTTCTCCAATTTTCCGATGGATTTTTCAAAAACTTTCTGTCATAACCTTGTGCTGATAATTACGAAGACAACAATGAAAGGTTGAGACGTTCTCAAATTATGCTCTTACATACAAGCGGCAACAGATTTTTATTTATTCAGATTCCTCCTGAAGCACGCTGTATTTTACGTACGTCCTTTGATATTGAATATAGATTTTTGTGACTGACCTTTGACCCGGATGACGAGCCCGTTGAATCCACGAAGGTTGAGAAATGCCCGGTGGCGGCGACGCAGCATAGAGACACAACAGGTAGCGCCGCACTCGCAGGAGTGGCCGACTGGAGGGCCACAGGACGACTGAGCGCCGTCCGCAGACAACACGACACGGCGCAGCAGCTCAATTACACAAAGGATACGTCAGGCCGGACAAATGGGGCCTGCAATAGAGGGCCGCCAGACGCCAGACGGACCGTCGCCGCTGACAGCTGAAATATTGTCTACCATCAGCGTCAAAACGGAACGACTGCCGGCCGTCGCCGAGATCCCGCCGCTACTCGGCGAGGCGGCCGCCAGGCGCTGCGTCATCTCGCCGCCGCCCGGCTGAACGGAGGCACCGGCAAAAAGCGGAGGCGACGTAGGCGCCACACCGCTGTTCCATCAACGAGCTTCATACCAAACAACAACTGGAGGACAATAACTAAGAATAGCAATTATCAATTGTAGCATCTGTTGTTTAGGACATGTCCGAAAGAACAACTCCGTAATTCTTAATCAATGGCCGCGCGGGAGTAGCTGTGCGATCTGATGCGCCACGTTGCGGATCGCGCGGCCTCCCGCATCGAGGGTTCGAATCCTCCCTCGGGCACAGAAGTGTGTGTTCTCCATAGGTTACTTTAACTTAGTTTAAGTCATTTGTAAGCTACAGACTAATAACCACGTAATTGAGTCCGATAGATTTACAAACAATCGATACCCATTTCAGTGCAGATGCACACGAAGGAGCACAGAGCTCCGAGACATGCAGTATAACAAGGACAAGCAAGAATTTGGGACAGACGAGGTACATGGTTGAGAAGTCCGTGCAGGTGTGTGAAGGCCATGTGCGTGGATGGTGGAAGGGTTGCCATAACTGCCTAGTCAGCAGGAGATCCTGGTTCGTATCCCACCTCCAGCTCAAATATTCGTATTTGCATGCAGCAGCTGACACAAAAATACCGCAACCAAATCATTGTTATTATTAGTATTACTTTGATTTTTGTGTTATTATTAACAAATGTTCAAATGTTTGTAAATCTATCGAACCAAACTAGGTGGTCATCAGTCCGTAGCTTACAAACTACTTAAACCTAGGTAAACTAACCTAAGGACAACACACACACCCGTGCCCCAGAGAGGACTCGAACCTCCACGGCGAGCAACCGAGCGCTCCGCAGCGAGACGCTTTAGACTGCTCGGCTACTCAACTGCGGCTGTTATTATTATCATTATTATTATTAGTATTATCATATATCGCTATTATTTAATATTATTAATGCAGTGTTTTTGTAATTAAATCCTTTGCTTATGTTGTTACTGATCAGAGGTAAGAGAGGGCCCTATGGCCCTAATCTGGTCAGGTTAAATAACCAAATAAATAAATCCTACAAATAGAGTCATGTACTAGTACTGATGGAATAGTGCCAAGTGTGTCTCCGAAGGAACTACAAAATCGATTTAAAAAATCTCGAAATCCAGCAGGATAACTGTTAACCTTATAAAAATGAAAAAATAAAAACACTAAAAATAATCCAAAAAATATCAATTTAATGTTTAATTGAACAAGAAGACCCACCAGCTGAATGGGAAGTTACACATCTGATTTCTTTTCACAATAAAGGATAAAAAGAGATTGCGAAAATTATAGGGGCATTAGTACGAGGGTTAGTAAATTACTCGCAAATTGAGGTAGACCCGCTAGTACTGCGCGCTGTGTAGGGGTATTTCTCTACCACGACAACACATCCGTTTTGTGGGTTGCAGCAGTTTAAGGAACCAAATAAAACTACAGCTTAAGAACGTGACTTATAGAATGCAAACGCTGCCACAAAAATTTCAAGTTCCATGCTTTTAAAGTCTTCTCGAATGATGGGACGAGTGTTTAAATTTACAGTTGGAGTCAGTTGAAAAGTAAAGCAATTTTCAGGCTTGTAAACGCAGTACTGGAGTCTCTACCTCAATTTGCGACTTATTTACTCACCCTTGTATAACTAAAACAATGAGGAGGCTATATAGAAGGATTTCAAAAAATGTAACATATCTTCTATAGCTAACGTATTTACAGAAATAACAGAGAAAAGAATAGTGACTGGCAGAGACACAGATGCATGATACTCAACATTATAAAGAAAGAACTATACAGTATCAATAAGGAGCCTATGGTGATGACCATGCTGCTCGTAGAAAACATATTGTGGCAATAAAACCATTTATGGGGAATTAAAGACAAACATTATAGGCAAAGAAATCTACAGTCTACTATGACCAACTAAAGACCTTGGACAAGGGTGCTGTAGGACATCTTGTTAAATTTTATTAGAACAAAGCTTTAAAAAAGAATGCAAATATTTCGAGGAATGGACCTACACAGTAATGGAGATGCCATATCTTCTTTCTTGTTTACCAATGATTAGGTAATTTTGGTTACGGATGAGGATGACACAGAGTTCAATAAGCCTGGTTTGATGGTAAATTTCTTTAAAGACAATACGTTTGCGTGGAAAATGAGCAATACGATATTACTACAAGCAAATACCATAATAGCTTACCAGGAGTTTAAAAATGTAGTAGTAGTAATACCTAATTCGGAATCCAGTAAAACTGAAATAAGAGAGATAAAAGGCAGATAAGAAATAAATATATTGAATTCCAGCCTTCAGTCAGATACAATTATCAACAAGACCAGGAAAGATTACATGAGCCAATAATACAGAGGAAAAATTTATATGGAGCCGAAAAATATCAATTGACAAAAAGAGACAGGAAAAGACTGGCAGTCATGGAAATGGACTTTCTGAGAAGGAACTATAGAGTCTCAAGCATCTGTCTGTAGAATCCAAACACTGAAATCAGAATGTGAATTCCAGTTCCTGAAACTATCACTGAATAAGAGGAGAAAGAACCTTCATGGGGTTATCATGAAGCTAAAAGCCGAATTTTGGCCAAGAAAAGTTCCAATTTTTGAATGTCCATCTCAAGTGAACATGGTAAGGGGCATCAGCTGTACTGCTTAGTCTAAAGAATGGAACACCTTCAGACGTAAACTCATGGAAATTTTATTTCGTTACTGGTTAAGACACTTCACTGTGTCATTTTCAAGCCTCTGTATAAGACAACAGTAGCGATACTACACAACAGAGTAAAGATACCTAATACAAAGAATTAATTTACATATGGTAAAAATTTGCCGAAAGCCAATGGTTGTATACACTGTGACATCACTATATTACTAAGGCCAAAAAATAGCTACCAAAAGGACATATGTACTGTACTAGTAAAATGAATCTACTTATTGGGAATCGCTCTTATACAATTAAGATGTCACATGTTAGAAACAATTGGAATAAAATATCGGCCTCTATGGATCGATTGCAATAAAAACAGTAACTGTTAAGTTGGTGAGTAATAAACGAGGAAGCAATTATCTATTGTCATCTAATGATATGGAATGAAAGCAGTTGTGGAAAGCTACATCTCACGTTTGTCATAGATATTCAGTTTATCAGATACTAATAAAAAAGAAGCAAAATTTGTGTTAACATAAGTCTATTAAAGACACTTAGGGTACCACATTTGTAACAAAACCAAAGTGCGAAACAAAGCATTACACTGCAACAAATTCCCGCTTTGTAGATTTGCTATGATGTCATATTATAACGGAGGTATCGAAACTATCAATGGGTCGACGCGTGTTACGGTCCCATGGTATAAAAGGATAATGGTACGATGAAAATGGTTTTTATTTTAAAACCTTTCATGTCATATATAACATATAATGAAGAAGTCATTACGTACAGGATCGCGTGGATAACCGAGAAATGAGTATCAAATAACAAATGAGAATGTCTGGTAATACTGAAGCACCAGTGGTAAAAGTGGGGAACCACAAATAGCACTTTCGTATCAACATGCTGTAAAATCAACCACCCTTCCTAAATAGTCACATCAATATCACGAAACTGAAATTCAACTGACGTATATATACCCCAATATGTCAAATTGGGAAAAATTATTTATATAAAGAACCTAATTGAGCCAAAAACACTAGGTTACAACGTATGCACAACAGATAAAAGCATAGCTCCCCAGTGAATCGACTCTGTAGTCTATATAACAGTGGCTCAAGAGAAGCGGCAAAAAGAATCATTGATAGTGCACTTCCCTGTTTTACTGATCAGCTACTGTAGTATGACACCTCGGAACACGTGCACTGAATGTGTAGTCGTGTTCCATTTTGAGGTATTCATTCCTCTTAAGTGTTTATCCGCCATTAATACTGTCTATTTGTAGGTCAATTATTTTATTCCTTTATTAATGATCAATACCCCATGTTTTATATGTTTCCACCCGTGTGATTGAGCTTGTTTCTACGTATGAATGTGGAAGGTTGCTTTTAATATTGACTGACTGCCGCGCAATGGCTTACAGTCGCCGCCTCTCGCTTTAGACATCGTTTACTTTAGTTAAGAACGCATGGCTTTGTATGTCGTCTGCACTGCCGTCTGCTGGGTGGCCAGAGACAAGCTAGTTGCTTGTTCTTAGTACCAACATAATCATGGACGAAAGAGGTGACAAAAGAGACCTCTCTGGAGCTCTAGTAGGGGGTATTATCTTCTTCAGGTACCGAGGGTTGGTAGACAGGTAGGCTCTGAACGCATTCTGCATCGCTTTGAGCGCACCCTACATCCGGTGCATGGAGGGGAAGGTTTTGCATGCGGCCGCCGAAGTGAGTATATCGTCGAATCATGCTAAGGGGATGGCGTGATGTTCGTGACCAGGCAGTCTTCGTTTATCAGTGATAGTTTTTCTTGAGTAATTATTTCGCTATGCGAGGCGAAGTGATTCTTAATTTACAGAACTCGAGTAATTCAGTGTAAATTTAGTATTCGTATTTCCAGTCTGGCTATGATTTTTGTGTCCAGTTTTCACAAGTTAGAATACTCGTGTGTGGCCTTCAGCCTTTGTGTAAACTTAGTACGTTTGAATTTCCTTGCTGTTTTTAACTAACTTTTTCACGTCGTGTCTGTATCTGCGAGTATGCTGATTTTTTTTTTCAGATTTTCTGGATTGATTTCATCTTTCACTGCACAAAGTGCTTTTGTAACGGTCATTACTTCGGCCTTCTGCCATGCTTTTATTGATACTAGCTTCCTTCTATATGAATTCGCGCGTGTGCTTTACTTGCTTATTCTAAATTAATTTCTTTCTGTAAATTCTATGTAATTCTGCCTCCCTGCACATGAGTTCGTTTGATTTTAATTGTGCTTGAAGACACCCGTCATCTCGTCAAAACGCCACCAACGCTATGTTTTGCCGCTGCTATGAAGTGTTCCTGCATAAGTGTCGCAAGCATTATGTGCATGTCTGTGAGTGAATGAATGTGCTTTCCTTTATCCAATTTCCTCCCACATTACCTCCATATTCATAAAGGGCAGAAACAATTTTATTACGGGCAGTAACTTTATGATTTAATTCACTTTTGTACAAGGTGTGTGCTTTATTGTGATTATTTGGTCTCCCCAAATTTATTTGCTTATTCATTTTATTGAATAGATAATAATTTGAAGTATAAAACCTGTGTAATTTAATGCTCCCCATCCCATGTTTAATTATCTATTCCTTTTTAAAAAAAATGTTCAAATGTTTGTTAAGCTTATGGGACTTAACTACGGGGTCATCAGTCCCTAAACTTACAAACTACTTATGAACTACTTACGAATTAGGACGGCACAAATATCCATGCCCGAGGGGGGATTCGAACCCCCGACCGTAGTGGCCGTGCTGACCGTGACTGGAGCGCCTTAGTCTTCCTTTTTTTTTATATACGTATTATTTGTGTTTGTTAAAACGTTGGCTGCTCCCTTACGGAGTGAGTAGTTACATAAATTTCCATTGCGCGAGTACTGTGGCCACTCGTAAAGTAATTTAGAGCAGCAGTGAGTGTTTTAATGTGCATTTACAGATGTCTACTGCCCGAGATCTTTCATCGAAAATTTAACAAGCTACTTTCAACCTTAGAGAATCTGCAAGATGCTGTGGCATTGCACTAATGCCCAGATATCTCCATTTCGTTATGTACAGGGGCTTCAGGATGGAATGTTGTAATGCAAAAGTGGTGACACAACAAATGTATATCTATTAATTTTCCTAAATTAAGATACACGTCAGCAGGTCGCTTCCGAGGCTATAAAGCTGAGCACTGTATGCATGGTACTGCCGCCACAAATTCAGTTGAGGTAAGACGTGCTGGGAACACGGACCAAGGACATGAGTAAATATGTTGGAGTGACAATTTCACATGAAACACCGCCATTTCAACTGCCTGATTCTTGAATGGCTTAGAAACCTGAATAAGCAAATTAAGGAAAGAATGGAACGTCAGAGTCATACATGCCAGGATCATACACCTCAATCCAGCAAGGAGTTATAATGTCATGGAAGGCACAGAAAAACTACAGTGGAAAGCCATTCAGACCCAGGAACGTATTTACTGTTCCCCTATGAAGAGCATCAGAGCGTTATCAGCTGTAATCTTATTTATGGGAATCTAGATCATGTTTGCACCATAGGCGCGATCTGTCATTTGTGGGGAAAAAGTCTTCTAATTTTTTATTTGTCTTGCCATGTTTTGTTTCAACGTATGCTTGCAATTATCTTCAGGAGGTTACCCTATACAGAACTGAACAAAATTGCCAGGAATGGGGCATGTGCTGGAAATTTTATTCATAGTTTGATAGCGTGAAATTCCAAAGTTCAGAGGATGACGATAGCATGTCAAAACTGGTCATCACAAGATAAATAAACATTATGAATTTATATAGCATCCTAATTCACTATTGCATCTGTTGGTAGTGACCCACAAAGGAACTGGCAATATATTTCTGGGAAGTCTATCGGCGACCATCTCGTATACCGAGGTCATGCACTGGCTCTATTTGATAGCTTTGATTCTCTTTGATATATGGACGGGAAATCTCCATGGACCCGTGTGTGCCCTTTCTCCTTAAAGGCAGCAGAGTGTAAGCTAAAGAAGCTTCGCCTTAAACCTATGAATTTAAACATGTCGCTCAGAAAACGATACATGGCCACAGAACTCGTGGAATAACATGAAATAGAATTGATAGGTATGTCCAGGCTAGTTCATTTTGTCGCGATTATACTGTATGGCTGCGCAGGAGTAGCCGCGTATTCTGGGCAGCGCTCCCGCCGGATTAAGTCCATTCTCTGGCAGGGGTGTGTGTGTGTGTGTGTGTGTGTGTGTGTGTGTGTGTGTGTTGTCCATAGTGTAAGTTTAAGTAGTTTATAAGTCTAGTGATTGATGACCATTGTAGTATTGTAGTTTCGTCCAATAGGTTTACAAACATTTGAACATTTGAATACATTGTATTGCCGTGAGACGTTAAGTAGCCTTAGCGCATTCTCTATCGAAGCTTTGAAGGATATGCAATAAGGCATATCTAGGAGTTTTTCCATATCGCCTCTATGAACTGTATATAGACCATTAAGATGTCCGACATTCAACATCCACATGTTTCTACCATGCCACTCCCTCTAGAGTAGGGGAGAAACAGTGAAAATATTGGCGATATTTTCAGATAAGGCCGTAGGCCAACTCAGGAGTTGCAGTTGTCAGTCTGCAGTAAACATAAACACGGACAAGACAACGTCCCAAAAGGCTGTATACATATGTGTAACCAGGTCGATCATCATACACCGACGTGTTATTAAGATTTAGATGTTGCACTAAGAATTTGACTCTGTGGCATAATATGGTAGTAGCGGTCTTCCAAAGAAAGAGCTACCTGTTCCAAATAGAGTCGCGACCGCTACGTCGCTTTTCCATTCCAGAGGAAGAATAAGCATTGAGGATTCAGACAACATGTCATGTCACAGCAAGGTCTCTGGCGATAGTAGGTAGAGTATGATCAAGTATAGCTATCCCATTACCGTTTTCGCCAAGGCCTTTGGTAAACATCATGTACGTAAATAGCCGAACACATGTGTAGGCTAACTTCTTGCAGGACAGCAGCATCGAGGTAAGATGCCCGCATTATTTCGTGAAGCAGTTGAAATTTCACCTGGGTCGGAACTTAGTTGATTTTCATAGAGGATGCCGAGGAATCGTATTTAGAAGGACGCAGGAATAGCATCAGTAGCCGCCAGGCTAGATTTTCTAAAGTAAAACTCAGTTGATTCACTCTTGGATTGTAGCAGCCAGCATACGCTACTACTTCAACGACAGATGGCTCATTTTGACATCATCGTACCACGTAGAAATGCGTAGATTAAGTTCGCCCAGCAAAGCCACTGTTCGATTTCATTAGTGCATCTGGTGTAGGCCAGACTGCATCATCGAAAGGTGTGCCACTGGGTATGTGCCATGAAGATTCGCCTCTGACGGACAATAGTAGGGGTTCCACCAATGAATCAACCAATGACAGAAGGTTTTGGCGAGGACACTGGCAGATAACAAAAGGAGTAGTTCAACGTTTCGTACTTCTCTTTGAATAAGGTTGCTTGTGCATGTGTGCTTCATTACCCGAAGACGCCTGGTGATTCTATCAAAGCATTAGAAACGCTTAGAGAGGAACGATCACAAGTGTAGACTTCATTACGTCCTCGTCCCTCGGATGCAACATTTCCACAGTCTAACATATACAGTCACGACACTCCTGCATATTTTTGTTATACACTACGACTGCAGCGCTCCAAGCGGCCGCAACCTACGTTTCTGATTACGGTATTAGATGAGTGCGAATAGCTTTTGATTTTTATCGACTTTTCACACTAGGGAACGTATGTAGTGCCAAATACACAAATAATTATAAACAAACATCATTCCTTCGGTGACTTGCCCACCGCTAGAAGCGCTAGTGTCGTTGCAACTGTTAGTGGTAACAACTTTGACAGCAGTGAGTGTCGCGACCGTAGGCCTATATGTTAGACTGTGGTATTAGTATCAACAAGGGTTCAGAAAATTGTGCGGCCTACGCTTTAAATTGAAGGTATGCTGGGGAACGCGAACATAGATCCCCGGAAGCGTCATCGGGACCCACTCATACCCTGGCAGTAATTGTGTGGTTCTGTGCTGCATGCCACAGGAACAAACTTATTCTTCTTGGTTATAGCCCGATCACATCTGGGCATAATAAATTAAAATGCGTTTTTCCTATGCAAACGAATAATTGTTAGGCCAAGACCGATTTTTTTTTTTACCGATTTTGGCTGCCACATGTAACAAGTAAAAAAAATTCTGAAAATTCTGCCCCCAAAGGCAGAAATGTCAGAATATACGTGGTACAGTCAATAAGTTCTGAGATTCGACGCCTGGAGGATAGGCACCCACGCGACTCCATATGTGCCATTGCGTTGCACGCATTGTTCGCGACTCATTCGCCCCGCCCATCCTATTGCCTTACTGCCTTCGCCTCCCTGTCCTCTCGATTTCAAGTCTGTCTGAAACGTCTGGTCGGGAACTGCACAGCGACTAGCCAGAGATACAACACTCGCTAACTGTTCACGAGCTCGGCTTTGGCAATATGTCGAAGCAGCATGGACTGCTGTACCCCAGCATTGCATCAACAGCCTGTTTGATTCACAGCCGATGAGTGTAGCAGCGGTAATAACGAACAATGATGGCACCAGTCAACACTGACATCATCATGTTGCTCACTTTTCATGGAGCTGTATATTCAGTAATGTTATCTTTGTGAATGATGAGCAGTAATCAGTGGAAAATATTATTTGTCATTGCACACCTAGATTTCGGTCATTGTGTGACCATTATCAATGCCTTAAAAATTTGGTTTAAAACATGTAAATTTTTTCGATCTTCATTTTGACATTGTTGACATCTAGAAGTATTATATATTGAAAAAGAAGTTTTTTTTTTTTTTTTTTAATTTTATAATTGTCGCACACTGACCAAATCTGGATATTCAATAACACACAAATATTTGCAACTGAGTACTGCTCATCATGCACATATTAAAACGATCACTGAGCACGGTGATCCAGTATGGAATCTAACTTGATTATGTGATCTTTGTGTGTTTCTTGTTATCTCCTACATAAATTTGACTGTGATATTCTGTTCTTTTTGGTGTTGCTGTACTCAGATACACTTAATTCTGTAACGAAACACTATTTGTCATAAAATAAGAAATGTACAAATAACTACCAACCCAATACTCTCTACACCCACTTCTCTCTCTCTCATACACATTCACACCCACATATACACTTACTTTCTCTCTCCTCTCCCTCTCTCTCTCTCTCTTTCTCTCTCTCTCTCTCTCTCTCTCTCTCTCTCTCTCTCTCTCTCTCTCTCTCTCTCTCTCTCTCTCTCTCTCACACACACACATACACACACACACATACACACACAAAGTGACTCACCCTTTCTCTGTCAACACACATTAGGCAACGTAAATACCGGTCCGCAATACTGCTTCTGTCGTACATTCTATTTCAATGAACAACTTACCACCACACAAAGAGAAAACATTCTAAATTCTCGGGCCACAAAGCGTACAAAATATGCACCACAACAAATGAACAGCAGCGTAATGTGCTAGTACAGAAGAATACGTGAGAAACATTTAATAATCACGCCACAAGGTAAACAACGCTAATCACTAAAAACGTAAAGCAGAAAGAAGTAACATAAATCGTAATTATTAAGAAAAGTAACGCGTTTCTCGATCCAAAAATACAATAACGACAAGTATAAACTGAATTGTTCAAATTGTTCAAATGTTTGTAAATCTATCAGACCAAACTGCGTGGGCATTACAAACTACTTAAACTAAGGTAAACTAACCTAAGGACAACACACACACACACACACACACACACACACACACACACACACACACATGCCCCAGGGAGGACTCGAACCTCCGACTGCGAGCAACCGCGCGCTCCGCAGCGTAAACTGAATTATCTTGGAGATGAAAAGCTGTACTATATTACAAGAGCATGTGCTATACCCAGTCAATTTAACATGATATAGGGAATACGTAAACTGTGATCACTTACATGTTTGGCCTAATTTTCGACAAAACAAAAACCAGAGTGAACTACTGAGTGAAACCAACATATAAACCGATTAATATCTGATATTATCCATCACCTCTTTAGATGTATTACACAACCTCTCATAATAAAGTCAAGTGAACAGTTCTGTAACATTATCGTAGAACTATGAATTCCTGTTACCTTACTGTCTTTCACCCCTGACTTCGATACACTTCCTGGAAACTTTGCGCAAAGTCTTTTTTTGGGATCGTGTTTAAAAATCTCGTTCGTTAGATGTCAGGAATATCGTCAAATCTCTTTCCTTTGAGTCGATGGAATAGCGAGAAGCCTGGATGAGCGAGATGCGGCGAGTGTGGTGGATGTTGAAGTTGCTAGACAACGCTCGCCCACAAATACAGCCAATATCGTCAAACAGTTCCTGGTGGGGGAAAAGGGGGTAGTGAAACTTGACCATACTCGCCTGATCTCAGTACTCCAGACTTCTTCCTATTCCCTTGACACAGACTGGATTTGAAAAGAGGGAGATTGGACGATATTGCTGACATCCAGTGAAACGTGAAGAGAGTTTTGAACATCATTCCAAAGGAAGACTTCGTGTCAGTGGGGTACTAAGGGGGGGGGAGGGGGCGAACCTCCCCGGGTTCTCCAAATACCTCGAAATCATTCTTTTTATTGCCCTTAGGATCTCGTTGTAGGGCCTTCAAATCTCGAAAGCAATTTTTTTTACTGTCCTGTGCCCCTCGTCCTCGGAGGGGGGAGGGGAGGGGCTTCCAAATCTCAAAAGTGTTTTTAACAGCATTTCACGAACGGGGGCCCTCAGTTTGTTTCGCCGCCGACCTGGGGCTCTGACAGTTTTAGTTCGCCACTGCTTTTTGCAACGTTTCCAAAACCCGTATCGCGGATCTCAACGGTACCTAGTTATGAGAGGTGACTATTTCAAAGCACAGTGAGTTAACTGTAGTTAGAAGTTTATCTACGTTAATGTTACAGCGCTATTCACCAGACTTTGTCAGAGGTTGTATTTTATAAGAAAAACATTTAGATATCAAATATACATTGCCCAGAGACATCGCCTCGGTTGCACAGTGGTAGTGCCAGACTACAAGTCCAAAGGTCATGGGTTCGATCCCCGGCAGGTCCTAGGATTTTTATCTGTCATTTTCCACTTCTTTCACCTCTGGCAGTATCGCACATGTGAAAAATACCGAGTAGCACCGTGGTTCGGAACCCACGTTAAACTGTAGGTCCCCCTATAACTGGATGGGTAAGACAGTTCGAAGGTCGGAGGAAGGCAACGGCATACCACCTCCAAACAGGACCATGCCTAGTAAAGCACTGTGGTGTTCAAACCAATCTTCGGATTGATGACTGCTTTACCTTATTAAATTTACATTACTAACGGCTTTTTTATGTTACTAACGTATTTTTTGTCCGAAATATTTGAAACAGCGAGGGTCTGGTCTCTGGTGACCAACAATTATGTCTGCAAAATTTGGTGCCGATTGGTTGAACGGTTCGACCTAAAAAGTAGGAACACGTTACAGACAGACCGACATCGCCAAATCGCTGTTATTTTTGCAAATATCTCTGTACCGATGCAAGATATGAAAAAAACATATGAGAGCGAAGTTGTAGAGAATTTTCCCCTCTACAAATTAGAGTATTCAATTTTCGTGTCAGATGAACGGTTGGTTTGCAATTACAATTGCATTACAAACGGCTTTTTTTGGTATTACTACCGCATTTTCTGTCCGAAAAATTTGAAAAAGGGAGCTTCTGGTCTCTGGCGGACTACAATCATGTCTGTAAAATGGTGCTGATTGGTGGAACGGTTCGTCTTAAAAACAGGAAACACGTTACGGACAGACAGACAGACGGACAGACAGACAGACATCCCAAAATCGCCGTTATTTTTGCAAATATCTTTGAAACGCTAAGAGATGTGAAAAAAACATAAGAGAGCAAAGTTGAAGAGAATTTTCTCCTCTACAAATTAGGTTGTTCAATTTTCGTGCCAGAATGAAAGTTAAGCCGCTATTTTCATTTAAATTTCGAGCTGTGAAAAGAGGATCGCAAAGGCCCACTTTTAGTGTTACTAACGTAACCTAAAGTGGGCCAAAATGTAGATATCAAATAAACATTGACCAGAGACATATTTTACCTCGATATGTAGTAAATAGTGCGCCTCGGTAGCACATTGGTAGAGTGCCAGACTATGAATCCAAAGGTTGCGGATTCGATCCGCAACAGGTCCTAGAATTTTCATCTGTCAGTTTCCACTTCTTTTCCCTCTGGCATCGTTGCTGATGTGAAAAATATCGAGTAGCACCGTGATTTGGAATCCACGTTAAACTGTATGTCTTCCTACAACTGGCTGAGTAAGTCAGTTCGAAGGTCGGAGGAAGGCAACGGCTTAGCACCTCCAAACAGGACCATGCCTAATGAAGCACTGTCGTGTTCAAACCAATCTCCGGATTGTTGACTGCTTACTACTGCTTATCTACTAAAGATATCAAACTGAATTAGAGGCATTGAATTAAAATTTATGCCAAGCTCGGGATTCCAATCCAGGACCTCTTACTTACTAGGCAGACGCCATTACCATTCTTTTTTTATTTTAATTTAATTATTTATTTGTTTTTTGTTCTGGTAGATCTATGCATCACGGTTGTTCGCTCAGTTTTTTCTAGTTCGTTCGTTGAATATTCGGTTCAGTTTTTTTATTACATTAGGTCACCGAGGCTTAATGATTATAATGACTGCAGGAATAGTCTTAAGGCACGCCCCCCCCCCTTCTCCACTACATAAATTTCAACTCTGTCTCTTGTTCCCTTACAAGGGAAAAATTTAGAGATATTTCAAATTATTCAACCTACAATAATTATCAGAAATTGAATTTAAAAAAAATTCTCTGATGGCCGTACAAGTAGCGCTGAAACATGTGAGGCAAAATAATATAAAATACGGCGGATCATGAGAATGATGATTGTAACCTAATCGCCTTCATGAGTAGGGAGCCGGGACGCCGTGTGCCCTGGCCGTCGCGTCGGCCGATGTTATCTGCGCTGGGCCGGCCGCCGGTGAGCTTGGACCCGCCCCACTGGCCAGACGGACGGCGGCGACCTCGCGCATCGCCAGAGCCGCTGTTTTGAGCGTCCGCGCCGGAACAATGGCGGCCGATCCCATCGGCAGACGGCCCGGCGGACGCCACCATTCACACGCCAATCACGCGCGCCCGCGGCGCTAAATTACCGGCCCAACAAAACTGTTCCTCCAGTCGATGGCCGCCCCACTGCTTTGTTGCACCAGTACCTCTACCTGCACGGGCGCGGCCTTATTTATTTGCTACTAGCTGAAAACCCGGCTATTTATTTATTACATACTCCTGTCAGTCCATCTGCTCTCTCTCTCTGTTAATCTCGTTCTTCCCGTCGTTCAGTCCAATCCTCTCCCCCGCCCACTGTCCATCTCCTCATACGAAAAAGTCTGCTGGTCCGGATGGAATACCAGTTCGGTTTTAAAAAGAGTATTCTGCGGCATTGGCCCCGTACTTTGCTTGCATTTATCGCGAATCCTTAATTCAGCGCAAAGTTCCTAGTGATTGGAAAAAAAGCGCAGGTGACTCCCATTTATAAGAAAGGAAAGAGAACTGGCCCACATAATTACAGGCCAATATCGTTGACATCAGATTCCTGTAGAATTTTTTAGCATATTCTCAGTTCGAATATAGTACATTTCCTTGAAACGGAAAAGTTTCTTTCTATGAATCAGCGCACGGCCGGCCGCGGTGGCCGTGGGGACAGAGGCGCTTCAGTTACGGTCTGCACGGCCACTACGGTCGGGGGTTCGGATCCCCCCTCGGGCATGGATATTTCTGCCGTCCTTAGTTGTAGATAGTTCATAACTAGTTTGTAAGTTTAGGGACTGATGACCCCGTAGTTAAGTCCCTTAAGCTTAACAAACAATTGAACATTTGAATCAGCGAACGGGTTTAGGAAACATCGTTCATGTGAAACTCAGCTTACCCTTTTGTCACATGACATCTTGCGAGCCATGGATGAAGGGAAATAGGCGGATTGTTTTTCTCGACTTCAATAACGCGTCTGACGTGGTGCCACACTGCGGACTGCTAATGAAGATACGAGCTTATGGAACAGGTTCACAGATTTGTGACTGGCTGGAAGACTTACTAAGTAATAGAACGCAGTACGTTGTTCTCGACGGCGAATGTTCATCAGAGAACAGTGTATCGTCAGGCGTGCCTCAGGGGAGTGTGATAGGACCGCTATTATTTTCTATCTATATAAATCATCTGATGGACAAAGTAACTTGTAATTTGCGGATGTTTGCTGATGATGCTGCGGTTTATGGGAGGGTCTCGTCTGTAACTGACTGTAATGGCATATAGGATGACAGACAAAATTTCTAGTTCGTGCGAAAAATGGCAGCTAGCTGTCAGTGTAGAAAAATGTAAGGTGATGCGCATGAGAAGGAAAAACAATCCCATAATATTCGAATACAGCATTAGTAGTGATCAGTCGCGTCTTTCAAATATCTAGGCGTAACATTGCAGAGCATGGAACGAACATGTGTGGACAGTTGTGAGTAAGGCGTACAGCCGACTTCGTTTTATTGGGAGAATTTTGGGAAGATGTACTTCATCTGTAAAGGAGACCGCGTATAAAACTCTTGTGCGACCACATCTTGAGTATTGTTCAAGTGTTTGGGACCCGAAGCAGATCAGTTTAAAGGAAGACATAGAAGCAGTTCAGAGGCGAGCAGCTAGGTTTGTTACTGGTAGGTTCGACCAATGCGCGAGTGTCACGGAAATGCTCCGGCAACTCAATTGGAGATCGCTGGAGGAAAGACGATGTTTTTCATGAATTTCTGTTGAGGAAATTTAGAGGGCCGGAATTTGAAGCTGGGTGTAGTACGATCTTGCTGCCACCTACTTACATTTCGCGTAGTGATCGCAATGACAAGAGAAATTAGGGATCGTACGGAGGCATATAGGTATTCTTATTTTCCTCGTTCTATTTGGTATTGGAATAGGAAAGGAAATGCTTAGTAGTGGTACAGTGTACTCTCCGCCACGCGCTTTACAGTGGATTGTGGAGTATGTATGTAGATGTAGATCCTGTCTCTATTCAGTACCGCCACGTACTCCTCCACCATCTTCCTTGAGCCTTTTACCGCTTACACAGGACTGTGGTAGACTGTGGAATTGACATGCTTAATATTGAGGGACAACTCAGATGTACTGGAATTCGGGAGTAGGATTTATCGTACGGCATACCGGGTGATAAAAAAGTCAGTATAAATTTGAAAACTTAATAAACCACGGAATAATGTAGATAGAGAGCTAAAAATGGACAAACATGCTTGGAATGACATGGGGTTTTATTAGAACCAGAAAAAAAGAAAGGAAAACAAAGTGTTGCTAGACGCGTGAAAGATCTCTTGGTGATGATCCTGTGCTCAGCCGCCACTTTCCTCGTGTTTGGCCTCCCAGGTCCCCAGTCCCCAGTCCGTGCGATTATTGGCTTTGGGGTGACCTGAAGTATGTCATGATCGAACGACATCTCTAGGGATGCTGAAAGACAACATCCGACGTCAATGCCTCACCATAGCTCCGGACATGCTTTACAGTGCTGTTCACAACATTATTCATCGACTACAGCTATTGTTGAGTAATGATGGTGAACAAGTTGAGCATATCCTGCAAAGACCATCATCTTTGCTTTGTCTTAATTTGTTATGCTAATTATTGCTTGTCTGATCAGATGAAGCTCCAACTGTCGGACATTTTTTGAACTTTTTTTTCTTTGTTCTAATAAAACCCCATGTCATTCTAAGCATGTCTGTCAATTTTTACGTCTCTATCTATATTATACATTTTTCAAATTTATACTGACTTTTTGATCACCTAGTACATAATTAAATCTCATGATATTATACAGTAATTACAAAAAGACATTAAAGATAATCAGTTGCCTCCCTTGTTGCAAATTTATACTGACTTTTTGTTCACCCAGTACATAATTAAATCTCATGATATTATACAGTAATTACAAAAAGACATTAAAGATAATCAGTTGCCTCCCTTGTTGCAGCTAGGAAATCGGTGAAAGGTCCCTTGTAGAGCATTCTTCCACTATGTGTCGGATCGTTTGCCTCTCAGCACTGCAGTCGCAGTTTGGCGTTGGCATCTTTCCCCAGTTGTGTAGAGCGTCAGCGCTTCTTCCATGGCCAGTATGTATGCGGTTCAGTGTTGCCCACACTTTGCGTGGTTGGTTGAAGCCAGAGGTTTTCTCATTGGTCAAGAAGTTTTGGCATTTTGGTGGGCAGTGTCTTTGCCAATGTTGTTCCCAGAGACTGTGGACATAAAAGTTGGAGTTCGTCAGCTCTTTGGCGGAAAGTAATGCTGGTCTTCTCGTTCAGAGTCTTCTGCCTTCCAGGTCAGCTACATCGTTGTGTATGGGGCAGCTGGGGGTTGTTAGTTTATTGTACTCTCTAAGAAGAGCACTTTTTCAGCCTATCTCTGGAGGTGGAATATGGCTCAGGGTTGGCAGCCATACAGTAGGTGTGGATTTAATTGTGCCGCTGATAGTGTGCATGGTTTCATTTAGCACCACATCAGTCTCATTTGTATATGGGCTGTTAATCCATACAGGAGCGCAGTATTCTGCCACTGACTATACAAGCCCAGCTGTTGATGTGCGAAATGTGTTTGCTGTGTAGCCCCAAGTTGTGACACACAATATATGGATTCTATCATATCTTGTTCTAAGTTTACCTGCAGTCTTTGTCAGATGTTCTTAGTAAGACAACGTCCTGTCCATTGTAACTCCTAGATATATGGGGTGGTTGTTATGGGTAAGACGTTTTCATTCATAGATAACATTAAGCTCTCTTCTTGCTGAGTGGTTGCAGAAGTGGGAACAAGATACTTAGGTCTTGGTTGAGTTAGGCTGTATCCTCCATTTGCGAAAATAGTCATACAGCGGCTTTAAGTCAGAGCAGAGAATGTCTTCGGTAACCACAAATGATCTATGTTGAGCAACTATAGCCCAGTCATCTGCCACACTTCTTAGTTCGTGTGTTTGTATGTCAGAAGTGTAGAGATTGAAGAGCAGTGGGGCAAGGAATGAGCCTTGTGGTACCCCGTTGTTGAGTACTTTGGTTCAATAATTGGAAAAATAGTAGAATATGGACTGGGGAAAGAAAGAGGAAACGTCTGGTAGACTTTTAAACAGATTTAATCATAAAACACATCGTTTAAAAATCATGAAAGATGGTTGTACACGTGGAAGAGACCAGGAGACACTGGAAGGTACCAGATAGGTTTTATAACAGTAAGACATAGATTTCAGAACTAGGTTCTAACATCCAGGAGCGGATATAGATTCTGACCATACCTTATTGGTTATGAACTGTACACTTACATCAAAGAAACTGCAGAAACGTGGGAAAATAAGAGGATGGTACCTAGATAAATTGAAGGAACCTTAAGTCCTTTCAGAGGGAGCATTAGGAAACAATTGACAAACGTGGGGACAAATAACACAGTAGAAGATGAATCGGTAGTTTTGAGAGATGAAATAATGAAGGCAGAAAAGGACCAAATAGGTAGAAAGACAAGAGCTACAAAAACCCCTTCAACATCACAGGAAATACTGAATTTAACCGATAAAAGGAGAAAATATAAAAATTTAATAATTGACAAGAAGTGCAAAATATCTAAGTAGGAGTGGCTAGAGGGCAAATGCAAGTCTTTAGAAGACTATGACTAGTGGAAAGATAAATACCGTATATATATATATATATATATATATATATATATATATATATATATATATATATATATATAATAAAAATTAAAAAAGAAATAAAAGACACAGCATGAATCTTTCACTCTGCAGCGGAGTGTGCGCTGTTATGAAACTTCCTGGCAGATTAAAATTTTGTGCCGGAACCGACACTCGAACCTGAGACCTTTGCCTTTCGCGGAAAAGCATCTGCCACTGAGCTATCCCAACACGACTCACGGTCCGTTCTCACAACATTACTTCTGCCAGTACCTCGCCTCCTCGTAGGCCCATAAGAAAAAAAATCACATAGACAATGGCCCTGAAATAAATAAGTGCATTACATCTGATTACACTTGCACCTTTTTTTACAGCACCCTTTTCACAAGACAGAAAACCCATAGCTTTTTCCGACCAATAAGCTCTCACAGTACTCTGCGAAACTAATTATTCAGCTCCACACACACACACACACATAGATACACGCGCACTGGGCAGTTATTAGCCACTCTTGATCAAACAGTAGTCAACGTGCCCCTCTGTTTAAACAAGCTCTCAACCTATCTTAGAGTAACCTTACACTTTCAAATTCACACCCACAACTTATCTATTTATATTAAACCCAAATATATGTAAATTATTAGCCTCCATCTATCAAAGTAGTAATGGGATGATGACAGTATGAGCCCAATGACCTTGGATGACCTCGCTGTGGTGTTGCACTCTCGGAAGTTGTCATGCCGACCGCGACATTCGTATCCCACGCCATCTGACGGCCGCGTAAAATCAGAGTGCTCATATCGCTTGCTGGCAGTGCCATCAAAATCATCGCCTGCAAGGCTGTCGGCTGCCAGCGACAGCTCGCTCTCTTGTGGACCGACCGTTCTAGTGTTAGCTTCACTTATTGCTCACAGCCCATAGTAAAGCACATGCCACCCAGCGTGATTCTGTGCTCCATCTGGTGTCCACTTTTGTCTTCTCATGATTGGCCTGAGCGTGTGCCCACAAGTGACTTGGGGGCGCTTCTTTTTTCCTCCTCTGTAATCAGATGTCAGTGACTGACAGCACCCTCCTCCTCAGCACAGAGTCTGATGAGCCCCATGTATTATTCTGACAGCCCTGAAATCCTGTATCCCTATACTTCTCCACTGCGATATGACACACATGAAGGTCCTAGTGAGGCGTTTTACCTACCAGTCTATATATATCCAGGGTAATTGTTTAAATAATTATCTCCAATGTTTTCATTAACTGAAAACATCTTATTTTCAGTAGTCATTTGTAATCATTTTTTTTTTCTTTTATTCAGTCGTGAAACCCTAAAGTGACAGGCTGACAGTGGCTTGGCGCCACTCTACAGACGAGAGTTTACAGAAGTGTTTTCTGGGTAGAAATGAACAATAAAATATTAATACATGGAGATTTCAAAACACGTGCAATGCAGATGAAAATGGCAAATGCGATAAAAACATAGAGCATAAAATACACATAATTAGCATAAAAGGTGGTCATTGTGGCTAAAATAAGTAGATGTTAAAATGGAACATGAGAACAACGCCGAATAACGGATTGGTTAAAATCACATATGCAACACTGGTTCTGTCTGTGACGGCAGTTGAGTCCATATTAAAATGTGAGATCATAGTACTGACACTAAAATTGCACTTGATTAAAACGTCGATCACTGAGACCCTGCAGGGGAAAGGAAGGAGAGAGGAGACGTTAAGGGGTGGAAAGAGGGAGGGGCTTAAGAACTACGGTGGAAAAAGCTGAGAGGGATGAAGGATGTAGGGGGAGAAAAGGGGCAAGTAGGAGAGATAGATATCAGGACAGAGGGTGTCATCCAAGACGGGAGGTGGCAAATGTGACTCTCGAAAAGGAAGTTGTGAAGGTGTAGGGATGGATTGGTGTAGGTGCATCAGAGCCCCATGGTTCAAGAGGAGGGGAGAAACTAGAGAGTGACATAAAGGATGCAGATGCACTCAAGGAAAGGAAATGAGACCATAGAGGAAATATGTGGGGTCAGGGAGGCAAATAAGGCAGAGTATGTAGCACTCGAGGATTGTGAGGAATTTCTAGTTGGCAGGGGAGGCGGAAACTCTTGCTGGGTGGAAACTGCAGAGTATAGGATGCATTAAAGAACAGTAGGTGTAGAGAAGGAGGGATGGATTTGGTGGAGGGGTTGACTCCCCATGTACAGCTGTAGGTGGTTGAGACAGGAGAGGGCTTTGCGTCGGACAGTTTGAAGTTGGGGATTCCAGGAGAGAGAGAGCGGTCAAGGGTGAGGTCAAGATACTTGAGAGTGGGAGTTTGATGGATGGGACAGAGAGTTAGGTATAGGTTATGGTGACAGAAGGAGCGGATGGTACAACCTGTAATGATGCCTGTGATTGATTGGCGTTGGTTGAAAGGAGCCCTGAGACTGGAGAACTGGAGAAGGTGTTGGCAAGGGAGAGGCCAGGGCAAGGAAGGTGGTGTCATCAGCATACTGAAGAAGACTAACAGGAGGATGGGGTTATGACATATCTACCGAGTATATAAGGTACAGGATTGGCAGAGGGGTAAAACAATCAGGTCGGAGTTTTTGACAGTGAAAATCGTGGGCAGTGGCAGAGCAAGGAAGCGATGAAACTATAATTAATAGCAAGGGCATAGGTCTGGTGCTTGAAAAGGAGACTGGAATGCCTTCTCAATGTCAAGGGATAAGAATATGGCAGCACAATGAGAATTCAGCTAGATGGAGAAGAGGTGAGTGAGGCTAAGTAGTTGGTTATCGACAGATGGAGGGTTGGTAACCACACTGGAAGTTGGTGGGAGAGGATGGTTTTGAGGACCTTGATGAACACTGAGGTGAGACTGATTGGGTGGTGGGAAGAGACTTCAAACGAAGGTTTATCAGGTTTAGAGAATATTAGGATTTGTAAGGTCGGGGGAAAAACCAGTGTAAATGATGATATTGTAACTGCGGCAGGGAAGGAATGGGGTCAGGGACAGAGATGCCTGTAGGTTAAGTGGTCATGACCAGGGGTGGAGTTGCGTTTAGTGCGTAGTGTGAGTTGAATGCCAAGGGTGATAATAGGTGTGTTGAGTTTGGCGGGGGTGTGGTCCAAATACTGGAAGCCATGGGCGAGGAGCAAAGGGAGCAAAGGTGATGGACACTGGGAGAGAGGGAATAGTCGAACCGGAGATTGTCAGGGACAAAAAGATATTGGAAAGTTGTAGGGAAAAGGAAGGCCGTTGTGAAGGAGGTTGGCACTTCAGGGCGGAGTGACTGCCAGTTAGGTGCTGGACGGCTTGCCAGTACTTTGAGGAGTTCATAGCGATCGAGGCGTTAAGGCAGGTGCTTGTCAGACGCCACGCCTTGTTTCTTTTGTGATCAAGAGGTTTGAAATGTGTCGCTGGAGTTACCGGAGGCGTTGAAGTGTGTCCAGGTGACAAGTTCGCAGCAAGGAGCGGTAAAGGTGGCGGCATTTGCGTAGGAGAAAGATGACCTGTGGAGGGAGGCTGGAGCGTTGCGGTTGGGCACTGGTAGATAATTAACATGGTCACTGCTTTAAAACTTCAAAAGAAATCATGTCAAGAGGAATGCTGTGTGCCCAATGTTTAAACAATATTTCGTCGGTGAGAAGATCCCATTTTTGCGGACCATTATAAAGTGTCACCAACAATTACCAGCTACATCACACCACCGCTGCAAAGTAAGATCGAAGCTATTAACCGTCTTTGGGTGTGTTATGCTAAGCCAACGTTTAGTTTTGAAAATGATCAATAGTGAACTTATGTGTAATTAATTAGTGTCGACAATATTATTGGCATATGGCACTATCCAAACAGGTTCCTGTTCCGCTACCTTTAATATCTCGAGGAACAACCTGAATAATAAAAGACTCTACGTAAACCTAATTAAAATCAGTGGAATCTTAAAATATTTCACTCAGTAAATAACAATTTGTGCCAATATGAAAATTCAAAGTATAGCTAGAAACAATTGCAGGTCACTGATTATGAGCATATTGTGTAACCACTTAATGGTACAAAGCGGTGAATATTAATTTTGTGTCAGATATTTAATTTACGTGTGCTAAAAATGCACTGCAACACATTGTCAATGCATTAAAGTGAACATTTTAATTAGGCTGCCACTAAATGTTTGATGGTAGGCAAGTTTGTTGCTTTTGTAAGAAAGAATAGCTAATGTAATAGTTTCAGTTCTCAGAAATAATTTTTCATCCAATTTGTTAAAGAGAAAGTAAATTGCATTATTTCGCAGTGAATAGCTCACGTAAGCATTCAGTTAGTCATTGTAGGCAAAAATTCAATCACAACAGTTAAATTTAACATTTCTAACCAAGGTACAGTAAATTGGTATGACAAGCATTATGGTGATGATTGCATTTTACACAAAATTATTGCATACATTTTTCTTATAGCAATTTTCACGTTCATTAGAGGAATTTTTGCTAATTATTTCCATTGCATAAGTAAGGCAAATTTACTATTTGTATATTTCTCTGTGTTTCTTGGTGTGTGGTGTGCGCACTTAGTCTGCTTTGTGTGACTGCATGGTTTCTAAATTATTGCTAACGCACAGTATATTTCCACCAAATAATGTTGTTGCTCGTTCATCGACCTGGCTACCGTATTTATTTACCTATTCAAATTTGTTCACTCATTGCATTTTTGCCACGGGTTTATCACTTTTAAGACATTTATTCAAAATTGACCCTCGCCAAAAGGTCGTCATTACGTGATACATCGCGAAATATCGTTTGTGTGTGTAATCTCCAGTACATTATCGGCTTCACCGCCGATAGGTTTATCCGGGTAATTAATTCATTAGGCGCATGGGTCATTCTAAAGCTTAATTACTCGCGATTGTCGATAACATAGACCGGGTAAGGTTATAACGGGGGTTGTGGGAGCAGGAACGGTGAAAGATATTCAAGTTGCATCGCCTGCATTTTGGCAGGAACTGTTCGACGATACTGGTTGTGTGTGGGCAAGGTGGTGTATCATCCACAATACCATTTGTTGAATACTCGTCCCGGGTTAGTTGTCAGTAAAGGTGCGGTGCAAGATTCGTAGTCATCTAGAACAGCTCCATAAATTTTTAATACAAGTTTTATTGGCTGAAGAATACAAAACTTTAGAACATATGTCTGTTTCTTGTATCTCCTCGCTTCTCTCGTGGCGGCGTCTTTTGTATGATGCTACCTGCAGTGAGACCTAGTTACTGCCTAGTTTGTAGCCGACTTCTGACCGGTCGTCCAGACGCATGTCGGTCTAGATATAGCAGCTTGTAGAGGGCGCGCATCTACGGTTACTCCCTCCAACAGGCGCGACGCCGGCGTGCGATAGGCTGTCGGACGTCATCCACAGCCTTCTCCATGATCGTTCTCTTGCGTCTGGCGTGTGGCGCTGACGTTACGCCACAACACAAGGGTTGTCGTGCAACTTGAACATCCAGCATACTTGCTGGATCTCAATCCTCCACACTTCTCTCTATTCCCTCGTCTCAAACTCTCTTTGAAGGGAAAGAGGACAATATTCCTAACATCCGGCAAGGCTTTTAAACGCAATCCCAAAGTAAGATTTCGTGGTAAGTTTCCAGGACATGTATCCTAGAGCTCAACAGTGCATACTTATGGGAGTTGACTATTTTGAAGGACAATAAGGTAATTGCAATTCATAGTTCATCTACGTTAATGTTGCAAGACTATTCACCGAACATTATTGTCAGATGTTGTGCGAGGGCTGGAACTTAAATAGCGGCAACACTGCTGTCGAGACATTATGCAATGGACTCTACTATTATCGCTAATAGCACACGTTTTTGACATACCTGCCTTATCCCCGAGCAAATGGACTCGCCCATCTCATGTCACAGGCGTACACACAGTCGAGGGAAACACAGTCACTTGTGAACGGGCGGTCTAACGTAACGGTGTCACTATGTTTTCGAAACAGGAGCAACAGAATTGGATCGACATTGGCCGTGTCAGAGGTCGTACAGGATGAGAGCTTCATCAAACTTCTTCAAGAGCCGTGCTGGGAATCGGCATTGCCATACAGAACAGTGACCCATTGAGTAAAAGCCTTCAACGCATCACATTCCTCCAAGACAGATCATCAACGCAAAGTATTACTGTTCGGTTTTGAGCATCACCTGCGACCAGCTTTGCGAAAGAAGCGGTAACACTTTCTGCGCAACCCACCCATCATTTTGTATGACAATACGCGGGCACATAAGGTGGAAGCTGTGGCTGCTCTGTTCGGTCGATGGAACTGGGAAGTACAGTACCATCCACCATACTCCCAGGACTTAAGTCCTTGTAACTTAGATTTGATTCCGAAGATGAAGGAACTGCTTCATAGCATTCGCTTCTGGACTGCTCCAGAGATTCGACAGGCAGTTGATCGCTCCATTTGCACCATTAACAGAACAGGCTCTTCTAACGATATAATACGTCTTTCACATCACTGGGAATGGGTTCTACACACCACTGCTGACTACTTTGAAGGATAGTAACAGGTGTAAACATGTAACGCTTTTGTAGCAGTTGCGACTAAATAGTTGCCACTATTTACATTCCAACCCTTGTATATTTATGAAATAGCATATGCTCAACTTTCCAATCTCAAAACATGTGCAAAAGCCTTAAGTGTTTAAATTAATTTTTTGCAGTTTCTGTCAAATTTATTTCTCTGGTTTCTGTCAGTACACGTTCACAAATTCGTCGAATCAGTGACATCTTAAAGCTAGTGTTTATACGATGGGCGTTTGACCATGCAGAGCCCGAGAGATGGCAGCACCGGCGCGTATCGAGATCATGTTAAGTTAGTAGCATCTTTGGAAAGAACGCACATTATGTGTCAGCCATATTGGTCTTTCTTTGTGTTTGGCATTCATGTGAATAAAAGAAGTCGATTGATTGTCAAACAATGGACGAAAAATAATTTCGTTTGGTGATTAAACATTACTTTATAAAAGGCAAAATGTCTCTGGAGACAGTTTATAAGTGGTTTTAAAATTTTCGGAGTGGCCATGTGGGCATAAGTGACGCTGAACATTCAGGACGTCATGTGGAGGTTACGACTCTAGAAATCATTGATAAAATCCTTGATATGGTGATGGATGACAGAAATGACAGAAGAGTTAAGGTGCGTGAGATTGCTAGTGCTGTGGGCATCTAAAAAGGACGGGTACGTAATATCTTGCATCAACATTTGGACATGAGAAAACTATCTGCAAGACGGGTGCCACGATTGCTCACGCTTGACTAAAAACCGGAATCGTGTGAAGTGTTGTAAGGCAGGTTTGCGGCTGTTCACGAAGAATCCGCAGGACTCTAAGCGTCGTTTCGTCATTGTGGATGAAACATGGATATTTATTATACTCCTGAGACCAAAGAACAATGTAAACAACGAGAAGGGAGAATCTGCGCCAAAAAAAGGCGAAGACTGGTCCTTCGGCCGAAAAGGTTATAGCGACGGTCGTTTGGGATTCGTAAGGGATAATCCTCATCGACTATCTGGAACAGGGTAAAAGTATTACAGGTGCATTTTGTCGCGTTGAAACGGAAGCAGGCTTGACTTCGAAGGCAGGGCTGTCCACTGAACACAGCACTTATACTGAAAGCAGGTTTATTGCGAGCTGAAACATACATGCAGCACTGACTGCCTCTCGGGCAGAGTGCTCTGTTATTTAAACACAGACGGAATGTACCTGATATTAGAAGAATAGTTAAAATAAGAAACATGAGAAATTACAATTAAACATAAGAAACATTCTGGAAATGGTAATTACAAGGAAATAAATTTTTGCCGGTGGACGGGATCGAATCGGCGACCTTCATTCTGGAACTGATAATGACAAACCTTCAGCACTGCAATCCATGATACTATACATTGCGCCACGTCGGCAGTTGATTAACTTGGTGTCTCGCGGCAATATTATTCATCGTTATTGGACCGTTTGTAAACCGAGCTGCAAAAAAAAAAAAAAAAAAAAAAAAAAAAAAAAAAAAAAAAAAAAAGTCCTTTTCCATCACGACAATGCACACACCTCAGCAGTTGTGGTCGCAAAATTATTGGAAATAGGATTCCAACTCGTTTCACATCCCCTCTATTCTCCAGGCTTGGCTCCCTCGAACTACTGTTTCTTCCCCACTTTGAAGCAATGGCTGGCAGCACGAAGATTTCATACAAACGAGGAGGTGATTGCAGAAACGAATAGATATTTTGTAGGCTTGAACAATTCCTATAATCGGAAAGAATCAACAAATTAGAACAGCGTTGAACGAATTGTATTGGTCTAAAAGGGAACTATGTAGAAAAAAAATCGCACTGACGTGTTATATGGCCCACTTTAGATTTGCAGTTTTATAAGTTTTTGCAAACATTTTGGATCAAAATGATAATCTAAACAATCAAAAATTAATTAATAAGAGTGTCTGAAACCCTTTTAAGGAAATAAATTTTTAGATAGTGGCGGGTTCAGAACCACTGATCTTCAGCGTCACTGTCCAACGCATTGCCCACTACGTTACAGCTAACAGTTATGAGTGGCATTCTTTAATCTCATTGATGGTCTTTGTTAACTGATGCTAATATAGCATTTGTAGATACTAGATTATCAGTTATCATACGGAGAACGACGTGTTTTTGTTAATTCTTCGGTGCGCCATTGCTTTGAAATAACAACGTGTAAGTTACAATAAGAAAATCATCAAATAGTCAAGGCAAGATGGCGTATGCCAAAGAGAGTTCTGGGCGAGGAATGTCACGTGACATCTCCGAACGGCCGGTTTTCGTTAATTCAATGGAAGGTGTCAAAACTCCGTTATTTCAGGAAATATTTCTCAAACGATACGAGATATGAAAAAAAAAACACAAGGGAACAAAGTTGTAGAGAATTTTCTCCTATACAAATTCTTTTATTCAATTTTCGCATCAGATGAACGGTTTATTTGCATTTAAAATTACATTATAAACGGCTTTTTTGGTATTACTATCGCATTTTTTATCCGAAAAGTTTGAAAAAACGGAGGTTCTGGTCTCTGGTGGACTACAATTATGTCTGTAAAATTTGGTGCTGATCGGTTGAACGGTTCGTCTTAAAAACAGGGAACACGTTACGGACAGACGAGCCGGCCGCGGTGGCCGAGGAGACTAAGGCGCTGCAGTCACGGTCTGCACGGCCACTACGGTCGGGGGTTCGAATCCCCCATCGGGCATGGATATTTGTGCCGTCTTAGTTCGTAAGTAGTTCATAAGTAGTTTGTAAGTTTAGGGACTGATAACCCCGTAGTTACGTGCCATAGACTATACAAACATTTGAATTTGAAAGGACAGACGACAGACATCCCAAAATCGCCGTTATTTTTGCAAATATCTCTGAAACAAGATATGAAAAAACATAACAGAGCAAAGTTGTAGAGAATTTTCTCCTCTATAAATTCGGTTATTTAATTTTCGTGTCATATGAATGGTTAAGCCGTTATTTTCATTTAAATTTCCAGCTGTCAAAAGACGATCGCAAAGGGCCACTTTTAGTGTTACTACCGTAACCTAAAGTTGGCCAATAAAAATGGTTTTCCCCAAACAAGTTAGTAGTTTATATTTTTGCAGGCACTTTTCAAACACCCCTCGTATAAACTACCTGGTCGTGTTTCTGCAGGCCCTTGAATGTAAACGCATGCCTGCCGCAGGTGATGCAAGACTGTCTGTGCAGTACGGCGTCCGTCACACCTTAAGCGAAAACCGTGTGTATCGCTGGTGATAAAGCCCGTTAGCCGGCCGGGACAGGAGGGATGGGAGCCGCCGCTGCCCTCATTAACACCGACAGTCCTCTGTTGTTCCCCACCTGTCAGGCGCACAGTTTTTTTCCTCCACGGAAAATACGAGAACAAAAGCTTCATTATTCCGGCACAAACAAAAAACCCGCCGGTAGCTGCAGCCTCTCATGCAAGTACGGCCCTTTTTTTTTTCGACCAAACGCGAGCAAAAAGACACGTGAAACGAGACGCGGTACATTTCCTGAAGTGGCGCGAGATCAGGTGACAGGAGTCCATTTCCCCGGGCCAGGGGGATCCCCGGCGCGCGGCGTAGTACGGCCGGCGGCCGCTGACCGGCGCGGCGGCGCTGCTGCTGCCGCTGACGGATGCCCCGCCGACAGCTGAAATACGAGGAGCGCACGCGCATCCGATATTTTGTATTACATACGACAGTGCGCGTAATTTTTTTGTTGTGCTTTTTCCCGTCGTCGTCTGTGAGCGAAACGTTCGTCCTTTTTTCCCCCCCAGTTTTTTGGGAGTGTCTGCTCTTCTGACGCTCCGGATATCACGAAAATAAATACTAACAGCAGGGAAAAATTAATTCTTTTACTTTTTTTTGAAGGCATCATATAGAAGGCTTAGGGTTCGTGACATTCGTTCAGTGTTTTGTACTTTGAGAAATACGGCCAAAGCGTGAGCACGTGGCTGCAGGTCATTCTGTCTGCAACAGAACTTTCTTTCTGCTACAGCTCACAGCGTTTCGTGTAATTTACTGGTCACCGTTGCCTTGTGGATGCCTCTGAAGCCTACCATAAACGATAAAATTTAATGATTCTTGGTTACCTACATAAAAAACTGAAGATGACGTTTTTACAGTATTTTAATATTTAAAAGGAGATAAGATACAAAGCCGGCCGCGGTGGCCGAGGGGACTGAGGCGCTCCAGTCACGGTCTGCACGGCCACTACAATCGGGGGTTCGAATCCCCCCTCGGGCATGGATATTTGTGCTGTCCTTAGGAAAAGCTAGTTGATAAGTAGTTTGTAAGTTTAGTGACTGATAACCCCGTAGTTTAGTCCCATAATCTATACAAACATTTGAACTTTTCATCGGAGAATGGAAAGCTGTAGTAGGTAAATAACTAGAATAGGCAGATAATACGATGCCGGCAATAGAAAGAATCCTTAAAATGTATACCGTAAACTGAGGTTACTTGGACCCAAGAAGTGAAAGTTTTTGTGTACTTAGTACCAAATGATAGCCTAAAACTATCATTATGTCGATATCCTAAATTCTATTATATTTGTGATGTTTGTATAGTACTTTACGTCTGTTACAGACCAAATTTTATTTTTGGTATGTAAAAAATTATTGAAAGTTGGGTCCAAGTAACCCTAGGATTTGGCTAACATAAACCCATGCATTATTATCCTTGTAAAAAGCAGTTTAAAGGTGCATCGGGTGCAAGTAGGACCTTGGCTCTGGAAATAAAGATATATAAATATATTTTGAAGTGAAGAATATTCATTTAATTTGACATTTAATTGGAAAATATACTAAAAATACATAATAAACTGTGTTTGTTTGAAAGAAACGTATCAGCACTCGTTTACACTGTGCTAAATATTCATAATAATAAATTATGGTCCAAAATAAAGTTAGTTTGTATTACCACCGAGAACAAACCCCCTTCTAATTAAAGTGGGTGGGTTATTTATTTTTTTATGTCACACCACTTTAAGAATAAAACGTCCTTTTCTGAAAGCCATGCCGAGGCTTTTCTTGTCGGAGTCATGCATTCAACAATGGTACCATTGTCGCCTACGGTCATTACTTGACCTGGAAATAAAACATTATCCCAAGGCATAAGGACAAAATCCTACTCCTGTAAGGAACCTTCTAGCATTTCTTTGTCTTCAACAGAGTACAAATCTTTTAAGCAAATAAATTGACAAGACTTAATGATATACATTTTTTCAGTGAAATTTAGAAGTATGTAATTTAAATATAGCGCTTGGGGTACCTTGAATCCACTTCTGGGCTGTGGTCCAAGTAACTCCATTTTCAGGTTATAAGCACACTGTTTCCTAAATATATTAATTTTATTGGGAGTTCTTTATCTACATAATTAGAACAATAGCTATTTTGGGAAGGACTATATATAAAACGTAAATTTTACTTTACTATGATGCTACTCCAGCCAATAGCGCAGTGAAATTAGAAGTTTTCTGGCAGCGATAATCCTTGGTTTCACTACTCAACAACGTAACGTTAACTGTGAGTAGGCGCGAAAAGCAGAGTAAATGCAGAGGGTACTAGGCGCCAGCTAGTGCTTCTGGTCTACGAAATGGTCAGTCAGCTGTGTATGTGCATTACAGCACGCCCGGGATTGATTTATAACCTTTTTTTTTTTTTTTTTTTTTTTTTTTTTTTTTTTTTTTTTTTTTTTTTGCTTTGGGTCCAAATTACCGCCCCCCCCCCCCCCCTGGGCTCAAGTAAGCTCAGTTTACGGTATTCATATATTAAAAAGATAGTTGTAAAGAAATCTAGGGACACATAAAAAACACTTCAACTGATCGACAGAAGAAGTAACTGTTTCGAAAAAATCATAAATAGCACTCAGAAATGTAACTTATTGGAAGTGAAGCAATTGAAAAGTCTGCAGACAAAAATGTTCAAATGTTTGTTAAGCTTATGGGACTTACTAAAGACAACAGAAACATCCATGCCCGAGATAGGATACGAACCCCCGACGGGGAACAGCCTCGCGCAACGGAGCATAGCGCCTCAATGCGCTCGGCCGCTCAGCCGCGGCAGTCTGCAGAAAAAATGAAAAAAAAATCGAAAGGGAATTTATTGTCAGAATGAGAGAGACAACAAAACTTTAGGAGAATTTGAGAGCAAAAGTGGCCACATTAAGAACAAAATTAATGTCACTATTAACATATAGGAGAGAGCGAATCCTGTCATCATTTCTGACAGGAGGGAGGAACTGTCATCTAACATTCTAGCTAGACAATGAACTAAGTGCTGAAGGATACAGAGGACAATATTAGTGCTGTGAAAGACTTGGGACCAGGCAAGGGAGTAGAGATACCTAGCATTCATATCATCACTATTAGGTAGAATGCGATGAACACAATAACAGCAATGCCAGATAAACGCGAGTAATATTGCACAATCATCTTCCATCTCATACCTATGAGTCGTTTCTCAGATTAATATACAGACCAACGAAAAAGGAAACTAAGAATGTGTTGAATGACGGTCAATGTGGAATCATGGAAGAGAGTTCTTTTTTTCTTGTTAATGGAAGCAAAAACTTACGAAAAACCAGTACCGCTTCTTAGTATCTACCCACGTAGAAAAGGAACTTGACAATATAAAGTGATGCAAGAGTTTTGAAATCGTCAACAAACCAGACATACGGTATAGGTCAGGATGGACAATGTACAGTATGTAGGCCTACAATGTCGAAACAAAACAATTCAGAACCAAAATGCAACGGCTTTGATTAAGCAGGAGAGAGGCTTAGGGGAAGAGGAAGGGGAGAGAGGAAAGTGAGAAATGGAACGTATTTAACTTTTTTGTTATTTGTCGTTTGCTTGCTGCAGAATGATAAAACAGAGGTTAGGTTTAAGCATTAAAGTAGACATAATGACTGGATCAAGTACGTCGGTCTCTGTACTTTACAGCAGTGTAATCAAAAGATTTAAAAAGAGGCGTTGTGTGCAATAAGCGGTTATTTTCTGATCCACTAATGATAATTGAAATCACAAATATAATCTTGAAATAATCAACTTCAAGGAATCCGTTTCGATAACGAGGCATATTTATCAGTAACTAGAGATTATACAAAATACATTCTTCATAAATGAAATGTAATGCTAAGTGCTTCGTCATTTGTCTCGAACAGCATGGGGACGTAAAGAAGTGCATCAACATCATCCGTCAGCTTGACTCAGGTTAGCTTCGTTAACAGAGACCCTTCCTCCCCTTATTCTGCTGTTTTTTCCTTTAAAGCTGCTGCTTTTGCAGACAATTTTTATTGTCGTCCTTCACTTTCGCTTCTGATAGAATCATATGCCATGAAGCGGACGTTAGATTACTGAATGTTTGTTTGTGTGGCCACAGCTAGCGTCGAATTATTCCTTTAAAAAAGTAATTAAAAATAAAGATAAAAACGCCTTTGTCTTCCTTGTCTTGCTGCAATGTATTTATTTTTATTTATCTAAGATGCACTGAGACAGGAGAATGATACGTTCACAACATAAAAAAATGCACAAAAGTGGAACAACGGTGCGACATCAGACTGTTACCATATGAGAAGAATCGCAGAATGCAAACGAGGAAGACGACAGACAAACTAACCCACTGTAGACGATTTGAAGTAGCATAGGCGAAACCCGACTGACAAAAAAATAATTTGCAGCTACAGAACGGAGATTTCATTTCCAAAGACGAGTAACTTCTGGATGTTGTTCCGGCCTTCTTGCCATTACTACTGTTTGCCACATTTTATCTAGTTCAATTTCACATTAAAGCGGAACGTATTACTAACGAAGAAACGTACGCACAGTCCAAAGATTATAATCAGGAACTGTGGCTGCGCATTAAAACACTAGTTTTCCACTTACCTTGATTACAACCAAAATAAATCCAAAGTAACTCAAAAAATAAACTCATCGAAGCAGATCCGACTTACTACCCCCAGCTTGGGGAAGTTGTACCTCAATGTGACAGTCGATGGAACCGAAGAATCTGACTGTTCACGGCTCGTCCCATTCCCCGCCTCTGCCCTATATGCGGTTTTTCCTCTACTGTTAAACTTACAAGTCAAAGAATCACTGAAATGTTGAGAATTAAGGTTGAAGTTCAAGGTGAAACTATATCAATAAACCGATCCTACTTGACGTTGTTATTCCCTGTGAAGCTGAGTAAGAATTCTATTGAATGGAATGATTACTAGGCTGAACACTAAACGTGGATTGAGAGTAAATCATAAAAATGAATAGCCTAAACACTGGAGACCTTGCAGTAAACCAGGTTGAAGCAACTTCGCTATCTTGGAAGGGAAACACCCCTTGACAAACATAACGAACTTGATTTACAAGCTGAGTAACACAGGCGCATCTTCGTCGCCAAGAGGAGTCTACCGGTATTAAATTTAACTCGAGGATGTAATTTCTATTTGCTCTCGATAAACATAAGGAAGCACTGATTAGAAATTAATCACGGATTGTGGTAAAAAAAGAAATAGAAGACAATTGAGACGTTTGAAAACTGACGGACGTTGAAAGTTAAGCGGGCTGATAAGAAACGACGTGATTCTCCACTGAATCGAGGGTTAACGGAACATCGGGAAAAAAAATTAGTGGAAGGTGGGGCAGGGCTCTTAATAATAATAAGTGTGAGGTTCCTCCATATGACCACTAAAAGAAAGCTGTTAAAGTTCAGTTACACGATAAATCAGTCAAACTTACAGGCCGTTAATTCTACTAAATACCTAGGAGTAACAATTACCAACAACTTAAATTGGAAAGAACACATAGAGAATATTGTAGGCAAGGCAAACCAAAGACTACTTTTCATTGGCAGAACACTTAGAAGATACAACAATTCTACTAAAGAAACTGCCTACACTACACTACACTTGTGCATCCTAATTTGGAGTATTGCTACGCATTGTGGGATCCACACCAGATGGAACTGACGGACGATTTAGAGAAAATTCAGAGAAGGGCACCTCGTTTTGTATTATCGCGATATAGGAGAGTGTCACGGAAATGATGCATGAGTTGGGGTGGAAATCATTAAAAGAAAGGCGTTATTTGTTACGGCGGGATGTATTTGCGAAATTTCTTTCACCAACTTTCTGTTCTGAAAGAGAACGACGTGTGTCGCTTTGCGTCGGAAGAGATTCTCGCCGATTTGAGTGGCTATCTGAGGTGGTAAAAACTGCCAGTCTTGCTTGAGAGATGAAGGCAGAGCTCACCATCTGCAGCATAGATGACAGGACCGACTGCAGTCCTCTGGTACAGAATCGAGTGTAGGGTCTGAATCAGAGGCTCAGACGGTTCTGTGACTGTGTAGGCTGCAGATTCCTCGACTTGCGCCAAAGGGTGGTGGGTTTCGAGGTTCCGCTAAATAGGTCAGGAGTCAACTATACGCAGGAAGCGGCTACACGGGTAGCGGGGGCTGTGTGGCGTGGACTGGCTTCGGGGAAATACCAAATGGGCAGTCTCAAAGGGTTCAGGAGGGATCACAGGAGAAATTTACATCCAGCAACTATCGGTATAAAGTTGTAAATTGTCATAGCTGTGTTGGCAAAGTACCAGAACACCAAGCGTTAATAGAAAGCACCGATACACACATCATTATAGGCACTGAAAGGTGGCTCAAGCCGGAAATAAGTTCAAAACAAGTTTTTTCCAAAAATATGTGTTCAAAAATGTTCAAATGTTCAAATGTTTGTTAAGCTTATGGGACTTAACTACGGGGTCATCAGTCCCTAAACTTACAAACTACTTATCATCTACCTTATACTAAGGACGGCACAAATATCCATGCCCGAGGGGGGATTCGAACCCCCGACCGTAGTGGCCGTGCATACCGTGACTGGAGCGCCTCAGTCCCCACGGCCACCGCGGCCGACTATGTGTTCAAAAAGGATAGATTAAACAAAATGGCTGGAGGCGTGTTTGCCGCCGTCAAAAGTAGTCTTTCGTGTAGCGAAGTTGAAGTTGATAGTTCCTGTGATGTATTATGGGCAGAGGTTGTACCTAAAAATCGTAAATAGTTAATAATTGGTACCTTTTAACGGCCTCACGACTCTGACGATACAATAGCAGAAAGGTTCAAAGAAAACCTGTGTCAAATTGCAAACACGTACCTGACTCGTACGACAATAGTAGGCAGTGATTTCAATTTATCCTCAATCTGTTGGCGAAATTATATGTTCAAATTAGGAAGTACGCATAAAAATCGTGCGAAATTGTACTCAACGCATTCTCTGAGAATTACTTCGAACAATTAGTTCATGAGCCAACCATTACTGTAAATGCGTGTCAGAACACATTTGATCTCTTTACAACAAATAATCCCGAGCTGACAAAGCGCATCAAAACGGATACAGGTATTAGTGAACACAGGGCTGTCGTAGCGAAATTTAATATCGAAAGTCCAAAAGTTACCAAAAATAGACGAAAAGTATAGCATGTGGGTATTCGGGGTAATGAGGAAGCTGATCGGACTGCCAAAGAGGCTTGCAGAGCATGAATTTTTGCCTGATTCCCTTGCAGGATAATACTTCTTTGTTACGGCAGTGGTCCCTTCAGTTGCCGAAGGAAGAATGGCTTTCAGTGGCAAATAACAAACTGCGGTTGCTGAAGCCCACTGTCTGTCCGTGGTGATCCTCCTCCCGGCCTCACAGGAGGGATGAAGTGGCCCTTACCCGCCTGCGATCGGGCACCGCCCATATACACACGGCGAGAGGAGCCCGCAGTCTGTGATAACTGTGGCGAGCAGATTACTGTCCGCCATATTTTAAATGATTGTGATTTATACCATGCAGCGAGGGTAGTGGCGAATCTTGATGTAGACTTGCCATCTATTTTAGGTAACGAGGACGCTAGTGTGAGCAGTTTTAAAATTTTGCGATTTGTCTCGAATCTGGCCTAAGCTTTTAGGCTGCAGGCTTTGATACTTTACAGAGTGGTTGGCTCACCCTTTTTTACAATTATATTTTTGACGACTTTACAGCGTTTATTTACAGCTAAGCAGATGACCATGGCTGGCTGACCAAATCAAAAAATTTAAATCGCAATTTGTGATCAGTTGCGGCTCTACTGTACTAGGTTTAGATGGAAGACCAAAGTGCAGCGAATGAAAATTTGTGCCCGGCCGGGATTCGAACGCGGGATCTCCTGCCTACTAGGCAGACGCGTTGACCACTGCGCCACCGAGGACACAGTGACCAGCCCCACTGTAGCGTCTCCCGCCACACCCAAATCTGCATTCGCCACGGGCAGGGAAGAGTCCTCTGCAGTCGGGCTGGTCACTGTGTCCTCGGTGGCGGATTGGTCAACTCGCCTGCCTTGTGAACAGGAGATCCCGTATTCGAATCCCGGCCGGGAACAAATTTGCATTCACCACACTTTGGTGTTCCGTGTCAACCTAGTACAGTAAGGCCACAACTGTTCGCAAATTGCAATTTGTTGTGCTCAGCCAGACATGGTCATCTGCTTAGCTGCTTTAACTTTCTCTCCGACCTTTCCCATGGTGTATTATTATCATGTTCACCTCCAACATTTACTTTTTGTATTTTACTTCAGTTGCCCATGTTACCAGTTTATTGCTTTCATTTATTTTATTTTGTTTGTTCACGCTCCTTGCTTCTTAACTCAAATTTAGACCATCCAGAAGACGATTTGCAGTTAAAAGTGCTTGCAATTCTTTTCTATGGTAATAGAATAAAGGATGATGCTGCTATTCTTGGGTTAACGGAATATTGGACTGCACACGAGTGGCAACATTAGCAAGCTGGACAGTTTTGCGATCGTTTTGTGTGGTGGTACTATATTCTTGAAGACACTCCAAACCATCATTGTTGTAGATGTAGATACTTTAATCTTAAGAAAAACAAGTGGTTGCCATTGTGGTATAAATATACTTAAGAACACACACACACACACACACACACACACACACACACACACACACACATCCACCAGCAGACACTGAGGAGAAAGATATACACTTAAACAAGGATACAACATATGGCACATTTTGTTGATTCATGCTCAGACAGTAAAGAAGAATTCAACAACGCAATTACTTGTAACTGTCGAAGTGAAGACTGTCCACATTTACTACATCAAGGATGGAGGAAATCAATTTTGACGGAATGTAAGAAATTTCGGGAGACCACACGACCGTGCAATACCTGGCAATATAACGCTGGAGATTATGTTATTGCAAAAGGAATGAGAAGAGTATGCATTATTTGGTGATTCCCAATGGGACTTGCACTTGTTGGAAATGCCTACGTCCGTGGCCGATGGATATAATGTTTCAGATTTACCAGCGTGTAAGGGACTAATGTCTCTGCTACCATGTCTTTGAAGTGAGCCGTGGTATTTGTAATATCGCTGACTTGTAGCGCCAGTAGTGGCAGTGATGTTCATTGTAGAGGTAGTAGCAGTTCAGTTGGTGACCGGTGCGGTTGCATAATAAGACTGAGGTTTCGTTTTGATATTGTTAGGCTGATCTTTAGAAAATAGTGGCATACAGTGTTGAAGTTTTATATGTTAATTTATGTATTGTGTGTTTGAGGCTAATTTAAATATAATAAATGTCAATCTTACCAGTGAAACTTGTATTATCCATTCAAGTCACCTAAACATTGTTGAGATTAAAGAGGATAACTTTATTCAAATTAAATATTAAACATTAAATTCAGCTCTTCTCCACCAATTTTTTTAGTAGTGCAGTTAGGCCCAAGTTAACAGCAACCTGACTGGAGGAGGAGAGTTTGCATATATGCAAAAAATTGGTGGAGAAGAGCTGCATTTAATGTTTAATATTTAATTTGAATAAAGTTTTCCTCTTCTTAATTTTGGGCCTACACTTTAATCTCAACAATGATTAAGTGACGCCGGCCGCGGTGGCCGAGGGGACTGAGGCGCTTCAGTCACGGTCTGCACGGCCACTACGGTCGGGGGTTCGAGTCCCCCGTCGGGCATGGATATTTGTGTCGTCCTTAGTCTTAGCTAGTTCATAAGTAGTTTTGTAAGCTTAGGGACTGATGACCCCGTAGTTAAGTCCGATAAGTTCTACAAACATTTGAACATTTGATATTACAAATACCACGGCTCACTTCAAAGACTTGGTAGCAGAGACATTAATCCCTTACAAGCGGAACCAGCTGAAGACCTATCTGTCGAGCGCGCCAAAACCCCCTATCCATCCATGCAATACCCTCTAGCACTAGTTCAGAGCCGGCCGCGGTGGCCGAGGAGACTAAGGCGCTCCAGTCACGGTCTGCACGGCAACTACGGTCGGGGGCTCGAATCCCTCGTCGGGCATGGATATTTGTGCCGCCCTAGTTCGTAAGTAGTTTGTAAGTTTAGGGACTGATGACCACGTAGTTAAGTTCCATAGACAAAAAAAAAAAAAAAAAAAAAAAAAAAAAAAAAAAAAAAAAAAGATTCAGTCATTAGTCGATCCCATACCACGTCGTTTTGAGGCATTTCTTCGTGCTCGAGGGGGTATATTAGGGATACTCGGCAGGTGTACCAGTCTCTTTGGCTGTTCAGTGTATTTTACTTCAATATTTTAAAAGCCGTCCGCCGGCCGACCTGAAGAGATCCCGCGACTGCAATGAGCCCAGCCTGCGGCAGGCATGCTAACCCGGAGCAGCTCGGCTTCGGCCCGCTCGCCCCCGAGAGGCCGTCGGCTCGGGCTCAGCTCAGTTTTCGGGAGGGAAATCCCCCGGGCGGCACACACGCACGGGCGCGGGCGCGCGCGCGCACACACGCGCAGTATATATTACGGGGCGCCGCTAATCCCGGCCAGCCAGTTTTATCCGGCCGGAATCTTGCCCGCGCCGATCGCTCACGGCGGGGGAAGCCCCTCTGACACGGCTGAGCCCGCCCGGGGATTCCCGGCGCGCCGCTGCGCTGTTATTTACACGCGCGCCGCGGGGGTGGACCCGGGGGCGGGCTGGTTGGGCGGCCGCCCCCGCCTCCGCCGCCCCCGGCGCCGCCTCCGCCGCCCCCGCCGGCGCGCTGCCCCAGCCGACATGATAAGAGGCTCGCTGTTTACCTTGCCGCCCTAAGCCCCGGATACGACGCTACCTGCTACACTCCCCCCAGCTGGCGGCCCTAATGAAATTCATGGCCCGCTGCCGGCAGCTGAACCGGCACTTCTTCAGCGCCCCGTTTTAATACGGAAGGAGTGCACCGCCGATAGGGTACAAAGCAGCTTCCAAAGAAAACCTCCCAAGTCGACGCTCCGTTTAGTTACTCTCACAAAGTACATTTGCCAAGTCTGTCGCACGTGTTGTCCCAATGTTTGGTACCATCCACTAGATCAGTGGATCCCAACCTTTTTAATATATTCCAACTAAAAAAATCGCACTGACGTGTTTTACGGCCCACTTTAGATTTGTAGTTTTTGCAAACATTTTGGACCAAAATAATAACCTTAATAATAAAAAATTAATTAATAAGAGTGAAACCCTTATAGGAAAAAAAATAGGTAGTAACTTTTTTTTTTTTCTCGTGTTAACCTTTTTTTTTCTTCTCCATGAATTGCCTTCTCGGCCTGGCTTCCATGCTGTTTTCTGTGATGTTGTCACTGAACGTCGGAAGGGAACAGTCGCATTTACGTGTTTGCTTTGAGTGTCTTTTCTCGAAAAAAAATTGGCTTCTGGTATATGCTGGATCGTGTTAATCTCTTATTATCAGTTACTCAATTTGACTTGACGTGTTTGTCTTTTCGCTACTCAGAGCGCTGTACTGCTTCCTGCTCCACACTCCAAAAATGTTTCAAATGTTTGTTAAGCTTATGGGACTTAACTACGGGGTCATCAGTCCCTAAACTTACAAACTACTTATCAACTACCTTATACTAAATACGGCACAAATTTCCATGCCCGAGGGGGGATTCGAACCCCCGACCGTAATGGCCGTGCAGACCGTGACTGGAGCGCCTCAGTCCCCTCGGCCACCGCGGCCGGCGCTCCACACTCCCGTTGAACCAATCGACGAGGAAGATATCTTCCAAACAAAAATATGTAGGATTCCTTTACTTCTTCATTTTAAGGAAACCGGAGTGGTTTTGTGCATCGAAAATAACTGTGTAACTAAATGATAAAAGTCTCTCCCTACAAATAAAGAGCAATACTCCTGCTACTTTAAAATAAACAAAAATGAAGAACAGAAACTATTCGATGCACAATATTTTCCTTGGAATGTGCGTCCAACAAAACCCTTCTTCCAGTGGGATACGTAAGAGAATAATAGTTTGTCATGCTCATGCTTAAAAACTGCAGGTAAATAGCCTCCCATCATCTCTTTCCATTTCCGGATTTTAGAGTATTTTGAGTACTCTTGCAAGATATCATGTTGAAATTCCAGTAGGGACATCCTCTCATTGACCAGGCAGAAATTGATGAACCTGTCCATCAACCAGTAGGTGGACATTCATTTTTGGTCTGGATACGGCCAACTGGTAGGCGCTAACAGTTCTTCTACAGTTACATTACTTTCTGATGTACGGTTCATAAGTGCTAGCTTGTGCCGTACCCATTGCCATACGTCGTTAGCAGCACCGCAAGTGAACCCATGTAGTGTGGTGTCGGTCTGTTGGCAGTTCATGCATTTGTCAGTGTTTGACATGCCGATCCCGCAGAGGCGCTCATTTGTGCTTATGATATTGTGAACTACGCAGTGCCAGCCGCGGTGGCCGAGGGGATTGAGGCGCTCCAGTCACGGTCCGCACGGCCACTACTGTCGGGGGTTCGAATCCACCCTCGGGCATGTATATTTGTGCCGTCCTTAGTTATAAGTAGTTTGTAAGTTTAGGGACTGATGACCCCGTAGTTAAGTCCCATAAGCTTAACGAACATTTGAATTTGAACTACGCAGTACCACGTAGCCCGTACATGTGATGCCGAGGTTTTCAAATTTTTATTTTTCCACACTCTATTCCAGGCGATTGTGGGAATGTTCCTTTGTACTTTACTGACGCCACTATCTTCTGTCAGCACTTTGCATATTTCCTTGGTAGTATAGTTTCTTACTCTTTGTTGAATGTAACTGTTGTCAAGTATGTATTGTTGAACATGTCGCAGCTTGTAATTGATGTGACTTCCGAACCACCGACCTTTAGCGTCATAGTCCAACGCCTTGCTCACTACGCTACGGCTATCAACCGAAGAATGAGTCCTATAATCTCATACTATTGATGGCCGTTGTTAACTGATGCTAATATGGCATTTGAAAACACTACATTATCATTTATCCTACGAAGAACGATGTGTTTTTGTTAATTCTTCAGTGCGCCATTGCTTTGAAATGACAACCTGTAAGTTACAATAAGAAAATCATCAAATACGCAACGCAAGATGGCGTATCCCAGAGAGAGTTCTGGGCAAGGAATGTCACGTGACATCTCCGAACGGCTCGTTTTCGTTAATTCAATGGAGGGTGTCAAATCTCCGTTATTTTTGCGAATATGTCTCACACAATACGGGATATGAAAAAAACATAAGGGAACTAAGTTGTAGAGAATTTTCTCCTCTACTAATTAGGTTATTCAATTTTCGTGTCAGATAAACGGTTCGTTTGCAATTACGATTATATTAGAAACGGCTTTTTTTGGTATTACTACCGTATTTTTTGTCCGAAATATATGAAAAAGGGAGGTTCTGGTCTCTGTCGGCTACAATCATGTCTGTAAAATTTGATGCTGATCGGTTGAACGGTTCGTCTTAAAAACAGGGAACATGTTACGGACAGACAGACATACATCCCAAAATCGCCGTTATTTTTGCAAATATCTTTGAAACGCTACGAGATATGAAAAAAAAAAAAAAAAAAAAAAAAAAAAAAAAAAAAAAAAAAAAAAAAAAAAAAACATAAGAGTGCAAAGTTGTAGAGAATGTTCACCTCTACAAATTCGGTTATTCAATTTTCCTGTGAGATGAATAGTTAAGCCGTTATTTTCATTTAAATTTCGAGCTGTCGAAAGACGATTGCAAAGGCCCACTTTTAGTGGGACAATATTTTTATATATTTTTGACTTCGTTACAGCGTTCATTTTTGTAATGAAATAAATCGCAATTTGCGATCACTTATGGCTTTCACTGTGCTAAGTTTAGATGTAATACCAATGTGCGGCGAATGAAAATTTGTGCCCGGCCGTGATTCGAACCCGGGATCGCATGCTTAGTATGCAGACGCGTTGACCACTCTGCCACCGAGGACACAGTGACCAGCCCCACTGCAGAGGACTCTTCCCTGCACGTCTCCCGCCACACCCAATTTAAGAGACTGTGGTAATAGGAAAGAGAGAGTGTGGCGAATGGAGATTTGGGTGTGGCGGGAGACGTGCAGGGAAGAGTCTTCTGCAGTTGAGCTAGTCACTTTGTCGTCGGTGGCGGAGTGGTCAACGCGTCTGCCTACTGAGTAGGACACCCCGGTTTCGAATTCCGTCCGGGCACATATTTTCATTCGCCGCACATTGGTATTACATCTAAACTTAGCACAGTGAAAGCCATAAGTTATCACAAATTGCGCTTTATTTAATTAAAAATATTTTGGCGACCCCCACCAACTCCGCGAATCATAACTATGGCTGTATTTTCAAAAGCAACAAATTAATTTTCTTCCGTTGATATAGCTAACCCGCAAAAAACTGTACAGTATTTTGCATTATAGGATACATTTTAACCCATCTTCCTGAATGGAACACATCCTATTCCGATAGAAAAATATATTATAAAGGTGAAAATAACAGTCAAGTTCTCAATATTTAACTATTTATTACTTGCGGTAACCGATTTCGATATCTGGTGAGATCATCCTCAAACCTAGTCGTCTCGCTGCTGATGACCAGGTGACGAGCGTGCACCTGAACATCATCTGAGGATGATCTCACCAGAGATGAAACCGGTTACCTGAACTAATAAGTTGTTATATTTTGCGAACTTGACTTATTTTCACCTTTAAAAATCACCAGTTCGCTGTCTTTCAAATAAGAAAACTATGAAACTTCCTGGCAGATTAAAATTGTGTGCCGGAACCGGGACTCGGACCTGGGAGCTTTGCCTTTCGCTTGCCCGCGAAATGCAAAGGCCCCAGGTTCGAGTCCCGGTTCCGGCACACAATTTTAATCTGCCAGGAAGTTTCATATCAGCGCACACTCCGCTGCAGAGTGAAAGTTTCCTTCTGGAAACATCCCTTAGGCTGTGGCTAAGCCATGTCTCCAACATATCCTTTCTTCCAGGAATGCTAGTCTTGCATGGTTCGCAGGAGAGCTTCTGTGAAGTTTGGAAAGTAGGAGGCGAGGTACTGGCGGAAATAAAGTTGAGAGGCGGCAGCGTGAGTCGTGTCGGGATAGCACAGTCGGTAGTGCGCTTGCCCGCGAAAGGCAAAGGTCCCAGGTTCGAGTCCCGGTTCCTGCACAAAAATCTGCCAGGAAATTTCATATCAGCGCACACTCCGCTGCAGAGTGAAAGTTTCATTCAAGAAAACTATCTTTTCCTAACTGAGAAAAATATATGTTGCATAACGAGATTTCGCATTGCAGGTAAAGCTCAGAAGCGAATTATGATCGTTGAGCAAAGTCCACTGTATAATCAGTTTCAGAATTTCAATGTATTTGTCACGTAATGTTAACAGAAGATACGTTTCACTTTTTTAGCCATGCCTTTTTGCATTTCCGATCCCTAGTATTCAGGCATGCTCATGGCTGGTTGTCATATGGTGCAAATACTCCCGCTGCGCGACGACTCCCCCCCCCCCCCCCCCCCCACACACGCACACCCTGGGCGTCGCGACCCACAGGTTGAAAAACATGATACTAGATGACAGTAACGCACATTTTCGCTGCCCATAATCTCAGCAGTTGCGGCTCTAATCCGCTGTGTGAAGTGTTCAGTGCTGCGGATCTTTACCTGGTATACCTTATACTTGATAAACCACAATGCAAAAATGTCTAAGTGTGTCAGGAGAGCGGGGTGCCCACATCCGTGGAGAGGCACGACCAACCCCTCTTCCGGGAAATGCTTGATTCAGATAATCCCGAACTACGAGGGCAAAATGGGGTGGTGCACCATTCTGTTGAAAAATAACAGTATCCATAATCCCATCAGACATCAACTGGAGCTCCAAAACGAGGTTCCACTGTTCCAATGTGGTTCCAGTAACTGTTCTGCGAAGAAGATCCCATACACTGTTGACCTCGTTATCCCTAACCGCACATTCACTTTTGCTGTGTCCCGTTGCCACTCCTGCAGCACACTTGGTGGTTCGTCTATCCAGATCCTGCAGTTGAGTCTGTTCACATGTCCACAGATATGAAATGTAGCTTTATCACTGAACAAGAAGTTTTGCGTCAAATTATCATTTTCCACAGCTTGTAGCAGGTCATGACACGTAGCTTGTCTGGCTGCATAGTCCTCCCCTTCAAGCTTATGTACGATCTGGATACGGTAGGCACGTTTGTATAGCTTGTAACGAAGAACTCTTCACACAGTGGTTTGAGGAATACCAAGTCTGGCGTTATGGCCGTCCTCCCTGGAGTTCTTCAACACTACTTATTGACTAGGGTCTTGATAGCAAGCCTGTGAGTCCTTTTTTGCGGAATCGACAGACAAAGTCTGTCCGCTCCTGTTCATACGTCAGTCCACGAAGACGAGCAGAAACAACAGCGATTCGTTTTTCTTGGTCAGCATTCTGTCGTAGTACCTTGTGAGATTACCGCCCATTAATAATATTGGTAATTAATAGCATTTGTAATTAAACAGTATGAAGTTCACTGCAAACATGACCATGCCAATGCACCAAATGTTATACAATTGTAATCTTAATAATTATGGTAGCAATGTATGTACGCAGTTGGGTGACAAAATTTATAGTTAGGCCATAGGCAGAAATTCTCTACGTTGAGATTTGCTGTGTGCTTGTAGCTGAGGGGAAGCGGCGAGCAGGCTGACGTTGGTGGCTTGTTCCAGCTTAGGATTTTCCAGTCTAGTTTCCGGTGAGGGGAGAGGGGGACAATGGCGAGTGCCAGGCGCAGTGCAGTGAACAGCATGAAATAAAACATTCTAATACTACATGCATTTGAAGTAATACGATGCAGTTAGGAACCTTTAAAGCCCTCATTACAAAATAGCCTGTTGACAAATAAACAATACATTAGCTGATATAGTCACATCTGGTGCAATATGTTTAATTGACAATGAAAAGTAATAAATTACCAATGAATACAAGACAGTTACACAACTAGCATGGCAATGTTTTGTTTATAAAAATAATATATTAACTATTTCTCATTCTATTTTCAATTAATCTTGTGTATTTTATCTTGAAATATTCAGTTAAATCACTTATCTGTGATATAAGAAATTGTGCGATTATAATAAACAGTGCAAAGGATGTTTATACCAATATAAAAAACTAATAAGAAATTTGTTTAATGTGTAGTGTAATTATTTTAAGTAAACTTTTAGAAATGCATTGGCTGAGCGCTGTACGTTGGCTAGTCGGTTAGAACAGCTCACATGGGGAAGTTGATGACGTAGGGAAAAAACCCGGCAGTTGGGCTTTAGGCGCGCGCGCGCACGCACGCGCTCGCTCGCGCGGCCCCAGGAAGTAACGAGTCGAGTGGGGTAGCTGGCCGGGCGGCGTCGCTCTGCACAGTCGGTATGTGGATCTCCAGGTGGAGACTATAGATTTTTGTGTGGCAATTGCCATGTGTGGTTGCTCGTCGTAGACTGCACCAAGTTGAATCGAGTGCTACTGTGAGTTGTGAATATTTGGCCGGTGGAACAAGGTGTGCATCGCACTGAATTACAGTGACTGTGTTTTGTTAATGTAACATGTGTCGTCGCATAGACATGAACATAAACGGTGTTTGAGACAGGCACATGGTGTGAAAACTATTTGCGACAAATATTCATTTTGTCTGGGGGCTCACGAGCTATAACTTTATTTGATAAATGTGTCGACGTACAGACGTATTTTTGTGTCCCAACTTCGTTGTCGCTTTTGTGTCCCAGCCTCGTCGTAGGTGTCGGTGGCCGAGTGGAACGAGACCGACACAGGAACAAAAATAGCACGCTGGTGCAGGTACGGAGGGGAGCAGCCAGAAACTATAAACACTCGAGTAAATTAGAAAGAGATATATATTGCACAGAATGCACATGTCCCGATTTGCCACATTGATAACAGGTTGCGTTGCGACTAGAGCAATGAGCACGCTTGTGGCGAGACACACACTGGGGGCAAGACTTACGAACATTTTTCTGAAATGAGTGTTGGCGCCTGTTATGCAAATTACTGTGTCTAACACTACGGGGCGACCTTTGCGTCGCACTTTTACTCTGGCTACTGTTCACTGTCTGTTCAGCACGGCCGGTAGAAAAATAAGAATCACTAGTGCTATACTGAGAACTACGGCTAGGAAAGCGTCCGTTGCGGCGCACTGAATTTACACTGTGGCTTTGCATTTCTACATCTGCTAAGTCAAAAGTATCATGTGCTTCTATAAGCTGCAGTACACTGTCTAATGAAGGGTCAGATTGTTTTAGAATTGCTGCTCTAATTCTGGGGTCCTGAATGTTCTGTGTAATTGCATCCCTCAATATAACGTCACTATGCGAAAGTCCACAAGAGCAAGTAAATTTACATTGGCGGGTTAAGCCCTTCAATTCCGTAATCCACACTTGGTGTGATTGCTGAGCTAATTTTTTAAGTCTGAAAAGTCGGTATCGTGCAGCGGCTACAAGAACTTTTCTCTCATAATGAGCATTCAGTGCATCTACAATTTGTTCAACGTCTACATCACGAGGAGATGCGAGAGGGAAAAGTTTTTGCAATAGTACGAAGGTCTGGGGGCCCACAATCGATAAGAAAAGGATCTTCACTCTCTGACCTGTAATTTGATGAGCCGCGATGAGTTCTTGAAACTGTGCGAAATAGTCGCTCCATTCTTCATCACGTTCGTTGTACTGGCGGAACGTCGGAAGCGGTGCGGCGGCAGGTGTGGGCTGCTGACGCGACGGCTGTTGTTGAGTTGTCAACTGCGCCACCGCCTGGAGAAGTTGTGTTATTTGCGCCGTCTGTAACTGAATAATTTCCATTAAGTTTGGGTTCGGGGTAGTGGCCATGCTGACCGATTAGGCGCCGCGTATACAAGTAACTTATAACAAAACACAAATGCAATATGAAAGAGGACACTCTGCAACAAAAAAGTCCACAAAACACGTAACTGAATATATTCCCCCAAAAATCGTTATAATAAGGGTGGGTGGGCGGGAGCAATTTTTGCGTGCTCCGACTGCTGCTGTCTGACTGCTGTAAGCGGGCTGGTCCAAGGTTCTATCACTCCTCGTCGCCACTTTTGTGTCCCAACTTTGTTGTCGCTTTTGTGTCCCAGCCTCGTCGTAGGTGTCGGTGGCCGAGTGGAACGAGACCGACACAGGAACAAAAATAGCACGCTGGTGCAGGTACGGAGGGGAGCAGCCAGAAACTATAATCACTCGAGTAAATTAGAAAGAGATATATATTGCACAGAATGTAACAATACTTAACTTTTACATAGTACTGCAGAATGTTGATACATAGTTGTTAGAGGCCTGCCTAGTGCCTGTACGATAGCAAAGTCTTTACTGGTGCCTATCTGATTACGAAGGTCCTCACTGGTTGCTATCTCAGTCCAAAGTGGCCGGTGTCTTTCCGTGGTGGCCACGAGCAGGGTTGCAGCAGAGGGCGCTCGTGGCTGTCGTCGTGAGAACGCCGCGCCGTGCGTGCATGGCGGCGCGCGGCGAAAGTAGGTGGCGCGCACTTTGTACTTGTGCGACACCACACGTATCATCCACAGGGTTTTAATACGGTGTAATAAACAACATAAAGTGAACTTCCAGGTGTTTTCAAAGATAGTAGTTAGTAAACCCTTTTTCTCACATGAACTTACTTTATTATGAATTTTTTTTGTTATTCATATCTACATCTACATCTACATAGATACTCTGCAAATCACATTTAAGTGCCTGGCAGAGGGTTCATTAACCACCTTCATAACTTTTCTCTACCGTTCCATTCTCTAATAGCGCGCGGGAAGAAAGAACACCTAAGTCGTTCCGTTTTCGATCTGATTTCTCTTATTTTATTGGGATGGTCATGTCTCCCTAAGTAGGTGGGTGCTAGCAAAATATTTTCACATTCAGAACTAAAAGTCGGTGATTGAAACTTCGCAAACAGATCACGCCGCAATGAATAACGTCTTTCTTTTAATGATTTCCACCCCAATTCGTGCAACATTTCCGTGACGCTTTTCCCCCCGTGACGTGATAAAACAAAACGAGCTGCCCTTCTCTGAACCTTCTCAATATCTTCCGTCAGTCCCACCTGGTGAGGGTCCCACAAGGGGCAACAGTACTCCAAGAGAGGACGCACAAGTGTGATGTAGGCAGTCTCTTTGGTGGAGCTGGTGCATCGTCTAAGCGTTCTGCCAATGAAACGTAACCTTTGGTTCGCCTTCCCCACAATATTTTCTATGTGTTCTCTCCAGTCAAAGTTGTTCGTAATTGTAACTCCTAGGTATTTGGTAGAATTTACGATCTTAAGGTTTGACTGATTTATCGCGTAATTGAAGTTCAGCGGACTTCTTTTAGTGGTCATGTGTATTACTTCACACTTTTCTTTATTTAGTGTCAATTGCCAATTTTCGCACTAAGTAGAAATTTTGTCTAAATCGCTTCGCAGTTGCTTTTGATCCTCAGGTGACTTCACTAACCGATAAACGACAACATCATCCGCGAACAGTCTAAGGGAGCTATTCAGATTATCTCCTAAATCGTTTATAAACACGAGGAAGAGTAGGGGACCAATAACGCTTCCCTGTGGAACGCCAGATATCACTTCTGTTTTACTCGATGACTTACCGTCAATTACAACGAACTGTGTCCTTTCTGATAGGAAATCGTGAATCCAATCGCACAATTGGGGAGATATTCCATAAGCACGCAATTTCATTAGAAGCCGCTTGTGGGGTACAGTATCAAAAGCCTTCCGGAAATCCAGAAATATGGAATCGATTTGAGATCCCTTGTCGATGGCACTTAACACTTCATGTGAATAAAGGGCAAGCTGTGTTTCGCAAGAGCGATTCTTTCTGAATCCGTGCTGACTATTGGTTAATAGGTCGTTCTCTTCGAGGTAGTACATAATATTCGAACAAAGTATATGCTCCAAAATCCTACTGCAAATCGACGTCAACGAGATAGGCCTGTAATTTTGGGGATCACTCCTATTGCCTTTTTTGAATATTGGAGTAATTTGGGCAACTTTCCAGTCTTTGGGTACGGATCTTTCGCTGAGTGATCGGTTGTAAATTATAGCTAAGTAAGGAGCTATTGCATCAGCATACTCTGAGAGGAATCTAGTTGGTATACAATCTGGCCCGGAAGATTTATTTTTGTTTAGTGACTTAAGTTGTTTTACTACTCCAGGAACATCTACTTCTAAGTTTCGCATGCTGGCAGCTGTTCTTGGATTGAATACTGGAGTGTTTACTTCGTCTTCTTTGGTGAAAGAATTTCGGAAAGCTGTGTTTAGTAATTCTGTCTTAGCAGTACTGTCGTTGGTAGTATTACCATTGCTATCGCGTAGTGAAGGTATTGTTTGTGTTTTGCCGCTAGTGTACTTCACATATGACCAGAATTTCTTTGGATTTTCTGCAAGATTACGAGACAGGATTTCGTTGTGGAAACAACTATAAGATTCTCGCATTGAAGTCCGCGCTAGGTTGCGAGTTTCAGAAAAAGATTGCCAGTCTTGCTGATTCTGTGTCTTTTTAAATTTTGCATGCGTTTTTCTTTGTTTCTGCAACAGTGATCTGACCTGTTTTGTGTACCACGGGGGGTCAGCCCCCTCTTTTATTAGTTTATTTGGTATAAATCTCTCGATTGCTACTGATATCGTGTCTTTGAAAGTAAGCCACAACTGATCTACACTCGCATTTTTAGTTTTGAAGGACTGGAGACTATCACTCAGGAAAGCGTGAAGCGAATTTTTATCTGCTTTATTGAATAGATATATTTTTCGTTTATTTTTGGTGCATTTGGGAATTTCGATATTCAGTCTCGCTACTACAACTCGATGTTTGCTAATCCCTGTATCCGTTTTGATGCTCTTTACTATCTCGGGATTATTTGTTGCTAGGAGATCAAGAGTATTTTCGCAACCACGTACTATTCTAGTGGGTTCATGAACTAACTGTTCGAAGTAGTTCTCAGAAAAAGCATTCAGAACTAGTTCGGACGATGTTTTATATCTGCCCCCGGTTTTGAATACGTAATTATGCCAACATATCGAGGGTAAATTAAAGTCGCCACCGATTATAACAGTATGCTTCGGATACCTATTTGAAATATGATTCAAGCTTTCTTTGAACATTTCTGCAACCGCATCGTCTGAGTCAGGGGGCCGATAAAAAGATCCAATTATTAATTTATTTCGGTGGTCAGGTATCACCTCTACCCAGACCAATTCACAGGAAGTATCTGCCTCAATTTCGTTGCAGGATAAACCGTTTGTAACAGCAATAAACACGCCACCCCCTGTTTTATTTATTCTATCCTTTCTGAAGACCATTTGGCCCTTTGAAAAAATTTCGGCCGAATTTATCTCAGGCGACAGCCAGCTTTCAAAACCTATAACGATTTGTGCCTCAGTACTTTCTATCAGCGCTTGGAGCTCTGGAATTTTCCCAACACAGCTACGACAATTTACAACTGTTACACCAATGGTTTTTATGTCTACTTTCTTTGCGTGTCTGACCTGCCCCCTTTGAGACTGAAACCCATTTTGTGTATTCCCGAGGCCATCTAACCTAAAAAACCGCCCAGTCCACGCCACACAGCCCCCGCTACCCGTGTAGCCGCTTCCTGAGTGTAGTGGACTCCTGACCTATTTAGCGGAACCCGAAAACCCACCACCCTTTGGCGCTAGTCGAGGAATCTGCAGTCGACACGGTCGCAGAACCGTCTGAGCCTCTGATTCAGACCCTCCACTCGGCTCTGAACCAAAGGTCCGCAGTCAGTCCTGTCGACAATGCTGCAGATGGTGAGCTCCGCTTTCATCTTGCAAGCAAGACTGGCAGTCTTAACCAATTCTGATAGCCGCTCAAAACCAGAGAGGATCTCTTCCGATCCAAAGCGACACACATCATTGGTCCCAACATGAGCCACCACCTGCAGTTGGCTGCACCCTGTGCTCTCCATGGCATCCGGAAGGAGCCGTTCCACATCCGGAATGACTCCCCCCGGTATGCACACGGAGTGCACATTGGAATTCTTCCCCTCCCTAGTAGCCATTTTCCTAAGGGGCTCCATTACCCGCCTAACGTTGGAGCTCCCAACTACCAACAAACCCACCCTCGGTGAGTGCCCGGATCTTGAAGGCAGAGGGGCGAGTACAGGACAAGCGACACCATCCGCATCAGGAGCATCCCCTGCCACAGACAGCGCCTCGAATCTGTTGGCAAGACTAACCGGGGAGGCCTCCACTTCGGTCCCCCGGGAAGTCTTACGCCGCCTGACACGCGCTGAGGGGACCTCCCAATCCACCACGGATTGGGGGGCTACCTCCTCGCGGGCAGTGAGCGGGCTGGCCACAGCCGCAGGCCGATCGGAGGGCACAACAGACGCACAGGGCGTCTGGTGTACCCCCGCGAGCGGCCCACAACAGCGGCGCCCACCCACCGCAGTCTCAAGCGTTGCCAGCGAAGCCAACGCCGCCTGAAGCTGCGAGCGAAGAGTCACCAACTCTGCCTCCATCCGTTCGCAGCAGTCACAGTTCCTAGCCATTCTAAAAACCTTTGTTTCTTCCAAATAAGTACGTCAGAGGACTCAGTAGTTTGATAAACAGTGAGCTTTGTAAAGTATAAACCTAACGCTGAACTGTTTATTAACGGCGAATCTGAAAAATATATACGCGAGCTAATAAATAAAAAATTCAGTAACTGAGCTGACAAATAAACGCGATTCTTAATAAACAAACACGCGAGCACACTAAAGTAAAAAGAGCTGCAAGAGAAAGCACACACGAAATGTAAATTAGTCGCTTCTATTAAGAAGCCGGTTACCGTAAAATCTAGAGCTGCTGCTGGTAACGTGTGCGCTGGCCGCCGGTCACTGAGCAGGAACGGTCACTGAGCAGGAACGGAAAGCTGCAAACGTGTGATATCATCCCCTAGAAAACGGGTCAAACAGTAGCAATCACAGTTCCAGTGTTTTTGCATGTTTATGAATTTGGTTCACAGTTGGTGGTTGTGAGTTTTAAAATCTTAATCTTTCCCTGTTTAAACTCTCACCCCAACCTTCACCCTCGCAACCTGCAAGAAACATCTATTCCTTTACTATATCATTGAAATGTAATCGGTTGTATGACCTGCAAGAAACAAATATTCCGTTACACTGGATTTATACTGTAACGGAATATTTCTTCATATATACATAAAATCCAGAGTGTGCCGCGGCGGAGAGGCTGAGCGCATTGAGGCGCTATGCTACGACGCGCGAGGCCGTTCCCCGTCGGGGATTCGAATCCCCTCCTCGGGCATGGATGTTTGTGCAGTCTTTAGTATGAGCTAGTTTATAAGTAGTTTGTGAGTTTAGGAACTGGTGACCCCATAGTTAAGTCCCATAGGCTCTGCAAACATTTGAACATTTTTATAATCCAGTGTCGCGATGATTGTCCGAAACTACTCACCTGATCTGAACGAAATTTTGCACAGTGTATGTGATTTGGTTCAACTTAAAAGATGGAATAGTTTTTATCTTGATTAATAACCTCAATATTATTTTTAGTGCAAATTAATTTTTCCCTTCGTTGGGCAAGAATCCAATTTTTGATAGTGTTCCTTATCTTGCAATTTGGGCTAGGGGCAAAGTATTCGGTTGGACCGCGAAAAGTCACGGGTTCGAAACTCACTGGAATCACGAATTTTTTTCACTTGATTTTACCTAGCCTTCACTTTTCAACTATGTGAGGAGTCGCCCGAAACAACACGTCGTTCAGATTCCACGCTGAAGGATTACTTTCCTCCACTGGGTAAGTGGGGTCGGATAAGGACGTGTTGGGCACCGAAGTCGCGTCGAATCGAAAGACTTGCACCAGGTCACTGAGACATCCGAAATTATTATTTTATTCGATTTACGACGTTTCTTTGATGTTACAATTTATTTCAAATTACAATCTTTTTTTTCTAAATATACTCAAGTAATAATTTTGCTTCCTAATTTTTTGATGAATTTCATATTATTAGGAAAAGTTAATTTAAGCTAGTATAAGTGGTGTGTTTTAAATTAACTTATCATAAGGACACCTTATGAACCACAGACAATGCCGAGGTGGGGTGGCTTGCGTGCCTCAACGATACAGATAGCTGTACCGTAGGTTCAACCACAGCGGAGGGGTATTTGTAGAGAGGCCAGGCAAACGTATGGTTCCTGAAGAGGGGCAGAAACCTTTTCAGTAGTTACAGGGGTAACAGTCTGGCCTTGTAATATCAGCTAAAATGGCTTTGCCAGTTACTGCGAACGGCTGAAAGCAAGGGGAAGCTATAGTCGTTAATTTTCACGAGGACATGCAGCTCTACTGTAAGAATATATGAAGATGGAATCCTCTCGGGTAAAATATTCCGGAGATAAAATAGTCCCCAATCCTTGTCTCTGAGGGAATAAAAATCTTGCGGTTTGCTGATGACATAGTAATTCTGTCAGAGACCGCAAAGGATCTGGAAGAGCAGCTGAATGGAATGGACAGTGTCTTGAAAAGAGGGTATAAGATGAACATCAACAAGAGTAAAACAAAGGTAATGAATGGACTGTAGTGTCAGAAAGTCAGGCGATGCTGAAGGAATTAGATTAAGTAATGAGACAATAAAAGTAGTAGATGAGTTTTGTTAATTTGGAAGCAAGATAACTTGGCCGAAGTAAAGAAGATATAATATGCAGAATGGCTATGGGAAGAAAAGCGTTTCTGAAGAAGCAGCATTTGTTGACATCCAATATTAGTTTAAACGTTAGGAAGTCCTTTCTGATAGCATTTGACTGGAGTGTAGCATTGTATAGGACTGAAACGTGGACAATAAAGAGTTCAGACAAAAAGGTGATAGAAGCTTTCGAAATGTGGTGCTACATACAAATGACGAAGATTATATGGGTAGATCACGTAACTAATGAGGAGGTGCTTAAACAAATCGGAGAGAAAAGGAGTTTCTGGCAAATACACACTAAGAGAAGGAATAGATTGGTTGGACACATTCTGAGACATCAAGGAATTCTCAACGTAACTTTAGAAGGAAGTTTGTGGGGTAAAAATTGTAGAGGGAGACAGGGGGACGAATACAGTAAGCAGATTCAAAAGGATGTAAGTTGCAGAACGTATTCTGAGATGAAGAGGCTTGCACAGGGCAGGGTAGCGTGGAGAGCTGCATCAAACCAGTCTGCGAACTGAAGACCACAACAACAAGTGGTGTGTAAGGCTATGGACCGATGACCTGAGCAGTTTGGTTCGTCAGTTACACAAACTCTGAACTTACTACTGTTGTGTCTTAGTCCCACTTAAACTTGGAAACGGCTTCACCGATTTGAATAATATTTTGTTCTGTTTTGATCAATTTAATACCAGAGTCGTTTACAACAACAACAAAAAATAAAAAATAAATGTTCAAATGTTTGTAGAACTTATGGGACTTAACTATGGGGTCATCAGTCCCTAAGCTTACAAACTACTTATGAACTAGCTAAGACTAAGGACGGCACAAACATCCATTCCCGAGGGGGGATTCGAACCCCCGACCGTAGTGGCCGTGCAGAGCGTGCATGGAGCTCCTCAGTCCCCTCGGCCACCGCGGCCGGCAACAAAAATAAAAATAAATGTAAAAACCCAAAGGAGCAGCTGAAAAATCGAAAAAAGAAACGGAATAGATTAAGGATAGACACAGGAGCAAGAAGTACATGGTCTGACAGAATAATGAACTTAATAAATATCTGTGCAACTCCAGATTTTCAGCTATCAGTTGCTTACGTTTTTAATGAATACCGCATGTAACTTCTTATTCAATAAATAACATGTAAAAATCACAAAAATATTGGCGTTGGTTACATCGCAATACGTTAGTTGCATCACGAGATATTGAGGAGCGAAGCTGACGCTTGAAATACTTGAAGCACAGATCTAGCGCATGATTACAGGTAGCGTGAAGTTCACGTTTGAGTTCTGGGACTTGCGCTAGCTGCGCACTTTATGTGTTTCGAGTAACAACTTCGCTTCGCAATTTGTCAGGATGTAATTGACGTATTAGGACGTTAGCAAAGCCATTATTTTTTGTGAATTTTCACTCTATTGTTTGCATTAAAAATAATGTGCGCTATCCATTAGAACTATAACTTTATGTGAAGTTAATGTTTGTTAACTTTTTGGACTGGTTCATAAGCCTAAACCGTAAGTTTATGACTGTGAAAGTCGTATTTCAATGTCTATTAATGTTACAGAGATATCTGGGACGAAAACATTTAAGTGGGACACCACAAAATATGAGGCAACGGCGGTCATGATTCATTGTGGATGCACAGCAGGCCCTAACTCTTACGGGAATCAGTGAAATGCCCGAGTTCTAAGAGATAATGGGCAGCGTCACATGTCAGTAGTGTTTGGGTAAACTGAAGAATTGCGTCCTCACGGCTGGTGAGCGCTGTGTCCAAGTGTCACAGTGGTCAGAGCGGCTGAGTAATAAGCAGAAGGACCAGCGTTCGGAACCCGGCTGTGTACAAATTGTCAACTTTCTCCATTAACGTAATTCAGTGACAACTAGCAAGTTAACGTCGTAAATTTCTTTGTACCTTGTTTTTATAATCTCTGGTGGCCGTCTATGTTCGCGTGCCTCCGAGATCTGGAGGTCCCCAAATGTCTATATGAAAGCTTTGTTAATTATTGTAGTGCAGGTAGCGTCCAATGGGTTGCGGGACAAAGTAAGCTAATCAAAAAGATTACTCAGGGCTGTCCTCAAAGATCCATAAGTGGGCCATTGTTTTGGGATCTCAGAATTGATCCCCTATTACATTACTACATGAGACAAACACTGTTGAAGGTGTTGTTGCAAATGCAGATGACATCCTAGTAGTTTGTAGACTGCAGGGCGAGACTTGAGGAAAATGCCAGATGCAACGCTGGTGCAGTAGCAACAAACTCACAAAACCACTTACATACTCCTAAAGGGAAGACTATCTCTCACTAGAAATCCGATTATATGGCTTGACAGGACCCCTATAAAACAAAATACTGTTTGTCGGTACTAGCTATTTTTCTGGACGAAAAAAGAAACTTTCTAGAACATATAAAATAAGTTACTCAAAAGTCGGCAAACATTATGCATAAAATTGCCCGTGCCGATACTGTTAATTATAAATTACCACTTCATGCTGTACGGTCTTATCATGAGGCTATTTTTAACACTATCGTGAGTTTCGCTGCTAGCGTCTGGGCGCATCGCCTTAGGCTGCAGAGCTACAGGAAGGTACTACGACTAATTCTGCAGAGCTACTAAGGCTTACCGGTGCCTTTCACACTACACCTGTTGAGAGTTTGCTGGTGTTGTCCACTGGATATCGTGGTACGTTACAGAGCAGCGATGAACTGCTTAGGGCGCGAGCAATATGATCGTGTGTATGAGATCACAGGAGTTCATGTTACAGACAAAAAAAAGAAAATAAATAAAAATAAATAAATAAAACCACTTACAAGCGTGGATAGTGACTCTATAAGCACTGCAAGGCAAGTTTACAGTATATTCCCAGACATTATAAACAGACTCAGATTGTGGTAAATTGCTCCTACTCGAGGTATGGTACAGCTATTAACAGGGTCTGGTCCGTATCTGAAATATCTACATCGTTTTAAACGCAGTAACACACCAATCTGTGAATGTTGAGATGAGATACTGCTGATTACGTCGTTCTAAAATAAAAACTGTAAAATTAAAAAAAAAAAAAAAAAAAAAAAAGAAAAGAAAAAAAAAACACACGCTTAGTTAGTCACACGGATATGCGCAGACTCGAGGATTTTTGCCGCGACACGCATATGTCTGTGGGGATACTGTAGAACAGTGTAGTTAGAGAAGGTCTATAAGTAATTAGTGCCCTTGTTAGTTGACAAATCTCTAGTTCTTCCGAGACTGCCAGGAACATATTTTTGCAATAGTCCGGATGACTTCACTTAAGCCAAGGAACAATTTATTGTATTTCAAGATTAATTTTGTTCTCTTTTTATGTAAATTTTCAATACTTTTAAATTTGTTTTTAATTTTATTTACATTAACACTGTAAACAATTGCGGTTTACATAAGTAATAACTACATTTACATTTACAAAATAGTGCATGATACAATGTTAAATGATTGTGTACGACCTGTTTAGAGTTTCAAGGTAACAGGTCTAAATATTGTGGCAATAAATTGAAATTGAAAAATTGAATTGAAATTGTAAATTTGACTCGTAACTCCATTTTCATGCATGTTCTTTCCTTGGGCATTATATCTTACGTTGACTTCATGTCGTTTGCCCACATCCTTTTTTTTTTTTTTTTTTTTTTTTTTTTTTTTTTTTTTTTTTTTTTTTTTTTGACGATGAATAGGGGAACTTTGGCAATATAAGTGCAAACTTCGAGGGCATGTAGAGGACTCTTACGTAGCTCACACACGAAACGTCACCCAATGACAGAACGATATTTTCAATCTGCAGCGGACTGTGCACAGATATGTAAGTTTCTGCCATACCGGGACTTGAACCTTACACTTTTTCCTTTCGCGGGTGAGCGCTCTACCGACTGAGCTACCTGAGCACCTGAAAGGTAGGCGACAAGGTATTGACGGAACTGAAACTGTGAACATCGGCCGTCAAGCGTGCACAGGTAGCTCTGTCGGTAGACCTCTTGCCTACGAACGGCAAAAGTCCTGGCTTCGAATCTCGGTAATGCATGCACAGTATTAATCTGCCAGGAAGTTGCGTGACCGTGTATGAGCAATTATTTTGCTTCATTGCTACAAAACAAATACCCACTCTTCAAAACAATCAGGGCATCAGTTGAGATATCTAGGTTCTGAAGAATTGTCGTCGTCAGAATAAACAAAAATGGTTCGACGTCTTTCTGTCGGTTCTAGAGAGTTGAGACAACATTACGGCAACCGAGATAACAGAAGGTTGCTGCAGAGGGGGTTGATATAGATTTTACCAAACGAATTACACAAGCAGATAGTGTAGTCAGCTGGTAGTGCAATGCAATAACAACGAGACTTACCCAAAGATATGGCATGAAGAGCCATAGGAACGTTCGAAGCGGGACAGGCACAGAAGGAGCCCGGCTGCAGCTATTGGAGTGTCCTAAAGTGTAATTTCCAGAAACTGGACGTGCTTTCAGACAATAGGAAGCGTAAAAAGAAGGCAAAGCCCAAGGTCGTCCACGGCTAACATCAGCAACATTTGATCGTTATCTCTCGTTAACAGCCCGTCCGACTGCAACGTATTGAAGGTGAACCTTGTGAAATGTATTCTGCAGACAAAGACATCGAATTAGCAAGATTAGTAATTGTAGACATAAATATGTTTATTACATATGTGTACAGATCACTATATGGTAATTTCCCTCTCTTCCTTAAAAACTAAACTGTATTACTAGAATAAAACATCTCACAATAATAACGAAAACGTTGTTATTTGTGGAGATCTTAACATTTATTTTCTTGATGAATCTCCCCAAAAGAAGCAGTTTGTGAACTTAATGTTGTCTTTCAACTAATGTCTCCAACAAGGCTTACAGGTTGTCTTGATCAGGTTGCAACTGACATAGGCTGCTCTGTAAAGATCTGGAAAGCTGACTTCTCAGAACACAGTGCACTTATTATTCAGTTGAAATCACCAAACCCTGTACATCCATCTGAAAAGTAAGTAAAAATGAAGAGACCATGATGGCAGTAATTTAAATAATTTTATATATTCTTTAAGGAAAGAAGACTCGAAAGTGTATATGATTCAAAAATAGTAGATGAAAAATTTGAAAACTTCATACAGATATTCCAGTACCACTTCAATTGCCATTTTCAAGAGAAAAAAATACACACATAAAGAAGCATTCTTGGATCACAAACGGCATAGAAACATCCTCAATAAAAATGAGGCTATTGTACAGGACTAGCAAATTGGACAGTGGCATGTCGGAAGAATTCAAATTGTACTTTAAAAAATACAAATATACTTATAGAAGAGTGATTAAAGCAGCAATAAAAGCTCACAACGATAACCTTATTAGGAACTCCTCAAACAAATGTAAGACTGGTAGAAAGAGTACCGCCAGCCGCGGTGGCCGAGGAGACTAAGGCGCTCCAGTCACGGTCTGCACGGCCACTACGGTCGGGGGTTCAAATCTCCCTTCGGGCATGGGTATTTGTGCCGTCCTTAGTCTTAGTTAGTTCATAAGTAGTTTGTAAGTTTGGGGACTGATGACCCCGCAGTTAAGTCCCATAGACTATACAAACATTTGAACATTTTAGAAAGAGAACCACACAGAATAAATTTAAATTGAAAATAAAGAAAATATGCACAAAATTGCCAATGTTTCTAACAAATATTTTTTCAGAAATTACAAAAAATGTACTACCTGCCCCTTCTAAGAACAATATTCCTCTGAATTCCTAGTTTTTCCTTCCAACTACTCCTTGTGAAACAGACGATATCATGAAGAAAAGAATTTTAAAAAATCCCTTTGCCTGCCATGATATGATACCTTGCTTTTTACTTGGAAAATGTTCCAGTTTCATATGTGGGTTTCTATCTAATATCATTAACACTTCCTTTGAGAAGGGAACATTTCCTGACCAGTTAAAAATTTCTAAAATTATACCAATGTACAAGAAAGGAGAGAAAACAGCCATGGAAAAATAGGCCTATTGCAATATTATATGCATTTTCAAAACTCTTTGAATACTGCGTTTCCAGAAGATTAGAAAACTCCAACAGCACTATAACCTCTTCTCAATACGGCTTTCGCAAAAATAGGACAACCATAAATCATTGTATCGGTTTTAGAGAAGTGCTCAAGGCTAATTGATCGTAAACAGCCTGTTGTTGTATATTCCTGGACCAATTCAAAGCCTTTGACATGGTCAACCACAAATTGCTCCTCACAAAAATTGGAGAAATTTGGAATCAGGGGTGCTGCTCATAGCTGGTTCCGTAGCTACCTAAGTGAAAGGAGACAATGTGTAGAAATAAAAAAAACTAAGGAATCTACCTACTGTAGATCAGATACTCTAACATGTGGTTTTCCACAAGGGTCTGTTCTTGAGCCAGTCCTTTTCACATTATTCATTCATGACCTTTCAGAAAATATCCCTAATGCTAATTCTTTTTTGTATGCTGATGATACAAATATTTTAATTACCAGTACAGAAGATGAACTTCAGGAAAAAGTCAATGAAACTACCAATCAACCAAAATCTTGGCAAACCGACTGCACAAAAACACTCAAAAACTGTAGGTATGAGCTTTCACACAAGGCAAAATATTACACCCATCAATCCCGACATTATTATTGGTAAAGATTAAATTATCACTGCACAGAACACAAAATTCGTTGGACTAACCATCAGTAGTACACTAAACTCGAAACTGCATGTATAAGTAATGGCAATGAAACTCAGCAAAATGTGCTACCTACTTAGATCAATAAAAGATTCAACAAACATGGAGACTTTGAAGCTTGTATATCATGCTTTTTGAATTCATTATGAGATATTGTCTAAAATTCTGGGGAAATCAGAATCAAACACAGTTTTCAAATTACAAAAACAAGAAGTCAGAATTATGGCATCAAAAATTAGAACTGAACATTGTAAACCACTGTTTAAAGCAATAAAAATCCTGCCTCTTTGATGCCTCTATATAATGGAACTTACTAATTTTGTAGCTCAGCGTTTAGGAACACTACACAAAAATCTGGATTCCACACATATGACACTATAAACAAAACTTAGCTCAGAATAATAGCACACCATACCAAATTACACTCTGACTGTGTTAAATATATGGGAATAAAAAATCTACAACCATCTCCCGGCAGAGATCAAGGCAATTAACAATCCGTAGAAATTGAGAACAAAACTGAAACAAATTTTAGTAAATCACTGATTTTATTCTGCCAGTGCATTTCTTGAAACAAAACATAAGTTCTTAAAAGCTCATCTTCATAAGTTATACTGTATGTTATATTTGTTAAATTATTTTTAATTTTTTTCCGTCCATGTCATATACATTTGTATGCAAGCGTAAACCATGTAGACCTAAGACATGTGGCATACACATGTATGGTGTTATATGCTCCGTCCATCTGCAATTTATATGTAACCCAAACAGAAGTGTGTTTTCCCTTTTGTAGTTGTATTTTTAAATGTACATTTTAGATTTGGAATACTATTTGTACACCCTGTATTGCACACTTCATATGCAAACCTGATCGTGTTAATGCCTTTAGCGTTTTACTTTAGTAACGAATTTTAAATGTGTACTGGAGTTCGGACGTTCCATGTTATTTTCTTATGTATTTCTTGGTATTTCTTATGTTTTGTATGAACAAGAGTATCATTATAATAGCACCGTCATAATCATTTTAACCATGTACCATCTCATCATCATTTTGACGTGTGCTATATCATCATGTGTTTCTTTTGACACAATGTATAATTTACAGGATAAATAAATTACAATTACAATTACCCTCCAGGCAGCAACAGGACGTGCAATATCAACACAAATAGTGCGAAATCGCCGTCGAGAATGTGCCGTGTACTCACAGGTTTTCAGCTAGTTAATATTAAAAGTCGGTACGTACTTTAATTTTCGTATGTCCGTATTCATATAACGATAGGGTGACCAATTCAATCATATAAAAAGAGGACAAACAGTTTCAAAAGGAGGACAAAGTATGAAAAAAGAGAACTTTCAAATTTAATAAATGAGTTTATTATTAATAGACAAAAAAAAATAAAGCGGCGCCTTCACTTAGACTATACGAATCCGACTTTGTGTTTGATCGCTTTCTAAACAATTCGTGTTTAAATTTTACTTACGGCTGCGACGTCGTTGTGTTGTAATGTTGGCAACGAAACGTTCACTTTACGGGGATATTTAATTTTCTGACTGGCGAAACAATGTAATCGGACGTCGTGACACATCTATAGAACTTTTGTCATGTTCCTGACAAGCTACAACATAACGTTATTAGAAAAAAGCGTTTCGTATGGAAGGCACGGCTTCTTAACTATGTATCTGTATAGGAACAAACTGTTATACTCATGAAGTGACTAGTTTCGATGTACTTTTCCGTTTCACGCTCTAGTAGCTGTTTTTCGATCTTACTCGTAAAAAATAATTATTTTCACATCAAAGCGGTAAACCTAAGGACCAAGCATCTTCCATCGTTCATCTAAAAGTCAAGCAACAGCAACCGATATGGAAACTGTAATTTAAACTTCCAAATATAAACAAATAGAATGACTAAGAAATCAGATAATTTTTAAGCTATTTCTTACCGTTATTCGCCACTGAGACATAAGTTCCAGCTCCACATATTTAAAACTGGGTTAAATTTTACGACTTGGCTCGTCGGTCCCGGGAGATAATGTTGGCACCAATGATCCATGGCGGGAACTCCGATGACCAATCGCGCAGCCAATGAGAGTCGTTATATTTTTTCTTCAAAACTGTAATCTTTAATTTACGAGGATAATCATAGTTCATTTATTTTGTACATTACATACTGCGATAACATCTCGTATGTTTATAAATTTATGGTTATCATAGTAGTGTTTTCTTTTGCTAGTTGACATTCCTCTGTAGCGCCATTGACCATTGGTGCCAACATAATCTTCTGCGACAGACGAGGCAAGTCGTAAAATTTTACTGAAAATTGTGCTTCCAAATCATTTCTCCATTTCTTGACAGTAAGATATTCACAAGAAAGAACATCTGAGAATGTACACACACGTTAAGCAGTTCCATATAGTTCGAATTGAAAATATCAGTCAAGTTGGAAACAATTTGTTCACAATGTATTTATAATGAGGTGACCGGTTTAGATCTATGCAGAGATCATCACCAGACGTAATCTCAACGTTGGTGCCGAGGCGATGAACGTGCGGCACGCACATCGCCTCGGCACCAACGTTGAGACGAAATCGGTCTGATGATGATATCTGCGTAGATCGAAACCGGTCACCTTATTATAAATACATTGTGAACAAATTGTTTGCGAATTTGACATATTTTCATTTCGAATCACATATCAGTTCGCTGCTTTCCTAATAGGAAACAATGATTTTCAAACTCATTAATTTCCATAAAGATTATGATATTCACTCAGTTACAATGAACAGGAATTTTCACTCACAAGTCATACGTGCGTGATATGAAGCCTATAACGACAAATGTCAAGATCACGTGAATCCGGCAATGAAGATACGGGGTGGAAATTTTAAATAATCGATTTTTGCACTCGCTTATGGATCGATCCTTGATAAAATCAACGATTCTGCTGCCGGCTGTGTATCCTACTGTCTTCGTGCCTGTGTATTCAAGAAAAAAGCAATAGAACGGGCGTAATTATACATAATTTTTTATTACACTGAATCTCGCGAAAAAGAAGGACAATATAAAAATCCGCCCGGAGCCCGGATGAAGAGATAAGGAATTAGGACATGTCCGGACTAATCCTGACGCCTTGTTACCATATGTCAGAGATTTTCAACCGTTTTGAATACGCGACCCCCTTCCAAGTAAAAAAAAAAATTCTGGCAACTCCCCTCCACGACCTCTCCGTACAGTAATACAACTATTTGTGTGAAACTAAAGACAGCGAATTTTATATTTTCCGCTGTTAATAAAACATTCTTTTAAAAAAGGGATCTACAGTATTCTACATTATATGACGAATTTCTTAGTCTATTTTCCAGAATGGAACTCATTATCTTATTTTTACATTAATTTTGACTGAAAAATATATGTTGTATGACGATCCGAGTTGCAGATAATATTCGGAAGCGAATTATGCTCGTTAAGTCCCACATATAGGCAATTTCAAAAGAAGCTTGAGGTTTTTTATAATTTCTCAAAATTACACAGGTCGACATGGATTCTGGGGTTGGGAAAGTAAGTGGTGTTCTTTACTAAATTTGCACCCCTGAATATGAAAATTAAATCAATTTTTTCCCATCACCCTCAGTTTTTTTCTGCACAGCTACCCCCCCCCCTCCAAACCTACCATTGGCTGTGAAATCTATGTTATGCAGTGTCCAAAACTACAGAAATGTGCCAACGCTGCATTTTTTCTGTGAAGGTGAGGCAGAGGAGGCTAATGAGCTTGAAGCTGACGTTCCATTACTGCCACAGAAATGAGGGAGTGAGTGCTACAGCTACAAGAAGGTGCTTTCGCGCTTTGTTGTGAGTGGTGGTATTTCACTGAAGGTGTATGAAAAATGTCAGGCAGGCAGTGTGTGAATAGCCCAGATACATTTTGTTATATCTGTGGAAATTATGTGATACGTTCAAGACGTCGACAAATAACAAAATTTGTGCAGAAGTCATATTTTGCATATTTCGGTATGAAGCTCGGCGATCAGGACTAGTCATTTGCTCCACACATTGTGTGCCATGCATGTGTGGAGCAGTTAAGGAAATGGAGTGAAGGTAAAATCAAGTGCTTGAACTTCGCAATTCCTATGGTATGGCGTGAACAGAAGAATCATGTTGATGACTCTTACTTCTGTATGACGAATGTAACGGGATATAACACAAGAAACATGAAAAACATATCGTATCCAAACTTAGATTCGGCAATTAGACCTGTTCCTCCTGTCCCAGGGCTACCAATCCCCTCTCCACCAACATCAGTGGCTTCTCTGAACCAGATGTAAGTCAAGAAAGCAGTGAATCCGACTATTCTGAGTGTGGTACAGATAGTAGTCCAAAACCTCTTACTAAATCAGAACTTGACAATTTGGTGAAAGACTTAGGACTCTCAAAAGATGCAGCACAACTACTGGAATCACGTCTCAGTGAAAATAACTTACTTGCACACGGTACATCATATTCATTGTACTGAAATCGTGATAAAGATTTCAGAGAACATTTGTTGAGGAACATGGTGAACGATTTCATTAGGAACTTAAAACTATGGAACATCGTTATCAAGGTCGTTGGGTAATAAACATGATGTCTGACTACTGTTGGTGCATCACACGTGAAGGAGAAGTGACACACAAGAGGAAGGATATCAAGCGTTCATTCACGGGCAAACGAAACGAAAGTAATACCTCTACCTGGTAAGGCCCACCATAATATTTGCTTCTTATAATTCATATGCCTTTCTCCCAATTCTTTTTTAACCACTTTACTGTTCCATTTCGTTTCCATCGTCCCTTAATTGCTTTCCAATTTCATTGGGCGCAGCGTTAGACAATGGTGAATATGATGATGATAGTGGTGGTGCAAAAACCTGACGTGCTACCGAGAAACAGGCTGCAGATTTGTGATCAGCAGGGTCAATTTAGTCAGAAATTCATATTTTCATGCAAACCCCAGACAAAAAGTCAAAATTTGTCGACCTGTGTTATTATTGCCCCTCCTTAATTTGGTTATCAAATGTTTGTAAATCTGTGTGACTTAACTATTCTGGTTATTAGTGCCTAGTATTACAAGCTACTTAAACTAAATTAACTAATACAACCATGACCGAGGCAGGACTCGAACCTCTGACGGCGAGCAGCGGCGCGCTCCGCAGCTAGGTCACTTGGAACGCTCGGCCTCTCCACTGTGGCTACTTGGTTATGGACTTGTTCCTGAAGAATGTTTTATTCATCGTTAACTTTGCATATTTATTGTGAAAGTGTCTGTTCTATTCAAATCAGAATTGAAGATAACAAAGAATTACGTAACATTGAGGTGTTTGTGCCTATATTTCACTCTGCAGCCAAAACTACACATCGCAAACGAATAGTGGTTGTATGTGGTAGTAGGTATCAGTCTCCCCTTGTGCACTTTGGTGGTAGAGGGTTGATAACGATAAGGGGTGGAAGAAATGGAATTTAAAAGTTACCGACTTATATAAAATTCTACGTGTGGGTGTCTCTTTACTCTTCAGCAAAATCTACACAACGAACTATCTCCCGTTGTACACCTTAGCAGTTCCGTGTCGATAGCTATAAGAGGGTGGAACATATCGTCGATGAAAGTCGCCAGCTTATATAAAATTCGAACTGAAGACTAGCGATGACTTTGTAATAGCAAAGAGTTTACATACAACGAAACGATACACACATTTTCAGTTGTTTCCCTGCAACAAGCGTACGAATAAAGAAAAATGAGTGCTCTTTGCAGTTTGAAAAGTAAAACAACCAAGAAAGATGCCGAAGCGTAAGAAAGAAATTTCGCGTTCGCGATTCGTTTCCTTGACCCCAGTCTTGGCCGTTGAGGCACATGTCCGAACAAAGGATGTCTTGGATCGGTTTCCTGTCTCTTCTTCTCCGCTTCTGCTGCAGCTTGTCTACGAATAGCTGGTGGTGCTATACCCATAATTTGGTACAATTTATTGACAGGAGTAGGTCGTAAGCAACCTGTCACAATTCGTCCTGTCTCGTTTAAAGCTGTATCTACCTGTCTAGCATGTACAGAGTTTTGCCAGATAGGTGCTGCATATTCTGCGGTGGAGAAACATAATGACAAGGCAGATGTTCTAAGCACTTGTGGTTGGGCACCCCAGGCGGTTCCTGTAGGTTTGCGGATGATGTTGTTTCGTGCGGCTACTTTGAGCTTCGTTTCTTCACAGTGGGCTTTAAAAGTGAGGGACCGGTCCAGCTTCACCCCAAGGTATTTAGGAGTTTCGCAGTTAAGTAGCTGTTCTCCTCTCCAAGTGATGTTCAATTTCCTCTTGGCATCCCTATTTCTAAGATGAAATGCACAGGCCTGTGTCTTTCCAGGATTTGGTTTCAAATCGATTTCGTCATAATACTTGGCCAAGCTTTCAAGAGTTGTTGTCAGCTCCCCCTCTACTTCCTCAAAGGTGCAGCGAGTGCTGTATCATCAGCGTATATAAACTCAACTCGCCCTTAGAGTTGAATTGTTGACCACCAAGGACAGATTTTAGGTGTAAGAAGAGATGAAAGTCACTAGGAGCCAGGTCCGGGCAGTGAGGAAGATGATTAGACACGTCCCAGTGTAATTCCGCTAAGAGCTGCTTGGTCACATTCGCCGGCCGCGGTGGCCGAGGGGACTGAGGCGCTCCAGTCACGATCGGCACGGCCACTACGGTCGGGGGTTCGAATGCCCCCTCGGGCATGGATATTTGTGCCGTCCTTAGTTTAGCTATTTCATAAGTAGTTTGTAAGCTTAGGGACTGATGACCCCGTAGTTAAGTCCCATAAGTTCTACAAACATTTGAACATTTTTGGTCACATTCGCCGAGTGATGTCGGACACTGTCGTGGAAACAAACAGCACCTTTTGACAGTAATCCTCTTCTTACACCTGAAATCTGTCCTTGTTAGTCAACACTTCAACCATGATGACGAGCGTGAAGAACACGTTACCACATGGCTAAATACACAGACGGCAACCTTCTATGAAGTCGGCATATAGAAACTTGTGCAACGCTGTGACGAATGCCTACAAAAATTCGGAAGCTAAGTAGAAAAGTACTTTAACAAATGTTCAAATGTTTGTGAAGCTTAAGGGGCGTAACTACGGGGTCATCAGTCCCTAAACTTACAAACTACTTATGAACTACTTACATACTAGGACGGCACAAATATCCATGCCCGAGGGGGGATTCGAACCCCTGACCGTAGTGGCCTTGCAGACCGTGACTGGAGCGCCTCAGTCTCCTCGGCCACCGCGGCCGGCCTACTTTAACAGTTGTGGATTTTTGTACAATAAATATTTTTTCTGTATCTGTACACGTTTGTTTTATGTAACCAAACGGAACTTACTTTCTGGACGTACCTCGTATATAGCAAATTGCAGGTTCGTTGTGTGATATTCCTGGCCTGTGGCCACTTCATATTTCTAGCCGCTGGCCGTTTCTTTGCTGACATCGTACGTGTCTTAAACGCGGAAGAAAGACAGAAGTGCAGCATATGTTGAAATGGGGGGGGGGGGGGGGGGGAGCAGTAGCTTATGGCACAGTAGATGCTGGTTCCCGTGGGAAAGCCCGCCTATGTTACTGGTACTCTCCTCGCATTGGCTGCTGCATTTCACGTCACGTGATTTCTTTTGAAATTAGTTTTGTTTATATATACTAAATATTAATTATTCATAGCTGAGAATTTATGATAAATATCTCTCAAGGACAGGCTAGGTTTTGACAGTTTAAAAAGTTTAAGGTGCCTTCTCTTATTGTAACAAGAGAAGAGCGATTTTGCAGAAGGCGCACGACGGCCCTGTTTTGGCGCGAAATAGAGCGTCAGGTGCCCTCTCGCAACGCACCGCAGTATCAGTCTCGAGCTGACCACTATACGCGCCGGACCGCGCCGGTAATGAGTATAGATTTTTGTAGTAGTGATAACGAGTCGAGGTCTCAACATGAGCTATGATCAGCATAGGCCGTATCATATTAACAATAGTTGCTCATTTTTTTATTATTTAGTTAATAAATGGCATCCCTGACAATTAAAAATCTCGCGAGTCGTTTCTTATGCTTCCATCATAAAGAACTTTAGCCTCACTTGTATGCTGTAGAAGAACCTACGACCTGTGTGCTGTCTTCTGCGCTGGGGACACAACTATAGAAGACAACAGGTTAGTCAGAACTCTATGCTTTCCATAACGTTTTGGACAGCAACTACGGCACCTCGTGCGTTCTTTAGGGCGGTACAAGCGCACACTGCTACGCAACAGCATCCGCAAGGATGCGGAGGTTTTAGGGGACTTGTGGGAGGAAGCAGTACTAACTTCTCCGTCCGCAAACAAAACCCTAGGAAGCTTGTAGTTGCTGGTTGTTTGTTATGCGGGTTTGCCTACCTAACGCTACTATCTATCCTAGCGTTCTGTAGGGCGGTACAAACGCACACTGCTACGCAACAGCATCCGCAAGGATGCGGAGGTTTTAGGGGACTTGTGGGAGGAAGCAGTACTAACTTCTCCGTCCGCAAACAAAACCCTAGGAAGCTTGTAGTTGCTGGTTGTTTGTTATGCGGGTTTGCCTACCTAACGCTACTATCTATCCTAGCGGCCTGTAGACGCCATTGTGGCGTGACATCAGAATTATACTGATATCGTGATATATAATTTTTTTCTTGATATATATATATATATATATATATATATATATATATATATATATATATATATATATCGTATTGTTGACCACGTAAGATTCATTTTGCGTCACAAAAGAGGTCAGACCCAAATGAAAATAAATCACCAGTCAATCATCCCGAACGTGTTAACGTTGTTAGCGCACGGAGACAAATAAATAGCTTTCAACTAGTGTAGATTTTCTCCGCTTGTGGCAGCACAAGCGCAATCGTCAAGTGGACGAATAATACTACCTCCTCTGACACCACGACCCCCCGAACAAGACTTTGTGACCCCCCTGGGGGTCGCGACCCACAGGTTAAAAACCACTGCGTATGTGAAGACGGCATGGCCCGCGTGCTTGCACACACGGCTCGGCCAGTACTGGCGCTCCAGCAGAAAGCTCCCGGTGCGGGCTCCTTGATAAGCCGTCGCCGGCGCCGCCAGCCATGCGTCTCCTCCGTGGCCCTGCTCGGCGCCTCTCGGCGATAGCATCGTTTCCAGAGGCGGGGTTGTGCGGGCGGCGCGCCGCTAAATCACGTGGCAGCTGGCCCGCTGTCGCCAGAGGGCGGCGTTCTAGGGGCGGCAAAAACAGAACGCTTCAAGCTCATGTGAGGGGGCTGATATGGAGCCGTTTATTTCGCATATCAATATATTAGGTGTTAAAGAAGTTTTCTTGGTTGGATAACTGTGTGACGCAATAGTAGAAAGGGTGAGGGAGAGAGACAGTAGATGAGCTTGTATCCCGTGGGAAAGCTCCGCCCCTATTGCAAGTAGAGATCTGATTGGCTCCCGCCTATACTAGTTGTCCGCCAAAACTTTAAGCTTCTTTTATTAATATTTAACTTTCCTACGTCTCTTAAAAATTATCTGTATACTTTCTGTAATGCTTTTGCGCTAAGCTATATTCCGGTTATTTCAAAGATTTAATTATTTGTACATTTTGTAATAAGTTGAATGATGTTAGTCTAGAAGTTCCGCTTGGCGCCAAAACGGTGGCTTGTGGCGCGCAGCTAGAGGCGGCAGCAGTCAGTCGAGCGCCGACCGCGATACCTTGCACATTCATGTTAGTTCAGTGCGGGCCAGGGATAGTTTATACGTTATACAACGTTTATATTTTTAACATTACTTAGTCTGTATATTTTTGCTTGGATATACACTGGCATTTCTTCAAAAAAAAAAAAAAAAAAAAAAAAAAAAAAAAAGAATCAGCACTGGCATCCTACAAAAGCTAAAGTTATTCGTAGTGCAGTACTTCCTAGCCACATTTCAACACCTCTTTTAGCATCACTTCAACGGACGTGCGACCTGTGTGCTTCATCTGCGCAACAGGACATCAACTACGACAGAAGACACAAGGTTAGTAAAAGAGTGAATTCAGACAACCACTGAAGTTGTACGTCGATACGGCACCTCGCGTGCAGTGCTGCCCCGTTTACAAACCAGGGCACTGGCACGAAGTGCGTTGGTAACAACGCCGAGAAAGGCATGAAAGAGGGGAGGGGTTTAGGAACTTTGTCAACTATGCACTGACCTTCCCTCCCTGTCTTTTTTAAAATAGAAGCCCCGCCGTACCGATACCGTGATTTTACTCCTGAATAACCGGGTTTTCGGTATTTATTTGGTGTCGTTTGTTACCGGCTATTTTTAGTTATTGGCAACAACCGCTGAAACACGTCCACATCGCGCTGTTTCATTCTTGAATAACAAAACGTCTTGATTGCAAATAATTTTTATTACAATGACGCGTTTCGCCCGATTAGGGCATCTTCAGATATCTGACAAAGAAGAAAATATTGATACAGAACTTACAATATTCACTTTATATGTAAGGTCCGCCTTGAGCAAACACAAATGTTTTTTTGATTTCTCCCATACATGTTTCGCTGGCGTTGCAGCATCATCAGTGGGATGTTTTAATTCGTGTTGTCTTAATACCACATGTAGTTATGTTTGTGGTTCTTCCACTCACAAAACATCACTGATCTTTTTTGACAGTTTGTCATTTTGGTGGATATGCGCTGTTTTTCGTGTTGTGGACAGGCACTGTGTCACTTTCACTCAATGTTTATGTGACGAATTATGTGTATTAATGAATTGGTAAATTGTGGGGTACCACAATCACATATAATTTTTTGAAGGGCATTAGACTGTCATCCATTATTTTTTAATTCACAATTACGATGTGTTTCGTATAAGTAATTTCATGGGTCACCAAAATAATTTAAAATTGTGTGACATCAAATCAACATTCAATTGGTTTCATAAAATCGGTTGTCAAGTTCCATAACGGAGCTCAAATCAAAAATGTACCATATCTGTGTACAGAAAGCGGACATAATGGAAAAGTACAATTCATTTGATACTGAACACACTGGCATGACCATGATTTGATTTCATTCATATCAAGTAGAGTTACCATTTACAGTAACAAAATCCGAAATCCGTGAATTAAAATATAATATTCCCTTCATAAATATTGTTGGCTGTTTATTTTAAAATTACAGCGGCTTCCGAGTTAGTAGTTAAAAAAGTACCTAATAGAACAATTGCGAGTGAAACTAGTTACAAATTGTCGTCTGTTTGTTTACGAATATGTTGTGATCGAGGTAACGACAATCACGGCGAAAAGAACTGCTGCACCAAAGATCTTCAGCGGAAATATAGGCCTCTTTCCAGGAGAAATGCATCAGCCCCTAACGCCTACTTCCACGCTTCTGCAGTAATGTTATCTTTGACCCAAAGTAACTCTTTAGCGACCCGCAAAGATGCTTTTGTGTAGCAGAGCTAACCCTCTCCTTCCGGCCGTTTGGGAAGGCTCGCACACTGTACAACCCCCCCCCCCCCCCCCTCGCTCGCTCGCCACGGCTATCCCGAAGTACCCCATCGCTTGGCACTCTGCCGAGGACGACGCTTGAAGTAAGGTGGTTAGATGGACCGTGTAGACCGTGGTTAAGATTTTCTTACTGTGGTGTTAGATACTGAGTCAAAATGCTCGCATCAATCTTAAACTGTTCCAGTATTTCGTTCGGGATACGCGATGAATATTTCAGTTAGAGCTACCGTGTGTAGAGGTCAAAATGTATTATCTAACGTGTGGTATTGATAGTCCAACCGCGTATACCTTTGTTCTTTTTAGGATTTCTTTCTTTTATACTGTTTAGCCTGGTTCATAACTATGATTAATTAGAGCAATTCCTCTACCTTGTTTACGTGGTGATTTCCGTTGTAACGAAATTTCTTTGTCTGTTACTTATGTCACGTGCTCTGGTTGTTGTGCCTTCTATACTGGTCACCAACTTGCTTTAGTGCCCCTCAGGCGTTTTATGTTAGGAATTTGGTTATATTTATTCAGTTCTTCCGTGTGTGGTGATTTTATTCCTATTTATTTCCCAATTTGAGATTTTGCTGGTTGTGAACCAGTCCAGGAACCGGTGATCAACCACGTGTTCAGATTTCGGCAAAGCAGAGTCAGGCTTTTTCTATTTTAATATGTGTGCGTGCTTCATGCTATATTTACTGCTGCAGATGCTGACCTCTGTTTGAGTAAGTGTCGCTTGAGCTTTGGCGAGTGCGTGTGAATGAATCTGTGTCTACTCATCCCGAACCTACCCCCATTTTCTTAACAAGTAAATTTCATAAAAGCTGGGCATTCAAATGGGCCTTTTATTGATTTTTAAATGATTATCCATTTATTGATTTTTCCATTTTTAAATGTGTGAGGTGTGTGCTTTTATTGTTTTAAACTTGTCTGTCCATTTCGTAAGCGTTTTCAGAATACATAAATTGTTAATTAAATTCTCTGCTTCCTTTAGCATACCTCTTCAATTTTAATTAGATCTTAGTCAGATTTGGCCGTCCCCGTCTGGGACTGGCGTGCGTTCCATTGCAAATTTCATTTCATATAAGCTGCTTCTGCTTCTGGTGTGTGTTATGAGAATTTCGTTGTTCCACTTCGGAACCTACAGAGCAGCTCATATTAAGCTATTTGGTAACTAACAGAGCAGCAGGCTTTCACTTGCAAATACACCGTTATAACTACTTTCTGTAGTGCAAAGGGCGTTCGAAAAGTTTTGCACAGTCGTCTCCAATATTTTATTATTATTATTATTGTCTTTTTTTAGGACGAGAATGAATACTTATAACATTTAGCTATAAGTCGGTAGTCGGTGTATAAAAAGATTTTCTTTTATTTATACATGAGCCATAATGAATCGTGAAGTAGATATCAGGTTGCAGTGATGGAGTGCCTCTTCAAGACCGGCGATGACTCTGCCACATCGAGTAACAGGAAGTTGCTCTGTGTTTATGGCGAGACACAGTGGATCGCAGCAGTATCCTGCGGTGGTTGCAGAGCTTAAAGAAGATTTCACTGCGTTGGACTATCCACGATGCAGTAAGCCATCGACGGCAGTGAGTGATGTGATCAAATCTTCCAAAATGACAGATGTGCAACGACACGACAGCTTGCTTAACTGACTCGTTTGTCATTGGGTAGTATGGTAGAGTACAGAAAAGTCTGTGCACGACGAATGCCTAGATTACTGACGAGAAAAATGAAAACGATGAAGAAAAATATGTGCGGGTATCTCATGAAGACCTTTACTGAAGAGTGGGAACAGTGTTTTGACGGCGTCATTACCCAGGATGAAACAAGGTTGATTTTGTCCGAAAGTGAGAGCAAAGCCCAATCCATGGAGTGGCGTCATCGAGGTCTCCCCTCCTCTATACATCTACATAAATATTCTGCAAGTCACATTGAAGTTCATCGAACCGCTTTTTGATGTTTCTCTACAGTAACACCTAAATCTTTCCCTGCTTCATAGCCTAGCACAATGGCTTGTCGAACAACGTCTGGGGCCGGCCGCGGTGGCCGAGGTGACTGAGGCGCTCCAGTCACGGTCAGTACAGCCACTACGGTCGGGGGTTCGAATCCCCCCTCGGGCATGGATATTTGTGCCGTCCTAGTTCGTAAGTAGTTCATAAGTAGTTTGTAAGTTTAGGGACTAACCCCATAGTGAAGTCCCATAAGCTTAACAAACATTTGAACAACGTCTGGGTAAACAGATAGCAGCCTGACACTTGCACATCTCCATTTGCACAATTTTCCATATGATCAGATATGAGATGTGAAGGTCAACTTTTTTAATGGAATGATATAGTTTGGTACTTATTAGCGGCTATCGAGACGAACCCAATGATGTGTAACAACAAGGTCTTTGAAGGCCAACGGTCAAAATGGTTGCATCAGCGTCCATTTACAGGAGGTGTTCGAAGTGATGACAATTATTATCAATGCAGCACTGCAATCTTACCATTGATTCAGTGGTATTCAGTATCACTTAAGCATTTTCAGGCATCGCCATGGCAAATAGAGTGAGGTTTTCACTCACCAGAAGCAACTTTTGTCCCATAAACTTTTTAGGTCATATTTTCTGAGCTATTCTTGGTAGAAATAGTTAGTGAATCGCCCTGTATAGAGGGCCTATACAAGGAAATGAACTTAAAGGCAGTATTGTAGAAATGGAAGAAGAAGTAAATGAATATGAAATAGGAGATACGGTACTGAGAGAAGAATTTGACTAAAAGACATAAGTCGCAACAAGGCCCTTGGACTAAATAATTTTTCCCTGTGAACTCTTGATATCGTCGGGAGAGTCAGTCATGAAGAAACTATTCCATCTTGTGTGCGGGATGTATCAGACATGCGAAACAGCCTGCGACTTAAAAAAGAATCTAATAATCCAAAATCTAAAGAAAGCGTCTGCAGACAACTGTGAAAATTACAGAACTATAAATGTAATGTTTGCGAAATACTAAAACCAATTATTAAACGACTAAAGCAGAAACTAGAGTATTTAAGAGAAGTGTAGAAACACACGAGGCAAAAGGCCTACCCACCATACGACTTATCACAATAGATGTGGAAAGGCAAACCTACGTTTTTATCTTTTGCAGATATCTTTTGACAATGTGCAGTCCAATACACACTTTCAGATTCTGAAAGTACCATGGGTGAAATATTGGGGGAAGAAAAGTTATATTCAACTTGTACAAAAACCATACAGCTGTTATGAGTCAAAGAGCGTGGAAGAGACGCAGTAGCTGTACCCTTTCCGCAATTTTTATTCAGTCAGTACATTGAACAAGCTGTGAAGGAAAGCAAGGAAAGATTTGGGGAAAGAATTAAATTTGAGGGAGAAGATATAAATGCTTTGCAGATTTTGGAGACGATGAAGGACCTCGAAGAGTAATTGAGTAGAATGGATGGTGTTTTGAAAGGAGGGTATAACCAAAGAAAACAAGTATAATGTATAGTATAGTGTAAGTATAGTATAATATATAGTATATATATATTATATAGTATAGTATAATGTAAGTATAGTGTATCAAAACCAGGTTATGCTGAAGGAGTTACAATAGGTAATAAGTGAATAAAATTATTAGATGAGTTCTATTGTTTGGCTAGCAAAAACGTCTGATGGCCAAAGAAATAACATAAAATGCCGAATGGCTACGGGGAGAAAAGCAGTTCTGCAGAAGAGAAATTGGTTGACATTCATTATTAATTTAAATGCTAGTCTGTTCTGAATTTGTTTGTAGTGTAGTACTGTACGAGAGTGAAGCGTGGACGATAAGGACTTAAGACAGGAAAAGGATAGAAGGTTTTGAACTGTAATGTTACAGACAATTGCTGAAGATTAAACGGGTAGATCATGTAGCTAATGAGGAGCTACTGAACAGAATTGAGAAGAAAAGAAGAGGTCGATTGGTGTGACACATTCTGAGTCATTAATGAAGCATCAGTTTAGCACTGGAGGGAATTGTGCGGGGTTAAAATTGAAGAGGGAGCCTAGAGACAACCACAGTAATTAGGTTCAAAATTATGTATGTGACCGTGCTTATTCTGAGATGAAAAGACTTGCACAAGATATGATAGTGTGGGGAAGTGTATCAAACCAGTCTTTGGACTGAAGACCACAACAACAACAACAACGACGATACACACAAATTACAGTTTTAAGCGATATCTGAATAGAATACGTTATCATATGTATACTGTGAATGATAACTCACCTGACCTCCTAATTGCTTTGAGCGGTATAGAACCGTACACCCTTTGAACTGTGGCAGAACCCATGCCGTGATGGAGAACGCCTCTCTTGCATCGCCTACCACTGGAGTGTATCTACATGGGATACTCTGCAAATCACATTTAAGTACCTGGCAGAGGGTTTATCGAACCACCGTTATACTGTTTTATCTCCCATTCCATTCTCGAATAGCGCGCGGGAAGAATGAACACCTGAATCTCTCCGTTCGGGCTCTGATTTCTCGTATTTTATTCTGGTGATCATTTCTACCTATGTAAGTGGGAGTCAACAATATATTTTCGCATTCAGAGGAGAATGTTGGCGATTGTAGTTTCGTAAGTAGCCCACGCCGCAGCGGTAAGCGCCGTTGTTGTAATGATTCCCATCCCAGATCCTGTATCATTCCCCTAACGCTGTCTCCCCTGTATCGTGACAATACGAAACGAGCTGCCCTTCTTTGGACTCTTTCGATGTCCTCCGTCAAACCCACCTGATAAGGATCCCACACTGGGCAGCAATACTCCATAAAAGGACGGAAAAGCATAGTGTATGCAGTTTCTTTAATAGTTCTGTTGCATCTTTTAAGGGTTCTGCCAATAAAACGCAGTCTCTGGTTTGCCTTTCCCACGACATTATCTACGTGTTCTTTCCAATTTAAGTCAGAAGTAATTGTAATTCCTAGGTATTTCGTGGAGTTTACGTCCTTCACATTTGATTGATTTAACATGTAAACGAAGTTTAACGAATTTCTTTTCGTACTCATGTGGACGACTTCGCATTATTTAGAGTCAAATGCCAATTTTTACACCATACTGATATCTTATTCAAATCGTTCTGCAGTTGGTTATGATCTTCAGATGATTTTACTAGACGGTAAAGGACGGCGTCATCTACAAACAACCTACTTAGATTTTCCCCTAGATCGTTTATGTAAATAAGGAACAGCAGAGGACCAACAACACTACCCTGTGGAACGCGCGATATCACCTCTGATTTAGTCGATGTCTTAGCATCAATAACTACGAACAGTGTCCTCTCTGAGAGGAAATCCCCTATTCAGTCGCAAATTTGGGGCGATATCCGTAACCAAGCAATTTGATTAAAAGCCGACACATCCAGTGTCGATCATCTCCGTGAGACTTACTACATCAACCTGTAACGAAACGTGCTTCTCCCCTTTGCATCTTATCTACAATACCTCTGGTGTAGATCCAACACTGACGAGCAAGGCAGTGAGAAATCATGTCAGACATCGGGTTCGACGCTCTTACTGCACAGGACCTTATCTAATGCCTTCGTGCGGTAGAGGCTAATGACCTGTTAGTGCATACGCCTTCGATCTGAACTGTTATCCCGGGAGTGCAGTAGTTAATTGCACCGACGCCTCTGCAAGCCACTTCTCACATCCGGTGACGTCTTACTGTTATCGGGCCCCGCGAGGGTCCGATCGGTGAGAACGTTGTCGGCCGCTTCGTCCTACCAGGTTGACGCCCACTACGATGGTTGCAGAACTGGATATCGTACTGATGGAAGAATAGTCAAATATACCTTAAGAGCTGATTGATAACCTCACACTGTCCATGCCATGCAGGTGTGCAACTGTACTGACCGTCCCGCGTGATAACACAGCACATTAGAGGGGAACGGAAATGCGTTTTCACTATTATGGTAGTCCCATGGTGCCTCAGTCTAAGTAAACACCATGTAAACCTCAAGTAGAGTTTCCACAGCAAAATATCACACAGTACAGAACCGTGCATTCTTTGAACTGTGGCAGAACCCCATGCCGTGATGGAGAACGCCTCTCTTGCATCGCCTACCACTGGAGTGTACGATCATCTCCGTGAGACTGTAGCGAAACGTGCTCCTCCCATTTGCATCTTATCTACCTTTGGTGTGGATCCAACATTGATGAGCAAGGTAGTGAGGAGTCGTGTCAGACATCGGGTTCGACGCTCTTACTGCACAGAAACTTATCTAATGCCTTGGTGTGGTAGAGGCGAATGACCTGAACGGTTATCCCGGGAGCGCAGTAGTTAATTGCACTGACGCCTCTGCAAGCCACTTTTCACATCCGGTGACGTCTTACTGTTATCGGGCCCCACGAGAGTCCGATCGGTGAGAGAGCTGTCGGCCGCTTCGTCCAGAGCGGCTTCCAGGTTAACACCCACTACGACGGTTACAGAGTTGGATATCGTACGGATGGAAGAATGGTCAAATATACCTCATGAGCTGATTGATAACCTCACACTGTCGATGCCATGTAGGTGTGCAACTGAAATGACCGTCCCGCGTGATCACACAGTACATTAGAGGGGAACGGAAATGCGTTTTCAAAATGTTCAAATGTTTGTACAGCTTATGGGACTTAACTACGGGATCATCAGTCCCTAAACTTACACTACTTATGAACTACTTACGAACTAGGACGGCACAAATATCCATGCCCGAGGGGGGATTCGAACCCCCGACCGTAGTGGCCGTGCAGACCGTGACTGAAGCGTCTCAGTAACCTCGGCCACCGCGGCCGGCGATGCGTTTTCACTATTATGGTAGCCCCATGGTGCCTCGGTCTAAGCAAACACCATGTAAACCTCAAGTAGAGTTTCTACAGCAAAATATCACACAGTACAGAACCGTGCACTCTTTGAACTGTGCGAGAACCCCATGCCGTGATGGAGAACGCCTCTCTTGCATCGCCTACCACTGGAGTGTACGATCATCTCCGTGAGACTGTGACCAACCGTGTTCCTCCCATTTGCATTGTATCCACCTCTGGTGTGGATCCAACATTGACGAGCAAGGTAGTGAGGTCGTGTCAGACATAGGGTTCGACGCTCTTACTGCACAGAAACTTATCTAATGCCTTCGTGCGGTAGAGGCGAATGACCTGTTAGTGCATACACCTTCGATCTGAACGGTAATCCCGGGAGCGCAGTAGTTAAGCCGGCCGCGGTGGCCGAGGGGATTGAGGCACTCCAGTCACGGTCCGCACGGCCACTACGGTCGGGGGTTCGAATCCCCCCTCGGGTATGGATATTTGTGCCGTCCTAGTTCGTAAGTAGTTCATAAGTAGTTTGTAAGTTTAGGGACTGATGACCCCGTAGTTAAGTCCCATAAGCTTAACAAACATTTGAACATTTTGAGCAGTAGTTAATTCCACCGACGCCTCTGCGAGCCACTATTCACATCCGGTGACGTCTTACTGTTATCGGGCCCCGCGAGAGTCCGATCGGTGAGAGCATTGACACCCACTACGACGGTTGCAGAGATGGATATTGTACTCGGTGGAAGAATGGTCAAATATACCTCAAGAGCTGATTGATAACCTCACAGTGTCCATGCCATGCAGGTGTGCAACTGTACTGACCGCCCCGCGTGATCAAACAGCACATTAGAGGGGAACGGAAATAAGTTTTCACTATTATGGTAGCCCCATGGTGCCTCGGTCTAAGTAAACACCATGTAAACCTCAAGTAGAGTTTCTACAGCAAAATATCACACAGTACAGAACCGTGCACTCTTTGAACTGTGCCAGAACCCCATGCCGTGATGGAGAACGCCTCTCTTGCATCGCCTACCACTGGAGTGTACGATCTTCTCCGTGAGACAAAACGTGCTCCTCCCATTTGCATCTTATCCACCTCTGGTGTGGATCCAACATTGACGAGCAAGGTAGTGAGGAATCGTGTCAGACATCGGGTTCGACGCTCTTACTGCACAGAAACTTATCTAATGCCTTCGTGCGGTAGAGGCGAATAACCTGTTAGTGCATACGCCTTCGATCTGAACGGTAATCCCGGGAGCGCAGTAGTTAAGCCGGCCGCGGTGGCCGAGGGGATTGAGGCACTCCAGTCACGGTCCGCACGGCCACTACGGTCGGGGGTTCGAATCCCCCCTCGGGTATGGATATTTGTGCCGTCCTAGTTCGTAAGTAGTTCATAAGTAGTTTGTAAGTTTAGGGACTGATGACCCCGTAGTTAAGTCCCATAAGCTTAACAAACATTTGAACATTTTGAGCGGTAGTTAATTCCACCGACGCCTCTGCGAGCCACTATTCACATCCGGTGACGTCTTACTGTTATCGGGCCCCGCGAGAGTCCGATCGGTGAGAGCATTGACACCCACTACGACGGTTGCAGAGATGGATATTGTACTCGGTGGAAGAATGGTCAAATATACCTCAAGAGCTGATTGATAACCTCACACTGTCCATGCCATGCGGGTGTGCAACTGTACTGACCGCCCCGCGTAATCAAACAGCACATTAGAGGGGAACGGAAATAAGTTTTCACTATTATGGTAGCCCCATGGTGCCTCGGTCTAAGTCAACACCATGTATACCTCAAGTAGAGTTTCTACAGCAAAATATCACACAGTACAGAACCGTGCACTCTTTGAACTGTGCCAGAACCCCATGCCGTGATGGAGAACGCCTCTCTTGCATCGCCTACCACTGGAGTGTACGATCATCTCCCTGAGACTGTAACGAAACGTGCTCCTCCCATTTGCATCTTATCTACCTCTGGTGTGGATCCAACATTGACGAGCAAGGTAGTGAGGAATCGTGTCAGACATCGGGTTCGACGCTCTTACTGCACAGAAACTTATCTAATGCCTTCGTGCGGTAGAGGCGAATAACCTGTTAGTGCATACGCCTTCGATCTGAACGGTAATCCCGGGAGCGCAGCAGTTAATTGCACCGACGCCTCTGCGAGCCACTTTTCACAACCGGTGACGTCTTACTGTTATCGGGCCCCGCGAGGGTCCGATCGGTGAGAGCGTTGTTGGCGCGGCTGCCGGGTTGACACCCACTCGCACCCATAGCGGCCGGCCGTTAATTAATGGGTATCTAGGCGACGCATCGGCGACGCCCGGCCCGTCACCGGCGTATTGCGGCTAATTAAGTGATCAACATAATCGGCGCCCGTATTTCAGGAGGCGCCGGCGGCCGTCAGCGCAGCGCCGCGTCGCGACGCCGGGCGGCCGGTCGCTGCCAATTAACGACTCGCGGTCGCCTAATTATCTCTCGCACGAACACAATTAGATGGCGCGCCTCTTCGTGACGCAATTAGCAGCCGGCGGACTCCGATATTTCACCGGCGCTGGCCGCGACGACTCACTCCGCGGCACGCCAGATCGGCAGATCGCCTCGCTTGTAATTATGTGCCGCTTTCGCACGGATTGTCCCGCGTCGTGCCGGATGGTGTGGCCTGCGTGCAGAGAGATCGCAGCCGTCGTACCGGCGCGAGCGGGTCCCGCCCGACCGGCTTGGTTAAACCACACGCGAAATGCCGCAAGGTGCTATATGGTAACATCTGTACAGGGCTAACAAAACAATCGCATTGGCGCATTTTACGGCGCTTTTTTTTTTTTTTTTTTTTTTTTTTAGCATAAGTATCTGACAGAAACACTAAAAGATTAGGATGATACCATTACAACTCTACTATTGTGACAATATCTATGCACTCAACACGTAATATTCTCTCTTCTATATATAAATAAATATATGTTTGTCTGTATGTCCTCTGTCTAATATACGAGGCGCGTCCAGAAAGTAAGTTCTGTTTGGTAATAAAATGAAATTGTACGCAGATACAGAAGATATTTTTATTGCACAAAATTCTACAACTCTTAAACTACTTTTACACATAACAGCCGCAATTTTGCAGGCATTTGTCATAACGTGGCACCAGCTTTTGTATACCTTCTTCATAGAAATCTGCCGCCTGTGTCTTCAACCGCCGACCGCGGTGGCCGAGGAGACTGAGGCGCTCCAGTCACGGTCTGCACGGCCACTACGGTCGGGGGCTCGAATCCCCCCTCGGGCATGGATATTTGTGCCGTCCTATTTCGTAAGTAGTTCATAAGTAGCTTGTAAGTTTAGGGACTGATGACCCCGTAGTTAAGTCCCATAAACTATACAAACATTTGAACATTTTGTCTTCAACCAGTTGGAAAAAGTTTCTTTCAGCTCGTCGTCATTGGTGAAGTGATGACCGCCAAGGAAAGACTTGAGATGTTCTAGATCTTGTCGTCAATCGCGTGAACCAGTTCTTCTGTAATCAAAGGTGGACGCCCACTTCGTTCATCGTGCACATCACTACGCCCGCCATTGAACTGTCGGACCCATCGTCTCACCATCGAATCACTCATCGCATTTGGTCCGTAAACATCGCAAATTTGCCGATAAATTTCACTTAGTTTCACTTTCCTCGCATTCAGAAACCGAATCACCGACCTGATTTCACAGACGGCGGGATTTTCAATCAACGCCGACATATCAAACAAGCACAATAAAGCGTACGTAACTGACAGCGATTTCCAAATGGCGCATGTTCTTCTCCTTGATACACATCGTCTACAGCGCATGTGTGGAACTGCAGTCGCAGCGTTGCAGCGGAGATAAATTGAAACGGAACTTACTTTCTGGACGCGCCTCGTATAAAGCAGTGTGTCCGTATATTTGTACATGTTGCACACAAATCTACAGTTTTGATCCAATATTTTTCAAATTTTGTATACGTAAGCTTCAGTTCATGACGACGGTCGCCGTAAGTGTAAGAATCACGTACAATACATAGTCCATGAGATATGACGTCATAAACAAAGAGATGCGCGGAAAACTGCTGCATTTAGCGACAATGCTGCTCATTTTCTCCGAAACCACTGCACCCATTTCAACCATATTTGATACACATATTCCTTACCGTGAGGTAACAAATGCTGAAGGGTTAAGAATTACGACACATGGTTCAGAAGATATGACGTCATAAACAATAGGAATCGCGAAAAACTGCCTTATAATGCAGCGAAATTTTATAAATACGCTATTTGAGAATGAAAGTACTTAGCGACTTGCAACAAACTTTAAAAATAATTTCAAACCTTTATCAAACTTTTTCTCGCTGACAACCATAGCAAAACGATGAAAGGAAAAAAGTTTCTCGCTTACTGTTTTTACCGCTGTTTATCTAGTAAAACTACGGCATTCGGTATGACGATAAAATTCATAATTTCTACACTATAAATTGTAGCCGCAGGAAATTTTACAGACAGTATACAGGCACATAGTTGAGTGTACTTTCTAAATTGTATCACAGTACGACATGTAGTTCTTGAGATATGAGCACATAAACAGTAACGTTCATGGAAAACAGCCACATCACGCACAAAGTTTTAATATATTACTTCTTTACTACTAACTGTATTCCCAAGAGATTTTAGACATACATCCATTATGCAAATGAATATATACCCGAAAAAGTCAGGAAGAAAGAAATAAATACCCGGGCAACGCCGGGCTTTCGGCTAGTGTATTCATAAAGCATTCATTCGATTGCAACGAAACTTTGGTGAACTGTTCACCGTACGCCCACGAAGGTTTCTGACCCAAAAACAAAAGAGCACGACACATAGCTCAGATATATTAAGTCATAAATGATGAGAGGCCACCGAGTGAGAATACCCAGATTTATGCGTCAATTATTGGAAAATGAGAGTAGTTAGGGACCTGCAACAAAGTTTTCATGTAATTTCGGACGTCTATGAAGCGTTTTGTAACTGACCCCCCCCCCCCTCCCCCAACACACACATAAAATGATGAAACGAAAATAAGTATACCGCTCACAACAGTTTCGCTGTAGATGCTGTAAAACTGTCGCATCAGGCATGACCTTGTATCAAATAAAGTTAGCATTACACATTTGCATGTTACCATTTATTTTTGTCTGCAAGTCTCCCTTCATTCTCTTGCATCCAAAATGAAGCAATCTGTTTTCTTCTTGTATAAAATCATAAGGAGACTTAATCACTCAATAAACACGAAATCTCAAAAACTACTTCACCTATGAACCTGAAATTTGGCAGGAATGTAGTTTGTAGGTATAGAACGTCAAGAAAGTTTTTTCTGATAGGCGCATGGTGGAACACACTTCTCCTACTGACTCACGAAATCTACAGTTTCATTACGATCTTCACGAAATTTCGCATACTTGACCTTCGAAACAAGAGGAAGGTCACGATCTACCTTAAGTTTCATACGGTACGTGGGGGAGGGCACTTTGCAACATAAATATGAATCCCTAAATACCTTGGTCCCGCCTTGAGAACGGCTCGACCGATTTCCCCGCTCTGTTTAGAACAAGTGTTGTATAAAATAAAACTGGAATATTTGAGAACAACGAAGTGCCAATCTATAGTTTTGTTCCGATATTGATGAAATTTTGCACACTCTAAAAACAAGAGGAGTGTCGCTGTCTGTATAAAATTTCGTTCGGTGCATGGTGGAGGGTACTTACGGAATTTTACAAAATGCATAGTTTTGCTCCAATCTTTATCAATTTTTGCACACATGACCAAGAGGAAGATCACTGGGTACATAAATGTTTGTATGGTGCATGACAGAGGGTACCTTGCAGACAACTTTGCCGAGAGAGGGACAGGTGGAAACGAACAGAAGGTGTCCTTCTGTCCTTGCACTGAATATTGTAATAGGTTTGTTTTACGATATCTTCGGTTCTAATTAAGGTACGCACTTCTTTCTGACCTAACAACATTCAGCGGATCAAGATCTTTCATTTGCGCTTTTAAACACTTGGATTGATTGATTCTGAAGAAAGCTATGCGTGAACATTCAACTTTACTTCCATTTTTCCCAACTTTTTTTGTCATTCCACTAACGGTGCGAAGTATTTGCACGGGTCCTCTAGTTTATTATTTATTTATCAAATGGCAACAACAGCAGCATTTAGAATGACATATGGGATAGTTATTTAGTTTTACATTAGATACAAGTTTAATACACATGTTCCTATACTAAAATTTACTGATGTGGTAAATATACTAATTTAATACATGATTGAATTCTGGGGGCTTACTAATTTAATACAGTGGCAAGTTTAAGAGATGCGATTACAACTTAATTAAATACATGTATACATATAATCATAATTCAGTATCGAGTGACTGAATCCAACTACTGTAGCTGCAGAAAGGGGTAGCATTTATAAAGTCAGTGAATGGTCCGGGATATTTCCTCAGAGGACAGTCTCCGACAATATGTTGAACCGTTTGTTCTTGGGCACCACAATCGCAGGCTGGAGAATCTAGGAATCCCCACTTGTGCATCACAGCATTGCACCTAGTGTGGCCATAACTTATTCTATTTAATTTTGTCCACACACTTCTCTGCAGGTGGAACTCTGGTAGGTTGGCAGTTGGGTCTTGGACACCGTAATGTGCTATTCCACCTCTTGCGTCACTCTTCTCTGATGTCGAAGTTGTTGTTTCCTTTTCCTTTATGATACAGCGGAGTACGCGACTTCAGGCAATCTGGAGGAGGATTGTTGAAGGTCTTGTGAATTGGAAGATCTTGCGGGCAGTTGGGGTGGTGAAGTTTCCTCCAGTCTCACACTCAGCTGCACGTCCAACTGCCTCCTTCGGTGCTGTGTTGCCACACTGGAGCACAGTATTCAGCTACAGGGTACACTAGTACCAATGCTGTAGTGCGTAGTGTCAATGCATCGGCATCCTAGGTTGTACCAGCCAGTTTCATAATGAAGTTATTTCGGGTCTTCAGCTTTTAGCTTGTGTTTTCCGAATGACATTTATATGTTAAAGACCGGTCCAGTGTGATGCCCAGGTATTTAGGCTGGAAATTGAGTCTAACCATTTGTTGGCAAAAGTGTTGTTGTTTTTCTGTTCTGTTATTCAGATGGACTGCACAAATTTCTGATATTCTCTCTGGCCGTATTTTAATAAATTATTTGATAATTGAGTTAAGTTTTGACAAACATTCTCTTCCTCAAATTTAAACATGGCTGTTACGACAGCAACCCTTTGTGAGATAATATTAACACTTAGAAAACGCAGCTCATTTGTTTCAAAGCCAGTAATTGCTTACTTGACCTTGGTTTCGGCGAGAACTAAGGAAGTTTTCATCAGGAGTAAAAATTGATTTACATGTAATAAACAGTCAGAAAATGGTTCTTGAACAACGGAGCTCACGTTAAAGTTACAAATGTAGTTTGCATAACAAAATCTAAAATCTTCCCTTCCTTGATGTGTTGGTCAGAAAGTTATAGGAAAACAGCTCACACTGCGAGCTGCTAGTTGTCACCATACAGCTCAGAATCAAGCAGTACTTCGTACCGTGGTTCACAGGGCCCGTGTCATTTCACACTCTGAAAGTTTATCAGCTGAGTTGTCCCATGTCGAGGTCACCTTTCGTCAGAATGGTTATGTTAAGAGGCAGATAAATCGTCCGTTGCACTATCAGCCTACTGTGCAACGGGTAAGTGACGATAGTAAGGAAGTGGCTCCCAAATGCAGGAAGCATTTCCAACAGCATTGGTCGTATTTTGCGAAAATATGATGTGAAATGTGTTTTTCGACCACCTTCGAAGATAAAGGCCCCGTTGGGGTCCGTAAAGAATGATCTTGGTTTGCGTAAGGCTGGTGTCTATCGTATTCCTTGCAGTTGTGGTATGTCATATATTGGTCAGATAATCAGGACTGTGGACTTCCAGAATATTGAACACAGTCGTTACACACGCTTACAACAGCCAAACAAATCCGCTACTGCAGAACACTGTCTTGGCACCGGTCATCCTATGAAATACAACAACACAGAGATTCTGACATGCACTTCCACCTATTGGGATAGTCTCACTAAGGAAGCTATTGAAATTAAACTAGCAAGCGACCTTATAAAAAGAGATGGTGGTAATGTTTAAAATCTGCCTTGAATCCGGCCCTGTCTGTAGTCACAAAACAGAGGGGCAGTTGATTAATAGTCACTATCGATATTTCTGATGTTGTTCATCTTTTATTGTGTTGACTCTCCGGTCACTTGTACTGTGTGTGTTCTCTTCCTTGTTCACACTTTGCAAATGGAGGTATTAAATTCGCTTGCACATTGCTTCCTTGAGTGCAGTTGTGCCTTGAAAACTATTGGGCTCAACTGCTTAGTCATTAGCCCGTAGCTTACAGACTACTAAAACTAACGTAAACTAACCTAAGGACAACACAAACATACATGCCCGAGGGCGGACACGAACCCCCGACGGCGATCGGCCGCGCGCACCGCAGCACGGCGCCCAGTGTGCACGGCCAATCTACCGCGGCAGTTGTGCCTTGAGAATGGCAGGGTGCGCTCCTGTCGAAATACCGGCGGTGGTCTCCGACTTCATCCGGCAGCATACCTGTAAGTGAAACTTCCTGGCAGATTAAAATTGTGTACCGGGACTCGAACCAAGGACTTCTGCCTTTCGCGGGCAACTGCTCTACCACTGGGCTATCCCGACACGACTCACGGTCCTTCCTCACAACCTCAATTCTGCAAGTACCTCGCCTCCTATTTTCCGAACTTCACAGAAGTTCTCCTGCGAACCTTGCAGGAATAGCACTCCTAGAAGAAAGGATATGGTGAAGACATGGCTTAGCCACAGCCTAAGGGATGTTTGCAGAATGAAACTTTCACTCTGCAGCGGAGTGTGAGCTGATATGAAACTTCCTGCCAGATTAAAATTGTGTGCTGAAACCGGGACTCGAACCGGGGTCGAGTCCTGGTTCCGGCTCACAATTTTAATCTGCTAGGAAGTTTCATATCAGCTCACACTCCGCTGCAGAGTGAAAGTTTCATTTTACCTGTAAGTTGTTTGAAAATTCATTAGGCTGAGAAAAGTTAAGGTTTCACATCTACAGATTTATTCCAATCTTGGAATCAAAACCATAGAAAGGTCACTCTGAACATAATATTCAGCACAGTGCATGGGGAGAGTGCTTTACAACATATTTCGTCACAAATCTACTATTTCATTCCGATCTTGATTAAATTGTACACACATCGATGTCAAATGTCCCAGGTAAATAGTGGAGGATACGTTAGACATACAGTGAATAACTTTAATATTCTGACACTGTGATATTTCAATCTTGGAACATCATAACTTTATTTATAACAAAACAAACAAAACACATAACCAGTTATTATATTACGTGATGTGTCTTGTAAGTAATAATATAAATTTTATTAAGATAACTTACATTACTTCCTTAATAATACACTTCAAATACAACTCGGTCCTATATTCGCGTTACTTTAATATTCTGACACTTTGCAGAACTAAGTATTTCAATACAAAATTTTATGGAAAATAAATGTTTCAATATCTTTTTGGGTAGCCATTCTGTTTTATCACTTCTTTCAAACGCTGCGGCATACTGCTAATGATATTTTTTTAAATAGTCCGCACGTAGACCGTCCGATTCGTCTTTTAGTCGACGCTTCAGACGTTCTTTGGAAGATATTGGTGTACTTCTAATACGTCGCTTCAGTTCTCCGCACACATTCTCAATCGGGTTGTGGTCTGGTGACAGAGGTGGTAGTTTTAGGACTCTGGGGGAGTTGTACAACAAATATTGCTGCACATTGCGAGCCTAATGTTTCGGGTCATTGTCCTGGTAAAATTTGAAGGTGTTTGATATCCCATGATTTCAGCACTTTTCGTAAATTGTTCTTTAATATGTTCAAGTAGATATATTTGTCCATAGTATTGTCGACGAACACCAATCTGCCTGGTCCAAATGTCGATATACAGCCCCAGACAAGGACGCTGCCACGTCCATGATTTACAGTTGGTTTAATATTTGTGACTGTAAAGTCCTCATTCTTCTTCCGCCACACCATGCTTCGTCCTTCCGACCCACAAACGTTAAATTTACTTTCGTCGGAAAAAATGACGTCATTCCACCAAATTGCATCCTTCGTAATAAACTCCCTAGCAAAGTCCAATCTTTTCTGTCGATTCTTTTGATTCACATACGGTTTCTTCCTAGCCACTCTTCCATTGTATCCACTTTCTTTCAATGCTCTGCGAATCGTTTGAGGATGTACCTTCTTGCCAGTCTCGTTTAGAAGCTCACGTGCTAATCTCGGTGTACTGAGTGTAGGATCCTTCTTTATTTTTCGTATTAGCTTCCTCTTGTCACGACCATTCAACTTCTGTGGCTGGCCCATTTGTGGTATGGAGTCCATACGGTCGTCGTTTTTGAAACGCCTGACAATATCTGCCACAGTACTCTTACTCAAGTTGAGCATGGCAGCAATTTGTCGATATGATTTTCCTTTCGCATTGTGAAAAATCACAAGTTGTATCTCAAAGCTGGTATTAGCTTTGCGTGGCATCGTACCGTCTGGACAGTCAACCGCGCTTGTAAACACACACCTCTGATGAAGCGGGCCTGCTCACCCCGGCGTGAACGGTGACAAGTGGGACACTGCCATCTGTCCGGATATTAAAGTAACGTGACCATCTAAGAGTGGGTTACATTAATCGCATTCTTTAACAACTGTTTTGCGTTATGTAAACAACGTTCATACTGTTATTTCCAAGACATGTACCTTCATTTAATACTTGGTTATAATATATTTTTGTTTGTTCAGAATACAGTTATAACGCAGCAAACTAAAAATATCTTAGTGTCCGAATATTAAAGTTATTCACTGTACGTCGATACCACCCTACAGCTTTATTCCTATATTGATGTATCTTTGCACCTATAGCTTCAAAACAAGAGGAAATCCGCTGTCTACATATTCTTAAGGTGCGTGGCGTAAGATATCTTCAAGTAACACCGTTCCACCGATTGCCTCGAAAATTCGTAGATACATGTAATTTTAATGGATAGGGGGAGGAGAGAGGCGGAGGAGAAAATGAACAAAGACAGGGGAAAGGAGATGTTGACAGAGGAGGGAAGAGGGATTAACAGAAGAAACAAAGAAATAAATGCCCGAGCAACCCCGGATTTTCAGCTTGTGTAAACATAAAGTAACAGAAATGGATTTGCACCATTACTGCCCAACTAGCATGTTGCCTTGCCAAGTGTAGCCTCTTTTTCCTATTAACAGACGTCAGTAATGGGTCCTTAGGCGCTACACGTTCGTTTTGCCTATTTGAAGACTTCTTTTCGAGTCCTCCCTGGGGCATGGGTGTGTGTTGTCCGTAGGTTAGTTTACCTTAATTTGTAAGATACGGACTGATGACCACGCAGTTTGGTCCGATAGATTTACAAACATTGGAACATTATTTCACGTTATTTAAACTCACCGCGCTTTCCCTGTTATGTTTCTGTTCTGCTGCTAATAGTGCACTGAAAGACACAATTGCAGAACGTTTTCTGTAGAAAACCTCTTTATTTTTTGTCGAATTATCTATGTTTACATTGAGCGCTCAGCGAAGTTTAATCTTTGCTATCCCCCTTTCTTACCTGTAACCGTGGTTACAGATTTTTTGACGTCCTATGAACGCCATCTAGTGAAGAAATATATAATATGTCAACACAATAAAATACTAGCGGCGTGCAATGCTTGATACCTGAACAGCATCACAACGGAAAGTTATGTTGTGAACGATTTCATTTTTAAAAACGTGTGCACTAGGCCTATTGTCAAACGTTATATTAAGAATGACACTGAGGAAACAATATAGTTAATTGGTACTTGAGTCTAATAACTAACTTTCTTATCTTACTTCCAGTGCGTTAGAAAACTGACTTTTTCATCTACAAACATAGATTGTAATTCTATAGTGACGAATATTATTACGTAATTTTGAAGTATTAAATCTGAAGTTTGTAACAGAGACTTGCCGAAACCGGTCTGAATTAAGATAAAAAGAAGTTTCATATACGAGGTCTATTCAAAAAATTCTGGAACATTCGTAATTTTGCACCATTTTAAATGTCGGAGCTAAATGCGGTTAATAGGACCAAAGTTGGCGTCTGCATTACATTTTTCGTCAATGAAGACATTTACAGATTACCTGTGTCATGAGCGCTTAAGTCGTACTCGGTGTCAAGAATGGATCACACGGTTGGTTTAAAAATGACTGTTATACAAGACCTTCGGTCAAGACGTCCTTCGACACCCACCGATGACGCTCATGTCAGGAACGAAATTATACTTGCCTATCGATACTGAATGTTCAAGAGATCGTAGAAGGTGTAACATTTCACGAAATCGGGACTTTGAATCTTTGAAATCACACATAAGTACCAATATTTAAACCAGCTGCAGCATCTGTCGATGTATCAAGCTTGATTCCATGATGGAATCTGTGCTCCACGACTGTATTTGATTTGTGGAAATTCTTTCAGCAATCAATATTTTTACGACTGATAGCTGAAATAATTTCCACAAATCTGTCGATGTAGCTTAGGTACCGGTCGCCGTGGCTCATCGCGCCCGGTCAGAGGGATGAACGCTTTCTGTAACAAAAAAATTGAGGCAAATACACATCGAACAACAACGAACAAACTTGATCAGTGACCCCAAGGAACACAACTGCTCCCATAGAGCATTAAAAAAATTTGGTAGCGGTCTGGCCTCAAAACCATATAGTCGGTGGTTCGAATCCCACAGTGACATATTTTTTTTTTTTTATTTCATTTATATAAAACATTTTGGGAACTCTAATTCCACGTGTTGTCTCAGTTCTTGTTTATGTATATGTAGACGAACTGAACACCTTGTCGTCACCTAAAACGATGTTTGACTGGGTTAGCTGCTTGGAAAGCCATTAATAGCTATGGAGATGACTTTCCAAAAACAGCGTCGTAGATCTTTACAAATTATACTACCGTCGTCACCTAATAGTGAAGACAATACTGTAAAAAATGTAACTCACTTTTTTCTATTGAAACCATCATTATTAAAACATTCTATAAAATATAAAAATTACGAATAAACAAAAATACATGCACTTTTTGTAAAAATTACCAGTAGATATTAAAATTGTGTAAGTATTAGAATACAACCAAAAAAGTTAAAGTATTTGTCACAATAGGATTCGAGCCATCGACCATAAGATTGTAAGGCCAAAATGTTACCACTTAACTACACCAACAGATGCTGCAATTCCTTTAACAATACTTACGGTTACTTGAAAAATTTGATTTTCTCGAGAATTTTTTGGAGTTGCGTCGAATGGCTTTAGTTGATTGTTATTTGAGTTCTGACGTCACTTACCACAAATATTAAAAAATTCTAATTTCGTATACCCATGTGGTCTCCTTGTAAAATTAGGATAGCTCGTAGACTGTGCTTCACCTGATCCAGCAACATGCGGAAGTGGAAACGGCGTTGGGAGCGGTGTGTCAATTGTGGAGGGGACTACTTTGAAGGAGATCATGCACAATAAATAGAAGACGATCGTAGAAACATTTTGTGGACCAAACTCGAGAATTTTCTAAAGGGCTAGAAAACTTTTTTAAAAAGCGATCGTACCTCGTCTGCTATCGTAGTTTTCATTACAAACCATTAGATCGCAACCCAGGATTGTCGATATCACACAGAACATTGCGTTTTGCCGACGACATAGTAATTCTGTCAGATACAGCAATGGACCTGGAAGAGCAACTGAACGGAATGGACAGTGTGCTGAAAGGTGCATATAAATGAACATTAACAAGAGCAAAACTAGGGTAATGGAGTGCAGTCTAAGAAAATCAGGTGATGCTGAAGGAATTAGATTAGTAACGAAGCAATAAAGGAGGTAGATGAGTTTTGTTACTTGGGCAGTAAAATAACAAATGATGCTCGCAGTACAAAGGATATAAAATGCAGAATGGCAATGGGTAGAAAAGCGTTCTTGAAAAAGAGAAATTTGTTAACATCGAATATTTATTTAAGCCTAAGGAAGTCCTTTCTGAAGGCATTTGTGTGGAGTGTTGCCTTGTATGAGAGTGAAACATGGACGATAAACAGTGCGGACAGGCAGAGGATAGAAGCTTTTGAAATATGGTGCTACAGAAGAATGCTGAAGATTAGGTGGGTGGATTGCGTACCTAATGAGGAGGTACTGAACAGAATTGGGGAGAAAAGAAATTTGTGACATACCTTGACTAAAAGAAGGGATAGATTGGTAGGGCACATTCTTAGACATCAAGGAATTGTGAATTTAGCGTTGGAGGGAAGTGTGTGGGGTAAAAACCGAAGAGGAAGACCAAGAGATGGATACAGTAAGCAGATTCAGACAGATGCAGGTTGCCGTTCTTATGTGGAGATGAAGAGACTTGCTCAGAATAGGGTACTGTGGAGAGCTACATCAAACCAGTCTCCGGACTGAAGACCACAATAACAACAACAACAACAACATCAAAATATGTTCATAATCGTTTCCAAGAAGTGGTTACTGAATATTGTCATCACAGTACTGAACCCCTTATTTCTGCTGCTTAGCCGCGACGGAGTGGCCAAGTGCATTGAGATGCTATGCTCCGATGCGCGAGGGCGCTTCCTATCGGGGGTTCAGAATCCCCCTCGGCCATGGATGTTTGTGTCGTCTTTAGTATAAGGTATTTCATAAGTAGTTTGTAAGTTTATGGACTGATGACCCCGCAGTTAAGTCCCTTAAGCTTCACGGGCAAACACACCGAAAGAAATGCGTATTTAGATACACAAACACACACAGGTTAATAATAATATTCACAGACAGACAATGGTAGCACACGACCCATTTACTATAAATCGACAGTTCACCAATGAAGGTCCTTCTAAATAAAACATCTGCTCTTTATTATTCTCTGATTATAGCTGAAAAAGACGGATAGCTATCCCATATAAACTATATAACTGTAACTGCGGAAAAAGAGCCAAAAGGAAAGAAGAAACTTGTATCTCAGGAAACAATGCAGATGATGTGAATTACAGACCAGTGATATCAAGTAAACGTACTTACGCTAAATCAGACGTACAGCATCTCTGCTAAAACTACTCCTGCGGGATTTCCTATGTGTGCCAAAAACCCGTTCGCTCACGGGCAATCAATACCACCCATTAAAATGATTGTGTCGATTATTGAATATTAGATGCATAATTCTCAGAATGAAAAATTAAATTCATACAGAAACCTTGCTCGTGAATTAGTGTGTCTATTAGTTCTTACGTAAATCTTCAGAATCAGAGGCGTATATAAGAGAAATAAAATAATGAACGTAAGGGAGAAAAAATACGGTATCTGAATCATATTAATGAATGATGCATGAAGGTATCGCCGTAGTGAACAGTCATACTTCCCTATATTGGTGACGGGAGTGAGGTGTTAGTGGTGCGAAGTTCGTGCCAGGTAAAAAAAAAAAAAAAAATAAATAAATAAATAAAAAAAAACTGTCTTTAATGATTTAATGTCATCAGTAATAAATCTTGAGCTCGGTAAACTAAAAGGGACTTCAACAGAAATTATCCTCTGAATATGAGCAGCAAATCTTGAGAAAAATATGATGGGGTGTCAACTTATGCCCCCATCCCGAAAATATATGCTACATTCGGCACTACCCAGAATAATTCCTAAATTATCGTCCACATACAGGCAAAAAGAAAACACTGCTGGAGTCATTAATTGATCATAGTGCAGCGAATTTGCACGAAATGTTTGTAAATTATTTACACAAATAAGCCTTGTGAATCAGCCTGTGTGTTTGATAACACCGTATGCAAATTTTTGTTGGTTCTTACCGAGAGCAAGAAATCCACGAGACCAGTTTTGATCCCTATTTGCCGGCCGCGGTGGCCGAGGGGACTGAGGCGCTCCAGTCACGGTCTACACGGCCACTACAGTCGGGGGTTCGAATCCCCCCTCGGGCATGGATATTTGTGCCGTCCTAGTTCGTAAGTAGTTCATAAGTACTTTGTAAGTTTAGGGACTGATGACCCCGTAGTTAAGTCCCATAAGCTTAACAAACATTTTAACATTTTGATCCCTATTTAATGGTCATAATACTGCGATATAGGGGCTGAAGTTGGCATAATGGAATGCCGAAACTGATAGTAAAGGAATAACTGTTTCTGTTAAAATACGGCTGTTGGTATCCTACTTCCTACGTCGTAAATTCATTAACTCTTCGGCAGACATGTCGTCTGGTCGCATATGCGTAATGCGAAGCTGGGGCGGGTCACTAGCAAGTGATAAAAATGAATCAAATGAGTTTTAATAAATGGCAATGTCACAGGACAATGAAATTACCAACGGAAGCAAGTAATAACTGGTGATGCAAAAATGAACATAAATAGTGTATAATTACACACTTTGCTGCATAAACCTACTATGAATTGCGTGCTCACAAGCGTGAAAACAATAACAAATAATTAGTTTGAAGAACGAGTGCTCAGCCAATAAGGCTTTCGGGGCGGAACTAATTCGTGGACGGCTTTCACGAGCGCGTCTAGACGAGCATCCGCCCACTCTGGTGTCGCACTAAAGACTGCCACGTTGCGGGAGAGACCAACTCTGGACATCGGCGATCGGCAAACAACTGTCAGGCCGTCCAAGCATTCGGAATACCTCCAGTATTGACTCGCTGCTCGTCTGGTGCTCAATTAGTGACTAATGTCTGGGGCAAATAAAAGAAGCCCGAACGAGTGGATCCGACGTGTACGTTTGCATATAACCACACTTCCAACAGGGTAGATTGCCCATGCACCCAGCCGAACCACGGAACTCAATCTATACGCCTGAGAGAGTTATTAGGTTAGTTGTCCTCCCAGGTCATCTGACATGTCAGTGTGCGGTTATTTTGCGTGGAGAGCCCTCTGGTCTGAAGCGTGTCATATCAGCAGTCATAGTCTTCAAGAACATTTCTACATCTACATAAATACGCTGCAAGTCACATTGAAGTGCATGGCAGAGAGTTCATCGACTTCACACTTTTCATTATTAAGGGTCAATTGCCATTTTTTGCATCATGCTGATATCTTATCTAAATCATTCTGCCGTTGCTTTTGATCTTCTGGTAAATGACAGCATCATCCGCCAACAGACCAAGAGTTCTATTCAGATTGTCTCCTAAATCATTTATAATTATTAGGAACAATAGGCGCCTTATAACACTTCCCTAGGGAACTTCAGATGTCACTTCTAATCGCTTTCCGTTAATTACAATACACTATGTCGTTTCTGACAGGAAATCATGAATCCAATCGCGTAACTGTGGCGATATTCCGTAAGCACGCAGTCTGGTTAGAAGACCCTTGCGAGCTACAGTGTCAAAAGCCTCCCGTAAATCTATTTGATATCCCTTGTCGATAGCACTCAGTAAAGGAATTTCGTAAAGCTGTGTTAAGCAATTCTGCTTCAGCAGAATAATCATCAGTAACATCACCATTGCTATTGCGTAATAAAAGTATTGTGTTTTGCCGCTAGTATACGACCAGAATTTCTTCGGATTTCTACTAAGTTAGGTGACGGGGTTTCGTCATGGAAACCATTTTAAGCTTCTTGCATTGAAGTTTCTAAGGAGTTTGTGTCCGCTTAAATTTGGCAATCATTATTTATTTATTTATTTATTTTTTTCAAAAGTGATCTAACTTATTTTGTGTACCACGACTTTTCATACCCCTCTTTTGTTAATTTGTTTGATATAAATCTGTCAATGGTTGTCGATATTATTTCTTTGAATGTAAGCCACATCTGCTCTACACTCACATTGCTAGTTTCTTACTCAGGAAAGCGTTAATCTAAGTTTTATCTTCTTTTTTGAAAATATACTTTTTGTTTATTTTCGGTAGATGGGAAATCCATATTCAGTCTAGCTACAACCCTGCTCACTAATCCTTGTGTTTGTTTTGATGTTCTTTATTACCTCCAGATGATTTGTAGCTAAGAGGTGAAGTATGGTTTCATAACCATTTACTATTCTAGTAGGTTTATGAACTAATTGCTGGAGAATGCGTTCAGACCGATTTCGGTCGATGTTTTATGCTTGCCTCCGGTTTCTAAACATGTATTTTTGTCAACATGTCGAGGATAAGTTAAAGTCGACACCAATTAAAATTGTATGCTTTGGGAACATTTATTTTTATTTTAATCCAAGCTTTCTTGAACATTTCTGCAAACGAATATTCTGAGTCATGGCGTCGGTAAAAAAGAACCAATATGAATTTATTCCGGTTGTCAGGCATAACCTCTACCAACTCACAGCAACTATCTACTTCAACTTCGCTAGAAGATAAACCGCTTGTGACAGCAATAAATACGCCACCACCTTTCAATCTATCTTTTCTGAACATCATTTGCCCCTTCGTAAAAATTTCTGCTGAACTTATCTCAGGGTTTAGCCAGCTTTAGATACCTAATACAATTTGAGATTTAGTACTTTCTATTAGCTCTTGGAGCTCTGGTACTTTCCCCACGCATCTACGACAATTTACAACGGTTAGGACAACGATTTTTAGATCTGTGTTCGTCTTATCTTTGACCTATACCTTTTGAGACTGAAACCCTTTCTGTATGTTCCCGAGGCCCTCTAACCAAAGAAACAGCCCAGTCCACGCCACACAGCGCCCGCTACCAGCGTAGGCGCTTCCTGAGGACGCCTGACCTATTCAGTGGAACTCAAAACCCCACCACCCGAAGGCGCAAGTCGAAGAATCTGCAGCCTACATGGTCTCAGAACCGTCTGACTCTCTGATTCAGACACTGAACTCGGTTCTGTACCAGACGTCCACAGTCGGTCCTGTCAACTATGCTGTGGATGGTGAGCTCTGTTTTCATTTTGCAAGCAACACTGGCAGTCTTTACAATTTCAGATAGCCGCTCAGAACCAGAAAAAATCTCTTCAGATCCAAAGCGACACACATCACTGGTCGAGCTACCACTCGCAGGTGCCTGTTCCACGTACTCTTCATAGCATCCGGAAGGATCTGTTCCACATCTGGAATGACTCCACCCGGTATGCACATTGGCCTTCTTCCCCTTCTTAGCAGTTACATCCCTAAGGGGCTCCATTATCCTCCTAACTTTGTAGCTCCCAACTACACCAAATCCGGATCTTGGAAGCTGGGAGGTGACGTTAGGATAAGCGACATCTTCCAGCTCAGGAACATTGTCCGACACATATAGTGCCTCGAACCGGTGAGGCTTCACTCTCGGTCCTCCAGGAGGTCTTTTTCTTCCTGCCACGCACGGGGGAGAAATCCTACGGACCACTGGTGGGACGTCTGCCTTGTCTGGCTTATCGCGGCCATGGGCGGATCGGTTCCAACGGCTGACCGACCACAACGGCGCCACTCGACCGCAGCCTCGAGCTGTGCACAGCCTGAATCTGGGAGCAAAGTGACATCAGCTCAGCTTCCATCCACACACAGCAGTCACAGTGCCTATGCCTTACTACATTGCCCAGAGAAATGAACGACTAAAAGCATGCGATGTAGACTCAACAGATGGTAACTAAGATACCACACCGAAGGAAACAAAACAGAAGATGGTCGCTGTAATATACACGCGACCACACGATAAATATAATAAACTGAAGCAAGAACTTCACTGAATAGCAAAATACTTCGCTTCTAGCCAGTTACACTTACAAGTGGCGGTGTGCTCTGTACCGCATTGTACTGTGGTCTCGGCAACGGCCAGCCATTGGCTGGGACAGCAGCAATTCCAGTAGTCCACCATCGATCATCCTTCAGCAACTTCAGAGATAAATGGTAGGCACTTTCAACAACTGGTCAGGCCAGTCCTTCCGTCTGCTGCTTTTCACTGTAAGTCAAGCCAAAGAAACTAGTATGGGCATGCGCATAAAAGTACAGAGATATGTTACATTCAGAGGACCGCAGTGCGGTCGGCAATGCCCATATGAGACAAGAGGTGTCTGACGCAGGTGTGAGATCGGTTACTGCTGCTACAATGGCGGGTTATCACGATTGAAGTGAGTTTGAAAGTGGTGTTATAGTCGGCGCGCAAGAGATGAGACACAGAATCTCCGAGGAAGTGACGACTAGGGGTTCGAATCCCCCCTCGGGCATGGATGTTTGTGTCGTCTTTAGTATAAGGTAGTTCATAAGTAAGTTTAGCGACTGATGGGTCCGCAGTTAAGTCCCTTAAGCTTAACAAACATTTGGACATTAAAATTGCCCTAATAGCAACGTATTTTCAAAGAACCGTTCATCCCCTATTTCACCCTCTTAGGGATGGGAATATCGAAAAATCGCTGATGCCTACTGTGTAAGATAAACAACGTCTACAAACTTCAAGTTTCTATCGTCTGTAGATTCACTTTTCAGCGCCGTATTCTGTCATTTAGAAACGTATCGAGAAAGCAAAATTTCTTTCTTACGCTTTGGCATCTTTCTTTATAGTTTTACTTTTCAAACTGTAATATTCACTTATTTTTCTTTATTCATACGCTTGATGCAGAAAAACAACCGAAGAATATCCATTACGTTTCGCTGTATATAACCTCTTTGCTAGTATAGTGTCAAAAGTCATCACTGGTCTTCAGTCCGAATTTTATATAAGCTGACGACTTTCAACCTCTTTGTCATCCACCCTCTTCCTGCTATCGATACGGTACTGCTGTGGTGTACAACGGGAGACTTTGTACTACAACACAGAGAGATCGTTCGTCTCGACACACGTAAAATTTATCTAAGTCGGTAACTTTCAACTCCCATATCTTCTACCCCTTATCATTATCAACCCTCTACCTCCAAAGTGCACAATGGGAGACTGATACCTACTACCACATACAAACACTATTCGTTTGCGATGTGTAGTTTTGGCTGCAGAGTGAAATATAGGCACAATTTTTATGTATATTAAGCTACACGTAGTGGACCCCTTGTGGATAACGTGAAGCCTCTACAGTTCTTCCTGCGATTTGCCCATGAGACCTTCATTTTCTCGCTCATGTCTTTCTTGCTTTCTTCCGTCCAGTTTGTGCCGGATTTTTTGGATATAGTCTCTGGTTGGACTTCCCACTTGTCTTTTTTGCTTCTGTAGATGTTACGGTCTGCATTGTCGTGAATGGTGAGTTGAGTATCAGTAAGGTCTCTTCTTAATTTGTTCGGCCCAAGTCATACTTTTAAGGCTTTCAGTGGCTGTGAGTCTATAATCAGGGAGTCTGCGTATGTGTTCAGAGGATTTTAGGCTTCTTCTTCTTGAAAATTTCTCTGTAATTTGTAGTCTATATCCAGCTTTAGTTTTTCGTGGTCCAAGTACAGGGTGTCCAAAAAAGGGCTCCCTGATTTCAAAATTAAAAATCTCGAAAACAAAGATCGATAGAGGAATGCAGTAAACGGTATGTTTATTGTGAAAGCTGTAAGAAGTTTATACAGCAGTTTGAAATAATAGTTACAAAAGCCGCTAACAGATGCCGCTGTACGCTGTACAGCTCATATCAGCAAACATAAGTGAAATAATCGTATGAAAACACTCTTTGCAAACAATCACATCACAATGTTTTCAAAATGTTCACCATTGGCACTACAGAGGTGGCGCAAACGAAGAATGAAATTCGCCATCAGCCGAAATGGATTCACATGCCACAGAGATCGCCGATTAAAGCTCGTCCAGCGTGGCGGGATGCTTCGGGTAGACCATGTCTTTCACTGTGCCCTACAAAAAAAAAAGTCACAGGGAGTCAAATCCGGCGAATATGGAGGCCAATCCATGCCTGCACCAGTAAATTTGGGATATTCCAAAGCAGTGACTCGATTCCCGAAGTATTCCTTAAGAAAGCGAAACACTTGTTCGGTCCGATTTGGTCGGGCTCCAGCTTGCATAAACCATTTAGTACCTGGTCGAGCCTCTAACGCTTGCTGTATGGCGACAGATTGTTCCAAAATTGCAACGTAACGTGCACCAGTGACCGTTTCTCGAATGAAAAAAGGCCAGTAATGCCTGACTGCATACTGCAGCCTATGCAGTAACTTTAGGAGAATACAGGGGTTTCGCTTCACACCAATATGGCTTTTCGGAACCCCAAAATCGCCAGTTCTGCTTATTCACGTATCCATTCAGGTGGAAGTGTGCTTCATCTGTAAACCAGATGCATCCAACATCAAATCCTTCACTATCAATCATTGTGAGCATCTGATTAGCAAAGGCAACCCTTTGTGGCACAGCTCGTACTGGTAAGGCCTGGTGCGTTTGAATTTTGAATGGAAACATGTTTAGGCTCTTTCTCAGTATTTTCTGCGTGCTGAAACGCTTCAGTCTCAGATGCAATTCTACGGACGGACGACATTGGATTTCGCTGAATAATTCCAGAAACTGTGGCGATATTTTCAGGTGTAACTGCGGTTTGCTTGCGGTCAACATGCCCCACTTGATCATCAGTTACGTTGCCTGTTCGTTGAAATGGTTTTCGTATCGGGTCCTTTTGGAACATTAAATCGTGCTTGAAAACTTCGCCTTGTTGCCGTGGGACTCTCTTCTAACCTGTGGTACTCTAGCACCAATGGAGTACATGGTTTTAATCTCTTCCTTAGGTACGCTAACCTCCTTTCACGTTTTAATAGTGGAACTGATCTCTCTGGCTTCGGATCACTATTTATACTAGGCATTACGTATGGCGATTACAGCGCCATCTGTTAGCAGCTTTTGTAAGTATTATTTCAAACTGCTGTATAAGCTTCTTACAGCTTTCAAAATAAATATACCGTTTACTGCATTCCTCTATCTTTGTTTTCGAGATATTTAATTTTGAAATCAGGGAATCCTTTTGTGGACACCCTGTATTTTCCTAATGATCTTTCGTTCTTGTTTTTGTAGATCTTGTAGTGCCATCTTGTTCTGGAGTTTAATGACACTGCCATAATGCCTGACTTTGCATGCATGGAAATGCACTTTTTGTTGTAAAGTTGGTGCGTTCTACCGTAGGCTTTCTTTAGTTTCTGTGCTCAAGTTTCTTGAGATTTTTTCCTAGTCCAGCGGGTTCCAAAATTTCCCCTGGGTATTTAAAATTTGAAACTCTGTTTATCCGTCTGTATTTTGTGGTGAGAATCTCAATGTTTAAGAGTGTACACATAAACTGCGTTTCTTCAAAAGAAATTTGCAAGCCAACCTTCTCGGCGCATTCCTTGAGTATATACAGGGTGAATCACCTAACAATTCAACCGCAAATATTGCGGAAACGGAAAGTGCGATTGATGTGCGGTTTTCACAGAATGGATTGGTAGTCAAGGACTCGAATTGTTACCCAATAAACAGATTGCAAAAATACCTAGAAATACAATTTTTCAAATGGAACAAGGGTCGTTTCTATCATACACTGGAATTCTTGACACCAGCTGTGTACAAATAATTTTGAAAGACGTTTTTATCGCGTTTAGTTTGACAGCTACAACCATTCAAAGTTTTGGGGGCGGAGGCTACGACAGCGTAGCTAACTGGCTGGTGGTCATGAGACAGTGGGCCGAGTCCCAGGAGCTATCCACTCGTCCAATTACCTACGCTATCATAGCCTCCGCCCCCGAAACTTTGAATGGTTCTGAGCTGCCAAACTCATTCAAAATTCTTTGTACATCGCTGGTGTAAAAAATTCCAGTGCATGATAGAAACAACCATTGTTCCATTTAAAAAACTGTATGTTTGCATAAAAAATACACTTTCTAAGTGATATTACAATCTGTTTGTTTTGTTTTATTATTTTTTTTTTTTTTTTTTTTTTTTTTTTTTTTGACTAAAAATACGAGCTCCTGACAACCAATCCATTGTGTGAAAACCGCAACCGCACTTTCCGTTTCCGCAATATTTGCGGTGCAAGTGTTAGGTGATTCACCCTGTATATATACAGGGTGAACCGAAATTTGCGCACTCGGGCTTCGCAGCGCGATTCCCCACATGCCAGCAATAAAAAAAGTCTCTCACAAAATTTCGACAGCGCATATTTGCAGCAGTAATTCCACGTCGAAGACACACATAGGTCTGTGTTCCATACTTCAGTGTGTTTCAGAATTAGACAATTATATCAACAAACTTCTACGGGGTGTAAAATGAGTCTTTAAGAACACAACGAGCTTAGAAACCCGTGCCCGGAAACGTCATCCAACGACGCTACGGAGCGTCGAAGTAGCTGGAGGGAATGGTTAGTGGACTGCACCGGTGCCCGTATCTTGGACTCTCCTTAGTGTCGTTGAATGGCGTTTCATGGTATGGGTTACTGTGCTTTTTTGTTCCTCAAGGCGCCTTCTGCGTCCCCTAGAAGTTTCTTGGTATAATTGTGTAATTCTGTAACGCCCTGGCGAACTGGACACCCACCCACCTCAGTCTTCGACGTCATTGTACTACTGGAAATATGAACAGGACGAAATTTTGTGAGAAACATTTTTTTATTGCTGGCTTGTGAGGAATCACGCTGCGAAGCCCGAGTGCGCGAATTTCGGTTCACCATCGGTTCACTATATATATATATATATATATATATATATATATAGGGTGTTACAAAAAGGTACGGCCAAACATTCAGGAAACATTCCTCACAAACAAAGAAAGAAAATATGTTCTGTTGGCATGTGTCTGAAAACGCTTAATTTCCATGTTAGAGCTCATTTTGTTACTTCTCTTCAAATCACATTAATCATGGAATGGAAACACACAGCAACAGAACGTACCAGCGTAACTTCAAACACTTTGTTACAGTAAATGTTCAAAATGTCCTCCGTTAGCGAGGATACATGCATCCACCCTCCAGCACATGGAATACCTGATGCGCTGATACAGCCCTGGAGAATGGCGTATTCTATCACAGCCGTCCACAATACGAGCACGAGTCTACATATGGTACCGGGGTTCGTAGACAAGAGCTTTCGAATGCCCCCATAAATGAAAGTCAAGAGGGTTGAGGTCCGGAGAGCGTGGAGGCCATGGAATTGGTCCGCCTCTACCAATCCATCGGTCACCGAATCTGTTGTTGAGAAGCGAAGAATTGCCTCGTCCATTGCAGGTGTCCTCGTCGTTCTAGGTCTTCCCCAATCGCGAATCATAGGCTGGAATGTTCCGTGCTCCCTAAGACGCCGATCAATTGCTGCGAACGTCTTCCTGTTGGGGCACCTTCGTTCTGGAAATCTGTCTCGATACAAACGTACCGCGCCACGGCTATTGCCCCGTGCTAATCCATACATCAAATGGGCATCTGCCAATTCCGCATTTGTAAACATTGCACTGACTGCAAAACCACGTTCGTGATGAACACTAACCAGTTGATGCTACGTACTGATGTGCTTGATGCTAGTACTGTAGAGTAATGAATCGCATGTCAACACAATCACTAAAGTCAACATTACCTTCCTTCAATTGGGCCAACTGGCGGTGAATCGAGGAAGTACAGTACATGCTAACGAAACAATTGGGTATTTTGACAATTTTCTGCGCGAATTATTTCAATTTACATTTAAAGAGAAATACTTAAATGAGCTCTAACATGGAAATTAAGCGTTTACGGACACATGTCCACATAACATATTTTCTTTCTTTGGGTGTGAGGAATGTTTCCTGAAAGTTTGGCCCTACCTTTTTGTAACACCATTCACTAAGTGTGTTTGCCTCTGTAACTTATAAAATAATAGGGGACGGGAAATTTTAATGCGGTAGGTCAACACAAGAAATGTTACACTTTCTGCGGAGCTATGAACATAGTTTATTGTATCATTTTCCAAAGAGTTGCAGCACAAAGATATAATTTTTAAATGGAACAATAGTTTTTTCCATCGTGCATTGGATTCGTTGAAACCAGCTGCGTCCAAATCAATTTAAACTACATTCCTATCACTGTTAGTTTGGGAGCTACAACCCTTCAAAGTTTCAGGGGGAGATACCACAAACGCTGCGCATAATGAAATGCGCCTTCTAAATGTGGTGCGGCCGAGTTGTAACGTCGCCGGTGTCACGGAGCGAGAAGCTTCCTCGATGCCCTGTTAGAATGCCGACTGTCGCCGCACACGGCCGTATACCCGACAGTTGGAGCCACAAAACAACCGGGGTTCAATATACCACAGTTACTGACATCGGATGACGATGGCGTACTCGAACAACGAGTACATTGACATGTTGGTGATGCTCGGCGAGTGCCGACACGATGCCACTGAAGCAGCCACGGCGTATGCCGTGAGATATCCTAGGCGAAGAGCCCCGGCTGCCATTACGTTCTTACGTGCCGAACAACGACTTCGGGAAACAGGCAGCTTGGTAATGCGTCGCAGAAACAGACGAAGACCTGCAAGAAGTGACGAGATGGAGGTATTTGTTTTAGCTGTACTACACCACGATCCTCATGTCAGCTTACGAGCCGTTGCTGCAGTCGCTGGTGTCAGTCTCACATCTGGGTGGCGTATAGTACACGGCCACAGGTTTCACCCGTATCGCCTGTCACTGACCCAGGAGCTGCATGGGAACGGTTTCCGTGCAAGAGTGACAGTCTGTGAGTGGGCCATGCGTAATTTCACGCTGGAGTCTTTACAAAGTGTTATGTTCTCTGATGAGTCCACGTTCACAAATTATGGTACAGTGAATCGCCATAACATGCACTACTGGGCTGCAGACAATCCTCGGTGGGTACGACCTGTCGACCGTCAACGTAGGTGGTCTATTAAAGTGTGGTGTGGAATCCTTGGGGGATGAAATCATCGGTCCACACTATTTCCAGGTACACTGAAAGGTGAGTTATATCGCACTTTTATAGCCGACAGTTTGGATGGTCTCTTTGAACATGTGTGTCTACACACGAGAGTCCATATGTGGATGCAGCACGATGGTCACCCAGCCCATTCTGGACGGATGTTGTGGAAGAACTAAACAACAGGTTTGCAGGAAGATGGTTGGGGCGGCATGGTCCTCATTTATGGCCCGAAAGGACGCCCGATTTAACACCAGTAGATTTATTTTTGTGGAGATATCTAAAGGATCGTGTTTATGTCACTGAGCCCACATCCCCAGATGATCTAAAACGGCGCATCGAGGACGCATGTCGCTCCGTCACACCGGCGATGTTACATCTCGTCCGCAGATCCTTTCGACGGCGCATTGCATTATGCATTGAGGAACATGGACACACATTTGAACATCTCATGTAAATCAACTTCCCACCGCCATAACATCCATCACCCACCACACAGCCATGGATTATGTACAGCGTGTGGTATCTGCCCCTGAAACTTTGAACGGTTGTAGCTCCCAAACTAACAGTGATAGGAATGTAGATTAAATTGATTTGGACGCAGCTGGTTTCAACGATTCCAATGCACGATAGAAAAAACTATTGTTCCATTTAAAAAATTATATCTTCGTGCTGTAACTCTTTGGAAAATGATACAATAAACTATGTTCATAGCTCCGCAGAGAGTGTAACATTTCTTGTGTTGACCTACCGCACTAAAATTTTTCCGTCACCTATTATTTTATAAGTTACAGAGGCAAACACAGTGAAACACCCTGTATATGTATGTGTGTGCGGTGTGTGTGTGTGTGTGTGTGTGTGTGTGTGTGTTAAGAGAGAGATAATGTTCTTTCGGGCATGTATATGCATTTGTGGATGTGTCAGAGACGTTGATCCTGTGCACGGGAAGTGGGGTGCAGCGCGTCACGGCCACGGCGGCAGGGCAGAAGCAGTCCCGGGAGTGCTCATTTGGCGGCGATGTTGTGCCGCGGCTACACGCGGGAACACAAGCCGGCAGCAGGCGGTGTCTTGCAGGCGCAGGCGCATTTGCATAAATCCGCCGTTGTGTATGCGCGCCCGGAGAGGGCAATTTAATTGGGCGAGTTTAGGCCGGCGCGTTACCCCCGCTGCTCCCGCCGGGAAACAATTTTGGTTCGGGCGACGGGCGCGGCATTTATCTCTGGGCAGCCCCCCGCGCCGTGGGGCGCCGCTCCCCGCCCCGCCGCGACGTCTGCCACCGCCGCCGCCCCCGAGAAAAATGCGGGGGTGCGCCGACCGGGCAGGTAATAGCGAGGCCGCCAGGATTGGCGCAGGGTGGGGTCTCCGCCCTCCATAGCGCTCTATAGCCGACCCAGCCTCTTAAATGTCTGCAGAGTGGAACAGAGGAACAACACTTCACATTAAGACACACACCAGGAGGCACAACACATAAAAAAGTCAGAAGAAAAAATGCGCTGTTTGACAGAGGCGGTCCATTAAATATTTAGCGCCGCAGAGTGCAGTAAAATGGTCAAATGTCAAATGTTTGTAAACATCGAACTGCTAAGGTCATCGGTCCCTAGAGTCATAAAATACTTTCATTTACGTCAAGGGCACCCATGTGCGAGGGAGGACTCGAACCTCCGGCAGGAGCAAGATGTCAGTAAATTCGATTTCTTTCACATTTTGTCATTTTCGTTTGTACATACGAAGTGTGTACCAAATATTATGGGAATATGTTTTCTTGGCCTACTTTAGGTCACGGTAGTAACACTAAAAGTGGGCCTTTGCCATCGTCTTTTGACAGCTCGAAATTTAAATGAAAATAAATACTTTCATTTACGTCAAGGGCAACAAACACACACACCCATGTGCGAGGGAGGACTCGAACCTCCGGCAGGAGCAAGATGTCAGTAAATTCGGTTTCTTTCACATTTTGACATTTTTGTTTGTACATACGAAGTGTGTACCAAATATTATGGGAATATGTTTTTTTGGCCCACTTTAGGTTACGGTAGTAACACTAAAAGTGGGCCTTTGCGATCGTCTTTTGACAGCTCGAAATTTAAATGAAAATAACGGCTTCACTATTCATCTAACACAAAAATTGAATAACCGAATATGATGAGGACAAAATTCTCTACAACATTGCTCTCTTGAGGGGGCCTTTTTTTTTTTTTTTTCATATCGCGTTGCGTTTCTAAGATATTTGCAAAAATAACGGCGATTTTTTTATGTCTGTCTATCCGTCTGTCTGTCCGTAACGTGCTCCCTCTCAAATGTCTGCAGAGTGAAACAGAGGTACAGCCACTGCACTTAAGACACACAGCAGGCGGAACAACACATAAAGTCAGAACAAAAAATGTGCTGTTTGACAGAGGCGGTCCGTTAAATATTTAGTGCCGCAGAGTGCAGTAAAATGGTCAAATGTCAAATGTTTGTAAACATCAAACTGCTAAGGTCATTCGTCCCTAGAGTTATAAAATACTTTAATTTACGCCAAGGCCAAGAAACACACACCCATGTGCGAGGGAGGACTCGAACCTCCGGCAGGAGCAAGATTTCAGTAAATTCGTTTCATTTCACATTTTTGTTTTTACATACGAAGCGTGTATCAAATACTATGGGAATATGTTTTTTTTAATAATTTCATTGTTTCTCCATTACGTTAACCACTTGAAATATGCTCAGTACATATTGTTCGCTTATGATAAAAGCTTTTCGAACGCCCCCTCCCCCTTTCCACATAAATGACAGAAATAATCAGCGTTCTCCTCCTTAATACAATCGTCTAACTACAGTTTGCACATCAAATTTCACTCGTGGTGCTAATGGAAATACACTTCGAATTCATACTGTGCAAATTATGTCGTCAAAGATGTTATTATAGTTCTTAAATTAAATGCGGGACAGATGTAGTTTGCAAAATTTTGAACACGTGTTATTCAAAAATAATTTTTTACGGAATTGAAATTTATTATCATATTGAAAAAGTGTGGCATTTTTGACATCAGGACGTTAAACCTTAAATTTCCTTCCTACAATTTTTGTCCTATAAACTGACGTAAAAATATTATTACCTGTTATAATTATTACATTAAAATGACACAAATTATAAAAAAACTATTTAAAATAATATATTAATACTACTAATTTTAATATTACTAAAATCATACACATATACATGATACGTTGAAAGTGAGTATAGCAACAAGGTATGTTTTTCAAGTAAGGGGGTGGTGGGAGGGACGAGAAATGTGGACTGTGACCCCATCCAGAATCGACCCCTCGATCCGCCCCTGAGTCTGGCTTCCGTAAACACCGTAGCACAACCCACTGTAGTAATCAAAGTAACCGATGACCAAGAATTAGCCTTGGACAACCGTGAGATCACTGTATACACTGGTCAAAACAATTAGGGGATCAGGTGATATATCTAGGCTCTGAAGTGTTGTCACCGGCAGAATGAAGTAAAATGATTCGACGTCTTTCTGTCGGTTCTACGAAGACAACAAAATCACGGCAAATGAGATAGTGGTAATAACACAAAGCTGGTACAGAAAGGGTTTGTGTTGACTTGTTTTTACCAATTAATTACACAATCATTTGGGTTCAGATAGTGTACTGAGCAGGTAGTGCAACGCACAACTTGAATTACCAGAATCTATGGCATGGAGAGCCATAGGAAGGATCGAGGCGGGACAGATACGGAGGTAGGTGGCTGCAGCTATTGGAGTGTCCCATAGTATAATTTTCACAACTGGAACGCGATTTCAGACAACAGGATTCAAATATTTGTATATCTTATGGAACTTAACTACAGAGTCATCAGTCCCTAAACTTACAAACTACTTATGAACTAGCTAATCCTAAGGACGGCACAAATATCCATGCCCGAGAGGGGATTGAACCCCCGACCGTAGTGGCCGTGCAGACCGTGACTGGAGCGCCTCAGTCCCCTCGGCCACCGCGGCGGGCAGACAACAGGAAACATATGCGAAAATATAAACACCCACCTACGTAGGATGAAATGATCACCAAAATAAAATAAGAGATATCACTTCGAAAACAGAAAGACTTAGGTGTTCCTTTTTCCAGGAAGCTATTACAGAATGGAACAACAGAGAAATATCACAAAAGTGGTTCGATCAACCCTCTGCCATGCAGTGCAATGTAACTTGCAGAGTATCCATATAGATGTAGAAAAGAAGGCAAGACCAACGGCCGCGGCGGAGTGGCCAAGCGCATTAAGGCGCTAAGCTCCGACGCACGAGGCCGTTCCCCGTAGGGGGTTCGAACCCCCCCCCCCTCTGAGGCATGGATGTTTGTGTCGTTTTTAGTATAAGGTAGTTCATAAGTAGTTTGTAAGTTTAGGGTCTGATGACCCAACAGTTAAATCCCTTAAGCTTAATAAACATTTGAACATTCCAAGACCAAGGTCGTCCATGGGTAACATCAGCAAGAGATTTCTGTTATCTCCGGTTAACAGGCTGTCGAGACAAGAGGCTTAATGCAACTCAGTTGCAACAGGATGCGAAATATCAACATAAACCGTCCAAAATCGCCTTTGGGAATGTGGCCTCTACACACGGAGTCCTATGGTGCGTGTCTCATTCAAACCATGACATTGTTTAGCCTGCAGAAACTAGGCGGATGAACATCAGGATTCGAGTAGCAACGATTGGCGCCGGGTGCCGTTCAGTCAAGATTTTGTGGTCGATGACGCTAGTCCCCTGCACTGGTGGACAACATACTTGAGGCTTAGGGAATTGAACGAATGGAATGGCCAGCTTGTTCACCGAACTTAAACCCGATTGGCCAAGTCTGGAATGCCCTTGGCAGACGCATTGCAGCCAGACCAGCACCTTCCATATCGGTTGCAGAGTTGGGTATTACACTGATGGAAGAATGGCCAAATATCCCTCAAGAACTGGCTGATAACCTCATACTCCCATGCCACGCAGGTGTGCTACTGTACTGGTTGTCTCAGGTGCTGGCATACCATTTTAGTGGGTAACCAGAATGATTTTTTTTTTTTTTTTTACTATCATGGTAGACCCATGGTAAACCGCTGTAAGTAAACGCCATGTAAACCTCAAGTAAAGAGTTTAGACATCAAAATATCGTGTTGTATCAAACGAAAATACAATTGTAACCAATCTATATCTATAAATGTGAATGTCCGTTCTGTGTACGTTTATCACGTCTGAACCACATTTGTACATTTACTATTGTCTAGCCAGGGGAGGCTTTAGGCACGATTTTTTGGCGATCGGATAGCTGTGCGCCGACATATCTAGGCGAGCCGCTTTCTTCCTATTGGCCGGCTAGCGAAGCAGGCAAAGAGGTACCGAGACTGCGGGAGCCCCCGACGGCCGAAGTATTGTGGAGCGACTTATCGCTCTTGCTTAAGTTACGCGGTGACGTGTGTAGACCGCTGGCGTTGTGGCGAATAGCGACGCCACAATAATTGTTACCACTCTTATCACTTACAGAGTGTGTATGGCTAACTTTCGATAGACATTCCAGATAGAGTTAGTTTGTCACTAGTTTATTGATCAGGCAACCATCATTCTAGGATTTGAGTCATTCAACCTAATCAGAGATGAGGCATCTTTTACACTGAATGGTATCTTCAGCTTGTGTAGGATAATATGCACAAACCCTGTGCTATGGTGACAGCGAATGATCAGCATCTGTGCAGCCGGAACGTGTAGACGATGGTATTTCGGGGTCAATCTTCCTTTCTAAAATCTGTAGATGGATAGATAGAATAATTAATAAGGAGGTACTTTACAGAATTGGGGAGAAAAGGAATTTCTCACAGTTCTTGACAAAGAAGGGCTCGACTGGTAGGACACATTCTGATACATGGGGCGTTTAAAAAGTTTTGCACAGTCGTCTGAACTTTTTTTTAATTTTTTGCATGTGGAGAATGACTTTTTTGTGAACATAATTTGCATCATTTAGCTGTATATTGAGCCTCCTCATTGCAGTTTCCATCGTCTGTGCTGCATCTGGCCCAATGTTCTTTCCATGATGTAAATGCACTTAAGTAAAATTCTGGGGATTGACTTTTACACCATCGCTTGATACAGGAAATATGGTCTTTCTCACTATAAAATGTTTTACCGCCCAGGTGGGCTTTCAGACGACCAAAGAGGTAAAAATCAGATGGAGCCAGTTCCGGACAGTAGGGAGGATGAGGAACAATTTTCCAACCCATTTTCTCCTGTATCATAAAGGTTGTAAAGGCTTTGGCATAATCATGGTGTAGTCTGATGAGCTGACCAGAAGCTGTGGTCTGTGGGTCTTGATGGCACGTCGCAGCTTCTCCTGTGACAAACAGTAAAGGTTCTAGTTAATGGTGGTACCAGGTTCCAAGAAGTCAATGAAAATGACACCATGATGATCCCAGAAGAAGGATGCCATCACCTTCCGGTCTGCTGTTCGTGAAAGTCTTGGCTTCTTCTACCGAGGGAACCTGGCTGACGCCACTGCATGGATTGGGTTTTGCTATCAGGTTCGGCGAACCATGTTTCATCCTGGGCAATGATGCCGTCAAAACACGATTTCCACTTTCAGTAAAGTCTTCATGAGAACCTCGCACACATTTTTCCTCGTCGTTTTCATTTCCCTTGTCAATTATCTAGGCACCCAACGTGCACTGATTTTTTCAAAAATGTTCAAATGTTTGTAAAGCTTATGGGACTTAACTACGGGGTCATCAGTCCCTAAACTTACAAACTGCTTATGAACTACTTACGGACTAGGACGGCACAAATATCCATGCCCGAGGGGGGATTCGAACCCCCGACCCTGATTTTTCTTCCTAGTGACTGTACTAATGATACCATACCACACAATGACATACGAGTCATTTCAGAAAAAAAAAATGTTTGTAAAGCTTATGGGACTTAAGTACGGAGTCATCAGTCCCTAAACTTACAAACTACTTATGAATTAGCTATTACTAAGGACGGCACAAATATCCATGCCCGAGGGGGGATTCGAACTCCCGACCGCAGAGGCCGTGCAGACCGTGATTGGCGCGCCGCAGACCGCTTGGCCACCGCGGCCGGCCTTTTCAGAAAGCTGTCGCGTCGTCATACAGCTGTGATATTGTATGATTTGATCAATGGTCTCCTTATTCACATCACTCACTTCTATCGATGGCATACCGCATTGTGGACTGTCCAGCAGAGAAAAATCACCTTCTTCAAACCACTGCAACCACCGCTTGGTACGGCTGCATTCCACTGTGACTTCCCCATAAACAGGGAGCAACTTCTTGTGATTCGATGTGGCAGAGTCATTGCCGATCTTGAAGAGGAATTCCATCACCGACCGACCGTTGTCGCAAACTGACGTCTACTTCAAGGTCAATTATGGCTCACCTATAAATAAAAGAAAATACTATTATATACTAACTTATAGCTAAATGTTACAAGTATGTTCACAAAAACGTCATTCTACTTCTGCAAAAAATAAAAAAATTGGAGACGACTGAGCAAAACCTTTTTAACTCTGTTTGTACATGGAGGAATCGTCAGCAGTGCAGGAAAAAGTCGCAGAGGGAGATCAAGAGACGAATACAGTTAACTAGATAAACTGGGTGTAATGAAAGCAATGAATAACACCACCGTCAGCTGTATTTTCTTATTGTCATTAACTGGCAACCAGATTCGATAACCACACCATCATCATCAGACCCTTAAAATAGGGAAAACTACATTTTGCTGCATTAAAAATCAAGAAAAACAAATGGTGTCGCACAATCATGGAACCTAACAGTAAGGAGGATCAAGAGGGAGTCAATGATTGTACGACATCAGCTGTTTTTGTTGTTTTTAAACGCAGTTTGCCCTATTTTAAGGGCCTGATTATGATGGCGTGGTCTATCGAAACTGGTTGCCAGTAAATGACAATACGAAAATACAGCTGACAGTGGGGTTATTCATTGTTTTTATTACTATATACACGACTGAGGCCCAACATCCATACATAAAATGGACAAAATCAACCCAAACTGAGTGTAGGTTAAATGTAAACGAAGGCTTCCGCGGCCGTTGTCATTGTTGATAAAATTCTTCTGGGTATTGGACCGCATCGTCAATATATCAAATGTTTCACCGACGTTTCGGCCACTATTGCAATCGGCCATCTTCAGGGTGTTACGTTATGTAACACCCTGAAGATGGCCGCTTGCTATACTGGCCGAAACGTCGGTGAAACGTTACGTAACACCCAGAAGATGGCCGCTTGCAATAGTGGCCGAGCCGCGGTGGAGTAGCCGACCGGTCTAAGGCGCCTCGCTGCGGAGCACGTGGTTGCTCGCCGTCGGAGGTTCAAGTCCTCCCTGGGGCATATGTGTGTGTGTGTGTGTGTGTGTGTGTGTGTGTGTGTGTGTGTGTATGTATGTGTGTGTGTGTTGTCCTTAAATTCGGTTACCTTAGTTTCAGTAGTTTGTAAGCTACGAACTGATGACCACGCAGTTTGGCCCGATAGATTTACAAATGTTTCACTGACGTTTCGACCACTATTGCAAGCGGCCATCTTCAGGGTGTTACGTTATGTAACGTCGGTGAAACGTTACGTAACACCCAGAAGGTGGCCGCTTGCAATAGTGGCTGAGCTGCGGTGGAGTAGCCGAGCGCTCTAAAGCGTCTCGCTGCGGAGCGCGCGGTTGCTCGCCGTCGGAGGTTCAAGTTCTCCCTAGGGCATGGTTGTGTGTGTTGTCCTTAGATTAGTTTACTCTAGTTTAAGTAGTTTGTAAGCTACGAACTGATGACCAAGCAGTGTGTTCCGATAGATTTACAAACATCTGAACATTTGAATAGTGGCCGAAACGTCGGCGAAACATTTGATATATTGATGATGCTCTCCAATACCCAGAAGAGTTTTATCAACAATGAATGTAGTTTGTCGTTCTTATTCGGAGATGATGAGGCTATTACAAGATAGCGTACTAACCTGGAGACCGCATCAAACAGTGGACTGAAGACCACAGCGACATATTGCAACCAAGACTGTTAAATTTGTGCAACATTCACTCACGTCTGCAGCTGGTTTCCTTCCACGGCGCAGGCCATCAGCTGACGGGTTGGACCTGTCTGGACGCTCCCCGGCCTAGGCTGCGGCCGCGGCTCCCAGCGGGAGTCCCCTTGGCGCTATCGGCCTCGCCTGATCTGCATCGCCTCCCCGCAGGCCCCAAACATGAGGGACGCGCCCTGCGCCCTCCTGCCGCCAGAGATGTGATTTACGCTCGCCGCGCGGCTCAGAATTTACTGCGACCCACAAGACGCGCACTGCGCTGCACTGGGTCAGCATTTGTAAGGCTGTCCGTCAGCCGAATACCGGGCCCGTGTTCACCTGACGTCCGCCCTCCGTGGAATGCCCGGAGTTCCCCACAAAGGCGCCGCCGACCCAGCTGCGGCGGACGGCATGCAACGGGCACCAGCTGCAGCTAAATAGCTATCCGCCAAGCGGCCGTTACGTCAGTGGCGCCACATCCTGTGTGTTCGATGGTTCTGTGAACGTCCGGAAAAACCTGACTATGAAAAAAAGTATATTAAAACTATCTTTCTTCGTTTCATTGATGTATCAGATCATTTTATCTGCATTTCCAAAATACATTCCTGGAAAATCAAAAACGTACACCATGAATTCGTCAACCCAGCAGAGCGAAATTTTATTGACACATTTTTCAGGATGTATAACAACACTTGATCACGCAGTCAGAACCATACGCTCGTCAGTACAGTCACCACAGCGTGCACAGTGTCGACGTTAGTATCGTGTATACCCTCCTTTTGCAGCAATGCAGCGTGCAACTCTCTCATGAAGACGAATTTAGAAGTGCAATTTCCATTTTATGCCTCAATTGGACCAGATGTCGTGCCGGTCGTGTAGACAGCGCCAAGATGACGTTTCATCCGGACCCAGAAATGCTCAATGGGGGACAGATCTGAGGATAATTATGGGCAGGGTAGTTGACGTACACCAAGAAGAGCACGTTGGGTTGTATGGGATACATGTGGTGCATCCGGCTCAATGGGGGACAGATCTGCGGATAATTATGGGCAAGGTAGTTGACATACACCTAGAAGATCACGTTGGGTTGTACGGGATACGTGTGGACGTGCATTGTCCTATTGGAAAAGTACATTTCCTTGTTGGTGCATGATCGGTGGTAATATAGGTCGAACGATGGTTTCAATGTACCGTGTACTGTTCAATTTTCCCACAACGAACACCAAAGGAGAACGGCCAGTATAGGATATGGCTCCCCACAGCATGATGCCAGGTGTTGACCCCATTTGCCTCTGTCGCGTACACTCCACATTTTCGCACTCCTCTGCACGACACCATACATGCGTACGACTATCATTGGCATCGAGGCAGCGACGATTTTCATCACTGAAGACGGCACGTCTGCATTCGTCCCTTCATAAGCGCCTACCATGACACCACTGGAGTCAGGCTGAACGATGTTAGGGCGTGAGCGGAGGACACTCTAACAGCACACATGATCGTGCATCAATGTGAGGGTAGCGATATTCTATACTCGCCATTCTCCTCTAGTGATCGTTTAGAAAACATTGAACAGTGCACTGTACACTGAGACCATTATTTAACCCGTCTTGCTACCACTCATGCTTCATCAAGGTGGTATGCTTTTCCAACAGGACAAAGCAGATCCACATCAATCACGTACCACCCAACGTGGTCTTCAAGATGTACGTCAACTACTCTGGCCAGTAGGATCCCCAGATCCCTCCCCCTTTGAGCATGTTTGGGACCCCATGAAACGCCATGTTGGGCGGTCTGCATGAACGGCACGAAATCTGGCCCAACTGAGACACCAGGTGGAAATTGCATGGCAGGCCATTCCACATAACGGCATTCGACACCTCTACGTTCGTTTCCATGAAAGAATTACAGCTTGCATTGCTGCAAAAGGAGGGTATAAACGGTACCAACGCCAACATTTCGGACGCTCTGGTGACTACTCACTGTACTTTGCTGCCTTCGTGTGTGATCGTGTGTTGTATACAACCTCAAGAATGTATCAATAAAATTTCCCTCTGCTGGGTTGACGAATTCATGGTAATTTTTTTTTATTTAATTATTTTTTTATTTTTACTTTTTTAATCGCTGTATTTTTGTCCACCAGGAACTTAGGTAAGACCGCTCGAAAATGGCCATGCGGTATCGGGCGCCATGTCAGAGTCTGCGTGAACGCTTCCGCCGGATGTTCAAATACTCCTTCGAACATGGGTTTGTGTGTTGGTTGTCCTTAGAATACGCTTAAGTTAGTTTAAGTAATATGTAAATCTAGGGACCGATGACCACAGTAGTTTGGCCCCATAGGTTTATAAACATTTGAATTTGAACATAATGAAACAGTATTGCCCAGATCGCGTTTTAAACAGCCACTTTATTTCATAACCGGTGGCATACATCTCAAGATAACAGCTAGACTGTTGAAACTGGTTATGAAATAATGTGCATATTTATAAAGCGTTCTGGGCAAGACAGGTTAATTATTACAACAATTAACGGTCGTACCCTTCAACAGGTGCAACTTATTTGAATTTGAACGTTTGAAGTTGACTGGTACAGGAAGTAGGCATACGTGCCGTAGCCTGCTGAGGTTCAGATTCTCTTCTGAACTGCCGCGGTGGAGTAGCCGAGCGGTCTAAGGCGCCTCGCTGCGGAGCGCGCATTTTCTCGCCATCGGAGGTTCGAGACCTCCCTGAGGCATGGGTGTGTGTGTTGTCCTTAGGTTAGTTTACTTAGTTTAAGTAGTTTGTAGGCTGATGACCACCCAGTTTGGTATAATAGATTTACAAACATTTGAACTTCTTCTGAACTTTCTGAGTCAGCTCCTTCGTGATGAGGTGAAATGTCGCTAGTAAAATGTGCATTTGCGCTGGTAAAAACACCAGTTCCCATGATTCTCGACCTCTTACGGAAACACACGAATTCGCCCAAACTAAGACACTGTATCTAGTTCCTGCACGTCACTTTGCGCATGCGCAAAGACTCACTGAAGGCAACATACGCGCCTCACAGTTGTTGGCACATTGAAGATTTATCGGAAACACGGCATATTTCATAATCTTTCTTATAACTAAACGTTGACATCAAATCGGAGTCGGTAACGCCCGTGGACTTGGCTCTTTATTCATTAGCACTGGAGTTAGACCAGCAATATCCTTCATTCAGCACTACATAAGGCTGTCGTTTTCGTACCCTCTGCACGTTTAAAATTGCTGATACGTTCCAGATCCATGATACTGAAATGAAGGTCAGCGTGCCAAATCGAACTGAGTGTTTGTATCAGTTTTAGAAAAATCTAAGATGCCGCAGTTTGGGGGATACGCATCGAAGACTACTGCAGCATTTTGACTTGATGTCGCTGCACGTAAATCTCGTTCCGAATCCAGCGAAATTTGCGTAGAAGATGGCCACCAGGCACTGCATCAACTTATCTTTGTCACTTTTCTATGTCATTTGGTGAGAGTGGACTCTGTCCCTTTGAGAATACCTTGCTAAGAAAAAGAGACAATTGAAATGGAGTAAGTTAGTACTCATTTTAACGTCGGAAATCCATATTCTCAAAACTGCTGACACAAGTTTCTTCGTTCCTCCTTAACCTGTCTTCCAGCTCAGATGGTAGACGACTTTTCCATCTCCCATCACTTTAACTTACTTGCATAATTATTTATGGATACTAAGTATTTCATCATCATCATCATAATTTAACACTATGTCTTTCAGCGTTCAGTCTGGAGCATAGAACCCTTTATAAAATTTCTCAATGATGTCTCGTCTGATGTTAAGCCTGTTACTTCAAAATCATTCTTGGACGAATCCATGTACTTTCTCCTTGGTCTACTTCGACTCCACCTATTTTCTAATACCAGACCCATGAGTCTTTTGGGTAATCTTGCTTCTCCACGCGTATAACATGACCCAACCATCTCAGCCTGTTTGCTCTAACTACTTCATCTACAGTGTTCATTTCCGATTTTGTTTGATTTCTTATGGATCCCCTCGTGCCATTTGTACCATCTACTAGTACCTGCAATCATCTATGCTCCTCTCATATCTGTAACCTCAATTTTATTAATAAGATACCGTGTATCCACCCAGGTTTCACTCCCATACATGAAAGCTGGTCGATAAATTGAACGATCTACTGCTAACTTAGTCTTGGTACTGACTCCCTTCTTCCAGAAGAGCTGAGCGCTTACTGCATTAGCGTTGCTACACCTTCATTCGAGTTCTTTCACTATGTTGCCATCCTTTGCGAAAATACATCCGAAGTACTTGAAACTACTCACCTGTTCTCTGTTCCTACTATTTGGTACTAACAAGTTGTATCTAAGGAGTCCTTGGTCTGTCAGTTTGAGGTCTAAGACATTTTGTTCTTATTTTTTCCAGCAACAGATCGAAATACATGGGAAGCAGGTTGCTAGCCCCCAACGATTGAGATACTAACCGGTGGATTTGGTAATCTTTGCCGTCTGAGCACAAAGATGTCCGTGGTTCATGAACTAGGACGTGACTATGGGAACCCACACCATGAAGTACTTTACAGTTGTAAAACGATCGTGACAGAAAGACCACTGAACTTCTATATAAAAGTCACTAGTATCCCTTGAGATACGGGAACGTTTCATGTTAGTATGTTGTTTCGAGGTAGTCGATTCATAAATGCAGAAATTCTTACTTTCATCACAAACATTCTGCAATAAATTTAAACAGGCTCAAAGTCCCCAAGACTGTCAAACTTTTACTGAAACTCGGAATTTAGCTTGAACTTCAATACAAGAAGCTTAATATGGTTTCCACGACGAAACCCTGTTACGTAACTTGGTACAAATTCCGAAGAAATTCCGGTCGTATGTAAAGTATACTAGCGTCAAAACACAATCAATACCTTCACCAAGCGATATCAGTGGTGATGCTACGGATGACAGCTATGCTAAAGCACAATTGCTAAACAGTTTTTCGAAAATCCTTCAGCAAAACCGACGAAGCAAATACTCCATAATTCGAATGAAGAGCAACCACCAGCATGCGTAATTTAGAAGTATATATCCTTGGATAACTTAAATCACTTAACAAATAAAATTCTCCTGGTCCAGATTATATACCAATTAGGTGCCTTTCAAAGTATACTGGTGCGACAGCTCCATACCTAGCTATCATATGCAACCGCTCGCTCAGCGAAAGTTCCGTACCCTAAGACTGGAAAATTTCACAGGCCACCCTAATATTCAAGAAAGGCAGTATGAGTATCTGCAGAATTACAGGACTGAATCACTGACTTCGGTTTGCAGCAGGAGTTTAGAACATATAAGTTCCTCAAAAATTATTAACTTCCTAGAAGAGAAGGACCTATTGACCCATAAATAACGCGGATTCAGAAGGTATCGTTCTTGTGAAACACAGCTAGCTCTTTACTCATATGATGTGATGATTGCTATCGACAAGGGATCTCAAATAGATTCGTATTTCTAGATTTCTGGAAGGCGTTTTCAATTCACATTGTGGAATATCGCCACAGTGGTGCGATTAGATTCGTGATATCCTGTCAGAAAGGACACAGTACGTTGTAATTGACAGAAAACCATCCAGTAAAACAGAAATGATATCTGGTTCGCCAGGCAAGTGTTAAAGGGCCCCTTCTGTTCCTAATCTTTGTAAACGATTTAGGAGAAAATATGAGCAGCTCTCTTAGACTGTTCACGGATGATGCTGTAATTTATCGGTTAAGAAAGTCACCAGAAGGTCAAAAGCAACCGCAAAATGATTTCAATAAGATATCTGCATGGTGCGAAAATTACCATTTGACCCTAACCAATGAAAAGTGTGAAGTCATTCACACGAACCCTAAAAAAAATCCGTTAAATTTCATTTACACTATGTATCCGTCAAATCTACAGGCCATCAACTAAATACCTAGGAATAACAATTTCGAACAACTTAAATTGGAAAGAACGCATAAAATATTGTAAGTAAGGAGAGCCAAAGGTTACGTTCCATTGACATAACACTTAGAAGATGCAACAGTTCTGCTAAAGAAACTGCGTAAACTAGACTTGTGCGTCCTATTTTGGTGTATTGCTGCGCATTATAGCACTCCCACCAAATGGGACTGACGGAGGTAATAGCGAAAGTTCAGAGAAGTGCAACTCGCTTTGTATTATCGTGATATGGGGGAGATAGTGTCACAGTAATGAAGTGCGAATTGGGGTGGAAATCATTAAAAGAAAGGCCTTATGCGTTGCGGCTAGATTTATTTGCGAAATTGCTGTCACCAATTTCCTCTTCCGAATGTGAACATATTTTGTTAGCACCCGCATACATAGGGAGACATGATAATCAAAATAAAATAAGAGAAATCAGATAGGAAACGGAAATATTCAGGTGTTACTTTTTCCCCGCACGCAATTAAAGAATGCAGATGTAATGCACATAACCACAGAGTGTTATTTTTTTATTTTCTTTCTTTTTCGGAAATACCTCAATCCTAGAAATTACACGAATTTTATGCTCTATTTGCATATATTGGGTCACAATGGCATTGAGATAAGATTCAGAAATACCGCTTTTGTCTGACGATAGCGTTTAAGCTTGAAGTCAGCCTCCACTAAAATTGTTTATGTGACTTTTGTCGGCGTTTACAGGGAGTAATTACAACATTTTGTACGAATGTTGAAAGAAATTAAATCTTCTACAACATTAGTTATTACACATTTTGCACAGAAAAGAAATTATTAAGGCAAAACCATATATGTCTATTTCTCCGATTTTTTGAAATTTTTGCAAATTTTCAGAGCCTTATATCTTCGTAGCTGCTGACAATTTTGCAACTTCTTATGTATGAAACTTATAGTAAATTTACTGCTCTTTAAGATTTCATCTAGCACTTTTTTCCCTTAATTGCACTGGAAACGAGTTACAGAGGAAAAACTGAAGAAAGTGCCGCTTCTTACTTATTCATTACTGATCCTGATGTGTGCGTACTTTTTTTTCTCACACGACAATTGCATCTTGCTGTTCTCCTTGTGCGTAAATCAGTATTTTATTAAGGGACATTCTGCTTTAATGTAGTTGATTTTTCAAATGTTCATATGTTTGTAAATCTATCAGACCAAACTGCGCGGTCATCAGTCCGAAGCTTACAAACTACTCAAACTAAGGTAAACTAACCTAAGGACAACACAGACACCCATGCCCTAGGGAGGACTCCAACCTCCGACGGCGAGCAACCGCGTGCTCCGCAGCGAGGTGCCTTAGACCGCTCGGCTACTCCACCGCGGCGATTGATTTTTCTTCAAATTTTCTTATCATTTTGGAAATGACGCAGTATTTAATTATATTTTTGCGATCCGCGACATTAGGACCAATTAATTTGCGCGTACTTTTCGATGGTACATGTTGCGAGAAAGTTAAGTCAGGTCAGCTCAGTTAAGTCATGTCTGACCCATAGTAGTCTCCCAGCAGAGTGTTTGTCAGACGGCGCTTAATGCTGTTAAAATTACGGAATGAGCATATGTACCCCAATTAGTAATAGATATAAGACTGACTGAATACCTCAAAAAAAGTAGAAGAAGAATGAAAAAAAAATGTTTTTTCCTGTCAAGATGTGATTGAACTAAAACTAAAAGAACTTAGGTCGAAGTTCTGGAAACGAGTAATAAATTTTCGTGGTGAACTTCCTTCGGAGAAGAAGAATGAGGGGAGAAAAGGTGGTAGCAAAAAGCTATCGGAGTCGGCCTGTGAGCAGTTCCTATGATTTAGGGTCCGTTCGAATCGGCCGGACCAGACGGAGGCCTATTTAGGGTGGGGGTGGCGCGGCCAATATATTTTAATTATTTGACAACACGGACACAAATCAGGCGAGGACTCTCGCTTCACCAGGAGCAGCGGGGAGCCGCGCGCCTCTCCATATATCCTCATCAGGCCGTTGGGAACTCAAGCGAGCCGAGAAGTCGAACCCGGGTAAGAGTTGCGTATTCGTGCCGTCTGCTGCGACGCGCGACTGGCGATGAGTTACGACGGGAAGATGCAGCAAGGCACGAAGGAACGCTGACGCATCTGCTTTCTCAAAATCTAGACAGAACGACACGTTCAAAGGTATAAGTAACTCGAAATCGAAATATTTAAACATTCCGACCGTTTCAGAACATTGAAGTAAACCCAACGGCAAAGTTGAAAAATTGTGTTGGACCGGGATTTGAACACGGATTTCCGGCTTCGGGCTAACGGACGCATAACCGATCCTTTTTTTTTTTTTTTTTTTTTTTTTTTTAAGGTAGTTCTCTTCGTTGCGGACATTGATTGCGTTTGTTCGTTCTTGTTTTGTGTGTTGTTGGCTCAGCTTATTTTATTACAGAGGGCGTTAAGCCCTCTGAACGGGCGCGCTGAGCCACGGCGCCCGGCGACCAATCAGGCTGTCGAGACACGCTTCTCTTCCTACCCAAATTCTCAACTAACAGAAAGCGGGGGAAAGAGGGGCACTGCCTTCGCAGTGTGATATAAGTTGAAAACTTGAGTTGGACAGGAAGCGTGCCTCGATATTATGGCGGCCGCTGGTCGAAACGGGAAATCCGCGTTCGAATCGCGATCGAGCACAAATTTTCAACTTGCCTTGCTTTGAAACGGTCGAAATGTTTACATATTTCGAATTCATAAAATTACGGCCGTTAATATCAAGAAATGGTGTCTGTTCTTTCGGACACAACCAAAAGGAACAGACACAATATCAATAATTGTAAATATGCTTCAAAGAGTAATGTGGGATATCCAGCTGGAATGATTCCATATTTTCAAATAAAACATTTAAAATAATATTCATAATTGGAAGTGCGATAAATGATATAAGTTTGAACTGTGTGGGGTTTCGGGATGAAACTTCCTCTCTGCAGCGGAGTGTGCGCTGGCAGATTGAAATTGTGTGTCGGAACCGGAACCGGAACTCGAACCTGGGAGCTTTGCCTTGCTCGGGCTAGCGCTCTACCACTGAGGAATCCCTCCTCACAACTTCACTTCTGCCAGTACCCTGCCTCTTACTTTCCAAATGTGTGGGATTTGCTGATGATCTTGCTCTGCTAGGCAACACTATTCAAGAAACGAAAAAAATAAGTTAAATCACTACAAGAAATATCATTCGAAGAAACAGAGATTATGATAACTGATCCACCAGTTGCAAAAAAAATTACAATACGCCAACAGGAAATCAAAATTATTGATAAATTTAAATAATAACCTTCATTCTAAATGAGAAACGATCGTGGGAAAATAGAATTAAAAAAACTGAACCATACAAACCATATTTCCAAAAAATACATACAACAACGAAAACCTGTCTAAAGTAGCAAAATTAAAACAGCTACACAACAGAAATAACATACGCAGCTGAAACGATATCCAAAACTACGAATACAGCAGAAATTGACAGAATACTAAAGACAAAAAGAAGAAGTCATCTTCAGGTGTTATGCCACATTTTGTTATGCTGAACATTTCAATATTATTGTGACGTGATATATATATAATATTAATATCACGTAACTTATAATATTATGCTGTCATGCAAGATATTTATCAAGTTACGTATTTTGACATTTATTTGTCAGCTCTACAAGGGCATGTATCAGTTATCAATATCAAATAAATGGACATTGGAAAATAGCTTCAAATGAAACAGTATCTAAGAAAATGAAACCAGTAATGACCGCAGAAAGAAACGCATCTCATTGTTTGAGCATCTGATAAGAACTCCAGAAAACAGAATTAGTAAAAAAAAATTATAGAAAAATTGTGGAATAGTAAGAGCAACATTAAATGGATAATTGAAATTAAGGAAGATTTAACAGAACTGCAAATTACAGTAGATGACCTCAAAATTAAGACCGAGAAAATCTGAATATTACAATACACTGAGACCACGCTCCAAACAAAGATCAATAAAAGGACTACAGGAAGAGTGATCACAGACAAGGAAAGAAAGAAAATGTCGGAAAGAATGAAGAAGTATTGGGCAGACAGAAGAGCAAAACATTCATGATATAATAAAAAGTGTAATAATATTAGTATAACCTGTATATTACTGAATTATGTTGAATTATTAGTAAACTACATTGTGTTTTTGCAAAACAACAACTTGTAAAAACCTTTGTAATATTGACTCGAGTGGTCCAAAGAAGGCCGTAAAATAAATAATAATAATACGTGTCGTCTTTTTTTTCGGGCATGTCTAAAATAAAAGTCGTCACGCATACAATTAATACGATGACTGTCAATGGCCCCTTCAGTGCAAATAGACACTGAGCTAGAAGACTCAAGGGAATAGCCTTTGTATTTCCATCTCTATGGGATATGGTGAGGGACGTATACTGTACTGTTACGTACAGCAGCTGATGCCTACAGTGAAAGTGTCTTTGGGCAGTTTTCACAAATGTTACGTATTTTAGCTGCAACCTCTGGACATCAGTACTGACCCCTATTACACTACGCAACATAATAAATCCATTTTAGGCTGTTTAGGGGGCCTGAAGATGATACAATGAAGCGTCGAAACTGGTAACAATAAAATTCCCTAACGGCTGAAGAAGCTCATTTCTTTTAATTGATGGGAGTAGGCGAAATGCCGCGATTTATAAACGGTAATGTACAAGAACGCTACAACGGATAAATTGAAAATTTGGGTCTAACGAAAGGCGCGCTAGAGTTGTCCGTGCAGTTGTAGTGTCGACTGTGTCCGGATGGCGTAGTGGTCAGTGCAACGTACTACTAATCAGGAGATCCGACTATGAATACTGGTTAGGCACACGTTTTCAACTTTCCCAATTGATGTAACTCATTGCTCACAGGGCATTAAAAATTCCTTCATATCTTCTAAAAATGAGTCTTGGAACATTCTGGTGACTTGAATTGACCGACTAGCTCACATAACAACTTCACTTCCTCTTTTACTTTCTCGTTTTTATTTTTAGTATCATTATTTTTATTTTTTTCTAGAGGTCCTACCCTTTCACTTTCTCCCTGTGTCTTTTCCTTTCTTGTGCCCAAAGTGTCCAGATTATTTCATTCTTAAAAGTCTCATATTCTCTCCGAACGTGGTTATAAATACTCATAGTCTGCTTCGGTTCAGCTTGCAAACTTCATAGTACAAATGTTCAAATGTTTGTTACGCTTATGGGAGTTAACTACGGGGTCATCAGTCCCTAAACTTACAAACTACTTATGAACTACCTTATACTAAAGACGGCACAAATATCCATGCCCGAGGGGGGATTCGAACCCCCGACAGTAGTGGCCGTGCAGACCGTGACTGAAGCGCCTCAGTCTCCTCGGCCACCGCGGCCGGCTTCATAGTTCAAATTATGTGCCTCTTGTTCTTAAATACTATACTTTTACGACCTCTTTTAGAATTTAGTTTATTATTTTGAACAATCATGACCTGTCTGAAGCAGCGACTGTATAAACGTAATTTACTGTGTAAGAAAACTTATTACTTCTAATACATCGTGATTCGTTTCTAGGTTGTAGTTTTGTTTCTGATTAAGACAGCCATGGGAGATGGTTGAAATCTAGACAAAGTTCACTTATTTTAAAGCAACTTGCGTGGGTGCTTTTCCTTACACAGTAAGTTAATTTAGTTTGTATTGTTGAAGAATCAGGATTAATTAAAATTACTTTTATTATGTTAATATTTAAGATTATGATTATTCATTTAGTTATTTGCTAATAGCAGAATATTAGTGATCTTACGTAATGCGCTCAATAACTTAATGGTTGTAAATCGTTGGATAAAATTTCTATCAAGCATAAACCAGAGTTCTGGAAAATTTAGATTGGCAGGGAGGCTACACGTTATGCAAGGCACTATCATTCCCTCTAGGCCAGAAACCGTCGTACTGCGTGGACATATCCCCATACAGGGCTAGATCAGAAGTACAAGCTCTCATTCTCTTTCTATTCACTCCTCGGACCCGCAAACTGTATATACTTATGGACACGGGCCAATGTTATCAGAATAAGAAGTCGTCGAAATAACGATCCCGCCTTCAGGATTATTTTGTAGAAAATATAATAATTCGTCAAATGGTAATATGTACAATATTTCCAACTTCCACGATCCGGACAGTTTCGAATGATACAACTCCTGTAGCGAAATATTACAAAAAAAAAAAAAAAAAAAAAAAAAAAAAAAAAAAAAAAAAAAAAAAAAAAAAACTATATAACTTTCCCGACCTCTCACTCGATGACAACAATCCAAATATCATAACCGTCTATTTCCATGGAGGTAAAAAAAAAGGGGGGGGTAGTTGTCATAACGTCTGAAACTTGAAGCCACAGTCCGCAATCAAGTGAACCCTAAAACATTAGGAGAGGGCACAACTGCGAGATACTCCAGAGACACGCAATTTGATTAGAAAGCGCTTGTCTAAAAAGAGCGTCAAAAATCTTCTGAAACGATAACAATATGGAATCCCCTGCAGATAGCACTAATTACTTCGTCAGGACAAAGAGGTAGTTATGTTTCAGAAGAACGACGTCCTACGAACCGATGGTTACTATCTGTCAACGGATCATTTTTTCGAGGAAATTCATAATGTTCGAACATCGAAAACCCTACTGCACATCGATGCCAGTGATATGAGTTTGAATTTCAGCGGATTACTCATATATCCCTTCTTGAGTATTGATGGAGTATGTGCAACTTACCTATCTTTAGATATTGATCTTAGGTAGAGCGAATAGTAAACGATTTCTAAGTATGAAGTCATTATATCAGCATACTCTGAAAATAAATAAAGTTGCTTCCCTACACTCGGGTTGATAGCTGTTCTTGCTTCCAAAACGGCAATATTTGCTACATCTTGTTTGATGATAGAATTTTGAAAAACTGTTGAACTTCGGCTTAGTGATGGTTATGAGTAATACAATCACAGTTATCGTGCAGTGAAAGTAATGATTGTGTCTTGTTGCTGGGGTATTTCAAACTGTTCAAATGGTTGTAAAGCTATGCGACCTAAATGCAGTGATCATCGTTTCCTGGACTTACAAACTACTTAAACTAACTTACGTAAACAACAAGACACACGCCCATGTCCGAGGAGGACTCGAACCTCCGACAGGAAATAGCCGCGCATTCCGCAGCAAGGTGCCTTAAAGCGCACGGATATTTCCACGCAATGCTGGATTTTCTATCCAAATTCGACACAGACTTTCATTATGAGAACCTTCAAAATTATATCACATTGAATTCCGCGCTGAACTACGAGCTCCTCGGAGAGACAGTCAGTTTTTGAGATTTCGCTCCCATTTAAATTTGACCATCCGTTTTCGTTGCTTCTGTGACAATATTCTGACCTGTTTTGTGTACCACAGATGATTAGTTCCGTCCTTAATTTATTTCGTATAAGTCTCTTAACTGTCGATACTATTTCTTTGAAATTAAGTCACATTTCGTAGGTATCAAACAATTTTATCCACTTAACTAGAAATAGTTCTCTAGTCTTGACGGGTCTGGATGTTACATTTTTCAGCCTCTCTACAATGAACTTATCAGAAGATCATGCAAGAGCCCTAGAAAATTCTGGTCCTACATAACACCGCTAACGGGGTTGGAGGTTGCAAACCAGTCATTCACTGTCCGGTTAGGTATGGTAGTAATGGACAGCAGGAAGAAAGCTGAAGTATTACATTTCGCGTTTAAGAACTCACTCCCGCAGGAGGTTCATACAAACGTACCATAATTTTACCGTCGACAAACTCCTATATGAATGATATGGTAATAGGCAACCCTGGCGCAGAGGAACAGCCGAAAATGTTGAAAAGTAATGTTGGGATGTCCAGTTTAAAGTCCAGTTCGGCTTTTCTGAGAATACCCTAACAGCAATGGCCCTTTACGTAGCGTGCATTTATCGTAAATCTCTAGGCCAACACAATGGCCAAAGCAACTGGGAAAAAGCATTCTTGATTCCTTTATATGAGATGGGGGGAAACACCAGCCAAATTATAGACCAATATCCTGAAAATCGGTTTACTATATAATTTCAATTAGAATACAATAAATTGTCTTGAGATGGATTTGGAGAGCACGGCTCGTTTGACACTCAGCTTTCCTCACAAATTACACACAGCAATCTATGAATAAATATCAACAAACAGATACTATCAATTAATGAAATTGATCAGAGTGTGAGAGCGCATTGTCAAACTTTATTACTGTCAGACGTTTCGACCACATGCAATAGTTACAAAGACTGACAATACGTACTCTCTCCCTGAAGAATTTTATTGCTTGTAGCAAACGGGCGCGGAAGCACACGCTTACATTTAACCTTTTATATGGCAATGTTGCTCTCAAGCAACATCAAAATTGCGCATGCTTTTCTGCAGTATGGGCAATAGTGCTTGAAACCAACGTTTAAGCTAATGCGTTCTAGAGAACAAATTGATGTTAAATCATAGTAAAACTCAGTTTTTACAATTTCTAATACATAATTTAACGAAAGCTGACATTTTGATTACACATAATGGGCATATGATAATTGAGACTGAACAGTTCAGATTTCTAGGTGTTCAGATACACAGTAAGCTGTCGTGGAAAGCCCATGTTCAAGATCTTGTTCCAAAACTAAATTCTGCTTTATTTACCATTAGAACAATAGCTGATTTTTCAACACGAAAATTAGTGTACTACGCTTACTTTCATTCACTTATGACGTACGGCGTCATTTTTTGGGGTAACTCGATTGATAGAAAGAGTATATTTTTGGCTCAGAAACGGGTGGTTCGAGCAATATGTTGTGTAAGTTCACGAACGTCATGTCGACCCCTTTTTAGTATTCTGAGAATTCTGACACTGGCGTCACAATGCGTATTTTATTAATTTCGTTTGTTGCTAATAATATCAGCTTATTCCCACGAGTTAGCACCGTTCACTCGGGGAATACTAGACAGAAGTCGCACCTACATTTGCATCACACCATCTTGACACTTGTGCAGAAAGGTGTGCAGTATTCTGCAACATCCATTTTCAATAAGCTGCCACGAGACTCAAGAATCTTAGTACTAACCCACGCGCTTTCAAATCTAAATTGAAGAGCTCACGGCTCACTATTTTTTTCTGTCGAAAACTCCTGGAAAATGAGCAATTAAGCGAATTGCTTTTCTTTTTCTTTTTCTTTCGTTATTGATTCTTTTCACTTAAGCTTAAGATTGTCATGTTCATAGGAGTACTTGAAGTTTTTCTATTAACATTGTTTCTATTTTTCTTTTTTTTTTTTTTTTAACTTTATGTTCAAATGTTTGTTAAACTTAAGGTACTTAACTGCGGGGTCATCAGTCCCTAAACTTACAAACTACTTATGTACTACCTTATACTAAATACGATATGCCCTAGGGGGGATTCGAACCCCCGACAGTAGCGGCCGTGCAGACTGTGACTGGTGCGCCGTAGACGCCTCGGCCATCGCGGCCGGCAAGTTTCATGTATTGATTTGTTCCATGACCATGGAGTCTTACTCCTCAATTAAGTCCTGCAGAACAGAAAACCGTATTAGTATTATTATTATTACAAATGCAGCGATGTTTCCTTATCTTTTGCGAAAAGTTTTGCAATAATTTGTATCTTTAGTAGACACTGAAAGCATAAATTACCAGGATACTGGTTTCTTTAAATATTGAGACATTATTTTTCATATTTTTGATAATTGAAAAACTGCTTATAAAGGGAAAGAGGAAGCTTTGTTGGTGTTGCTACGCGGAATGACCGCATGGTCTAGAGCTTCTAAATACCCAGGCTGAATCGTCCGCCATGTTTTCCCCAACATGGTTGGAATCGCGCTGCACTAACAGCGTAGAGGCACATGCCCTGCCATCTTTCACAAACGATTTCGCAAAAACTAATTGGTAGAAACATTTAATTTTTCCGCTACTTAAATCTTTATATGTCAGCATTGTGACGAAATGCTCGTCATTTCGTTAATAGTCATAGTTAATAAGATATTGGCTTTGAAATAAGAGACTGCACTACATTAGGAAAAGTTTGCTATGATATTCCGTTTGGTGCTTGGTGCACCATAAGTTGCTGCGGATGAAACTTTCCTAATAGATTGAATTTTATTTTCGACTTAGGAGGAGATCTTTACCTTTCACTCATACCGGTAAACTTTATTTTATTTAGCGCACTCATTTCCGATGGCGGTAAGGTCAGAATGAATCATTGCGTATCTCATACACGGTTAGAAGTATCAAAATGATATTTTGACGAATGATAACACGCAAAGAGGGTAGTATTTTGCCACATGGTTACTACGCAAAACTTCATTAACGGTCGCGTTATTCAAGGAAATATATAGTTGTAAAATGAAAAAGACTAAAGTATGTGATTTATTATTCGATTTGCAGATATTAATGTTTATTTCTTTGCTTCTTGTCCAGTGTATTTCAGAGCTACTACTCAGTTTAGAAAACCTAATAGGAGTTACATTTCCTTCACTTTAAAGCCTAACAGTAACAGAAACTAATGAGGATTTTATGTGAGAATACTTGAAAATGACAGATAGCAAGGATCTCTTCACTAGCTAACGAACTGACTTATTCTCATTTCAACTTAATAAAGCACTATGTATTGAGATATTTTGAATATCCTTTTCATATAACTGAAAAATTGAAGCCGGCCGCGATGGCCGAGGAAACTGAGGCGCTTCAGTCACGGTCTGCACGGCCACTACGGTCGGGGGTTCGAATCCCCCCTCGGGCATGGATATTAGTGCCGTCTTTAGTATAAGGTAGTTTATAAGTAGTTTGTAAGTTTAGGGACTGATGACCCCGTAGTTAAGTCCCATAAGCTTAACAAACATTTAAACATTTTTTTTTTATTTATTTTTTTTTTTTTTTTTTTTTTTTTTTTTTTTTTTTTTTTGAAAAATTGAAACTGAATATTACATAGAGACACATCACTTTTGTAGTGTGCAACTATTAAATTTAATGGGTCAAAAGAAATCAGTACGAGCAACTTCAAGTATGGATGTTATGCAGTAACAACATGTGTCTAATTATTAGGAGCTCTAATACGGAAGACATATTATTTAACTGAGACTATCTCAAGTCATAAATTTCTCACAGAGTTTCTGTTTGGAGAGCATGAAAATTTGATGTATTTTGAACATTTCATTCGCTTAATGTGTTCACCTAACTTCAACAGAAAAAAAGTTCCTCGCATGTCGAAAATTCCGTAACGTCGTCAGAAAGTGCATGGTCGTAAACTATCAGTATATGCTGTTTATAAATTATTGCCATAAATAAAACTAAAAAGAAAATGTAGTGTAGTTCTTAACGAAGAAATTGATGAAAATTCCACGTTCATACAGTGAGTAGTTTGCGAGTGTGAGCGAGATAATGCGTTAGCTCGTCCGGAACGTGGCAACTCCTACAGCTTGGGGAAAAAATGGCGGATAGTTCAGCTCGGGTTTATAGGAGCCTTAGCGTGGTCTAAGGCGTCATGCTACTGCTTTCCCGCAGTAGGCTCGAGTCCTCCCTCGAGCATGGATGTGTGTGTTGCCCTTAGTGTTAGTTTAAATAGTTTGTAAGTCTACGGATTGATGACCATAGCAGTTTGGTGCAATAGGTTCACAAGCATTTGAACATTTTGAAGGTGATTTATTATGCTGATGTTTTAGCGAATTCTTTTCTGGGACACTTATAATAGACTGATATTTATTTGTAAGAGAAGGCCTGGTATACCAGTGCAAAATGAACAGCCGGCCGCGGTGGCCGAGGGGACTGAGGCGCTCCAGTCACGGTCTGCACGGCCACTGCGGTCGGGGGCTCGAATCCCCCCTTGGGCGTGGATATTTGTGCCGTCTTTAGTATAAGGTAGTTTATAAGTAGTTTGTAAGTTTAGAGACTAATGACCCCCTAGTTAAGTCCCATAAGCAATACAAACATTTGAACGTTTTGAATAAAATGAACAATTGGTCCAGCAAAAGAAGGGAACAGCATCTCTTGTGCCAGTCTATGATGTACGATATGGCAGATCTGAATATTATTGTCACTTGCCAGATTAAGAACCAAAAAGAATATGCAGGTTTTGTCTTCACAGACACTTGACTGTAAAACGTGGAAATTGTGCGAATTTGTAGCAAAAACATAAATGCATATAAAATTGTTCACATCACCCTACACGTCTAATTTAAGAAACTTAATATTTTATATGAATAAAATTCTTCAAGGTTTATGACCGCATTGTCAATATAAAAAATTCCGACGTTTCGGTCACTGTTGCAAGTGGCCTTTGTCAAGGTGTTGCAACAGTGGCCGAAACGTCGGAATTTTATAGGCCTATGTTGGCAATGCGGCGAAAAAAAAATCGAAGAATTTTATTGACAGTGACAACGGCCGCAGAAGCCTTCGTTTACATTAATATTTTTTCACGTAATTTCTGTGTGACCCAAATAAAGGGTTAAACAGATACCACATTCCTAGATTTCCAAAAAAGATTTGAAACGGTGCCCCAATGCATACTATTGATGAAACTACGAGCATACGGAATAGGTTCTTAGATGTACGACGTCTTGACATCTTGGTTAATGAAACGCAGTCCGCCGAGGATTGCCAGGAGTGCCGAAACGCACTGTGAAAGTTCTGCTGTTATTCGCTACGTGCATAAATTATCTGACCGACAGAGTCGGCAGAAATCTTCGACTGTCCACTGATGTTGGTGTGATGTACAGCAAGGTTAAGTTGTTGAATGACTGTATAAGGATACACAATTCCTCAGACGAAATTTTCAAAATTGTTCAAATGTTTGTAATCCTATGGGACCAAACTACGTTGGTCATCAGTCCCTACTCTTACAAACTACTTACACTAAGTTAAACTAACCTAAGGACAAAACACACATCCATGCCCGAGGGAGGATTCGAACCTTCGAATTTTAAGTAAGCAATTTAAAGTAAGATTTTTTTATTTTTTTAAAATACGGTTCAGTGGAAAGCACCATTCAGATTTTTAAATGGCGGTTTTTTGGCTGTCAGCTTTGATGCATACCAAGCGTACCGAATCGTTGGGGTGAAAACCACCAGCAGAAGAATCTGTTATTACCAGTGTATGTTTTAATGCAAATTTGTAATTAAATACATAAATCTAATACATAAAAATTAATGTTTGCCTTTTTGTTCGTATTTTATGCACGGTCATACCGTATATCCGATTGCCACAAAACTTTGTCACTTCATTGCTTACACTCGCGCGAAGATTAGAGGCATACTAAAATCAACTTTGTATGGTGCATGGTGGAGGGTGCTTTAAAATTAGTAAATTCGTTTCTTACGACTTTGCGCTGAAATGGCTGGAGGGATATGAATGAAATTTGGAGCAGAGGTAACTTATACCCTGATTAATACATGGGCTACCTTTTGTAACCCATCCTACGGTGCATTGCGGAAGGTGCCTTACAATGTGTTAATACGTTTGTTTCTCTTCACGTAGAAACAGCTACACGGATTTAAATGAAATTTGGAATGGAGATAGCTTATACCCTGATTTAACGCATGAACTCCCCTTAGAAAGTCACCGTACGGTGCATGGCGGAGGGTACCTCACAGTGGGTTAACAAGTTTGTTACTCTTCACGCTGAAACGGCTGGACGTGGCTGCATGTCGGAGAACTGACATTCAAATTGTCTGATTGGATACCATGAAAGTCAGAACATAAATGCTTGTTTTCATGAAGCAGATTTTTACAATCTGCAAGCCAGCGAATTTAGCATAGCGGAGGGTAGCTTGCGACTTTGACACCGTTTGACCAGTCACCATGAAACTTCGTGCATATGTGTACGTTTTTTTTACATAAGAGGGAGAGGAATAAGTGAAGGAGGAGTCGGACAGAAAGGGGAAGTAGGAGACAGACAGAAAGGGAAGGAAGGGGACGGACAGAAAGAGAGGGTAGAGGAGGAGAATGAGGGAGATGGTGACAGACAGATGAAAGGAGATGAACAGAATAGGGTAGGAGGAAATGGACGGACAAAGGGACAGGGGGAGAGGGACAGGTGAACAGAGACAGGGATGAATAGAGAGAGAAAGTGAGAGGGCAGGGTAGGAGACGAACAGAGAGAGAAGAAAACAGAAGGTGATCGGAGAGAGAAAGGGAAAAAGAGATGTACTAATTGAAGGTTGGAAGAAACAGTCTATCCGGGCAACGCCGGGATTTCAGCTAGTAGTGTAATAAAATTCTGTGCAACCAAGATGGTTTTTATTTCAAAAATATAATTTGATTGGTTGCTGTAACGCACCTTGTGTTGGAAGTCATTTTATTTCATTGATGGTATTTGAGCCGTAATGATTTTTTTTCTTTCGTTTTGTGTGTGTGTGTGTGTGTGTGTGTGTGTGTGCGTGCGTGTGAGTGTTGGTGACTCAAGACTTACACTCTTTGACGGTTTATGTGTGTGAGTTATGTTTTGGGTTACATTATTTATTTGTTTGTTTACATTACACTTTGGAAGGTAACTGGAGCACACAAAACAGGTCCTTTATTTCTCTGGGGTTAGCTGTCATTGGGAACTAAATGTTTGCGTTTTATTGGAATAAACTCTTTCAAGTTCTGAAGCAAGCAAGAGTAAAATTGTAGGGAGCGTAAGGTTATTTACAACTTGTACAAAAACATGACACTGGTTGTCAGAGTTGAAGGGCGTGAAAGGGATGCGGTGGTTGGGAAGGGAGTACGACAGGGTTGTAGCCTATCTCCAATGTTATTCAGTTTGTACACTGAGCAAGCTATAAAGGAAAGCAAGGAGAAATTTGGTAAAGGAATTAAAGTTCAAGGTGAAGAATTAAAAACATTGTGTTTCGCCGACGACACAGTAATTCTGTCAGAGACAGCAAAGGACCTGGAAGAGCAGTAGAACGGAATGGGCAGTGTTCGGAAAGGTGCATATAAGATGAACATTAACAGGAGAAAAACTAGAATAATGGAATGCAGTCTAAGAACAGCAGGTGATGCTGAAGGAATTAGATTGGGTAACGAAACAATAAAGGAGGTAGATGAGGTTTGTTACTTGGGCAGTAAAATAACAAATGATGGTCGCAGTACAGAGGATATAAAATGCAGAATGACAATGGGTAGAAAAGCGTTCTTGAAAAAGAGAAATTTGTTAACATCGAATATTGATTTAAGCCTAAGGAAGTCCTTTCTGAAGGCATTTGTGTGGAGTGTTGCCTTGTATGGGAGTGAAACATGGACGATAAACAGTGCGGACAGGAAAAGGATAGAGACTTTTGAAATGTGGTGCTACAGAAGAATGCTGAAGATTAGGTGGGTACTAATGAGGAGGTACTGAACAGAATTGGGGAGAAAAGGAATTTCTGGCATACCTTGACTAAAAGACGGGATCGATTGATAGGTCACATTCTTAGACATTTAGTTGGGTAGCGTAGTCTTCGATTTTTTCCTCTTGGAGTTTTTTCTCGAAGTGCGATGTGCTGTTCATGGGTCCTCGTGTAGCGTGGTACCCCCAAGGTCCACCGTAGGCATCGATTCAGAACAGGTTCCAAAGATTTGATGTTTGAATCACAGGTGACTCCCCTCGCTCAAAAATGTTCAAATGTTTGTTAAGCTTATGGGACTTAACTACGGGGTCATCAGTCCCTAAACTTACAAACTACTTATGAACTACTTACGAACTAGGACGGCACAAATATCCATGCCCGAGGGGGGATTCGAACCCCCGACCGCAGCGGCCGTGCTGACCGTGACTGGAGCGCCTCAGTCACCTCGGCCACCGCGGCCGGCACTCCCCTCGCTGCGCAGCCGTACATCAATTTCGGTTGTATCGTCAATATATAGAGGCGGTATTTGGTTTTGACGTTCAGGTTTCTGCTGGTGAATTGCAGCAGAGTGGCCGGGCGCATTGAGGCGCTATGCTTCGATGCGCGAGGCCGTTCCCCGTCGGGGGTTCGAATCCCCCCTCGGGCATGGATGTTTGTGTTGTCTTTAGTATAAGGTACTTGATAAGCAGTTTGTAAGTTTAGGGACTGATGACCCCACAGTTAAGTCCCGTAATCTTAACAAACATTTGCACATTTGATGGTATTTAAGTGCAGGCCGCGATGGCCGAGGGGACTGAGGCGCGCCAGACATGGTCTGCACGGCCACTACGGTCGGGGGTTCGAAACCCCCCTCGGGCATGGATATTTGTGCCGTCCTTAGTGTTAGCTAGGTCATAAGTAGTTTGTAAGTTTAGGGAGTGATGACCCCGTAGTTAAGTAGAGCTTATGGGACTTGACTATGGGGCCATCAGTCCGTAGTTAAGTCCCATAAGCTATACAAACATTTGAACATTTGGTATTTAAGTGTAACTGATGTAAATCAAAAGTACACAGTAATGTGAGTGTAATCCTTAAGCTGGCGTCTCCGGCTCCAGCCTAATTCAAATAGTTCAGTGGAGCAACCTGAATGCCGTTTTAAATGTTTACGGTGATACTGGATGTTAACCCAGTATAATGATATCCTGAAGACATTATTATTATTATTATTATTATTACATCGCAGTCACAGTCTCGCAAAGCAGAATATTGATTTGACGAATGTATTTTGTTGGTTTGCAAGAATTCTTTCATTAACTTTTCCATTCGTCTATATGTAACCATATCTGAATATAATAATACGTTACCATGTGTATATTGTGTATGATAGCACACCCCTAATTGTTTTGTCAATGAGATTATTCTGGGTACAAAACCGCGTCGTCATTTTTTATAAAATCTAACACAACCCCTGATGAAGGCCGCCTGCAACAGTGGCCGAAACGTCGTAAAGTTTTATAAAATTGACGACGCAGTCTCATACCCAGGAGAATTTTATTGACAGTGACAACGGCCGCGAAAGGCTACGCTTGATATGTTTCAAATTTTCAAACTTTGTGACGTTACTGCTGTATCGTCACATTGCCTTCTCAGTCAATAGCCACTCAATTGTCATCATGCTTGCACTTTAAGTAATTTGAAATCTTTGTCAATTCAAGTAATGTTGAGCCCTGGGACATGTAGGCACTATTCTTCTGAGTTACAATTTAATTTTTCGATGTGGTATGACATGGAAGGGGAGATGGTACAGGCGTGTTGATTTATTTCATCATACAGTACAAGAGTTCATGTCACACGCTTTTCCTTTTCCTTCCTCTGAGTGTGAAAATGGATGGGTGCAAGTAGTAACAGCTCACAGGTAGCCCAAGGTAAGATTTGCATGTTTGTGGCAGTAGTATAGAGATCGTCTGCATCTGCTGGCAAAGATGAGGTTGTTAGCCAGCGGGAGGTTCAAAGATGTTCAGTTTGTGAGTGGCTGGTCGATATTGGACGAGTAGGGACTGCGGAACAGAGCGAAGGAATTCGCCCTCTGGGGCCTCCACGTTTCGCCAATCAGAGAGCGAGTTCAGGGGAAAGTGGGGGCGTTGCCGGTTGGCGAGGGAGTAAGACTGTAGAGATGGGCTAAACCGTGATTTTCCGCTACCAGTGATTTCCGTGATTGCTACTTTTAAATCACCGTGATTCTAAACCGTGATTAATCACGGTTTAGAATCACTGTTTGAGGTTTTCACGACATGTATCCCTCCGCGATTTCTACTCCTCCCGCTATTCCGTGATTTCAGCTCTTTCCGCTATTTCGTGATTTCTGCTCTTTTCGCTATTTCCGTGATTGAATCGCCGCGATTCCGGCGACTTGTATGATTTACCATGGAAGTGACAAAAATTGAGTTAGATACTTTTGTTATAATGTTTCATCCGCCAGTAACTAATTTATCGTCTCTTTGTTGTTATGAAAGTTATGTTGTGAACCGAGAAAAGTAAATCTCAACAAATAAGTCAATAGTAAGTATAGTTTAAAATAACTGTACAATAAACTTTCTAACCACATCAAGACAATGAAAGAATCGTAAATATTCTTAGTAAGATACACACTTATAGACGACGAACGACGAAATGGATGACATATGTTTTTCAGTTTTTAACATCTTCCTGCCGGGTCCTGGCGATTTTCTAGGAAAAACGCACTAGTGTATGGGAACTGGTCGCTGTCCATAATCGGCTTTTAGCCGGTACACCCGCTCTTCGCTAATCGGTGATTCGCTGCTATACCCGTTCTTCGCTCATCGGTGATTCGCTGCTATACCCGCTATTTGCTGCATTGATATTAGTACAGATTTCGACCCACAGATGGCTCTTTTAGCCTTTGCTGCTTCTCTTTCCTCACCTCCTCTTCGCTTTTCCGCTATTCGCTGCTACACCTGCTATTCGCTGCTGTATTTAGCACTCATTTCGGCCACCAGATGGCTCTTTGTAGTTTGTAGTACTGCTGTTCGCTGCTATTCCTGCTCGTCGCTACCAAACCGTGACCGTGACTGAAATCACGGTCAGATTCCAGATCGCCGCGACCGTGAAAACAGTGAATTTTCAATCACCGTGATTTTTCACGAGTACGTGATTTCTTGCCCATCCCTAAGTAAGAGGTTGTCGTTGCCTGCCTACCACGAGGTCCAGACGCATTTCTGAGGGTGCTGTTCAGCTTTGCAGTTAAGTGGTAAGAAATTGCGCAAAATTCGTAGGGAGAAATGTTGATAGAAATGTAGCGTGTATCGGGGGTAACCAAATTGCAACAGCAGAAATTTTATCGATTGGCAAATTTCGCTAGGAATGGGGGGCGACGGACTTGGAAGATTTCCGTTAGTCAAATAGGTCATCTTGCTCAAATTCTTTCAGTGGGTAACTACAGTGATAATTCATAGATCAAGAGCGTTTTCCAATGTATTTCTGTTTCATGTATAGTTTGGGGGAAAAAAATCATAAATTTGGAACAATTCCTTTTGCTGCTGGACTTAGATGTTGGCGTGGTGTGTGCCACACAATAGCACCTCTTCGAAATTAATCCCTCACGCTCTTGATGTTGCTATGATTTCATTCTAAATTAAATTCGCGTCAGCTTAATGTATGATTCGCCAACGAACTTTACGTAGATTTTAAATGGGGTTTGTAACGGTTTTGGACTTAGTTTCTGGCATGGCGGAGCCCACACAATGGACTGTCGACAGATAACGGGGCCCAAAGCCTCTTCTATTACCTGCAACTGCTGTAGGATAAGAAATGCTTTAATTTTATATGTTTTTTTAAGGAATTTCTTCAGGCTTCGCGATTTTTCTTGTACCATTGTGAGCATAGTTTCCGAGTGAGCAGTAATTATAATTCCACACTGTGCATGGGGCCTTCTGAGTAAATATAAGAAGTGAAGTTCGTTTTTTGTAGCTTAGGAAATGCTTGTGCACTGCATGCTTAATTTTGTCTCTGCCGTTTATGGGAAGTAATATTTCCAGTGTAAAAGAAACCTATCCTTCCCGTGCTTCTAAGTGTGGCGATGAACTCGGACAGAACAATTAATAATGATACCAAGACCTAATTGTTATTATATATTTAATTAGTTGTCAAGAAGAGATAACTGGTAGTGTGTTGATCAGCCGTTCTAAGTAATGGTTAGATGGACAAATTGTTTTAGCTAAATAAATATATAAAGATGATAAATTTTGCTCATTTTTTCTGCCCTTAAGACAACCTTTTTGAATGGGGAAAGTAAAAAACTCTACTTGCTCTGGAACTAAATACAGTTAACCTTCCCTTCTTGTTAGTTGGCCATACTGGTTCCGTTGCCTCAATATTGTCAGTTGCGTTATCCGTTGCTTTAAATTAATTATCAGTGGCTATATAGTTCGGTTTCTTAATCAAGTGGTTAATACCTATATTTTCGGAACCAATATGAGCAGCTAGACAAGATAAAGCCTACGTGTAAGCCAAACATTCCACAGTATTCTATTAATTTTTGGGGTTTGTGGGAGCCCGCTGTTTAGACAGCGTTGGTGTAGGCGTTCCAGGGGCAAGAAATGATTGAAAGATATACTCCCAATGTCAACCAATGGTTCTGCAAAAGCAAGAAACAAATAAAAAAATTTTATTAAGGGGGGGTTACAACTTTGTTGACTTCTATTTTTTTTTAATATTTATATGGTTGGACCAAAGGCATCTCAATTGGGGGAAGAACTGTCAACAACCTCCGTTTTGCTGATGACACTGTACTTTTAGCCAACAGCGAAGATGAACTTGCTGAGCTACTAACTAGAATTAAAGACGTTAGTCTAGCATATGAACTAGACATCAACCTCAGTAAGTCCAAACATATGTTAATTGTTCGAGAACAGCAGATCCAGCTCACAGGTCAATTAAAGGAACTGGAAGTCGTGCAGTACTTCACCATCTTGGGTCAACCATCTGCAGCACAGGTAGTTGTGAAAAGGAGATAAGAAGACGGATCACGCTAGGACGAGTGGCTATGAAGAAGTTCACGAAGATCTGGCAGAGCAGAACAATAACAAATAGCACAAAGATCCGGCTAGTTGAAACACTCGTGTTTTCTGTCTCCTTTTATGGCTGTGAATCATGGACACTCAAGGCCAGAGACAAACAACGCATTGATGCGTTTGAGCTTTGGTGCTGGCGTAGGATGCTACGCATAAAATGGACCGAAAGAAGAACAAATGTGTCCATTATTGAACAACTGAATATCTCCAGACGCCTTTCTTCTCGAGTCGACGAAAAAATTCTCCAGTTCTTTGGCCATATTGTGAGAGGAGACGGAGAAAACCTAGAAAAAATAATCTTACAAGGAAAGATCGAGAGCACAAGACCAAGAGGAAGAGCAGCGAGCAGATGGATAGACCAAATCAAGAAGATCTCCGGTCTACCTCTTCAGCAGGCACTAAGAGAAGCTGACAACCGCCGCGGTGGAGTAGACGAGCGGTCTAAAGCGTCTCGCTACGGAGCCTGCGGTTGCTCGCCGTGGAGGTTCGAGTCCTCCCTGGGGCATGGGTGTGTGTGTTTGTTCTTAGGTTAGTTTGCCTTGGTTAAAGTAGTTTGTAAGCTACGGACTGATGACCACGCAGTTTGGTCCGATAGAACTATAAACATTTAAAAAAAAAAAAAAATAAAGCTGACAACCGTCCGGGATGGAGGCGCTTGGTTCATGGGGTCACGACGCTCAGCATTGAGCACAACGACTAAGATGATTTCTTCAGAATTACTTAAATAGTGGTGCGCCTCGGTTGCACAGTGTTTGAGTGCCAGGCTACAAATCCAAAGGTTGCGGGTTCGATCCCCGCCAGGTCCTAAAATTTTTATCTGTCACTTTCCACTTCTTTCACCTCTGGCAGTATTGCTCATGTGAAAAATACCGAGTATCACCGTGGTTCGGAACCCACGTTAAACTGTAGGTCCCCCTATAACTGGCTGGGTACGTCAGTTCGAAGGTCGGAGGAAGGCAACGGCATACCACCTCCAAACAGGACCATGGCTAGTAAAGCACTGCGGTGTTCAAACCAATCTTCGGATTGTTGTCTGCTTTACCTTACCTTTACCTAAATAGTGACGTTTTGTATCCCATCCTCGTCGCTACTTTTGTGTCCCGTTTCCGTCGTATGTGTCGGTGGCCGTGTAGAAAGACCGACACAGGAATAAAGGATGCACGCTTGTGCAGGTAGGAGGTGACCAGCCAGTGGGACAGCAGAAACTAGAAACACTAGAGTAAATTAGAACGAGATCTATATTTCTTAGAGATCTAGTAATACTTAACTTTTACATAGCTCAGTACTGCAGAATGCTGATACATAGTTGAGCTAGAGGCCTGCCTAGTGCCTGTCCGATAGCCAAGTCTTCACTGGTGCCTATCTGATTCCGAAGTGTTAGCTGGTTCCTATCTCAGTCCCAAGTGAACGATGTCGTTCAGTGGTGGCCACGAGCGGAGTTGTAGCAGAGGGCGCTCGTGGCCGACGTCATAAGAACGCCGCGCCGTGCGTGCATGGCGGCGCGCGGCGAAAGTAGGTGGCGCGCACTTTAGACTTGTGTGACACCACATGACGGACCAAAAACTCGATTTCTGACACTGCCGTCGTGGAGACGACCCGCTATTTCCCGAGCGTCTGCGGCGGACAAGGAGCGAGCTTCCAGCCCGGCTGGGCGGCGTTCGACGGCGTCGGCGCTTATTGCCGCTGCACCGCCTCGCCTCGCCTTCCCGCGACTGCACTAAATTACTGGGCGCCGTGACGCCGCGCCGGAACATCCTCCGCCTTCGGGAGAGTCGGCCTCCGCCGACCTGTTTCCTGCTCCTCTTTTATAGCTTCTAAGTGTCAGCTCCCCGGCTATACGTTATTCCCTTCCATCTCATCAGCTTGAAAAACCCAATTCCCGCTTCATTGTGCGCCCTCGGTATAAATAACACACTTTATCTGAGCGCGCGCCCGGCCGCGCGACAGCTCCGATGCCGGACCGCGGCCCCCTCGCGGGGCGCCGCATTCATTATTTTTCTCATTTCGAAATTTCACCCGCGGAGACTGGCCGGCCGGCCGAAATCTTAGCTCGGTAATGGTTTCGCCCGCGAGTTATTAGACGCCCTAACGGCGCTCTCATTATTTCCCGGCGGCGCGCGGTGGCAGCCTGCGTAGCACCTGGCCGCGAGACCAACCGCTCCGGCCGGCATGTGACGCGCGCTGCCCGCCGCCGCCGCCTCGTAACGCCGTCCGCATCCGTCACCAGCAACTGCAGCCGCGCCGCTCCTGTCCGCACAGTCTGCCCCCAAAGTTAGCCGACAAACTTCTGTTTCGTCCTTCCCGTCTACTGAGTGTCCGAGGAGTCCACGCTAGGCTACTCCACCGCGGCTTTTATTAATTAATGACGCGTTTCGCCCTTTAGCAGGGCATCTTCAGATTATAATGCGCTCTCCGTGGTGTGACACCGTAAGTTGTATTGCGGTGTTTCTATATTTCAGCAATTTTTGGATATCTTTGTCGCCCTTAATAGAAGCGGTGGTCTCTGGTGATACAAGAGAAGCCCATGTTTACAATTGCTTTTTTTTATTATTATTATTATTATTTTTTTTTTTTTTTTTTTTTTTTTTTTTTTTTTTTTTTTTTTTTTTTTTTAGTGCGTTTGGCGGGCGTGGTGGGCTGCTCCGCACAGTTCAGACTAACTAAGGGAGCGGCGGGCCGCTCCTGTGCGCACAGTCTGCCCCCAAAGTTATCCGACAAACTTCTGTTTCGTCCTTCCCGTCTACTGCGTGTCCGAGGAGTCCACACACCCTTAGATCAAAACAGCATCTACCTCTAAAATGATTTCCAGTCCATGTTGTACAACAATCAGTGAGAATATATATTCCTTCAGTAAAAAACCGTCTTGATTGCAAATTATTTTATTAATTCATCCTATCTCCTATTTTGCAGAAAAGTAGCAATCAGTGATGTTAGACCATCATTTAACATCACTGATTGCTACTTTCCTGCAAAATAGGAGATTTTTTTGTCTGTCTCCAGGGTAAGAAGAGCAGGTGGAGAAATCAGAGGAATGGCCTGCCTCAGGGAAGCGTCCTCGCTCCAGCTCTGTATAATATATATCACCAACCAGTGCCAAACACCACGCGCCAATTTATGTATGCTAATGATACTGCAGTTGCAGCACAAAGTACGAATTTTCTGGATGTAGAGGAGAAATTATCCAGTACTTTGGAATCCCTCTCCCAGTATTATGAGGCAAACCACCTACGGCCGAACCCTTCCAAGACGCAGGTCTGTGTTTTTCCATTTAAAGAACGCGGAGACAAATAGGGAATTGAATGTTACATGGAGAGGTGAACGACTCGCGCATTGTCCGACGCCCAAATATCTCGGTGTCACACTGGATCGCACACTGACCTATAAACATCATTGCAGTGCCACAAGGGAGAAAGTCTCAGCGAGAAACAACATCATCAGGAAATTAACTAACGGATCCTGGGGTGCAAACCCAAAAGTCCTGAGAACCTCAGCCCTTGCGCTTAGTGTATCAGCTGCGGAATACGCCGCTCCAGTATGGAGTTCGTCAACACACGCGAGAAAAGTTGACATCACGGTGAATGAAATAGCACGGATTGTGACTGGGTGCCTGAAACCAACACCAGTACACAAGATGTACGTAATTATGGGGATCGCACCGCCCAACATACGACGTGACATTGCTGCCGAAGCTGAAAAAACGAATCAAGAAAAGGACATGCATCACCCTCTATGTGGACACCAGCCTGCTAACCGACGGCTTCGTTCGAGGAAGAGCTTCCTGTCACGTACCCGAGCACTGGAAGGGTCGGCCGCAGAGAACCGTATTGCTAGGTGGGAAATGGATTTGAGAAGCCCCCATAAAGCAGCAAAAGAAGAACTGGCACCTGGTGGAGACCTGCCATACACAATCTGGAGAACCCTGAACCGTATGAGGGTAGAAGTGCCAAAGTGCAAGACAAACATGCAGCGATGAGGCTTCCTAAAAGACAATGAGAACACTCTTTGTCTTTGTGGTGCTGTACAGGATCCTCAACACCTGCTTATCTGTCCATATTTAGAAAAGCCCTGTACAATGGAAGACTTATGGGAGGCTAACGACAAAGCCATATCAGCTGCTAATTTCTGGAAGTTAGAAGTCTTGTTCCGGATACGGAAAGTAAGTAAGTATTAATTCATATGTTCAAATGTCTGTAAATCTATCGGACCAAACTGCGCGGTCATCAGTCCATAGCCTACAAACTACTTAAACCTAGGTAAACTAACCTAAGGACAAACACACACACCCATGCCCCAGGAAGACTCGAACCTCCACGGCGAGCAACCGCGCGCTCCGCAGCGAGACGCTTTAGACCGCTCGGCTACTCCACCGCGGCTTTTATTAATGACGCGTTTCGCACTTTAGCAGGGCATCTTCAGATTATAATGCGCTCTCCGTGGTGTGACACCGAAAGTTGTTTTGTGGTGTTTCTATTTTTCTGCAATTTTTGGATATCTTTGTCGCCCTTAATAGAAGCGGTGGTCTCTAGTGATACAAGAGCAGCTCATGTTTACAATTGTCATTACTTTTATTTTTTATTTTTAGGGCGGTTGGCAGGCCTGGTGTGCTGCTTCTCCGAGGTGTGCAGACTGAGGGAGCGGCGGGCCGCTCCTGTCCGCACAGTCTGGCCCAAAAAATTCTCCAGCAAACTTCTGTTTCGTCCTTCCCGTCTACTGCGTGTCCGAGGAGTCCACGCACCCTTAAGTCAAAACAGTATCTACATCTTGTAACAGATTTTTATTTTTATTTTTATTTTTTTATTTTTTTATGCATACAATGATTTTATATGGCGCATGTATTTTTGAAACGAAATTTCCGTTCTTTCTGTTGACAACAAAGTGCGATGTTAGATGTCAATTAATTTGTTAATGAGTACATCATACATATTCCTAACATATATTGAACTGTCAAATGTCATGGCCATTCTCAAAATATACTCCAAACTTTACTTCAGTCAATATATACAAAGAATTCAATATTGATAATTAATGTAATAGTCGAAATAACACAATTAGCTGGTCAACACAACTTGTTTATGAGCCTAACATATATACAATCCTATTTATTTTCATTTCTTTATGTTTTACAAAAGTTTTTACCCTTCGTCTGTCTATTTATTGAAACAATGTACAATGACAAAACTATTGTTTATGGAATTATCTGGAAACGTCTTATACAAACCTCTTAATTAATAAAATTTATCACCGAGACACTGTCCTACACTGTTTCCTAAGCTGGCTATATCGTTTTTAACTAACTTCACACACAACTTTTATCACTATTTAACCACACGATTCCGGGTCCGAGGCAGATGGTATCGTACGGTAACATTGAGATGAGAGGACCAGGCAGACGGTATCGTACGATAACATTGAGATGAGGGGGTCAGCAGTATCGTTACAGTCTGTAGCACCACATTTCAAAAGCTTCTATCATCTTTTTATCTGAACTCCTTATCGTCCACGCTTCACTGCCATGCAATGCTACACTCCAGATAAATGCTTCCAGAAAGGACTCCCTAACATTTAAATTAATATTGGATGTTAACAAGTTTCGCTTCTTTAGAAACGCTTTTCTCCCCATAGCCATTCTGCATTTTATATCTTCTTTACTTCGGCCATCAGAAGTTATCTTGCTACAGTTACAAAATTATTAAGTTCAATACATTACCAGAGTGTCGTAGGTTGAGTGTATCTTGTAGAATCTGCTTCGCTTTTAAAGTTCTTCATATGCCTGAAATTCTGGTTAGGGTTGTGTGCTGGGTGATATCTTACAGACCTACATCACTTGAAGTGAATTCAAAACACAAGTCGCAGTTTTCATAAAACTGTATTCAACAAAACTTAACATTGTCTGAATTAATCCACATATTGACATAGTGACTGCCCAAAGTCAGTCTGAATAATGACACGCCGAGTCTCTCTGCACGGGTTCTTATATACTATTTTTACGTGTAGACAACAATACAAACTATTGTTAGAAACGGGAAGTTCTACATTTATTATGAACTACAGATTTGTTAAAAGATATTTTCCATATTGCTAAGTAAAGCATAAAATATTCGTTCTTTTAAATATGACCATTTTGAGAATAATTGCTACGGTTAAGCAGTATATGCTATTATATGTATACGAACAATAGACTTCATAAAGAAGTTAATAACGTGAGAATTGTGGTATGAATACAATTCCTAACAAGTACAGAGCTATGTCTTATGAAGCTTTACTTTTGACAGTCTTTCCAGTTCTTTAGATATTATAGTAATCAAGGAATGCTTAAATGCTGACCATGTGGTCATGTCGGTTACAGATTAAGTCTTCTGAATTTATATAATAAATTATTGCCAGTATTACATTAATTCATCAGATGGCGCTTTAAGTCCATGTACTGAGTTTGATGTAAATCTAATATCATTCAATATGCTTTCTATTACAACCTATTATTGCTACATATGCTTACTTTATATTTCAGGATACAGCTATAATATGCAATAATCTTGCTTCCTACCAACAAATGAACATTAACTGAGCAGCTATTAGTTTTTAAGGTGAGTTTACAATCTGGTAATAGTCTTAAATCAAAGTTATCTTATATCTGTAGCTCAACATAAGGCTAATACACAGGGATTTTCTTATAAGAGTTACATACTGAATAAGAGTGTTGTCTGCCGGCCGCGGTGGCCGAGGGGACTGAGGCGCTTCAGTCTCAGTCTGCAATGCCACTACGGTCGGGGGTTCGAATCCCCCCTCGGGCATGGATATTTGTGCCGTCCTAGTTCGTAAGTAGTTTGTAAGTTTTGGGACTTATGACCCCGTAGTTAAGTCCCATAAGCTTTACAAACATTTGAACATTTGAAGAGTGTTGTCTACATGCAAATGTACAGTCTTTAGGTGTTTCCCTAAGTGGTCTGTTACGTCTCACAGTGAAATCATTTTTCTATTGAGTGTCCTCAGCTGCAACATATCTTCCCGGAATTACATCAACTTCTTCCGTTTCACAGTTGGGCTGTCCTTTTTCTTAGTCTGCCTCAGTTCCTTCAGCTATTCAACCAGTGTGGTGTTAACTACCGTTCATTATATTCATTGAAATCATAATTTGTAGGTTCAGTTCCAATTAATGAAGGAAATCTCTGTATTAACTTTTGCTTGTTAAGTGGGTGTATACCAAAAGCATTCTTCCTAATTCTGTCTTCTCCTAGGACGCAAGAGTTTCCTCAGCGTTCGAGGAAACACTCCCTTATCAACTGCAAATGAGGATGAATTTGCTTTCTTCCAATCTGTTCTCTCCAGAATTCCTCGACAGGTGCGAAGAACGAAATAGCCAGAGGTTGACAGAGAAGTGTTGCATTAGGTGCAAAACATACGAAAGCTATAGTATGTCCTTTGCAGGCTTTCAATAAATCGCCTATAAAATGGGATGAAAGTTTATCACCAATTAAAACGTTCCGTTCACTAATTAATTTTGAGTGAGGCAAAAATGTTTTCTGGAACCAGTAATTGAAAGTTGTAGAGTCAAACTATCCATGAATGGTTTGATTGTCACGTGACCCTTGTGAACAGCAATGGTTTGTGCAGAATAGAACCCCTTTTGGACCCTACGTTGTCAGGATATTTGACCCCTCTTTTGTAAATGGGTTTACTTTTTCTGGGATCATCACTTAAGTTGATAAAAATGGCATTGAGACTTAACCCTTCTATTATTTTGCGAGTTCATCATGGATATCTGACAAAGTAGAATTATCTACACCAGCTCTATCGATCTTTATATTATTCTAAGCCGAATGCAAAAATGCATCTTTGTGTCGAGACGATTAGCTCTTTTCCAAATCATCACCGGGAAAATTGTTCTTAAATTTTGACTGAACAACTTTTCTGTCAAGTAATGAAGATACAAAGCAGAAAGCAGAAATCCCCAATGTCCACAATCAAGAAGTCCCATAACTAGAGCCTCCCCTTCTTTAGCATTAAGAACTGGTTGACCACCTTCAGTTTTACCGTGGAAAACAATGAATCCTTTTTATAAGTGGTCCTTTTGGAATTTCATACACTTTGCTTGCCTTGTTAATATTTATTTACCGCTGGCCGCAGTGGCCAAGCGGTCTGCGGCGCGCCAGTCACAGTCTGTACGGCCGCTACGGTCGGGGATTCGAATCCCCCCTCGGGCATGGATGTTCGTGTCGTCTTTAGTATAAGGTAGTTCATAAGTAGTTTGTAAGTTTAGGGACTGATGACGCCGCAGTTAAGTCCCTTAAGCTTAACAAACATTTGAACATTTGTTTATTTTCCCATTTAAAATTTTCGTGAGAGACAACTGTAGAACATCTTGACTATATTTCTTCAGCTCACCCACCTTATGCTTGTACACATGTGGCAGTTTCACACTGATAACTGTTACGATCTCATCTTTATGATGCAACAAATTAAACTGCTGTCTGCATGACACATTCGTAAGTATCACAAAGGCACGTTCAGCAATGACTTCCTCACTCCGCCACTAGACTGTTGTCGTTAAATATTGCTGCTACTGTGTGTTACATTGTTGCTGCTACATGATATCATATTGTTGTTGGGTGTTGGTTGTGTGTTGTTCTCGAATGATTTTTCATAAAAATAGCCGCTGGATTCAAAAACGGGCAACTTCAACCCAGGTTCTCAGGTGGTCAACTTCACTCCAATTCCAACAAGAATTATCAAAGCCTCATTAATCTATATCTATAAATGTAAATGTCTGTTCGGTGTACGTTTATCACGTCTGAACCACAAGACATAAAGAGATACAAATTTGTACAGTTACTAATGTCTACCCGGAGAAGGCGTTAGGCACGGTTTTATGGCGATCGGATAGCTATTTATCTATATATACTAATGTGAATGTCTGTTCGGTGTACGCTTATCACGTCCGAACGACAAGACGCAGAGACTTAAATATTTGTACAGTTACTAATTCATAGCTAAGGAAGGTTTTAGACACGGTTTTATAGCGATTTGATAGATATTTAGTAATTTGAAGAATATAATGCGAAATGCGGAACACTAATTACTCTTTGAAAATTATTTTATTGGTTGCATTGTTGCTTGAGGGTTGATAATGATAAAAGGGTGGAGTATATTGGGATGGAAAGTTATTGGTTTATATAAAATTCTACGTGTGTGTGTGTGTGTGTGTGTGTGTGTGTGTGTTAATATTTCGCTCTGTAGCGAAAACTACAGAACGCAAACGAATGGTCTGTGTGTAATTGTTGTCCGAAGTCTCCCGTTGTATACCATAGCAGTTCCTTGCCGATAGCTATAAGGGGTGTAAGATATGGTGGTTGAAAGTCGTCAAATTATACAAAATTTCGGACTGCAGGCCAGCGATGACGTTTGCGACTCTATAGCAAGGAGGTTACATACAGCGAAACGTGATGCCACAGACCATATCTTTGGTCTATGCGTGCTACAATGTCTTCAGCTCTTTCTCTGTAAGGATAAGCATACGGATAAGGAAATATAAGAATAAATAAATAAAGCAGTAAAAAATAAATTTCTTTAATACATCTCTTTAAAAAAATCGATTTGACTTTTCGCGCATTATCTATCACAATCAACCAACACGCGAGCGGAGCCGCGGGTTTAAGCTAGTATGTCTATAAATAGCGAGATATAATAGATAAAATTTTGTTGTTGCTCTGTTTGTCATTATATAGGATCGTTGTATGATATACCAAAAACCTAGGTACATCAGTTGTTGTATTTCAGTCACACAAATAAGTCTTAGCTCACTAAAAAATCTGAAAAAAAAACAGTCCTTCAAAAAAAATCAATAGTATTCAGATGGATTTTTGAAATTCTATATATTTAGCCATTGCTGTGAATTAGTAACATTTTGACAATAATCATAATAGCTAAAATGGATAACTTTTTGTTTCCATCGTGTAGTCATTTGCCATAAGATCTTTTTGAACTTTTCTTTCAACTTCACCCCACAAATGCGTCTTTCCAACTGGGCAGTTTCGACGAACTGCACTATTTGGAATGAGTCGCAACCCCCCCTATCCCCCGCCCCACACACTCTGAGAAGCAGGTGTGGTGCGGAAATAATACCCCGACCCCACACAGAAGCCATTTCCGCCCAGCTCTTTTTTCCTTGTTATTAAAAAACGGAGCAAAAGGAACAGTAACTGCAGGGGTTTCCCCGAGTACGGAAAGTCCATTGAGTGGTGTGTTTTTGTACGTGTCTGTGTGTGAGAGGGAGCGGGTAGATGCTGGACAATTTAGAGACGGCCCGTGGCGATTAACTTGTCTGGGGACGGCGGCGCTACGTGTGGGGCAGGCAGCAGCTCCCACGGCGGATATTTATGGCTGGTGGCGCCACTGCGGAAGAGACGCTTTCGCTCTGCACTCTCCCGGACCACGGTCGGTCCTTGGCTGGCCGCTGTTAGCAACGTTCGCCGATCCACTCGCGCCTTCTCTCTCATCAATGGCTGCGGAAGGCAGGGCCGGATCTAGGGGGGACAAAGGGGACAGTTGCCCCGGGCGGCAGAATTTAGAGGGCGGCAAATTTTGACCGACTATTTTATTTTATTTTATTTTTCCTTACAGAATGTATCTTTCTGGTATAATTTAATAAAATTAACTGACACAGAATTATTAAAAGTAAAATGATTGCAAGAAATACCGAAATCATTTAATAAAGCTAAAATTCCTGGTTGCTGACTTCAGTGTTGCACTGTCACAGGTACTTCAGCTAATCAAACTTTAAAAATCTACTAGATATTATCCAGAATGAGGGAGATGTTTGCGTTATTGCATAAGTAAATGCACAATGTTAATTAATTTGCATAGATTTCCTTTTTCAGCGAAATGAATATTCATATTTCAAGGTAATATTTGTAGAACAGCTGAATTTGAATAACGTTCCAGTCCTTATAAAAAAAAAAAAAAAGTATTTCAGGTGCGCATACTTCTTACTGAAAGTCAAAAGCATTAAGGATCTAGAGTTCTCTCTCGGTAGCGTTGCAATTGATAGACATCTACACATGATACTCTGCAAATCACATTTAACTGCCTGACAGAGGGTTCATCGGACCACTTTTATACTATTTATCTACCATTTCATTCTCGAATAGCACATGGAAAGAAAGAACATCTGAGTCTCTCTGTCCGAGCTCTGATTTCACGTATTTATTCAGATGATCTTTTCTACTTATGTAAGTGAGAGGCAACAATATATTTTCGCATTCGGAGGAGAATGTTGACGATTGTAGTTTCGTAAGTAGCCCATGTCGCAGCGATAAACGCCTTTGTTCAAATGATTCCCATCCCAGATCCTGTATCATTTCCGAAACGCTGTCTCCCCTGTATCACGACAATACAAAACAAGCTGCCCTTTTTTCCGACTCTTTCTATGTCCTCCGACAAACCCACCTGATAAGTATCGCACACTGGGCAGCAAGACCAGATAAAACAGGAGGAATCTCACTGTATTATTGATACTGTCCTTTTCTAGCTAAGCAACGAAGTCCTTTTAGAGGAACAAAAGAAGATGGTGATTTTGGCGATCCACATAGCGGAAAATTTCTAAATACAATTGATCTCATATCATTCTATAATGTCCACCTTCGTCTGCGTATTGAACGCCACAAGAAAGGCCAGATTAGCTATTTTTACAAAAATATACAAGATGAGTTCCGTGACTTGATTGCTGACAAAATAAAACAAGATATAATTAAAGATATTTTAGCTGCTAAATACTTTTCACTGACGTTTGACTGCACTCCAGATATCAGCCACAATGCGCAGATGACACAAGTAATTCGATATGTCAAGTCAAATGACTCAGCGGTTGTGGAAAGTTTTACTGACTTTTTTAGAGTTACAGACAAAACAGGAGACGGCCTTAGTCAAGAGATACTGCAAAAATTGGAACAAGATGGGTTGAACATTAAGTACAGCAGGGGGCAGTCTCATGACAATGGGGCAAACAGAGCTGGAAAGTACAAAGGTGTCCAGTCAAGAATACTTCAGAAGAATGAACTGGCCTATGTCGTGCCATGTGCTGCTCACTCTTTAAATTTAGTAGGAGCAAATTCAGCAGACATTCAGCAAGACTAGGTGATCTGCATGAGTAGATGCGGTTGAAGCTGTTTACAAGCATTTTCATAAAGTTTTGAAGGCCCTGGAAGAAACTGAAACTTATAAATTGTCAACACCAGAAACAAAATCAGAGACAACATCTATTTTAAAAAATATGAGAAAACAGAAATTCAGTACTTTAACTTGTTTCTCGAATGCAATATTAAAATAAATTGCTCCTGTTAATCAGTTTCTGCGAAGTTAATACTTTATCTATATCTATAAATGTGATACGTTTATCACGTCTGAACCACAAGACATAAAGAGCTAAAAATTTATACAGTTACTAATGTCTTCCTGGGAAAGGCTTTAGGCACGGTTTCATGGCGATCGGATAGCTAATTATCTATATATATTATGTATATGTCTGTTCGGTGTACACTTATCACGTCCGAACGACAAGACGCAGAGATTTAAATATTTGTAGTTACTAATTTATACCTGAGGAAGGTTTTAGACACGGTTTTGTAGCGATCTGATAGATATTTAGTAATTTGAAGAATATAACGCGAAATGCGGAACAATAATTACTCTTCCAAAATTATATTTTCTCTTTGAAAATGGTTTTATTGGTGGCATTGTTGCTTTAGTGTTGAAATGATAAAAGGGTGGAGTATGTTGGGATGGAAACTTATCGGTGTATATAAAATTCTACGTATGTGTGTGTTAATATTTCGCTCTGCAGCGAAAAGTACAGAACGCAAACGAATGGTCTGTGTGTAATTGTTGTCCGAAGTCTCCCGTTGTAGCTCATAGCAGTTCCATGCTGATAATTGTAAGAAAGTGGAAGATATGGTGGTTGAAAGTCGTCAAATTATTAAAAAATTCGTACTGAAGGCCAGCGATTACGTTTGCGACTATATAGCAAGATTACATACATCGAAACGTCTATGCCACAGACCATATCTTTGGTCTATGCGTGCTACAATGTATTTTTGCTCTTTCTCTGTAAGGATAAGCATACGAATAATTTTTTTTTACTTGAATGTTGATTAAAAATGTTTGTTTTTAAAGAAGGTATTTCATTTCATTTCATCCTTCAAAACCAGTCTCATAGCATACTACTGAAAGACAGCTTATCTGTCATAATCAACTAACACGCGAGCGGAGCCGCGGGTTTAAGCTGGTAATTGATAAAGCTGTTCGAAATATTCAAGGACTTTTGGGCTTTCTCAAAACTTCCTGGGATTCTTGTACCTCTGAAGCTGTTTCTGAGGTCAAAGTGCTAGCAGAAGATAATGAGGTATCAACGCTATTCTCCGAAAAAAGGATTCGAAGAAAGAAGAAAATGGCTGATGATCTTTGTGAGGATGAAGTATCCAACATTCACAGAAAAAATAAGGAATAATTGACAGAGCTTAGTACCAGGTTTACCCCATTTGAGAAAATTGGTGCAAAAATTAGTTTTCTGTGTGGTGTGCAAATTCAAGAAATGGAAGTGGAGGACTTGAAGGACAAAGCAGCGGAACTGGCAGAAGATCTTAGCGAGGAAAAACTTGAAGTTGAAAGTTTCAGACAACATGCGCTGGCAGTAGACAGAGCCTTGCAAGATTCCACTGCATCATCAACATTAAGTTTAATTTATAAAAATAAATTGGTAGAGGGGTATCCCATCCTTATTACAGCGTTGAAATACATCTTACTAGTCTAGTTTCTCTTTTGTCTGGAGAAAGAAGTTTCAGCAAGCTGAAACTATATTAAATGCACTTGAGGAGCATGACTGCTTAACAAATCTGAGTATAATATCCATAGAGCACAAACGAGCTGCTTCTCTGAACTATGATGATATCAAAAACAGTTTTGCAGCAAAAAAAGTTCGAAAAGCAGAAGGGGCGGCAAATTTAAGCTTGCCCCCTTGGCAAATGTCTTAGATCCGGCCCTGCGGAAGGTGTGGGCGCCGAGATTCGCCTTCCCATTTCCAGAGATCTTTCTTCTTTTTTGAGTTGACTGTGCCCCGAGTCCATCAAGATTTCTGTAATAGAATTTTTTAATTACAACTTAATCATACCTTGTTAGGATGACTTACGTCCAGTTTTACATTTTTGTTTACATTTTTTTGGCCCACTTTAGGTTACAGTAGTGGGCCTTTGCGATCGTCTTTTGACAGCTCGAAATTTAAATGAAAATAACGGCTTAACTACTCATCTCACACAATAAATTGAATAACCGAATTTTTATATCTCGTAGCGTTTCAAAGATATTTGCAAAAAAAAAAATAAAAAAATAAAACGGCGATTTTGGGATGTATGACTGTCTGTCTGTCCGTAACGTGTTCCCTGTTTTTAAGACGAACCGTTCAACCGATCAACACCAAATTTTACAGATATGATTGTAGGCCGCCATAGACCAGAACCTCCCTTTTTTAAATATTTCGAACAAAAAATACGGTAGTAATACCAAAAAAAGCCGTTTGTAATATAATTGTAATTGAAAACGTACCGTTCATCTGACACGAAAATTGAATAACCTAATTGGTAGAGGAGAAAATTCTCTACAACTTAGCTCCCTTATATTTTTTTATATCTCTTATCGTTTGAGACATATTTGCATAAATAAAGGAGATTTGACACCCTCCTTTGAATTTACGAAAACCAGCCGTTCGGAGATGTCACGTGACATTCCTAGCCCAGAACTCTCTCTGCCATACGCCATCTTGCGTTGCGTATTTGATTATTTTCTTATTGTTGTCATTTCAAAGCAATGGCGCACTGAAGAATTAACAAAAACACATCGTTCTTCGTACGATAAATGATAATCTAGTATTTACAAATGCCATATTAGCATCAGTTAACAACGGTCATCAATAGTATGAGATTAAAGGACCCCTCTTTTGATTAATGGCCGTAGCGTAGTGGGCAAGGTATTGGGCTATGACGTTAAACGTCGGTGGTTCGGAACCTGCCACTACCAAAATTTTTTTCAGACCCTCTTTATTAATTAATGTTTTATTATTTAGATTATTATTTTGGTCCAAAATGTTTGCAAAAACTTATAAAGCTACAAATCTAAAGTGGTCCGTAAAACACGTCAAGTCGATTTTTTTTTTTTTTTTTTTTTTTTTTTTTTTTTTTTTTTTTAGTTCGGGAAAGTATGTTGTCGAGTTGGACGAAAATCATTATAGGTTTAGGCCTCAGAGGCTGTCAAGACCAGATCTTTAGCTGACGGCAGATAATGCAGAAGTGCTATGAGTGGAACAGGGAATTGTATCTAACTAAGTGCGTCTGAAAAGTTCGGTGAATGGTCCCATATTTTACAACAGCGAGTTTTGTTTCAACGCGGAAGACGGAAGTTTACGAGGGCCGTTCGAAACAGCTGCATCAACGCGGGCGGGTTCGGCCATAGCTGTCATAATGCTTATGAATAGCAGTGTTTGTCAGTCTTTGCAACTACAATAAAAATGCGATTTTTCTCACCAGACGCGTTTCGTGTTAATGACAGTAAAACATCTTCATTGGTCTGTAATAATAGAATTTTCGTTAACGGAACGTGAAAAGTAGGCCTAACGTTTTGTTACTTATGGAAATTTTGTCTTGTTATCGCTTCACATCATGGAATGCCGGTCTGTTTCATGCAGTACCTCCGGTTCTTCATGCTGTGTCGTTCTTTCCACTACTTCCACTGTCACTTTTGCACTACCCATAATTATTTTCACAATCAGACGTGCGACGTGTTTGTTTTTGTTTTGACTGAGTCTGCACATTGTGTTGTAGGAGTGTCGCCTACATCACGAATGTGGTTCTTGTGGTTCTTTATCTATGTTTTAAAATAAATTAAATTCCACCATGCCGCTTCTTTATTTATTTATTTATTTATTTATTTATTTATTTATTTATTTATTTATTTATTTTTTTTTTTTTTTTTTTTTTTTTTTTTTTTTTTTTTTTTTTTTTTTTGGAGATCAGCCAACTTCAAAATGGTCGTATAGCTTATGGGACTGGGACTTAACTACGGGGTCATCAGTCACTAAACTTACAAACTACTTACGAACTAGCTAATCCTAAGGACGGCACAAATATCCATGCCCGAAGGGGGATTCGAACCCCCGACCGTAGTGGCCATGCAGACCGTGACTGGAGCGCCTCAGTCCCCTCGGCCATCGCGGCCGGCGATCAGCCAACTATGACGTATTTCAATAGACACAATATTAAATTTTATTCAATACAAATCTCGAGCCGGCCGCGGTGGCCGAGGGGACTGAGGCGCTCCAGTCACGGTCTGCACGGCCACTACGGTCGAGGGTTCGAATCCTCCCTCGGGCATGGATATTTGTGCCGTCCTTAGTATTAGCTAGTTCGTAAGTAGTTTGGAAGTTTAGGGACTGATGACCCCATAGTTAAGTCCCATAAGATATACAAACATTTGCTGCTGCTACAAATCTCGAAGGAGCAACTTCAACATACTTTTGAATTACTTCATCAGGAATTAGGTGAATAGTGAGGCTTTTCGGGAGAGGGAGGGATGATCAAAAAAATGTTCAAATGTTTGTTAAGCTTATGGGACTTAACTACGGGGTCATCAGTCCCTAAACGTACAAACTACTTATGAACTACTTACGAACTAGGACGGCACAAATATCCATGCCCGAGGGGGGATTCGAACCCCCGACCGTAGTGGCCGTGCTGACCGTGACTGAAGCGCCTCAGCACAGAGTAATATATATTTGTCTGTGGCCTCAGTCACCTCGGCCACCGCGGCCGGCGGAGGGATGATCCCCTTCACCCCCCCCCCCCCCTCCCCACCCTGGCTACGGCCCTGGGCCACACTAAGCCCTAGTTTAGCTTAAAAGAACTCTTGTTCGTATTTCTGGCAAACGCTGCGCCAGGTAAGGCGGAATTGCTGTACACACATGAAAAATTCATCTTCGCAGGAAGTTGGCGAAAAGAAACAAAAATCTCTCACTACATTACACCGAAAGCTGATCCATCAATTCCTTTTCAAGCCACGCCAGAAGTAACGGCAAACTGCTGCGCCGACGGCATGACTTGAGAACGTATCCCTAAACGCAGTGGCGGATTTCCAAAAATGTTCAAATGTTTGTATAGCTTATGGGACTTAATTACGGGGTCATCAGTCCCTAAACTTACAAACTACTTATGAACTACCTTATATTAGCCGCGACACAAATATCCATGCCCGAGGAGGGATTCGAACCCCCGACTGTAGCGGCCGCGAAGACTGTGACTGGCGCGCCGCAGTCCCGTCGGCCAGCACGGCCGGCATTTCACACGTTATTAAATATTCTGCTTATGTTGTTTGGTATAAACATGTGTTTTAATTTTTTTTTTTTTTTCTGAGTCCGCTTCTTCGTCATGAAGTTTACGCTTTCGTGATCTTTTATAAGTGCATTCATAGTCTATATCAGTCACAATATCCATGGGTTTATTTTCACAATAGTCGCACCTGCCACGAATAATGCAATGAATCCTACAAGTTATTCATATCATTCATGCACTGTTTTAGTGTTAATATTTCACTTTGCAATTTCTGACTTACACTTTAAAATTTCTGGAGTGTGTCCTTCCAAACTGTCATCATGAATACTGTTTCTAGTCTTCTAAGTTGATTCAATAAAGCTGAAGCCTCATTTCACACAAGTGGTTTTTCAAACGTATTATTGGCGATAATTGATATCGCTCTCACAGTTTTCATATAGACTTACGCTTCCTCTCTTGCTTACCAACGTGTTTTTTATAAACTTTTGACCATTTTGCTTCCTGGTTTCATGAAAGAAACAAGTTTATCTCAGCATTGTGTAGAAGCAGAGAAAAAATTATAAACGTTTTGCACTACATTTGGCGAAAAAAGTTGAAGAACCAATTTTGTCTCATTTATTGTGCTGCAGCCTGCACGATAGCAGAGTTCCCACTCTGTGCAATACAATAGTACGTGGCACTGCAAATTTTATATTTAACTTCTTAACTAAGCTTTTTTTATTACAGGAAAAGGTATTTTTATTTTATGTTGGAACAAAAGGTCCATTTGCATGTAGACTTAACAGCAGTGTTCACACAAATGACAATACACCACATCATCTGCCAACTTACTTAAACTTTGTAGTCTGCTTTCTCTGCCCACATTATCCGCTAAAATGTTATAAGAATAAGTGAAATAAGAGTCGATCCAGCTACCTTACTGCAAGCAACTACCAAAATTATTTGCTTTTTAAAATAGAAAGACAGTGTTATGAATATTCAGAACATATTTGCGGCTCAGCTAAAATTCCTGCGATGCGGGAAACAGAAGCCAAAAAAGGGGATGTCTCCTTTTTTTTTACGAGACGAATTCCAGCCGGCAGGCGTGCTTCTACTGTTCACTGACAACAGAGAAAGGCGACAATGAAATTAAATTATTCTGCATTGTTGCTCTTTCATAGCACAGTAACGTCGAGTAATCCGAGTCGGTCAGTTCATCGATCCGTGTGTTTAAAGGAGAAATCTTTGTGCTCATGGGCCGTGTTTAACGTAAAATTATTTGTGTTCGTCTGCCGTGTTTAGAATAAAGCCCTCTGTGTTCATGTGTTGCGTAGTACGAGTGGAACTGGATACATTCTTTCTTACCTTTTACAATTTTTTCTTTTGTTTTGACTGTTGGTTGACAATTTTTTTAATTGCCTTAACATAAATAACAGAGAAAAAAGCAAACGTGCAAAATTAAGCGGGGCGACATTTAGGAAATTATCGAAGGAAAGGCAAGAACGAGAAGCCAATGTTCTAAAAACGCTTGGCAGAGTAGATAAATTTTTCGCAAAAATTGTTGCTGGTTCGAATTCAAGTAGTGCGGATGATATTTCTGGCACTGCATCTGTTTAAAAAAAAAAAAAAAAAAAAAAAAAAAACAAAAAACAAAAAAAAACAAAAAAAAAAAAAACAGACGAAACAAAAGTTAAAAATGAAGAAAAGCAAATAGTTCTGAATTCGAATTTCACGAAAAACCTAAGTGTCGAGTAAGTCATTACAGAATAAAATAACCTCGTTAGTGACGATCCTGCAGAATGGTGTGTCAATGAATCAACAATCGACATCTCTTACAACGTGGCATTAATCAAAATTATAACGGTGATTTTTCTACTTCAAGAAGATCAATAGGCTATAAAACCAGATGAGTTTGTGACACTTGCGGGGAGTGACACTTGCGGGGAAAGGGAATGTGTAGACACTTGCGGGGAGACCCGGACGCTGCAGGTAGTGAACAGGGTGTTCCAGAAGTAGGGATACACCACCCCTACTGCACGCCCTCCAGCCGCTACCTGTGCCATATTCAGGGAAAGGCCCACTGGGCGAGGTGGAGCAGTTTTCCCTTCCTGAGTAAATGAGCTGCTTCTTGTAGTTTCGACACTACAGTACCCTTTTTCTTGAATGTTCTGAATATAAATCTTCACACAGACTTCTTGAGGAGATAGCCGGCCGCGGTGGCCGAGGAGACTGAGGCGCTCCAGTCACGGTCTGCACGGCCACTACGGTCGGGGGTTCGAATCCCCCCTCGGGCATGGATATTTGTGCCGTCCTTAGTCTTAGCTAGTTCATAAGTAGTTTGTAAGCTTAGGGACTGATGACCCCGTAGTTAAGTCCCACAAGTTCTACAAACATTTGAAAATTTGATTTGGAGAGTGATACGGATATCCGATTGAAAACCACTGCCTATTACCTTAGACCTTTTTGACTGTACTGAACAGGAGTTCCGCGTATTCTGCAATTTACATTTATACAGTTAACAGGCATTGTACTTTATAACCAACTATTGGCTGCCAATTTCGCTTCATTTTTTCTGGAAGTCTTGCAACTTGTTTCTCCCTGTTGGTTTATGCCAAGTTCGGAGTAAAAATGGTTTTATATGACGGTGATAGAAAATAAAATTCATCTTTAGCCTTTTTCGGTGTGTGACATGATTTATTTGTAATTCGAATACAGCCAAATCGTTTTGGGGTCTACGAATAAACGCTTCAAGTATGTAAAATACTCATTGACTTATTATTAACGTTTTTTAATTGAAGGTTTAAGGTTGTGTCTCCTATTAAAAAGCATAGTAGCTATTTTTAAAGAGATGGAAGTTGCGTGATAGTGGGGTTAACTACATAGCGGTCAATTACATCAACGTATCTGTGCAGGATGCCTAATATATTTATTGCTTGCGCAGGTGTCTTGATATGTTTAGTGTTCTGAATAATATGGTTTTAGGAGGTATGACTGTGGAAAGTCATCGTCTTGTAGTAGCAGAGAATGTCTTAATAACTCTCCAAACATTATCACTATTAAAATACCTTTTTGTTTTCAGGAGGAATACTCAACGAATTAATATGTAGTTAGAACAAGTTACTATATTGCTCTTCAGCTTGCAAAGGGTTGTGCAATTTCACTGAGTTTCGTGTTATGTTGACAGTGTGGAAACTTGACAACAGCAGTGCTAGACTTCTTGGTGCGCCTGTACCCAGGAAAAGCCATTCGCCTCCCCAAAGGCCCTGGGTTCCCCGCAAGTGTCACTCCCCGCAAGTGTTCCAACCCCAAATCAGATATCTGAACAAAAATATATTTTACCGTAAACTTCTGAATGGTGAATCAACTGCGTGATTATCTAGTGTAGGGTAAGGTGGTACAATTGCGATCATTTCGGACACTTGTTATTGTAACTGGAAATATATTGAGAAAAGAAATAATTTTAACTATGGCATTTGTTCTTGGATCTGTAATGAATATGTAACACAAATATCATACAATTACAAAAGTTGGTATAAACACAAAAATAGGTTACAAAATTGAGAAGAATCGATCGAAAATGTACCACACTAGGTACAATTGTGATCACTTCCTGGTACAATTTTGATCACTTGCATCTTCCACATATAAAGCACTTTTTCTCTCGGGCACCAACGCATACTTCGTGGTACCAAACATTGTATTTTTGGCAGTGAATCCAGTCACCCTTAGCTACTGATTCTGCACTATAATAATTCAATAAACAAAATCCACAATTATTTTCGTTGTTTGCTGGCGAATTGTAGCTTGGTAAACTTCTTTCATCATTACCCACAGACTTGGCAAAATGTCCCTGACAGCATCGTGCTGAGAAATTGTACTGGACCCTGGCGTTACGGATTTGCCGTGTTCTTCAGTTACATCTTTTGACCATGAGGGTTCTTCTCCCATAATGCTGTTAGTAGCTTTACTGGTGGAGATTGAAGGAGCAGGAGCCTCGAATATCGTTGAAGGTGCAAATTTCTCCTCGGGAACAATGTCTTTGCAAAAGGGCATTATTCCTGTACATTGGAACCCTTTGACTGCTCACCCAATGGAAGCAGTTTTGTCTCAGGCATCACAGAAAATAGTACAGAATCGTTGTTTTGTAATGTTTTCATTGGAATTGCGATGAATCCAGTTAGTTGCATTTCTGTGATATTGAGCCTTTAGGGACTTGAAGAAAGTTCTATCTAATGGTTGCAGTACATGTGTACTGTGAGGACGCTATCCCAAACGTTCTATCCCATTTTCCCGACAATATTCTACAGCATCTAAGCTGGTGTGGCTCTCATAGTTGTCGACAATAAGAAGTGTAATAGGGCAACTCATTGTTTTGTATTTCTTGAAGTGTCGCAGCTGGACCCCAATTATTGTAGATTTTCTTTTCTGCTCGTTTTCGTGGCATCTAGAAAATAAGAGTTAGCTTTAAAAATCGCGTAGGAAAATCTTTAAATATACAGAATTTATTTGCAGTAATTGTGTATAATGTGTCTTTGGTAACCAATCGTGACGAACTAAACTAAAAAACTGCATTGATCGAAATTGTACTAGGGTATCGAAATTGTAACATTTTTCTGATCGAAAATGTACTACTGGTGTGAGTGAATTCGCGAGTAAATAGAAATGGCAAGAAATGGCAGCACATGTCACAGAGGCTTTCTCTGTAGGTGCCTCAGAACACGCCCGAATGGAAAACAAGTTTCTAACCTCACTAATATAGAATTTGCAAGCGCGTGAAAACTAGAAAATTTATAAGAGCGCGTTAGACTAAGTAGCTCCACTTACCTCTTAACAGGAAAAAAATTATATCTCCGTAGTACAAAGTGGTGTATTCTTGGAAAACACAAAAGGAGCTGTAGAAACCTACTACACTACGACGCCACAGAAAGGCGAGTGCTACCAACACTACGAGACTGACAAATGGCGCTAAACCTTATGTTGATCGGAATTGTACCTACATCGAATTTGTACCACCCTACCCTACTCCTGTAGCATCGGTGCTCTTTTTTGTGCGCCATGTAGATTGTTCGGAGGTAAGGCCGCTATTGTTACTAATGATATTGCAGATTAGAAAAAATATTTCTAATGTATTTATCACATGAGAATTCACTTGAACACAAAAATTCTGAGTTATCACTCTTAACAAGAAAAAAGTCACTTGGAACAATAGATAACCATTTCGAGTCATATGTTGAGGCAGAAAACATGTACTGGCGCACTATGTTGAAAAGGGTGTTTGCAGCAGTGAAGAAGCTAACAAATCGTGGACGTCCCCTACGTGGACACGTTGAAAGATTCCATTCATTACATAACGGTCAATTGTATGATGTCTCTTGAACTTATAGCCAAGTTTGATCCATTTCTCGCAGAGCACATTGAACGATATGGAAATCCATGACAGGGACGTACGAGTTATCTTTCTTCAACAATATGTGATGAAATAATAGAGCTCCCTTCTTGAACAAATAAACAGACTTATCATAAGTGAAATAAAACAGGCCAAATATTTCTCTATAGTAGTAGATTCTACTGCAGACATTTCACGTATAGATCAATTATCTTTCATGTTAAGATATGTGAACGAGAATGGTGAACCTATTGAACGTTTCCTTCTGTTTTTATCAAACCTGGGACACAAGTCCGAAAACTTAGCCGGCCGCGGTGGCCGCGGGGACTGAGGCGCTCCAGTCACGGTCTGCACGGCCACTACGGTCGGGGGTTCGAATTCCCCCTCGGGCATAGATATTTGTGCCGTCCTTAGTATAAGGTAGTTCGTAAGTAGTTTGTAAGTTTCGGGACTGGTGACCCCGTAGTTAAGTCCCATAAGCTTAACAAACATTTGAACATTTTGAACGAAAACTTAGCTGAGGCCGTAGTAAAAGTCTTGTCTACAAATTTCATTTATGTTACTGACTGCAAAGGTCAGTCATATGACAACGCAAGCAATATGTCAGGATCCTACACTTGTTTGCAGGCACGCATTAAAGAACGAAATCCGAAAGCATATTATGTGCCTTGTGCAGCACATTCTTTGAATTTAGTCGGCACTAGTGCTGCCAGCTGTTGTCGGGAAGCATGTTCATTTTTCAGTGTAGTGCAAAACGTTTATAATTTTTTCTCTCCTTCTACACAGCGCTGGGATAAACTTCTGTCTTTCATGAAACCAGGAAGCAAAACGGTCAAAAGTTTATCAAAAACACGTTGGTCAGCAAGGGAGGAAGCGTGTGTAAGTCTATATGAAAACTGGGAGAGCGTTATCAATGCCCTCACACATATAGCCAATAATACGTTTGAGAAACTACTTGTGCAAAATGAGGCTTCAGCTTTATTGAATCAACTCAGCAGACTAGAAATAGTATCCATGATGACTGTTTGGAAGGACATACTCCAGAGATTTAATAGTGTAACTCAGAAATTGCAAAGTGTAAATATTGATACTAAAATAGTGCATGAATTATAGGATTCATTGCATCTATTCGCGGCAGTTTCGACTATTATGAAAATAAAGCCATGGAGATTGTGACTGGTATAGACTATGAATGCACTTATAAAAGATCACGAAAACGCAAACTTCATGACGAAGAAGGGGACTCTGAAGAAGTTTCTCAGACTGGAAGGGAAAAATTTAGAGTCGAAACAGTTCTCCTAGTATTCGACAACTTGTATGCCGAACTAGTGAGGAGGAAGGAAACCTATAGAACACTGTTGGACTCCTTCACAGTTTTCAATGACCTTAAGAACAGTTCACTTGGCATTTTCGAACGTGCAGCAAAAAATCTTCTGAGATTAGTGATACCAGTCGAAATTAAATTTTTACGAAAAGAGAGGTTACAGTCCGTGTTTCAGAATGTTGACATTGCTCTTAGAATATTTATTTGTCTGGCACTTACAAATTGTTCAGCAGAACGCTCATTTTCGGCTCATAAAAGACTGAAATCGTACCTACGCTCTACGTTGTCCGAGAAGAGACTGCACGCCTTGACCATTCTTCACATCGAAGCCGATCTCCTAACTGATAACCGTCAGAACTATGAAGATATGATCAACGAGTTTTCTGCCGTCAAAGCCAGATGCAAATTTTGCTGACAGGTGAGTGTTCTTTTAAATTAATACTAGTTTTAAAAATTTAAGATTATAGTGTGATTTTTATTATAATTTAGGGCACATTCATTGGATTTACAAATTACGTATTACCTGATTATTTTACAACTGCCGACGGCAGAAAGTCGAACACTTCGACTTCGTTTACGTGAAGACGTGATCGAAGGCGCCCGACAATACCCGAATGACCCAGGCCGCTCGGAACTGTAGTCAAGTCATACTGATACTGTAGTATATTTATTATAACTGAAGGTAATTTCCAAGAATGCTTGCAATCGTAATGTCTCTGCCTGAAACGATATATATCGAACGTGCAACTATATACCGATTATGCAGGCATTGATAAGCGAGATGACAAAATAAGAATGTTTATATAGTACTTATTTTCACGAGTGGTAATGTAAAGCCATGTAATGCTGCGTTGACGTGAATGTTTTTACAGCAGAATCGTGACACATTCATAGAAATTTTCGTAGTAATTTGTTGAATGTTTCTGATATACTGGATATAGTACTGTAGTGTGGCATACGCGTTAGGTATCCTTGCAGTATATATTTCTGAGATGAGCGAGGACAAAAGATCAACAATTTTAGTTGTATAAATAAATGACAATTATAGATACCACTTTCATTGCATAATAAATCGCTGCAGAATATCCTCAGAAAAGTACTTCGAGAACGAGTCATTAAATTAGTGTGAAAGTTTTACGTTTCCTTTGCATAGCTTTGGCTATGAAGTCTTTTAAATCATAATAAATAAGAAAAAACTTCACCATCACTCAAGACTATAAAAACCAATAAAATACGTTCCCATGACTAGAAATAAAACATACTTATTAAGTACGCATGAACAGCCGCGCAATAGATTTAGAGTCGCACGGTCGATATGTATCGTTTCAGGCCGAGATATTTCGATTGCAAGCATTCTTGGAAATTAGCAAATTACCCAACTGAAGCATATTCTTGACGTCTGCTGAAATGTATACGTAGTTATCGCGGAAATATACGTTATAGGAGAGTACGCTCAGATGAAAAAAATGTTAACAAATAACGTAGTTCAGTTCTGTCGATAAACACGCAAAAGCTTTGCTAATACTGTTAGCTATCGTGAGAGCAGTAGCTGCAGTACAAAACTGTTTAGCCCTTACATGGATTAAAGGTATTGTGTACACGTATTATGCAGCATTAGCTACACAGGCCCTAATGCTTTACACGTTAACTATTAGATTATAAAACAAATTTGATTTTTCCACATTACTCTGTAAAATTATGTAATGGCAAACCCAGTTCTGTGTTTGTTCGTCTGTATTAAGTTATTAGTTCGTGCACCGAAACCTTTAATTCATTTTCACTTCTTACGCTTTCCTCTGGATTCACGTATTAATACCGAATGTTTTCTGTATCTGCTACGTATTCAAGGTATTAGATCGTAAAACGACATTTTAATTTTGAACGCATCACTGTAAAATTACACATTAATTCCTAATACATGGCACGTTCGTTTCAATTTTTAGATACTAACACAATTTTTTATTTTCAACCGTTTCGTGTAAAAGAATATAGTAAAAGTAATGTACAACAAAAATCAGTTGTTACACGTTCTGCTGAATTTTTAGGCCATAAAAGAAAATTTATTTTCCTTGTCTTCGTTTGTTGTGTCTTTCGACAGAAGAATGTGTTAACACAATGCAGCTTTAAGTTTTGTTTTGTCCGATGCTTTACACCAAGTACAGTTCAGGAACTATATTACACTTTGAGCGAGACTAGACCGCTGATGTGTCCTTCAGAACAACGAATAGCAAAGTACGGAAATAGCTCCCAGCCAAAACGGCAATTGTGAACTGATCGGGTAAAGTTATTACTTAAAACATGTTTTTTTTTTTTTTTTTTTTTTTTTTTTTGGGGGGGGGGGGGGGGTAGGCGCACATAATATGGTGTGCCTAGGGGCGCAAAATTTTTAAATTCGTCACTGCCTAAGCGGTACGACAACCAGGGTAAAATAGGCAAAAGAACTAATTATATAAAGTTTTTATAGCTGCTATCTACTCTACTTGACATTTAATACTAGAAGGATCGCATGCAAGCTACTACGTATAAGAGCCTGTGGGGCCAACTTGGCCCCATGCAGTTTTATTGCTTATACGAGCAGATTCTGAAAGATAATTCAGTGTAACCGTCATATGTACTTCTATTTATTTTTAACAATGGAAGATCCATTGTAATGTTGATAATATGAGGATAGCAAGCAACGTACCATAAAGATGATCGCTGAGCTGCCAACAAACTCATATTCACATTCATACAACTTGTAAATTTTCGACTGTGAACTTCGTCAGAAAATATCACACTCACTCGCACAATCGATGACTCAAGCATAACTCATCCATACATGACCGCCATCCCAAGCTGGCCTACCGCAATCAGTGCTGAAATGTATGGCATTGTTGTCGCACATTGAAACAACAAGAAGACAACATTCGGTTTTATTTCATACATAGTATTACAAGGAAACATGCCGAAAATATATAGAAACGCTTTGAGGGACCAAATTAGCCCTGCGGTCCTTCTACGGAGTAACCTTAATTTTTAGGAATCTATTTGAACACTCGAGTTGTAACGTTTCTGCTATGTTGCGCGCTCCTTACAGTTTCATTGCCAACATTATGGACAAAAACCTGAGAAACCTCAAATGAAACTTCGCTACCTGATATGTAAAATATCATATTTTCGCGTTCATTTTGAAATATGATTAACACTTTTAGTAAAACGCTTTTTAGAAATAGTATGTAATTTAAACTTAACTTTGACTGTCCTTTTACGTAACTTTCGAGTTTTATACTTTCGTAAATAATAACTACAAACACTAAAAATGCATTACACTTAGTTTCGGAAATTGCTGAACCTATATAGATACTAATTTGTATAAAAACAACAATATTACATGTTATAACTATTGCACAACATGATTACATATGTACCTTTTGTTTAAATAAATTAGGGCAGACCATGTTTTATATATCACTGGATCCTAAATTAAATACTGATCATTTTTCACAAACTAAAATTAATAATCCATTTGGTACTAAGGAACTAGCTTCGAAATAGACAAAACTACGACGACTTTATACAAATCCGCATTTATAAGAAATAATAGTACACCTTCATAATATTGCCGAAACAGATAAGTGTGCACTTCAAAAACACAAAAAAACGTAAATAAATTGAGTTGTTTTAAAACAAATCAAAACATGACTTTTAATTTGCGTACCACATTAAATACAAATTTCATAAAACACGTGCATACATTGAGATAAATAGTTTAAGTCTGAATGTAGTATTTTAATTTGTGTATTTTGGCATATTTCAAGTATTGTTATATTATTTATTTGGTAACTGAAGAACTTTGTCATCAATCTTATTACGTGGTTACGATGAAAGATGTTTGAGAGAAACCATGTTTTGTCACTCGGTTCATAGTCACAAACCTGTAAGCAGCTCTTTTGTCATGCTGCTGCATATATTTTATTTTGGACATTGTGCAACTATGTGTCTGGTATAATATTCATTTAAATGGAAATAAAACCATTTCCATATCAACTGACATGTTTATGATTTACGAAAAGATACTGAAACATCAATCGTTTAGTGAATGCCGAAGACGGCTCACAACGCAGTGGATTTCAGCCAGCATATAAGTTATTTTTCTAATCATCTTCACCTACAGTGGAATGACTGTGTTACAAAGGCGTGAACTAATAAAACTTTCCGTGATTTAGGAAAAAATTAGGGATCAGTTTAAGTCATTTCCAAAGAGGGTGACTGTCGTTAGAGAGTGTGCACAATATTTATGAAGATGAAAAAATCACAGAAGTCAACTCATTTTATTTAATGATCCGGACATATCCTTACAGTGTAAGCTGATTTTTAAACGTCGTATAACGTGTTAAGCTGTACTTTTCAGAATACCTGTTAGATTAATTTCGTATCACCTCCGTTTATCTTCCTTCTGTATTTAATCACGACAGTACTACCGCCCGGATAGTTTACCAGTTGGCTTTGCCAAGTGAAATGTATGCACAAATAGCGGGAAATTTAAGCTAAAACAAGGAAAACATTCAACAAAATATACCAATATGAGCTTGAAAACGACGAACTTGTACCTAAACCTAACGCAACATAAAACTTGAGAAACAGGATTGTAACAATGTATTAGAGTTTTTAATATTACAGTGACACTAAAACTATTCTGTATTGATCTTATTTATGGCTTTATAGTAAACTGGTAAAAAAAAATTCCAAATTTTTAAGAAAAGCCTTCCTAAGGTCTAGCATAATATTTTGCGCATATTTCTGGAGTTCCTTCTAGCTGACGAAATAGAAATTCATTGCTACATTATCCGGTATCGTAATATCTGATAAAGTGTTTCTATGAGTTGATCTACATCTACATACATACTCCGCAATTCACCGTAAGGTGCGTGGCGGAGGGTACACTGTACCACTACTAGGCATTTCCTTTGCTATTCCACTCCCAAATAGAACGAGGAAAAAAAATGCCTGTATGCCTCCGTTCGAGCCCTAATTTCTCTTATCTTGTCTTTGTGATCTTTACGCGAAATGTAAGTATGCGGCAGCAAGATCGTACTACACTCAGCTTCAAATTCCGGCCCTCTAAATTTACTTAACAGAAATTCACGAAAAGAACGTCGTCTATCTTCCAGCGATCCCCAATTGAGTTGCCGGAGCATTTCCGTGACACTCGCGCATTGGTCGAACCTAACGGTAACAAATCTAGCTGCTCGCCTCTGAACCGCCTCTATGTCTTCCTTCAAACCGATCTGCTGCGGGTCCCAAACACTTGAGCAATACTCAAGACGTGGTCGTACAAGCGTTTTATACGCGGTCTCCTTCACAGGTGAAGTACATCTTCCCAAAATTCTCCCAATAAACCGAAGTCGGCTGTCCGCCTTACAACTGTCCTTACATGTTCGTTCCATTTCATATCGCTCTGCAATGTTAGGCCTAGATATTTGAACGACGCGACAGCATCAAGAAGCTCACTACTAATGCTGTATTCGAACATTATAGGATTTTTTTTCTACTCATGCGCATCTCCTTACATTTTTCTACAGTGAGAGCTAGCTGCCATTCTTCGCACCAACTAGAAATTTTGTCTAAGTCATCCTGTATGCTATTACAGTCAGTTACAGACGACACCCTCCCATACACCACAGCATCATCAGCAAACAGCCACAAATTACAACTTGCTCTGTCCATCAGATCATTTATATAGATAGAAAATAATAGCGGTCCTATCACACTCCCCTGGGGCACACCTGACGATACACTCGTCTCTGATGAACACTGGCAGTCGAGAACAATGTACTGCGTTCTATAACTTAGGAAGTCTTCCAGCCAGTCACAAATCTGTGAACCTATTCCATAAGCTCGTATCTTCGTTAGCAGTCTGCAGTGTGGCACCGCGTCGAATGCCTTTTTGAAGTCGAGAAAAACACAATCCGCTTGTTGCCCTTCATTCATGGCTCGCAAAATGTCATACGGTAATTTCACGGCAAATATGAATATGTAGACTTTTTCATCTAATAGCAAAAGTTTACTTTAAAATTATTGGTAGAAACGGAGAGAACTGCAGATGTTGCACCGGCTGAGGACAGCTTCTGTAGACACTACCCACTGTTGTGGGCCTAAAGCCCCGCGTTGGACGCAAAAAGGCGAACTGCGTCTGTTGGTGATATCAAACATTGCTGGTGGTTGGACACAAATCGGCGGCCGACTGGGCGACAAATAGAAATGTGTATTGTCGCTGCTTCACGTGAAGTAAGACTGCCGTGGTGTTCAACACTACTGTCCTAGAGTTGGCTACGGTTTCATGGTTTCGAAACCAGGTTTCGATACACACAACAGTTTCAGGGTTTCAAAACCGGCATGATTCATGGTTTCGAAACCATGCGGTTTCATTCCGTTCTGTTTCGGATCACATTCGCGGTCGATTGTCGATACACTGAAACCGTTTCTTCCTGTTGGTTTCACGTTTTCGTGTCGGTTTCACGATTTCATGTCGGTTTCACAACACCGGTGTTTCAAATCACTAATGCAGAAACGCAGAACAGACTAATGGTATCGAAATGTGGTGTTTCATTTTACTGAAGCTCCACACAGATACACATATAACTTACTAGTATATAAACCATTTAGAGAGTGTCAAATAGTAGTTGACACTCGTGAGTCTGCAGCTTATGATTACTGAAATCAAGACTCGTTTGCAAGAGACTGCTATATTCCGAAATGATATAATGTATGTTTTATAAATTTAAAAGAACAATAAAACAAAGTTCACTATTTGCATTGAAATAACCAGTTCAATTCTAGGTTTATCTACCATATTAAAAACACACGAGTGAAACTACATTTAAAAAAATAAGATACAACATGAAGCCTGAAATGACATTTTTTATACTAACAAGGTTAGATCGCATATTTAATCTCGTGTTAAAGAGTTAGTTTCTTACGAGCGAAAACGAAGTTAACTACTGACGTTATAATTTTTCGACAGTCATGTTAAAGGAATTGCGGTGGTGATGTAACGGCCAAGACGTACAAGTGGTGTACTTGTCTCTTATTTTATTATTTTTGTAATTCCATAGCATTATTTGTGATTATTTAGTGTGCCCTTTATTCCCTGTAATTTATTTAGTATGTATAGAAAGTAGCATTTATGATCCATCACTGTAATATGCGTACCGTATTGCAGTTTGTGAATTACTAACGGGGTAAACTTTTACCTACCATACCGGCAGCCTCGTGTGACTATGTTGGCAACATCAACAACACGGGAGAAAATCTTGTCAACCTGTTTCGTACAGACCAATAAGTAAATATATACTCTATGGTTGACAGGTTCTTGTATGTACCCTAGTCCACATAGTGAAAAATATTGCCCTTCTAGAACGAAGTTTTCATGACGAAACATACATTGCTTCAAGGTTTCATGGTTTCGAAACAACAGATGTACGGTTTCATTTGTTTCGAAACCGTCAGATGTTTCAGTTTTCCCATCTCTATACTATCCTGTTAAAGGAAAAGTAGAGACAACAATAAAGATGCTCTCGATGGCGGGATTAGTGTGAATGCATCATGTTGATATTCTAAATTCGATGACTTTTTTTTTCCTTTTACTAGGAAACAAGACTCTTCGATAAATAGTGACAAATTTCGAAGGCGGTGATGGTGGGCCCCCTCTAGTTCGGGCCCTCGGCGACCACGGTACTTGCGATTGCCTTAATCCGGCTCTGAATCGTACAAAAATGTCTAATTGTTCTACTCAGTAGCAAAACAATTGCTTGAAGCTTTTCTCATATACGTGCTCAGAAATTCATTGGACCCTTTTATGGTTGACAGGCTTACAGCTGAAGTTGTTCAGCTGTCCTTTTATTTGCATCAGGTTTTCTATTGTTAATGTCTGATAAATTGCCAACTACCTCAGCAACTGATTTTCTTCATTCAAAGTGATGTCATAATGTCGTTACGTTAATCACCGGCATCGCTACGTTGAGGGAAGTTCCTTTGATCTGTATAACGACGTTTTTGTGATCAGTAGAGGTCAAGATATTGCGCCAAAAGATATCAAGAGGCCTTTGAAAGCTGTAAAGTACTTCTTGAGAGCCAAATCAATATTTTGTGCTGATGGAGTTAATACAACAGGAACACGTCTAAAACTTTGAACATCGAAGGATGTTGCTTCAAAATTTGGCGGAATATTTGTAGCCTTTGATTGCAACAAGACTTAGACAAAGGGACAAGTTGTTTCAACTGTTCCCAATGACCAGCCCTAAGAAAGAATAAAAACTCTCAAGATTTCTAAAAAAAAAATCACATTATAATTCAGTTCAGCAGCATAAGCAGCGTCTCTGTTCAGTGAGTGTACTCCACAGGGAGAAAACATAGCATACTGTGTTAATAATGTGACCATATTTTCTAGATTCAAAGTCGGACATAATCACATTTCTAGATGCACATTCCAAATTTTGTAATTTGTGTTTATATTTTCAGTATATTAGAATAAGATTTGAGTGAAAGTAATAATTACGAAATATCAGTTAAGTTTTTACAAAAAGTACATCAATTTACACTTTATTTGACGAAGAAATGCTATCAGAACAACTGTATTTAACAGTGCAGTGAAATTTCTTCAGCAAGTCTATATTTTTCAAGAACGTGTAGAAAATTCTACACAAGTTTCATAATAATTTACTCAAATTACTAATATTGATTTCACAGTTTCTACGGCAAGCTGTGTTTTGTCACTTGTCCATATATTTATTATTCATGTGGAGAAAATACCCTTTCAGTAACAACATTATTTCCGGAAAGGCAGAAGAGAAACTGCACTAGCTTAAGCACATTTGAAAATGGCACATGATTCTGTCTTAAATGAGAAATAATTTCAATCCGCCTTTGACCCGGAAAAGTGGTGTCAGCAGTCCAGTCACTGATTATCTCACTGGTATAGTTTGTGCGCGTATGCTCAGTGGAAACAGTGTGATACGGTTTCGACAGTTTGTGATAGGTACCTTAAGTCTGACGAACCTTTTGTCAGTTTTCCCATCATCATTAAAACCAGCAATAAAATAGACCGATACTGGTGAGATAAATTTCGAACTCGGAACATAATTGTTAAATCCGGGACAAATATGTGTACCGAATTACCTTTGAAAAATTTCGGGACAGACACAAAAATCGTGACTGTCCCGAAATAATTGGACGTTGGTCACCTTACTTAATACACACGTACAGTACCAACCAATGGCAATATCTAAGAGTATCAATCGAAGTAATCGTTTAAGATAAGCGATTCATCATAAATATCAACTACAATTGCCTGTAGAATCTTCTAAAATTTCGTTGGATGAAAAATATTTAACATGTTTTTTCTAGTTTGTTTTTAATTTCAGTAACCAAAAAATTGAATAATTTAGTGCTGGGCTCGGGCCCCCTTCAGCACCGGCCCCTGGACGCATGGGTGCACCCAGCCCCACCCTTGTGGGGGACCATGACCGTAGGGGTTGGAATTAGTGCAAGGTTCATCTTTCTATTCTGCTTCAATTTCATAAAAGTTTTCTAAGTCTGGATTAGGGCCAAAGATAGTTAAAATTTCGTAAAAAATTATTTCACAGACAGGAATTACTAAATAAACGGTGGAATTAGTTTGGATATTTTAAAGATTTTGGAAGCTATTTTGAGTAAATGTTGGCGGCAGTTACACAATAAAAAGAGACTGAGTTTATCTTACTATTACTCGTTTATCAACGCAGCTCATTCTGGTGATGCTTATGTAATAAAAAGACGTATTTATTAAGGTAAATCGCCGTCATGAAATGGTTTTCGATTGGTTACGCAATCCATTTCGTGCAGTTGACCGTGCGTTAAATTTTACTTCAGTGTCTAGTCGTAAGTTACCGAGAAAATCTCAAACTGAGAATTATCGTACTTCGGAAATATAACATGACAAAGAGAGTACACGATTGCAGGTTCTAAAATGCTGATTAATTTTTAATGGTAATTATTTTGTGTGAAAGTTAATAAATTTAGCCACAATCACTGCTCGAATGTTCGTCAGCCGCAAACAGCGTCCAAACCTATTGCACAACTTAACCGGGCTGAATTACTTCGCCAGTTGTAAATTTCGCAAACTGAAATGCAAAATGCTCCTCGTATTAACTTGTGCAACATTTTTACGGTTTATTTTACAAATGATCACACTACACTCACATAGATAAAATAGGGGTAAAAGGAGCCGACACAGATACGTCAAAAAAAAACTGATCAGGGTTCAGAGATATACAAGAGAGAAAAACGCTCCAGGATAAAATGTATCTTTGGTTAATATTTTATATTGTATCGTTTCACTGGACCTTACTAATCTTGAATCTTCACTGGACCGGAGTGGAGAGTGGAATTTCCTGCACAACAATACCTGTACGAACAGTGTGATCCGCTTGCTCCACTTTCTCGCTAGACGGAAGGTCACTATGATTCCACACCTTCCCTATTCTCCAGATTTGGCGCTGCAGACTTCTTTCTGTTTCCCCGCCTTAAATTAGTCCTGACAGGCTTATGCTACGCAGCGGTTGTGGAGGTCGAACAACGCTGATAGTTTCCAACAGCTGTACAACCGAAGTCAGAGGTATATTGTAGCACAATGACGATTACTTTGAAGGCCAGTAAAGGCATTTTCTTTGTAACTATTGTTTCCTATATTTCCGGAGACCATTCACCGATCTTTTCAGACGCATCTTGTTTTTTTTTTTTTAGATCTAGAAAAGGCTTATGACCATGTTCCTAGGAGGAAGCTGTTGTCAGATATACAGGATTATGGAATAGGAGGCAAACTACTACAGTTTCTTCATATGGATTGTCAGGCTGCAGTTAGAGTTGACAGTAAATTGAGTTTATGGTTCCGGGTAGTTTCAAGCGTAAGACAAGACTGTAAACTGTCACCAATGTTGTTCATACAATTTATGAATCATATGTTGAAAACAATAGACTGTCAGGGTGATAGTAAAACAGGTGAAAACAAAATAAGCACTCTTGAATATGCAAATATGATGGCAGGTTCGATTGAAAGGCTACAATCTAATATTTCACAACTAGATCAAAGATGTAAGGGTTATGGTATGAAGATCATAATCTCCAAAACGAAAGTTATGTATGTGGGGAAGAGATTTAAACAGACTGAGTGCCAAATAGAAGGAAACAAAGTTGGAACAGGTGGACAGTTTCAAGTTCTGAGGATGTACTTTCTTACAGGATGGCAACCAACTTTGCTGTATGACATTGTAAGCTGGATGAATACAGGTTACCTTATTAATAAGGTTGAGGATACAGATATGATATTAGCAAGGATGATTGCAGGTCCAATGGGAACAATGGCAGGAAGATGTCCATAATGAAGAAATCAAAAACAAGGAATGAACACCACACATGTTGCAGTTAGACCAAACAGGCTGAGATGTGAGAAGCAAGGTTACCTAAGAGTCTCATGGGTTCGACAATAGAGGGTAAGAGGAGTCGACGTAGACCAACGAGAAAGTACTTGAATCTGGTCAAGACTGATTTTGACATAGCAGGCTTAACATCAGACGAGGCATCAATGTTAGCATTGAATAGTGGACCATGAAGCAATTTTATTCGCAACACATGTACCACAGTGGATACACTGGTTTCTGTTAGATCACCGAAAAGCACTGTCAGGTTTGACTAGCACTTGGATCGATAATCGTCTGGGTCTGCCAAGCGCTGTTGGCAAGTGGCGTGCACACACCCCTTGTGAGGCCAACTGATGAGCTACTTGATTGAGAAGTAGCGGTTCTGGTCACAAAAACTCACAATGGCCGGGAGTGCGGAGCACTGACCATGTCCCCCTGTACACTGCATCCGTTGACACCCTCAGGAGGAGGATGACACGGCAGCCGGTCAGTCACCAGTGGAGACCTGTCGGAAGGAGTTTAGTTTACAAGGAATTTTATAAGTGTAACTATGCTCCAGACTGAAGGCTGAAACGCATAATCACTGATGATGATGATTATGAGTATGTTGTCAATCTCACATAAATATATAAATGGCATAGACAAAAATGTTGGACATGCATTTGTCCATAATACAACTGTCATTTTTTTTTTAAATATTGGCATGTAATAATGATTGTATGGTACCTAGTAGAATGCTATGCCACACTTCGATCAAAACTTTTTCTAATTCCTGAAGTGTCGAGGAAGGTGTAAATCTGCTCCAGAGTCTGCGCTCCAATACCGCTCAGAAGGGTTCTATAATGTTAAAGTCCGAGGACTGTGCTGACCAGGGAAGACGCTGTAGTTTAGTTGCATGCTCCTCATACCACAATTTTACTGTCCTGGCTGTATGAATAGGTGCATTATCGCACTGAAATGTTCTAGGTTTTTGGAAGGGACTAAACAGCGACGGTTATCAGTCCCTTGTCCCAGTCTTAGAGATAAAACATTTTGTTAAGCGTTCCTAAGTAAATGCGTTAACAAGTCAAAGTTTAAAACTCACAGGCAAATATACAGAAAGGATACAAGTAAAAACTAAGAAGGGATAAAATAGTGGAAACAGTACAAGAATGTTTTTGCTGGGTGATCACAGAAATATAAGGAACACATCCAGCCACTCTGGGACACTTTAAAACCACCTACCTAAAAGACTTAGGCAGGTGGAGGACAGATCAATGACAGATACACACAAACTTTAAATGGATTTGTAAAATCCACACTCACGTATAAAATTTATTGCCAGCTAAAGCAAGCAGCAAAGCCTCAGGGATATTAAAATTTCGTCGCTATGCGGCTATATTGCGGCATTCAAGTAAGATGTGGGCGACTGTCAAAGGCGCACCACAGCGACACTGAGGAGGGTCCTCGCGACACAGAAGGTGACCATGCGTGAGCCAAGTATGGCCTATACGGAGCCGGCAAAGAACAACCAACACCCTGCGAGAAGCCCTCAGGAAGGTCTTCCATGCAGTGATAGACGGCTTGACAACACGGAGCTTATGTGGTTCAGTCGAGTCTGCCCATTCAGAATTCCAAACCCCAAAGACCTTGCGGGTCAACTGGGTTTGGAGGTACGAGATTGGGAGGCCAATGTCCAGGAACCATGAAGTGGTAGCCTGCTTGTCCAGCTGATCAACGTGTTCATTGCCCAGTATACCTATGTGGCCCGGCGTCCAGACAAAAGCGACAGTACGGCCTGACTCGCCAATGGCGAAGACAGCATCTTGAATTGCTCGCACCACAGTGTGTTTGGGGAGAAACTGGTCGAGGGCCTGTAAGCCACTCAGGGAGTCGCTGCAGATGACAAACGACCCCCAGGGGCGAGTTCTGAGGTGTTCAAGAGTTCTCAAAATACCGACCAGTTCCGCACTGAAGATGCTGCTTCCACAAGGCAATGACCGCTGTTCGATGTGGTCACCATAGATAAAGGCATATCCAGCATGGCCATCAACCAAAGAACCATCCGTGTAAAGAATATTTGCTCCGTGAAATGTGTCAAGCAGTGTTTGGAACTGGCTACGGAGAATCAGTGGTGGAATGGAGGCTTTCAAATCCAACTGGAGCTCCAGGAGAGGAATTGTCAAGTGGGGGGATACAGGGGGAGTAATGGAAAGGTGCAGGAAGGGGTAGGGAATCAATTGAGGAGAGAAGGGAAAGGACATGGACCGCAATCGGAAGATCTGAGTTGGGCCGACGTCGCAGGGAAGGGAGTGCAGAAAGTGGGAAGAGAAGCCTGTGGTTCAGATGGCGTGGTGAAGCATGAACCCGGGCAATATGTCACCAACAACCAACGCCGGCGATACCGCAGAGGGGGAACACGAGCTTCAGCTAGAAGGCTCGGTACTGGACTGTTGTGAAAAGCCCCCATTGCGAGACGCACATCAGTGTGGTGAATGGGGTCTAGGACCTGCTAGGCAGAAGGGACTGCTGAGTCATAAACCAAGCTCCCGTAATCAAGCTGTGACTGAATAAGGGCCTTGTAGAGCTGAAGAAGGGTGGAATGGGCTGCTCCCCAACCAGTATGGCTAAGGCATCTAAGAATATTTAAATGCCGCCAACACTTCTGTCTCAGCTGATGTAGGTGTGGCACCTAAGTCAGCCGGGCATTGAAGATCATGCCCAGGAAGCAATGTGTTTCCTCGACCTGAAGTAGTTCACCACCCAGGTAGAGCTCTGGATCAGGGTGAACTACCCGATGGCGACAGAAGTGCATCACGCGGGTTTTCTGTGCGGAGAACGGAAATCCTTGAGTAGAGGCCCATGAGTGCGTATCGTACGCCTTTCGAAGGTCAAAAAATACAGCAACCAAATGTTCATGCCTAGCGAAGGCAATGTGAATGGCCGACTCCAGTGACACGAGGTCATTAATGGTAGAACGGCCCTGGCAGAAGCCTCCCTGTTGTAGAGCAAGGAGTCCACACTCTTCAAGGATCCACATAAGCCGCCAACTCACCATACATTCGAAGAGCTTGCAGGGAACGTTGGTGAGGCTGATCGGACGGTAATTGTCAGCCACCTGGGGATCTGCACCAGGTTTCAGCACCAGGATGATCGTGCTTTTCCGCCATTGCGACGGGAAAACCCGCTCAGCCCATAAATGGTCAAACATGGCGAGAATGTGGCTTTGAAACTCTGGTGAAAGGTGTCAGAGGAATTGGCTGTGAATCCTATCTCGTCCTGGAGTGGTATCAGGACACGCAGCAAGGTCAATTCGGAACTCCCACTCACTAAACGGGTCGTTGTATAGTTCCCGATGACGAGTGTGGAAGGATAACTGTTTCCGCTCGGCCCACTCTTTGAGGGAGCAGAAGTCGGCACTGTATGTGGCAGTCGCAGAGCATCGTGCGTAGTGCTTTGCCATATGCTCGGCGATAGCTGTTGGGAGTGTGTAGAGCACACCCTGGATGGTGAGGGATGGGATTCCTGTCGGCGGGTGGTATCCAAAGACACTTCAGACTTGCGTCCATACCTGAGACAGGGAGGTTCGGGAGCCGATACAGGCTACATACTGCTTCCAGGAGTCCTGCTTGCTCCGCTGTATGAGTCGTCGAGCACACGCACGGAGCCGTTTAAAGGCGACCAAATTCTCCACGGAAGGGTGGCGTCGATGGCGCGGGAGCGCTCGCCGATGTTCCCCAATAGCCTCAGCAATCTACAGTGTCCACCAAGGAACGGATCTACGCCTAGTGGAACCGGTGGTTTGTGGAACTGCTGCCTCAGCGGCTCTGACAATACTGTTCGCCACCTGCTGGACTGCATTGTCGATATGTCGATATCATCTGGCAGTGGGGCAGCGATTACAGCGGCTGAGGCATAAGCAAGCCAGTCAGCCCTACGAAGGCACCAACGGGACAAGCAGTCTGCAGCTTGGTACTGTGGGAGCGACACAAAGATTGGAAAGTGGTCGCTGCCACACAGGTCATCATGCATAAGCCAACCGAGGTGTGATCGAAGGCTGGGGCTGCAGACAGAGAGGTCGATCGCTGAATATGTGCCCTGCGCCACACTAAAATGCGTGGGGGCACCTGAATTCATGAGGCAAAGGTCTTGTTGCGCCAATAATGTCTCAACATCCCTACCACAGCCTGTGGTCTGGAGTCCACCCCACAATGAGTTGTGGACGTTGAAGTCCCCCAAAAGGACGAATGGTGGGGGAAGTTGGGAGACCAGAGCAGTAAGGTTGTTGAGAGACATGGCCTCATCCAGAGGAAGGTACAAGCTGCAGACAGTTAATTCCTATGTTGCCCGGATTCTAACAGCCACTGCCTCAAGGGTGGTGTTGAGTGGCACCGGGGCACTGGGGACAGTGTCCAGGATGTACAGACAGACACCACCAGACACCCTGTCTTATATGGACAGTTGCGGTAGTAGCCCCAATAATCATGAAGGGCAGTGGTCCACTGTGCTGGAAACCATGTTTCCTGTAGGGCGATACAAAATGCAGGATAGCGGCACAGTAATTGTCGATGCTCGGCCAGGTGATTAAAGAAGCCACCGCAATTCCACTGGAGAATAACTCGTTCTCCACGCTGTAAGGCTATAAAAGAAAAGATATAAAATTAAGAGATCATTCCATAGGAACATCTGCTGCCTTATGGTCAGGATCTACAGAATCTAAGACCATAGATTCAGGTGATTCTGGTTGTGCAGAGATCCTATGGTCAGGGAATCAAGAAGTGCGAGATCCTCATGGGAGGCGAGGATCTCGACTTCATCCTTTGAAGCAGAGGATGTGGGTGGGGGTGGCTTGGAAGCCACCAAGGAATCCTTTCTCTTCCTTTCCTTCTTCTTACCCTCTCGCTGCCCTTCGGTGTTAAGGGCCATGAGGGCTTCTCAGAAGGGGCGGCAGGAGCTGACGAAGAGCAGGAGGCCCTTCTATCAGCATCTGGGGGATCCTTCAGCCATTTGCTGGGATCCACTTTCCCACAGAGAGAAGCCTTGGAAGGGAGTGTCCCGTGGGACCCCTTCCAGGCGAGAGGAGCCAGAGAAGGCTGGGGTGGGGACCGATGTCCCCTGTAATGGTTTCTCTGTTGCTCCCAACGTGAAAAATGTGGGAGCAACCAAAGGAGTAGCGTCCCCAACTGTCAAGGGGGCAGGAGCAGTGGTTCAGGCCTGGGGGCCCGCTGGCATTTGTGGTACAGACGGTCTGGACATTGACATTGACGCTACTGTGGCGTAAGGGGTTGTCATGGTTATAGGGTGAAGCTTCATATACTTACATCTGGCCTCCAGGTATGTCAGCCGTTCCAGGGTCTTGTACTCCATGATCTTACGCTCTTTGTGGAGTACAGAGCAGTTGGGAGAACAAGGAGGATGCTGCTGATTACAATTGACGCACACTGGAGGTGGGGTACAAGGGCCATCCGGGTGGGATGCACGCCCGCACACCCGACATGTTGGGTTGGCATCACATTGGGAGGGCATATGACCAAACCTCCAGCACTTGAAGCAGCGCATAGGAGGAGGAACGTAGGGCTTTACATTGCACCGGTAGATCATCACCTTGGCATTCTTAGGCAATGAATCGCCCTCGAAAGTCAAGATGAAGGCACCTTTGGCAACCCTGTAGTCCTTCGGACCTCTATAGATGCGCCGGATGAAATGCACACCTCGCCGCTCCAAGTTAGCTCGTAATTCGTCGTCTGATTGCAACAGAAGATCCTTGTGGAAGATGATACCCTGGACCATATTTAAGCTCTTATGTGGCGTGATGGTAACGGAAACATCACCCAGCTTGTCACAGGCTAGCAAAGCCCGTGACTAGGCTGGGGATGACATCATTATTAGAACTGATCCAGATCTCATCTTTGACATACCCTCTACCTCTCCACACCTGTCCTCCAAATGTTCCACAAAGAACATTGGCTTTGTGGACATGAAAGATTCCCCATCTGTATAACTGCACACTAAATACTTAGGGGCATAAGCCTCACCTTGAATTTTTGCTCTATGTTCCTCCCACAGTGTGGACAGGGAAGGAAATGTTTGGGGGTCATACTGCGTAGCGTTATATTCACTTCTACCGCACTTAGAGACGACGGTTGTACACCCGCCAACGTTCCATGGTCTTTTCATGGTGTTCCCACGAGCAGCTAGGGAAATAAGGGTGCACCCACACAGATCCCCGCTTGCCTGGGTAATCCTTATACAACTGAGGTGCGGCAGGTTCCTCAGAGGTTGCTCGCTAACAACTGTTCAGCCTCAACAGCCATGCATCTCCTCAGCACGTAGAACACCTTGAGATTGAGGGGCTTTTATAGAGGTTTGTACCGTCCTCGCAACCCAGGCAATTAAGCCAAAATCCCTGGGCTCTGAAACGTACAATGTTCCACCGTCACGCCAAACGATGGTCGCTGAAGCATGCACGGAGCTTACGGTGTAGTGGACTGTTGGTGCAACACAGCCCACAGATCAGGACCCCGGGTTCACCAAGCCCGTACTCAGCAAATTAATGCTGAGCCCCTGAGGGGGCCCTGAAATATGGCACTATTGTTGGGAAACAACATTTGAATCATGGGGTACAACTGATCACCTAAAACGTTCACATAGTTGCTGGCTAGAAAACGGGATTAATGATTAGACCAGCAGACTACCAATCAACCAATCAGAATTGTAGGCTTCCTTTAGCATTCTCCAGACATACACCTGGGATGATGTTGGAAATAGCAAAAACCTTGAATCGTTTGACTTGTTACCAATTATCAGCTGTCCAGGATTTATGCTTCTTTGCGTTGGTTGTTGTCACTAATGGTTTCGTTACAGCAGGTCATCTGTGATCATTCGCTTTATGTAGTTTTTCGGCAGGCAGTATCAATAGATATGAGGTCTTGAACATGGCTTTTGAGCTTTGCAGTCACTTTAGCCTAGGGTGACCAGACGTCCCGTATATTATGGGAACATCCCTTATTTGGCCTAAGTGTCCCATTGTGCCAACAAATTAAATATGGGACTCATATTTTCCTGTTTTCTACCAACCACTACATATATTTTGAAATAATGTGTTTTAAAGTAATGTTCTTGGGCATTTCAAGTTCACTTCACAAAACGTTAATTGATGGACTTACCCATTTCATGCGCTTAAACTATGTTCAACTTAAGTGTCCTCTTCTCTTGAAGTCTGTTCAGTAAAGTCTTTAAAGTTCACTAAAGTTTGATGATAATATTTTGAAAGAAAAATGTGAAGATCACCTGTTTGAGGAACTGAACCAAGTTAAAAATATATGTGAAGAGAAAATTTCATAAATGTGGATTGTGAAGTGAGAAAGAAAGAAATTTGTATCTTGTTTTCAACTTACTTCCAGCTGAAAATATCTGGTGGAAAAAAATTTGCTGCTCATTGCTGGGTTGTATTTTCCATCACAAATAATTTTTACAGTGCAAAAACAACATATTTAGTGTGCAGACTGTGAAGGAAATAATTATTAAAAGAACTCATTTTCAGAATACTTCATGTGATCATTATTATGAAAATAATAAATAGGTACTGAACTGCTGAATGATATATATTCTTTTGAAAAATATATTTTGGAGAGAAATTACTAATCTAAATACATAATAATAACTGTATATCCTACCTGTTTGCATGATACAAATATAAAACAATATATTTCCTCTTTAATTAATATTGCAGTTGATTTGTTATGTCTTAAATGAGATTGTCGCATATGTAGTTTATCCCATCATGAAATCCCTAATTCCTTTGCTTGCCCCCTTGGTTTCATCTTGTTTCAGTAATTAAATAATTTTCATATAATTGTGGTAATTTTTATAGTCAAAAGTTGCACTTTTTGCACACAACATATGATACTAAAAAAATAAAAAAGTTTTTTCAAAAGAAGGAAATGTAAATATAAGAATCACCAAGTACGACACATTAACATTGGGGTGCGGGTTGAAGGATGGGGCAGAAATAATGGCTTTGTCTCTTATTATATGGTGTGTGCATTAATCAATTTTGTTTATGTTCACCAAGTAATATTGTATACGCTTTATGGGACAAGTCACATTGATGATGCCACAGGTAAAGGTAACATTTAGTTTCAAAATTTTTGGTAGGGCCACAGATATGCCAAGTATGATGATTTGTCCGTAATTGTCACGATTAGCAAGAATTACAGTGTAATGGCAGACATCTTATCAGAGGTGGATTTCTCTCCAAAATGTCAGCTAGAAAACGAATGTGTCAACTGTACCTTGAGGTGCATTCTGCTCGCTGAATATTTGGTGCTGTAATATGACCTGGTGGTGGTGACAGTTCAACTGTTGAACAAGGGTGCACCCTTGAAACTGCTGCTGGGAGTGTATCTTGAAATTTATATGCTGACTTGACCCCGTCAATGTGGTTTACTCTTTACGAATATGCAATGTGGCTGGAAAGACAGTTTGATACCCTGCATGAAGAACAGGTATCGAGGTCCCAATGCATAAAATTACTAGCTGTTCTGTGTGTGGCAGGTTAGTGCAGCAGATCTGGGATATTTGGTTTGTAAATCAATGGACAAAGTTGGGATAATCTTTATCCAAAGTGTACATGATGTAACCTCATACCAAAACCAATAAATATATCTAAAATAAAGATGCAGAAAACTGGTGGCAAAGCCAAATTTTCCAGGTACACATCACACAAGAGTTAAATTAGTACAACAGAACCATAATTGTGAATATTAAAACTAATAATAATTCAATCATTCTGAGGTGAAATCTTTTTGCTGCCAGGAATAATCAATGTGACTGTATTCTGTACTTGCTCAGTGACATATGCAAGCACCAGGTGTTACATTATTGCTGAATTCCAGAATATTTATTTTAACATCCAAAGTCTCACAGACCTTATGAGAAGCGCTCAGTTACGGTCTATTTATATTACATCAACAGTGACTGTATTACATTAAAATGTAAATTCCAGGAAGGATTCAACAATATTTTTGAAAAGGATAGGACGCACTGTAATATAACGGTAGAAGCAGATATTCAATTATACCTTAACGATTCCGTCCTTTAATCTACCACCTGACATCTAATCCTTATGTAACTACCCAATACCAATTGTTCTGTCCTCTGTTCATTCCACTTTATACCATTATATTTATAGCATGACCTAACATAGTTCAATCATTTGCATTAACAGCATATCCTATTTCATTTAAGAAAAGTATAATACTCATTAACGTAAATAATTCAGAATGAGTATCATTGTTTAATTAAAAATCAACAGTTAACAATATAGAAAAATCCAGAAAATATATCAATACCACATTATTATAATTAATACTATTGTCAATTAAGCAAATCAAAAAAATTAATTCAAACCCAAAATAAGATACTAGTGTAACTTTAAATCATCTCTGTATATTTTCATGCTGACGAGAAACATTTCTGAACGTATATCCAGATAATTATTAATGTCACAATTAGATTATGTCATATGAAATTTCAAATAATTTCTGGTATATATAATTAATAATTCAGGAAGAAATACTGTCTGTGTTATACAACAGATAATGAATTAATGAGAAATTGGACTGTAACCATCAACTTTCATTGTAATTAAAAATACTAATTGTAATGAAACAATTATGACAATGTATAACACATCATATTGTCAAGGGTGTATAAACAGACATAGGTGACTGATGTAAGTTAGTAAGTGCGAGTTTGAGAGAGAGTTCAACTCCGTATTTGTTCCAGTTTATGTCAGTTAGTTCAGTTGGATGAAGCAAAATTACAATAAAAGAAGTGGAGAGAAACAGTATCTCAATTATTTACCCCCTTATCAAGATATGTATCATGTGAAATAAGAATAATTTATGTGTAAAGAACTTAATTTAATTTTCAATGCAACTATATTGTAGTGTTCCCAAAAAAACAACTGTAAATAGAAAGGAACATTACAAAAAACACACACACACACACACACACACACACACACACACACACACACAAACCAATGAAAGCCGTAATGGATGCATGTGCCTTTCTGCAACCCATCAAGATGTCACTGTGTTGAGTAGGAACTTACCTCCTCAAAAATATTGTATTACATTATATTATTCCAAGTCATTACAAACTGATGTCACATTACAATTCATGGAATTTCAAAGTAGGAAAAAAAATATTCAAATAAAATAAAGAGAGTTGATAATTCTGAAATAATAATTTCAGTTGTTAAGATATATTTACAAACAGAAATTTATTTCCTTAAACAGTATAATCATAATAATTTTGATTTATGCAGAAATTAAATAATGTTTTTCCATTAATAACATTTACACAGCATTTAGACTTCACATACAATTAAATTACAAAGGCAGTTTTACAATAAGAAGTCCCTAAGTATTTAAAATTGAAAATTTCTCTCTCTCCTAATGATGGGACTTCTAGAAAATTAAGTTACATATTTAAATATTGTAATATTTTATAATTGTTTGTCATTTTAACATGAAAGGCAGAAATATAACACTGCAGGAAACATTTACTGACTCACAGCTGTTGATTTATTTATGAACATAAATTTTAATTAATTAGTATGAGTTGCTGTACTGACAGTTGGTTTCAGATACTACAATATAGGAATGGTATTGTATAATTCTGTATTCCCAGCCTGGCTTGTCACATTACATCATCCATGATTTCACCTGGCAGATGCAACTCTACAGCATACACTAATTCAGCCATTGAATCATTTAAGGTTTCTAATAATTCCTGAGACCTATTAGTGCCATAGGGTCTTTGTGCAGTTGATGCCATAGAACATCATTACTACTGTAAATGACAGGTGACATCTACCAATAATCACATTTTTAATTGGGTGGTAGATTTTGTATTTTGGTAGACTGTACATCAAAATTTAGCAAGTTGAATAGACAGATCTTATTCAAATCATCATTTACACTCCATTGTGATGTACTGCAGACAACCAAATGAGGATATCCAGTGTGACACAAAAGTGAAGGCTAAAATTTCTGCAGAAAATTTAAGATAGACCACCTCACCCCTACCTTACTGGAATATCCAGATTTCCCAATTCCTGCAGAGGTTTTGAAATAAAAGGATGTACTGTGAATTTTGAGTCACCCTGTAGTTCAATACAGATTAAATATATTCATTTTCTGTTACAGAATGCGTAGGTAAACCAAAATGACCAAATGTGTAGTTAATGGGTTTTTGCAGCAAGCCAATCAAATAATCTAACATCTTTTATGTATAAACAACTGTATATTTTATGTAAATATGATTTGTCTGTATGTAGTACTCTAAATGTCAATAAATCAAATTAAAACAATAAAGATATTTATTAAATATTATAATAATATGAGAAAAAATCAACAACAAATGTATTGTATTAACAAATACAAACATACAGCAAATTCATTCCAGAAAACTGATTTTGGCAGGCAAAAAAGAAACTCATAAAATATCCAATAGGAATATTTATTACAGACATAACATTTTAGAAAGAGAGAGATTGTAAATAAATACATTCAAAATATCATTAAAATTTTCATACTAATCATCTGTAAAATGAACTTCAAAAAATAGCAGCATTCAGCTGCAGAATGTTACATCTGCCCTATATTTGTTTAACATTATCTTACAAGTCAACATGTTAACATAACATGGCTAACATTCTGTTGCTATTCTTGCATATTAAATATATATAATAATTTTAAAAAATGTGAGAGCGCCCCCCCCCCCCCCACACACACACCACCCAAGTCAAGGGTGGAATAAATAGGGTGGATGGGGGGAGAAAGGAGATACTTGTTGGGGGGGGGGGAATAGGAGGAGAAACAGCAAAGGTAACATCCTGTTTGCATATATATTTTCAATGATGCAACAATTTCCAGTGATTTTTACAAGACCAGTCATAAACAAACAGTTAATGTAAATATTTACTTTGTTGCATATGGTTCATTGTTGCATACAGTTCCATTTCACAAGTTGTAACCCACTTTACTCGCAATAGCATTACATCTAACTGTGGGAAACAATGTATTACAGACCATCTATGAGGATGATACAATGCACATGCATAATATGCTAACATAAAAATTTAGAAAATTAAAATTAAAATTTAAAAAAATAAATAAATAAATAAATAAATAAATTGTATGGTATGTAAAGTACATCTTATTGACTCTTTTCTAATTTGTCAATGTTATATTTCATATAATGTATGTATACAGACGATGACCTCTTGTTAATTTAGCACTGATAATGGCAAGTCACTTGCTGAAATTTAGATCTACAAAATAAAGCAGTTTCTTACAAATAATCACTGATTGCTGCAAAAACACCATTTGAATTTTCATTGAGTTATAAACATTATCTTCTATCTGACAATCAGAGCAATCCAACATGTGGAGTCTGTTTTTTATATTAAAGAAAGTGTATTTCAGAAAGTTCTGCAATCAACTTTATTCAATTTCCCACTGGACTTACTACTTTTGATAAAAATTCTATGGTTTACAATTCCTAATTCCAGTACCGTATATTTCTTATTGAATTTTTTACTTGAAGAAATAGCAATATGTTTTTCTTAAAACGATGTAGATTGGCTGGCCAGTTTTTACCTTAGTACTGTACTGCCGATATTTACACAAAGAAGAAAAAGGATGAAAAAATGGCACTAGCTTCATCAGGTAGAACAGAAGGGAAGAAAAAGGACTCAAACATCGTCCTCAAGGCCTAGGTTGTGAATAACCTTCCCCTTCTGTTCCCTATTCCTTCTTTTTCTTCCCTTCTCTCCTACATGATGAAGGAACCCTGTTCGGAAAGCTAGTGCTATTTTTTCATCCTTTTTCTTCCTTGTGTAAATACTGGCAGTACAGCACTAAGGCAAGTACTGGTCAGCCAATCTATATCTTTTGAAGAATAATTTATTGCCTCTGTGGAGAATTTCCATCAGTAATTGAATATTTGTATATTTTCTTGTTTATGATATAAGCCCTCTTTTTATTTTAACTAATGCAATTGTTAAGGTTTTTGAGATATATTTTCCACTGACTTAATATCTGTGAAATATTGGAATTCATTTTAACAAATCTGCTGTTAATGTCTGACCTCGCTTCTTCTTATTTGCTGGCTAACCCAAATCTATTATCTGTTGCTATTTTCCAACCCTGGTTGCTCCAACAACATTAAAGATTCCCTTAAGCTTATTTTAAATTCATACATCACACACAAATCATAAGTCATAGCTTCCCTACGCTATGAGAAATGTTTAACTAATAACACCAAAATATTCATTGGGGAAAATCGTATCCTTGTAACAACTAGTCCCACATATTACAACAATATGCTAGTAAAAGATGTGACTTCTTAGCAAACAAGTAAAGTTATATGTGACAATGAATACAGTGTGTGACACTGCAGTTGGAAAGCTGACACTTATGCATGTGGAAATATGTGTAGCTGTTCAACTTGACAGACCTTGCTATATACTCTTCCTCATTGGGTAAATTATTGACCTAATAAATTTTATGGTGTACTAACATACAGTATCTCTGACTTCCACACTCCTCAAACACCACCTTCAAAGGTCGTGAATTACCTTTCCCTTCCATTCCCATCCTTTTTTTTCCCTTCTCTCCCACCTGAGGAAAGCACTGTGTTCCGAAAGCTTGTCCTTTTTCATCCCCCTTTTTTTTTTCTTTTTCTTCATTTGTGTAACTATCGGCAGGATAGCACAAAGGTAAGCACTGGCCAGCCAATCTATCTCTTTTGAAAAATAATTTATTATCTATGAGGAGAATTTCGATCATTAATCAAATTTTATAGTCTCTTAGTTCCGTTTCATTAGGATGTATTGCATCTTTTTCCTACACTTGAAGGTACCAAGTGCTATCAGCATAGTGACTGTAACCTCTCTCACTCAAACCAAATTTGACTATTGCAGTTTATTTGCATTATGGTTTAAGAAAATTTTATGCCCATCGCTTCTGTAATTTCTTTTCAGAATACTGTGCATAGGTTACCTTTTGCCTCGTTTACAAGGCTGTGCATACATTCACATATGTTCCATTACTCGACAATCCTGTTTTCCTCACAAACTTATCATGTTTAATTTGTACATCTAATTACCACAATAGATGCAAGATGGTAAATCAAATATTTTCTCTCAGACAATGAAGTCCCCCATTAAGTCTTTAACCCAAGTTTATTAACAGCTATTTTTACTGTTTTGTTCATTTGTTCCACATCAAATATTACACCAAATGTAGGGCGTCCATGAGCACACATGAAAGGCTGGTCACATTTTGCAAGGTTTTTAATTAAAGTTTTACACTCCTCTAGTGCCAGCTCTTCACCAAACTTGATTGCACCTGCAACATATTAATTAAATGTCAGTTATCTTAAAATCATATTTCTTGCAACACATTATTTAACACTAGCTTATATGCCTGTGCTTTGCAAGGGTTGTTGAAGAAGGGCATGTGTGTATCATGGCTTTTTAGGGTCCAGACCTCAGTAAAAATCCTTGTTGGATCGCTCTGTCAGTAAATTCAGTTACCCTAGCCAAGATGTCAAATGTAAGTAAAAGTCATTGTCTGAAATGATGTATCTTCATAAAGATGTTAAATGTAAGAAAAAGTCATCCTCCGAAACAATGTATCTTCATAAAGTTTTTGATACAAAATTAAACATGCCAAAAGAAGCAAAGATATGTTGTTAAGTATTTAATACACAAAGCTAACTCAGTAACTCTATGTGCAATGTTTGTTGGTATTTGCAGAGATAAGATTGCTTAATTCTATCACAGACGTTCGCTTCCTTGCTGTACTAACCCATACTTATTTCGCAGCAGTGGCGTCTATTAGTTCTTAGGTGCACTGCAACGCCTATATCGCTTGTTTGCTGTACTATGCCATCCATACTTCAAGCATAGCCTACATCTAAATTTTTTTTTCTGTGATCTCACTTTTATGATACGAAGTTGCTTCATGCAAATCCGTGAAGTAGTTTAGGAGACTAGGTGTTTCTAATAGATACACAGCCAGTTACTGAAAACACTCAAGATTAAGATGCATCTTTTTTCCATGATCTGATTTTGATGAAATCATGCCTATATGTTGCTCCAATCTTAGTTCACGTTTCCTGTGAAAACCACATGAAAATGTGTCAGTAGTTTTTTTTAATACATTTGCAAAAAGTGTTAAAAATAGGCATATCTTCATGAATATGATGTAGCTTACACATACATAAGTGATATTTGCCATTTTGGTGGGTTGGTTGATGGGTGGATAGGACCAACAGCTAGGTCATCAGTCCCATGACCTTTGTATGGAGTGCAAGCCAGGGTGTGGTCGGCTAAGACAGTGATGAGAGTAAAATAGAGGAACTATAAGGGGGTTAAAAATTAAAATCAAGTAGAGCAGGACCAAAACCAATGGAAGAAGTGGGATTCTGCAAGGAACGTCACGAGAGATCTAGAATCCCCATTAATTAACGACAAGCAGATACAGGAGAACAGTGTATGCTCCTAAATGAGAAGCCTAAAAATGTAAAAAGGGGAACAACGTGAATTAAAGCCAAGTTAAAAGGAGAAATGAAAGTCATCAGGGGGAGGGGAGAGCTCCAAACCCTGCTGCTCGCAGGGAGGGACACAAACCCACCGATCCCGTTCAAGTGTCAGCAATAAAATCTTATAGCCGAGAGTAAAAACAGCTTTCATGGATAAATCCAAGGACTCTGTCAGCTATCCGTGAATCATTGGCCAAAACCGAGTGTGGAATTCCATATTTGGCAAGGAGTGCCAAGAGGAGTGGACATTCCACTAAGATATGAGCCACAGATTGTAGGGCCCCAAAACCACAATGTGGGGGAGGCTCATTACGCAAATCTTTGTGTTTGTTTGGAATAAAGAGCAAATTGGTTTTAGGATGGTTCTTTAGTATAATTTTCTTCTGTGATAATGTTAATACATGGATCATCCTGGTAGAAATTTAAATATAGCATTTTTTAATTATCACTTCTGCTTTATTAAAGATTCATGAAATAAGGTTGTATACATGAAAGAGTTAACGGAAATGAGACAGTTTCAGATTTGCTTGATAATCACGAGTTTTAAACAATAAAACATATCGAGGGGCAGATATAGACTCTGACCATCCCAGAAACATACAATTTCGTGAAAATTCGTCTTGAAGATGGGGCAGGATCAGCAACTGGATATGTAATGAAAACCAATTATTCTTTTTTCATCACAGTTGCACTATTTAGAAGTTGGTAATTAGTTTCAGACTTTTTTGTCCATTTTCAAACCATATCCCTCATTCAACTGTAAAAACACACTGCATGAAACAAATGACTGATAAAATCTATATGTTGTCCACTATTAAAACATCATTACATTGAAATTTAACGTGTAGTACATGTTGGAGGCCCGTGAGCGCAACATCTATTTTAACCTATTTTAAATTTCAATGTAATCATGTTTTAACAGTGGACAACATATAGATTTTATTAGTCATTTGCTTCATGCAGTGTATTGTTATAGTTGAATGAGGCATATGATTTGAAAATGGGCGAACAGGTCCAAAACTAGTTACCAACTTCTAAATAGTGCAACTGTGACGAAAAAAGAATAAATGGTTTTCATAACATACAATTTTACTTTACAGAAAATTTTGATTGACTCCTCTCAGAAACCACAAAATTATTAAATATTTCAGTGAACCAAGCTTGTAAGTGTGGTTTGGATTTTGCTTCAGTGATATTTCTATTGATTCTATCCTTATTTCACCAACCATAACCCACTGCAGGATTCTTCATCCCAGTAGGACCATCCACACTATAGTAAGAATCCCATTATTCAGAGAAAATTGAATCAAATAGGCTATGCAATTGCACTATTCAGGAATACACAGGTAAAATACGCAACCAATGACTGTATATGAAATGAAATGATCTTCTCTACTCAGAGAAATGTCTTAAAATTAAAGATATTTTAAATGCTCGCATTTCAGAATGTAAAGGCCCACAACTCATTACAATAACCAACATTATCTATGTTTTACACTGTGACCTTCAAATAACAAACACAGAAATTACTGTTTTGCAACGAACATATTCCGATGGCACAGGTTCAAAATATAAACAGCAAAGCTAATCTCTGAAAACAAATCACCAACAGCTACAAGACAAAACACAGTGAAAAAGTAGTTCAAAGATGTAAAAAGAGAGAAAGGAAAGGAGAGACTGATTTTCAGCTTCTTGAGTGGTCTCAAAATCCATCCGAATTCTCTTGCACTAAAACTCAAAGGGTGGAACATCTGGTCAGATTGCAGATTCTTATCTGCATATCAACAATAAATGTCACACTGAGTGCAGTAAAACAGGCCAGATCCTAAAATTAATAATGTTATGATAACAACAAACTTTAGACAACAATGCCATAGCTTTACAGCAATAAGTATATTAAATCTAAGTAATGTTACTGGTGAAACTAAAGCTGTGAGAATGGGTCATGAGTAGGGTAGCTCTCTTTTTTATTTTTATTTTTATTTTTATTTATATTTTTATTTATTTATTTATTTATTGTGGCTTTAGGGTGCACAACTGCTGAGGTCATTGGTGCCCGAAACAAAACTGGGATATACCCAAGGATAATGAGACTATAGAAAAGCAGCTAAAAACATAGAATAAAAAACAACAAAGGGAAGAGCTAAATGTCCTTTGACAAATTGGTCAAGGTGATAAAATTCAATACTTGAGCAACAGCCCGCGCGTCATAAGCTAAAATTTGTTCCAGTGTGTCCAGCAGATGTAGTGCAAGCCGAACAGGAGTAAAATTGGAACACGACAATAAAACATGGCGCACCGACAGCGGATGACCACAGGAACATAACGGTGTGGTGTCACCAGTGAGCAAGTGGCAGTGGCTGAACCGGCAATGTCTGATCCGCAACCAGGCCAAGATGATCTCTTCTCGTTGCGAGCGGCATGACGAGGTTCTCCAAGCCACCGGGAGAGGTTTAATAGTCCGAAGCTTATTATTTGTAAGCGAAGACCACACATTATGCCACAACGATATAAGGCGCCGCGAAAGAGCCCCTTGAATATCATGCGATGGGACACAGTATGTAGCCGTCCAACGTAAGAGAGTTGCAGCCTTGGCAGCGGCATCAGCAGTCTCGTTACCAGGCACACCTGTGTGGCCAGGTACCCATAGGAGGTGAACGTGGGGGGCCGTTGGCAGCTAATAACTGAAGGGAGCGGTTGATTCGGTGCACAATAGGATGGGCCGAAAAGGGGTCGCTCAGACTCTGGATGGCGTTGAGGGAGTCAGAGCAGATGACATAGGAAGGAGAACGGTGCCAGCGGATAAATAGTACAGCCTGATAGAAGGCAAAAAGCTCAACTGTGAAAGTAGGGTAGCTCAATTGCTAAAGCACTTGCCCATGATCGCACTTAGAAAATGAATGGGCATTGTTTAATTCCAGGACTATGGATGTAGAGGAATTATGGACTAAATTTAAGTGCATTGTAAATAAAGGGTTAGAGAAATATGTGCCGGTAAAGATGATTAAGAATGGAAAAGATCTACTGTGGTATAATAATAATGTTAGAAAGCTGCTGAGAAAGCAAAGACTGTTGCACTCTCGATTCAGAAAAGAACACGCAAATGATGACAGGCAAAAGTTAGTAGCGATTCGTGCGTCTATAAAAAGATTGATGCGCAAAGCATACAAAATTACCACAGCCTTACCTTGCCAAAATATCTTTCTGAAAACCTGAAAAATTCTGGTCCTATGCAAAATCGATAAGCGGATCAAAGCCCACTATTCAGTCACTCATTGATCATTCCGGGGCAGTAATAGAAGAAAGCAAACAGAAAGCTGATGTTCTAAATTTAACCTATAAGAAATCTTTCATACAGGAGGACCACACAAATGTGCCATCATTTGATCAACATACTAATTCCAAAATGGAGGACATAGTAATGGGTACCTCTGGTGTAGAGAAGCAGCTGAGAGAGCTCAATACAAAAAACTCTGCTGGTCCGAATGGAATACCAGTTCAGTTCTACAAAGAGTATTCTGCGGCATTGGCCCCCTACTTAGCTTGCATTTATTGTGAATCTTTAAATCAGTGCAAAGTTCTTAGTAATTGGAAAAAAGTGTATGTGACTCCCATTTATAAGAAAGGAAAGAGAACTGACCCACACAATTACAGGCCAATATCATTGACATCAGTTTCATGTAGAATTTTGGAGCATATTCTCAGCTCGAATAGAGTAAATTTGCTTGAAATGGAAAAGCTTCTTTCTATGAATCAGCACAGGTTTAGGAAACATTGTTCATGTGAAACTCAGCTTGCCCTTTTCTCACATAACATCTTGCGAGCCATGGATGAAGGGCAACAGGCAGTGTGTGTTTTTATCGACTTCAAAAAGGCGTTTGACGCAGTCAACACTGCAGACTGCTAATGAAAATACGACCTTATGTAATAAGTTCACAGATTTGTGACTGGCTGGAAGACTTCCTAAGTAATAGAACACAGTACGTTGTTCTCGACAACGAGTGTTCATCAGAGACGAGTGTATCGTCAGGCATGCCCCAGGCAAGTGTGATAGGACCGCTATTGTTTTCTATCTATATAAATGATCTGATGCACAGAGTAACTTGTAATTTGCAGCTGTTTGCTGATGATGCTGTGGTGTATGGGAGGGTGTCATCTTTAACTGACTGTAATAGCATACAGGATGACTTAGACAAAATTTCCAGTTGGTGTGAAGAATGGGCAGCTAGCTCTAAATGTAGAAAAATGAAAGGTGATGCCCATGAGTAGGGAAAACAATCCCATAATGTTCGAATACAGAATTAGTAGTGAGCTTCTTGATGCTGTTGCGTCGTTCAAATATCTTGGCGTACTGTTGAAGAGCGATATGAAATGGAACAAACATGTAAGGACATTTGTGAGTAAGGCGAACAGCTGACTTCGGTTTATTGGGAGAATTTTGGAAAGATGTACTTTATCTGTAAAGGAGACCACATATAAAACACTTGTACGACCACGTCTTGAGTATTGCATAAGTTTTTGGGACCCGCAGCAAATCAGTTTAAAGGAAAACACAGAAGCAGTTCAGAGGCAAGCAGCTAGGTTTGTTACTGATAGCTTCGACCAATGCGCGAGTGTCACAAAAATGATCCGGTAACTCAATTGGGGACCGCTGGAGGAAAGACGACGTTCTTTTCATGAACTTCTATTGAGGAAATTTAGAGGGCCGGAATTTGAAGCTGAGTGTAGTACGATCTTGCTGCCATCTACTTATATTTCGCGTAGTGATTACAAAGACAAGATAAGAGAAATTAGGGCTCATACGGAGAGGCAAATAGGCATTCTTTTTTTCCTTGTTCTATATGGGAGTGGAATAGGAAAGGAAATTACTAGTAGCGGTACAGTGTGCTCTCCACCACGCACCTTACGGTGGATTGTGGAGTATGTATGTAGAGGTGTTGAGGAAAGACAAAGGTACCAAATTTGAGTCTCGGTCTGGCACACAGTTTTAATGTGCCAGTAAGTTTTTCAATCTTCATAAGATCAACCTATTTTTTACCATAATTTCATCCAACTGCTTACTAATAAAATGTAATAGTTTTATCTACATGTTTATCTTATCCTGTATTTTTCCTTGTACAATCAAGTGGAATCAGTTGTCACCATAAATTTACAATCATTATTCCTAGTTGCATCTACACTAACTATGAAAGAACGTAACAGTGGATAGCACCAGCAATAGAGGAGCAGGAACCATCTGGACATTGGGGTTGTCAACAGGGTACCAGCATGGTCAGCACTGATGAAACACATACATATACATGGTTACTCTGCAAATCACAATTAACCCTTCGACAATGCTCGACAAGGTGAGTTTGAGCCAGCAGTCATCAACATTTGGGAGACTGTACCAAATGAATTGAGACTTTTATATTGGCTACATTGGCCTCTTGACATTTCAAAATCATTTTTTGACGATAGGTTGTACTAGTTAATGATGAAAATTATCGTGAATAGTTCCTATGTCCACATGTGTGTACCAACCAACAACTATGAGCTGTATTCCCTGCTGACAATGTTGTTCCTACAAGGTGTATTTGTGGAACAAGATTTTGAAATACATTACTAAAGGAAAGAAATACTTGGAAAGGTGATCTTTGTAAAAGTAATGTGGAAGAATTTGCTCCTTTCATAAAGTCTTTGAAAGTACCAAATTTTAAATTAGTTTTAAATTAAAATTAGTTTAAATTAATTTTAATTTTAAGTTTTCACAATACACATTTTTGCTGCCAATAGCATAGAACTATTAGCTATGTAAAATCGTAGAAAAACACACTGAAACATGCCAGATTACTGAGCAAAGCATAAAATGCTGCAAGGGTGGAGAAAAATTACACAGTCAAGGGGTATATGCTCAAATCACTTTTATACTATTTGTCTATCATTCCATTCCCGAATGATGCAGAGGAAAGAAAGAAAACATAAATCTCTTGGTTCAAGCTCTGATTTCTCTTAGTTTATTATGATTATCATTTCCTCCTTTGAAGAGGGGTTCTACAGTATATTTTTATATTTGGAGGAGAAGGAGGCAAACCAAAATTTTGTCAGTAGATGTTATGACAGCAAATAATGCCTTTATTGTAACGATTCCCAACCTAGCTCTTTCAGGAGAGCCTCTGGGGTTGTTAAGCAGTATCAACAACTGCTGACTGTGCAAGAGCTGAACAGGGCTCTTGGCCCTGACTGATATTGACCCATAACTGTAAACCTGATCCAGAGTACTGTTAGAGTTTGTTTCATCTGCAAGATCTAGTTTCATACCTCTTTTGGTGGTGGCCTGTCATAGTGGCAACATTACAGAGAAGTAACAGAAGTGTTATTCCACAAAGAAGATGGTGGCTCTCCAGATTAAAATTTAATGGCTCTTGCAGCCTTTGTGGTTGATCACCATCATATAATTTTTCTGTATTAATTATCCCAGGACCCAGAAAATTATTTTGCCCCTACAAGATGATGGTCCTCTGATCAGGTGAGTAGATGGCGATACTAGATTGTTGAGGAATATTATTTTTATATGGTTTAATTGAGGATTAATTTTACCAATGATCTGATTATTAATCAGACCAGACTTTCTCATATACCAAACTAAGTGTGATTTTTCATTTGGTTTGAAACCATCATCAGAAAAGTAACAATTATTTATTTTATAGCCACTCTCTTTGTCATAAAGGCTGGCAATGTAGTTCATGGCACCTTTGTGTTAGTCTGAGAAAAGTCTTAGCTCACAAATGTATGATCAAATTTATTCTATATTGTCATAGTTTTTTGATAGCTTCAATGCAAATCAAATCAAGTAAGCTGCCTGTGGAAAATTTCATTCAGCAATACACAAAACCATTATTTTAGATGATAAACTTACCTCGGCAAGCCTCATAATTTATTATTTCTTGTAAAACACCAGGGATTCCAAAGCATGCTCCACGTGTTTCAAGTAATACTTCTGCATGGTCACTGATTAAACACTTAAGAAATCGTTCTATTGATGAAGATTTCCTAGAATTCTGAAATTGCAGATGAAGTTAATTAATTAATATTGCTGTGATTTACATTCTTCTAATCACTAACTTAATAACATGAAATTGCAATGAATGTTGACATATTCAGTATCCTAACTATTATATTGCTTCTATTTGCCCCTGTAAACGTCAAGCTGAAGCTCCACAGACTGCTAGTGTTGGGAACACACACTTCTGAACTTGGGCATACACAGTGTTCTATTCTTGGACTCTAAATTATTCAGGCTGGACAATATTTTTGCTTCTCATTGTACATTGTTTTGAAATTTCCTTGGATTAAAACAAAGGCAAGTGATTGCAGGTCATCATTTGTAGCTGGATGGCTCTTCAGTAAGCCCATTTCCCAAGAAAGGCAAGATTCCCAGTTCAAGCCCTTACCCAGTAAAACTTTTTCATCTGACAGGAAATATCAAAATAACACAAACTTTGCTGTAGGTTGAAAGTGTCATTCTGTAAAACGTAACATAAGACTGTGACTAAGCCATTTATCTGCAATATCATTCCATCCGGTTGAACTAGTTCAACTAGATTGAGCTTCTGTACAACCCAAACATCTCTGCTTCCATAGCTGTATTTGATCCATCACATCTTCTACATTTCAAAGTACAGATATGCAAGCAGCTGCCGTTTCTCTATCTGTGTGTACGTGTACACGTGTGTGTGTGTGTGTGTGTGTGTGTGTGTGTGTGTGTGTGTGTGTGTGTATAAACATGTGTGTACATGCACTTTTTCTTCACCTTTTTGCAATGTTCAAAAGAGCTATAAATAAAAACTTACCTCTCTCATTTCCCTATTATAGAGGCAAGTAGGAACTTTCTTCACATTGACACAGTTGTTATTAAGTACCTCATAAGATATGCCAAGTCTCCTAAATTCTTCCTCAAAGTTTTTCATAATTCGACAGTCTTTGCTGTTTAAAGGAAGCAGAATTTCAGATTCCAGTTCTGTCGCTTTAAATGTATGCTTTTTATTTTCTACCATGTATCCTATAACAGTATAAATGCAAATTTAGAGATCAAAATTATGATAAGAATGTCTCATATTCCTTTGTGTAGTAATCATTTTACCTTTCATTAATGTTTCCAATCTTATCCTTTCATGTACTGCATGCTGATCAAAAGCTCCTATTACATGAGGTTCTTTGTCTTCTACCAAACTACAATAGACTATAATAAATTTTTTGTCACATTGTCCTACAACCTAAAAGAAAAAAAAATTAAAGATACATTGCTGGTGATACATTATAAAGCAAATAAAAATGGCATCAAATAATGCATTTATTTGGGGCATACATTCAATAGAATATATAGTTTGATGATAATAAGCACTGTATCTATGATGTTTTCTGGCCTGTTGCAGAAGCATTGGCCCAACTTAGTAATAATGTCACACCATAAATTTAGAAGCATACAGAGCTTATGTCAGTTTTGACCCATCTTCATATTGTCAATTTTTGGAGCTTTTCACCTGGACAAAAGTAATTGGTGACTGTGTTTCCTGATATGCTAGCCACTTGGCAACATTGAGAGGCTATTGGCAAGCAACATCCCATTTTGTATAATTCCATTCGCAATATCCAATATGAGAAATACAAATGGTATACATACAGGGTGATATTTGGCAGGTGGCAAACTATATAACTGCCCAGGATGGCAGATTTTAAGAAGCAGCAATATTTGTGGGAAACTGCATGAGCCTAAACTTTAAATCTCCTGCTTAAAGTGAAAAGTAATTTATGTGCAGTGGCAGTACTGGTTAGTACCATGCCATTCATGCATTTGAAGAATTGAAACTCCTGCTCAACATGGGAAATTAATTTACACAAACAGAAGCGTGCTTCATACTGCAGTTTATTCTTGATATTATTAACAAAGGTAAGAAATAGTTTTGATATTGAAGCATTAATTTCTTTTTGTAGCTTATGAGAGAGTTCTTTTATGCTTCAGTTTACATTGGTAATTATGATACAATATGGTAAAATGGCATTAACATACAGCCACACCAGTGTGGTTTCATTGAATTTGTTAATAAACTCTTAACAAAAATATCCATTCATATTTTTCCCAGTTTTAAAAAATCTTATTTTGAGAATTTTCTGGGTGAGTTTTTAAAACCGATTTCTTTTTAAATTCTGTGTGTCAAGACTTGAAGTAACATATTTGTTAATTTTGTTTCACAATGCACCTGTCTGTAAGAGCTAGGAATAGATGATGCACTCTGTGTGTATTTCATGCCAACAACAGAATACAGTTTGCTTTAGTTAATTAAATTGCTTTGTGATGTTTTATCATTAATTAAAATGATTGGAACTAAGAGATTCAGTGGGTATCAGTAATGATCTATAACTAAAGAAAAAGAAAACAAAAAGCAGCAGCACAGAAAAGAATTCCATGCCTTGACTATTTACAAAATTCTCAAAGGATCCAGGAGAAAATAAGTACTCCTTAACTGAAATAGAGAACTAGAAAGACACAGTTATGCAAAATAAATCTAAAGCTAATGGAAAAATACTTCCACAAAACCTAAGTAAAAATTAAATGTTGACAATTATCAAAGGAATTTTCACACCCCATGCTGATCATCAATCAATGTTACCATTGATTAGGGATCATGGCAAAATTTTGTATGAGGTACTGCTACAACCTGCAGTGCAGTTGCAGCACAGCACGTGTCATTGCTGCATGTGATTTGGGTTGCCAGCCATAGGCTGTGCACAGCCTCGGCACAGTCAAAGTTGTAATGCCTGTCAGATGGATTTGTTCAAAAAATGTTCAAATGTTTGTAGAGCTTTTGGGACTTAACTATGCAGTCATCAGTCCCTAAACTTACAAACTACTTATGAACTAGCTAATACTAAGGATGGCATAAATATCCATGCCCGAGGGGGGGGGGGGGGGGATTCGAACCCACAACCATAGTGGCCGTGCAGAAAGGTGGATTTGTGATAAAGGGCTAGCACACAATCGTGTGGCCTCAGTTCATGCCTTGTGTACTGTGATGCTTCTGTTTGTGTCCTTTGTTAATGAATAAGTTACAGTACCTATGTATTTTATGCGTTGTATGTTACAACATCTTTGGCGACATGTTTGGTAGACTTCTCCACTTGTTCTGTATAGTTGTTTGTTTTTTCCACTTTTAGGGATACTGAAGCAGTACTACAGGCTCTTCTTGAGCAGCAATGGGCCCTCTACTTTATCAACCATGTTGTGTACATGAGCATCCACACCATCGATATTTCCACCTCCTTTTTCTCAGTACGGAGATTCAGCTGAAGACTTGGGAGATAAAGACAAGTAGCTTCAGCAGTATTTTCTTTCATTTGGGGTCACAGATGCTGATCTGTGTAAGGCTTTTTTAAGTTGTGGCTTTCTCCTCATGTTTACCAATTGTTATGTCAGCTCATGCCACTTCAGAAACCAGCGTCTCTCTCCTTTGATTAAAGGTGTTGGATGTTAAACATATCTTTTGGCTTGTATCAGTATCGGTGCCAGTACCCTCCACAATTTTTCAACATTTTCTGAAACAACTGACAGTTCCTGTTGGGTTGCATCTCACCGCCAACAGCACCACTCGCTATGTCCTCTCAGACAACATGGATATCTACAATGTTCCTATGTCCACATAGGGCAACAGCCTTCTCCCTAAGGGTGAAATGTTGCTACATCCTGCAGGCACAGCATGGGTCAATTCTGACAATGATTTTGGACTGTTCAGTGTAGGTCACCCACAGAGTGCGGCACAGCCACAGATGCACTGCCTGGTGGGCTGATTCGTGATAAGGAGTGGGCGAACAGGTGTGCTACCTTATTTCATATCTTATGTACTTTTACGCTTATACCTGTCCTTCCTTATGAGTTCTCTGTTAATAAATAAGTTTTAGTAGCCACATGTTTGATGTGTTGTATGTTGTGCTCTAGGCTGAACAGTAAAAGGCATAATCAGTCTTCAATGATGATGTTCACTTTTTGGGGGTAAATGTGTAAAATCAATGTCTACATCACAATGAAAAAAGAAATGGATAGGTCAAAGTTAGATATGGTATGATTAGTGACATTTGTTGACAGGATGAATAGGATTTCTGGTCAGGTGAATACATGGTTATAAATACAAAATAAGGTGGGGGGGGGGGGACACAGAAGTAGGTCCAATAATGAATAGAACATAGGAATGTGGGTAAATTACTGTCAATAGCATAGTGGACCATTATCATAAAAAAAAGACATACAGAACCAACATCGACCACCAAAATTCTTCTGATAACCTGATGTCGGCAGTCCACCTTCCTCACAAATGTCCTTACAATTTGTTCCATTTCATATAGCTGTGCAATGTTACGCCTAGATATTTGAACGATGTGACTGCATCAAGAAGCTCACTACTAATTCTGTATTCAAACATTATGGGATTGTTTTCCCTACTCATGGGCATCACCTTTCATTTTTCTACGTTTAGAGCTAGCTGCCCCTTCTTCACACCAACTAGAAATTTTGTCTGTCATCCTGTATGCTATTACAATCAATTAAAGATGACACCCTCCCATACACCACAACATCATCAGCAAACAGCCACAAATTACAAGTTACTCTGTGCATCAGATCATTTACATAGATAGAAAAAAATAGCGGTCCTATCACACTCCCCTGGAGCACACCTGATGATACACTCGTCTCTGATGAACACATGCTGTTGAGAACAATGTACTGCATTCTATTTCTTAGGAAGTCTTCCAGCCAGTCACAAATCTGTGAACCTATTCCATATGCTCGTATCTTCATTAGCAGTGTGTAGTGTGGCACTGCATCAAATGGCTTTTTGAAATTGAGAAAAACTCTATGTCTGTTGCCCTTCATCCATGGCTTGAAAAATGTCACATGAGAAAAGTGCACATGAGTTTCACATGAACAATGTTTCCTAAATCCATGCTGATTCATACAAAGAAGCTTTTCTGTCTCAAGGAAATTTACTATGTGGTATGAAGGATGAAGATTAGATGGGTAGATCACATAACATATGAGGTGGTGCTGAACAGAATTGGAGAGAAAAGGAGTTTCTGGCATACCCTGACTAAGAGAATGGATAGGTTTGAGAGACACATTCTGAGACATCAAGGAATTATTAACTTAACATTGGAATGGAAGGAAGTGTGTGGGGGTAAAAATCGACCAAGGGATGATTACTGTACACAGATTCAAAAGGATATAGGTTGCCATTCTTATTCTCAGAGGTAGAGGCTTACACAGAATAGGGTAGCATGGAGAGCTGCATCAAACAAGTCTCTGAACTGAAGACCACAAAAACTACAACAAGGGACAAATAAATCAATAGTCACTAATATTTAAGAATTATCAGACAATGTATAGGAATACAACATATATGGGGATTTCAATAAAATTTCCCTGATCCAACTGACAGCAGGTCAGCATGTCACATACATAAAATACTACTCTCATACAAGATGTGGAATTTTTACTCCATGTAACCATAGCAAAATGCTGCTTTGATAATGTTTCTTTTATAAGAATTCTTAGTCAAATATTGTAGGCATTAAGTTTTAACAATAAAAAGTCCAGGTTGGAAGCTGCACCTCACATCATTTTCCAACCGTCCTGCTGATCTCATTACCCCCACTCTTGATCTACATCCTTCCCCTTCCTCCTCCCATCCTCACTACCCCCCTACCTTCCCACATTGCAAGCACATTGAGTGAACACTTGTGGTGTGGAAGTCAGATACAGCTATCATTTGTACAAGAGTTGTGCATGTATGATAGTGCATGTGTTCTTTTTTCCTATGAAGGCTGTGGCCAAAAGCTTTAGTTGAGTGAGTGTGATTTCTTCATATGCCTGTCTGCAGCTCAATGATCACTTATATAGTGAGTTGAAATCCATCCGCATAATAATGTTGATGCTTATTACACTCAAATACTAATCTAAAAATTTAAATCACATCTCACACCCTTCCACAATGATAATTCTGTCACTGGAAAAAACAGTGATTAATCACATGTGTAATTTTAAGTAGAAGGCTGTACTTAAAACAGAAACCTGTTCATAAAATTGAAGGACAAAATTACAGAATGCTTCCCATTTGCCCTATACAGAAAGAACCATTGGTGAACTTTTTCCTTATTTTCACTATATTCTGCCTTATGAAAAATTTTAACAAGGTCCACACAATATATTGCTTTTGTAAAGTGAAAGACAGTAGCAACTACTGTCAATTAATTCTTTAGCATCCAAATGTTTTGCATTCAAAAGTATAAACTGCATATTTCAATTATTTTTAGCAAGCTATGAGTTTGATCACAAGTAATAAGTGCTGAAATACATTATTCCTTTCTTATAATGTAGTGATAAGTAATGGGATGTATGACTGACCTATACCCTATTTCACTTACAGAACATGACATTCTCAAGTGAATATGTTCTCCTGCCTTACTGTGAAGTATAACAGGTTTTGCATTCAAGTTCCCTGAATGTAGGTGATAATGAGTGAAAGAAACCAGATTCCTTTCATTTATATTCCCACATAAGCATAGTCTGAAGATCAGCAGACGCATACTGCTAAGCAAAATACAGATAAAAATTGCTGCATTCTTCAATTCTATATCATGTAAATTGTTATTTCTGTAAGTCATGCTAAAATTATTTACTAAGCACTAACATAAGCTAATTGTTATTATTATATTAATAGATGTTCTAAGAAACTGTAGCCCTCCATCATCCAAACCCAACCCCAGATCCATGTACATTTATAATATATCATCTCTTCCATACCTCTAGATTAAATATGTATAAAAAATAGAGATTGTTTAACTTACCCAAAGCACAGTGTCGTATACAGATACACAAATAAAAACACACATAAATTCAAGCTTTTGCAACCTTTTGTTACTTGATCAGGAAAAGAGGAAGGAAGAGGGGGCAAGGATGCCGGTTTTAAGGGAGTGGATGAGGAGTCATTCCAATCCTGGGAGTGGAAGTACTTACCTTAGGAGAAAATGGAAAGGAAAACAAACACACACACACACACACACACACACACACACACACACACACACACACACGCGCGCGCGCGCGCGCACCGAAACAGACATTTGTGTGTGTATCTGGGTGTTTGTTTACCTTTCCTTTATTCCCCTAAGGTAAGTCCTTCCACTCTTGGGATTGGAATGACTCCTCATCCACTCCCTTAAAACCCGCACCTTCCCTTTTTCTTCCTCTGCTCCTGCTCCAAACAGTTGTGAAAGCTTGAATTTTTTTGTTTGTGTATGTTTTTATTTGTTTATCTGTCTATGAGCCTGTGCTTTGGGTAAGTTAAATTATCTCTATTTTTATAGATATTTTTCCTACCAGGAATGTATACCTCTGGATTAGATTGATTTGACAGTGACACAAATGATGAAATGGATAAATGTATACATACATAATGAATTATTGTGAAATACTACCAAATTCAAGCTTGTAAAATCATATGCAATATGGTATGCCTTGGAAATGTACTTTGAAAAGGTTCTCACATAGCTTCAGTCACTTTCACAATTCCAGGCACAAAAGTCACAATCATCAACCTGTGTCAGTTAGAATGTATTTTTTGTTCCTCACAAATAATCAAACTCAATATCTAACTTAACTAAAGTAACCATTATCCTACAAACTTAAGTGTTCATCTGAGTAATTCCCATTTCATAGGATTTAATATATTTATCAATGAAGACATAAGCAATTGGACTATACACATGAAACACATAAAATCATGATATGTCTACCCAATCCTAATGTCTCATATTTTACAAAATTTAGGTATCAGTGCATTGCATATTGAAAAATCAAACTCACATGCATATTATGAAATATATTCTTATTGTATTCAGTTGGATACATTATCTGTGATACTTTTGCTGCCAACTTTGCAAGCTTCTTTTCATATAATGATTCATCAGGCTTTCTGGAGTACTTCAACCGGTTTTCAGCATCAACTAATAGTTTCTTCACAAGTTTTTTAGACTCTGCATTGGAAACATAAACAGTAATGGTTAAGAAGATGAAAAATTGGAGTCAAGAACATTCATAACATTATCATAAAGCTAAACATTAAGCAGGTAAAATCTTAATTAAAATCTAAAATCTATTAAATAAATTATTCTAAACAATGTTAGCTGTCACTGAGCCATTTCTATGCATTGGAAGAAGTTAAACTGTGCTGGAGGGTTGTGAACCAGTATTGGATAACCCAGTCAATAATACTGTTGCCTAGAAAAAAAGTGCTAGGTCAGAGTCTCAGTATCATACATAGTCTCATCTGTCAAAAAGTTTCATTCATGTTTTTGTTTGAAATTGTTAATAAAGAGATTATAATGTTGATTATTAATTAGTATAGAACCAAAGTCAACTGCATCACCTAGCAACAATCTCTTCAACTCTAAATTCACATAAAGAGAATTCCATTTTTCTTATACATAAAACATATTTAGAGCAACAGCACAACACTGCTGATTACTTATTGATTCCATAAACATCAAACAATCCTCCTGAATGTGTATCTAAAGATTCCGGTATTTCAAATTCAAATCAATATCCTATATTTTTCTATCATGTGGGTTTTGTGGGACACATACTCATTTGTCTAATTCTGAAATTCTGTCGCATATTAACAAAGGAAGCTGATGTGCAATGTTAAAATTACTATTAATGATGGTTCTGAAAAGTACCATTTTTCAACAGTTGGTGGAAGGCCATATATCATGTTTTGTGGGGGTTGTCCATTAGTTACATGAAATGATTTTGGTGTTTTGTCAACCCCCCCCCCCCCCCCCCCCATGAGATGTCATGAGATTTTGTTTGACCCCCTCCCTCCCTTACTAATCACATGTGAGATTTTTCAAAATGTGTATTTTTGTGTATGTAGTACAGTATTCTGTGCTTAGTTGGATTTGTTTCTCAAAAATGCTACTTTTTCATTTTTAGACTAGTTAAAAGTAGTATTTAACACAGAAAAATGGAACAATAAAGTACTTAAATAACAGGAAATACTAGAAATGGTTCAAAAATATTCACTGAAATTCAGTCCATGGTGTGCATGTGTGGTCTCAAGAATCATTACTGGAACCAACAAGTACATATGACCCCAAACACCTCATGTAATTAATGGATACCCCCTTACATGTCATTATAATCCAAACCATCAGCTGATACTATGTTACACTATTCCACTGTTGCACCAGAGCCAAGGAGGATGCAAATCTGTTCTACAATATCATTTGGATGTGGTCTCAATTTTCTCAGGGGGGGGGGGAGTGGGAGGGGGGGGGGAGCAGTCTGGGTGGTGCAACCTGATTCATCTCATCGTGTTTTACAGCCTTATGTGCACCATCCTGCACACACCTGTTATATTGCCAAAACACTTCATTCCACAGAAGCAGAAATTTTCTGGCTGGATGTATCAAATTCTCTCATGCCAATAATTTGCATTCCACACAAGCAGAAATTTCCTGAACAGATGCACAGTCTCTCTGCTAATAATTCACCTTTTTTTTTCAAACTCACTGATTACACAGTATGGTTTGTGCATAGACCTGCAAGGCATCTAGCACAACTGCTTATGTCATACTGATCCATTACCTTTGGTTTACAATGACAATGAGATCTGAAGACACATTTTACCAGTGGGTGGTATTGTGCCCCAATATCAATACTGACCTTGAAATTTTATTCATTTCTGCAGAATATATTAATGAACACATGTTAAGAATATTAAATTCTTATTTTTAGTCTTTTGAGAGGTTCTGTTTTCTCTAAACATGGGTAGGCTATATGTGTATCTAGTATAAAAGTTAATGTTCGGGGACAGAGCAGAGGATTCAACAGTATACGTTTCTGTAAAGAAATGTCCAAAGAAACTATTGCTGCAGCACAGCAGATGTAAAACAAAGCATAAAGCATGGGTTTAGCAATCAAAAGGACAAGCTATGAAGTCTTCAACAATCACCACAGCAGAATCCTACAGAAGGTCCTCAAACAAACCCTAAAGAAAGTCTTGTTAGTTTTATGTTGGGTCCCTTATTGTTCATGTTGTATGCTGATGAACAGTCAGAAAAGAAATTTAGCACAAGGGCCCCTCAATTTATATGCTGCATAATTATCATGAAATTTTTAAATAACTGATGAAAAGTTTTATGGCCATTAGCAGTGGTATGTGAAAGTAGAGATGTAACTCAACAACACAGTGACCAACGTCACTGACGGCGTATGTAAAAGCAGTTACAATGTATAAAAAATGTGTGTAACCTGTTTATTATATGTGTATTGTATATAAATTTAATGATTATTCTATCTGAAGGATTTCTGTGAAGCACAAATGTTAAAATGATTATGTATTGTATAAAAGAGAATATTGTAATGTGTTACTACACATTGGCTTAGCAAGGGCAAAGTTAGTACCATCTTTGTGTAGGGCATTATTATTGCTGAGCGCAGAGTGTGGCGCCAGGCACGAGAGCGTAGAGTCGGTGTTGAGCTTTTGAATTGAGTGGTAACAAAGTTGGACAGCAGCAGTCTGAGCAAGTGGTCACTGGCAAAAAAATTGGCATGGGCACAGTGCCACAGCATCAAGAGGAATATAGTCAAGAGGACCGCTGTGTGCCTAATGCAAATAATATTTTGTCGCCAAGAAGATACCATTCTTGCCATAATTTTAAGTACCAGCAACAATTGCCAGCTATGTCGCACCGTCGCTGTAAAGTAAGATCTCAGCAATTTACTGTCTTTAGAAATGTATGGCTAAGCCAACGTTTAGTTTTGCTGAAAGTCAATAGTGAACCAGATTGCAATTAATTAATGTCAACAAAGTTATTAACCCAAAGCACTACTAAGCAGGTTCCTTTTCCACTACCTTTAATTTTCAGAGGCTCAACATGAAGCATAAGAACTGATTAAAGTAAAAGAAACCTTAAAGTATTTAAATCAGTAAAAAGTAATTTGCACCAGCATAAAGTTTGCAAAGTTAAATTGTTAACAATTGCCATTTATTAATAATGAGTGCATTGAGTAAGAGCTGAATGATAGAAAATAGTAATTATTAATTGTGATTTAATTGTTCAGTCTATGAGTGCTAAAAAGTTACCTTGCAAAGTTCAGTGTATGGTTTATAATGTGCAGTTTAATTGAGTAATTATTAGGTGCTGCTTGATAAGCAAGCTTGTTGTTAACATGATGAACAATAGTTAATGTTAGGAAATTATATATCAGAAACAATATTTAAATCAATTTGTTGCAGAAAGAGTAAACATTTTGCAATCAGTAATTTTACGTAACCTTTCAAACAGTCATTATGGACAAAAATGTAATTATGACAGTTAAATATCATTGCAAGCATTATGGTGATGGTTTGATTTATTATGTAGAATTTGTGCATGCAAAATTTTATTACGATAACTTTCCAGTTCATTAGAATAATTTTCATTGATTGTTTGCTATTGTGTAAGTGGGTTGAATTTAGTGGCTCTACATTGCTCTCTTTCTTGGTATCTTGGCTGTGCTCGCTTAATCTGCAGTCTGTGTCCATTTTGTTTCCTAATTATCCAATCATTAATTATTCTTACTGCATACAAAATTTCCATCAATTTCAATTTTTTGCTCGTACAACAAGCTGGCGACCATATTAATTTTCACCAAGTCAAAATTGTTCATTCAGTTACAGTTTTCTCCCAGGTGTTACATTTTAAGACCTTATATAAAATTCTCGGACCAAACAATCATCATTGTGAAATGACCTGTTAAGTATTGTTTGTGTGTGTCACCTCCAGTACGTTATCGGTTTCACCTCGATAGCTTAATCCGGGCAATTGTTTTGTTAGGCACACGGGTCATTCTAAAGTTGTCATTAGCATAGGCTGGTCAGGTTACAGAGATATTAGTGGAAAATAACTGTTATTACATCTGTTTTTGGCAGAGGAATTTATTTTTGTTTTGAGAGCTTATGGATCTCATGATCTTCAGCTTAGGCTACAGTGTGATATCTGCAAAGCACATTTTAGTTGACTGTTTATTCTTTTCATTTATATTTTGTGTTCATCCTAACTTTAGTAGCACCATAGTTAGGCAATTTCTCTTTTATGAGGTTCTACTTGTTCTTTTTCATTTCATTCCGAGTACTTTAAAAGAAGCGGAATTGGCCACTGCCCATAAAAAGCTGGAATCTGCATTGGCCACAATCAAGCTTTTGATTATTGCTGCAAGTTGTGATGATGATGATGAAGTACCAGTGACGAGACTTGCGACATTCCCATGTCATTGGAACCTGCTGGTAAACAATTTGTCATTGTACTTCCAATATTCAAAATCTGACTGGTCTACCTTCACTCAAGACTGAGCACCAGACAGACATAGTCTCATGTGTCACTGAGAAAAACACGTAACGGGCTCTATGGCTGGCTCCTTATGCCTTAGCAACAGGTACCTAGTGTGGATGATGTGTAAACTGCGGAGGTGCTAAAACATGAATACTACAATCAAATTTGATTTTTGCTGCAATTTCATATGCAAATGGCATGTGACTATCACATACACATGTGAAAAGTAAACATGTTGATTCAGAATAAGAGAAATGTATGTGCATTGTTCACTTTCATAATACTGTATAGTTTTATAGTTGATTATTATGATAAAGAAGTAACAATGCACTGTCTCTATGTGAGACATGGAATAAAATCTTCTACTAGCCCAAATATATGTGTTCTGTTTTTGTCATTCATAAATCAATGTAAATAACAACAAAAATATAAATGAGATGTAAGAAACACAAAAAAGAACCAAAGCACAGAGAGTGCACCCCATGTCCACTCACTTAGGGAATGGAAGTGCGCCCCCTTGAGGGTTAAATATAGAAATGGAAAAACTATGCAAATGTCATATCTTTCCTGAACCATCTTCTTTCCTTGTAACTATTTGCAGATAACAGTGTTTATTTAATACATGTATGCCTGCAATTACTCCTTAAACAACATACTTTCAACTTTAATAAGGACAGTTTACAACTCACCTCAAAGAAGTGGTGACAAGCTGCGACAGGCACATACAACACTTTCAGCTATCGGCCATGGTGTTCTTCAGAAATAGAACACTCACGCAATCTCACAGGCATACAACACAGTCATACAACCATCACCTCCAGCTGCCGACATCGAATAACGCTCTGCGGCGTGTAAATCAGGGACGGGAGGAGAGGGGATAGGAAGATTACGTCACGGTGGTGGGGATGGGTACAGCGTGGCCTAGATGGGAATAACAAAATGTCTCCCATTTTTGGGCACAAGGATAGAAAATCGAAACCTTGGCGAAGGATGCAATTTAGTTGTTCGAGTCCAGGGTAGTACTGGGTGACAAGGGGAGTGCTCTTTTGTTGATGGTTACTGGTGTTAGGAGGAGGATTTGGGATGTGCGAGGATATGGAAAGGGAGATCTGTTTGTGGACTAGGTCTGTGGGGTAGTTTCTGTCTGTCAAGGCCTTTGTGAGACCCTCAGCATGAGTGTTCTATGTTCTGAAGAAGGCCATGGTCGATAGCTGAAAGTGTTGTATGTGCCTGTCGCGGCTTGTTGCCACATCTTTGCAGAGAGTTGTAAACTGTCCTTATTATTATATTATTAATTCCAACCTGGACTTTCCATTATTATACTTTCAACTTTTTTTTAACTTAAATGGCTGTAAATATGTAATACAATCAATGGTTCCTATTTTATTAATAGTTACTGTGCACATTACAATATACTTAACTCCATATAAAACTTACCTCCACTTTCAGAACCAACAGCATTTCTCCATTCGGCATTAGCCAATTCATTTGTAGAAGAAACATCATTCAGTAATATTTTATGAAGCTCCTGGCGAGTCCCTAGTTTCAACTCACTCTTGTTGGACATTACTGTGCTCTGGACTCCTGGTGACATGCCTTTTGGCAAGAAACTGTATCTTCCTTCAACTGTGTATTTCATTTTGTCATTTTCTGTTTCTGGTGCACTATATGAAGTCACCCCACTATCACTATGAACATAAAAGGCTTTTCCAGAAGAATCAAACATCTGAAGCCAGTATGGTGATTTATTGATTTCATTTTCTTTCTCACTGTTTGTCATATGATTACTGGAACCTTGTTGTGGAATCTCAATTTCTTCAGATTTCTCATTGACTACCAAGTGAGTCACTCCTTCCTCTGGTGAGTAGTGATGAAAAGTTTGTGTAGTATCTACAGAACTTGTTGAAGTAGTTGAAATTTCTTTATCAATACTTTTTTCATTATTTAATAACTCCTCACAGTCCCTTTTTTCTGGTTCTGTGGGGAATTTCTGTTCTTTACTACTATCAGACACTCTTTCTTCTTCCAATAAATTCCTATTATATGACTTATCAAAGTATATATTTAAGTTTATCACATCATTCACTTTTTTCATTTCCAGTAATCTCTGTTTTTCACTTGGTGCATCACATTCATTGTAACTGGATCTCTTTCTGTTTTCTTTCCCTTTTAAAAAATAATTTAAATGGTCACATGCATAATCCCCTGTATGGTAATACACATTGCTTGCAAACAAATTGTTGTCATATATAGCAGAATGAGTCACATCTGTGTTTGGACTTGCTGCTTTCTTTTCATTATCAAGAAATCCTCTGTCATTTTTAAAATAAGGAGACTTGACAACCTCTGTAGGTATTAAGTCTCCTTCTCCAAGACAAAAAGTATCATTGAGGATAAGGGATTTCGTTGTAGAATTTTGATGTACCTTGTTTTGCACATATTTATCTAATGCTTCCTCTTTCAAATGTGTAACTTGTATACCTTGTGTAATGTTATAATCTTCACTGTTAAATGCAGGAGAATGACTTGAATTCTCATCATCAGCAATTTCTTGTTCATGGTGTTTTCTCTTGCACACTGATGGATACGTTTGATCTTGTTCCTGTGATTCCAGTGATAATTCCTTGTCATGGGTGTGAATAAATTCTTCAGCATTCACAAAACTACTGTGCTTTTCATTCTCTTTCATCTTCTTCTGTTTAGTCTTAGGCATCTGTGTATTAGAAGAAAAGTATTTTTTTGATTGCAAAGACTTGCTATTACCCATCACACTAGATACTGGTGGATACTGCTTGGACACAGTGCTACTTGTCTGGATAAATTCTTCTGTTGTCATATAATTTTTGTCTTTTAATTTTACTGTCTCCAAACAATTATTATAAATTTGGCCATCAGATGCCTCAGAATTAATATCTCTCAGTTCTTTACTATAAATATAGGATATTGAATTTGTTTCATCTCCAAAAACAGTCATTTCCTTACCATTTAAAGAATAAAAGTCCTCCTGAGATGTTTCCTTTCCTAAATTACAGCATAACTTTTGTTGCACAGTGAAGATATCTGAACTGTTACAATTAGGAGTCACAGCACGAAATTCTGATAGCATAGGTACTGAATTGGAAGGTTCACTATTTTTATCGAGATTTGGATCAATTACACTTGATGCAAGGGAAATGTGTGTTGAATAATCTGGTGCATCAAAAGTCAGTTTTTTATATGTTATGCCAGGTTCAACAGGTACAGTTTCTTGTTTATTTAGGAACTTATTACACGAGTTGGCAATGTTATATTTTACTGCAACTTCAGTTATATATTTGTCTGTATACTTTGGATTATTTGTTGTTGCATGAGAAGTGTCTTCCTTATTAGACTTTTTTACAGCTTGTAAAATACCTCCCCTTCTGGCTGGTACACCATGAAATGCTCGTTTGATATGGAGTGTAAATGGCTCCTCATCGCTACTTGCATCTGATGATTGGTTTTCAGAAGTTTCCTTTTCCATTGCCTCAAGAAATGCCAGTGGTGAGTTTCCAGAATTTTTTGATTCTTCAACAAGAGAACTATCTATCAAGTTTTCTTTCTCTAGAAACTGTCTCACACATTCCTCAAAAGAATTTAGAACATGCTTCCAATTCCTGAATTCAATTGCTGTTTTCTTTGGATCAAAACACACGTCATATTCTGCATGTGGACAATGCAAATTAAGAACATAAATACCAAATTTGTTTCTTCGGTTAAGGTTTGGCATTGATAGTAAACTTTTGGAATTCATTTCTTTTGGTATAGGTTTGTAACGCCATAGTCCATTGGCTCTTAAGATAGAGCTCTTTGCTAACATATTATTCACTAACTGATGCATTTTTGTGTTCAAAACTACTCTTTTATTAACATATATAAACTGAAGATTTTTATATTTTGATGGCTCTTTTCCAATGTACCCACTTATGGTCAAGTTATTGGTTTTATATTCTACAGGTGCCAAGGTCTGACCAACTGCCATTCCAAACAGATGGGAAAAACAACTATGAAGATCAGCACTTTTGTGTTTTTGGAGTATTTTACCTCCTTTACATTCATCATGAAGACTGAAAGATATCTGAAAACAGAAAAGGTAATACATAATGCATTCGACTTGAGTAAAATTCAATACTTGAAACATGGAAGGGAATAAAAGGATGAAAACTAATGTTAACATCAAGTTTTGAAAGTTATTTTAAGAACTGTAAGAACTCAGCTAATGTAAACTTCAAAACAAACTTTGCATATGCCTTGATGTTCTTATACATTACATCTTAATGAAATGTATTAATGGACAGCAAAATCTCAACTATTTTTCATTCTTGATCATGTTAAATGCCACTGCTGATAATAATATTTATGATTAATGAAAATCATGGCAGTTCCAGTACTACACATGTATTATGCTATAAACAGTTATGTTCCTAGATCATTTTCAGGTTGCTGAGTTGTGGCCTCGTTGTCATATGTAATGTTAAAGAAACATTGATCACAAACATTCTGCCCACCACCATCTAGATGTAAGAGGAGCAGGCCAGGTGTGTTGTTGACAGCTATCAGTGCCTTTTACAAGTAATTTGTAACAGCTTTAGTGACTCTTCCTCTTGAGTTTTGCTGCTTACAAATAACGGTATATAATAAAATTTTTAACCTTTCATATATACTCGATGCAGGTTCTTAAATATGAACCACACGTATGAGCATAATAGGTTAGAAACTGAAATTAGACTACAAGAACCCCAGTAGTAGGATTATCTGGTTTCTCCCACAATATATAATTTCAAATGACATTCATGAAATACTACTGCTAATTTTATATGACTACTGTCCAATTTGTTCAACTATTTTTACACACTTATTCAGTCTTAAGTCATAGTCATTGTAAGTGACTTGAACAAGTTCCCCTTGCAAATGAATAACAACTTTTCATTGTTGTTGTTAGGAGTTGTAGAGGACTACACAGCTCAGTCATCAGTCCCAACTTTTCATTATTTATTAGCAGCTTCAATAATAGTCCAATAAGCATAATGTATATACGTTCTGAAAGTTGCTTTGTCAAAATGCTTCAACATAGCTGTGGTTGCTATGTGTAGTCTGAAACTCCAAGGGTGAATTTTTCCATTTCTTTTTGCCCAAAAATGCAGATTATGTCACCCTTTCATCACCAAATATTTCCTCCAAAGACAGTCTAATTCAATGAGCATCTGTCTTCTGTGAGCAATAAATCTCTAATTTTCAGCATTTTTACCTTATAGATGCAAGTGTGTCTTGATGGCTGAGAGAATATGTAATCCAAAGGTCTGGGATTCAATCCTTGTTTGACATTAGGATTTTATCTGCTAATTATCACTTATTTCAACACGGGTAATGATTTTTAATGCAGTCAATGCTAACCTTGGTTTTGGGAGCAGGTTATATTGTAGGTATCCCTACAATTGTAAAAGTGATTGTCTATTCTGCATGTCTGTCTGTGGTTCAGGTGATTTTCTACCAGTGATTTGCTACCTATCCTCCATTATTGACATTCCAACCTGGACTTCCACTGTTAGAGTTTATCATGTATTCTCGTTTTCTAACACAGTCTACATCCAAGAGGATCTCATCTCTATGGATCAACTGGAAGAAAAATACAGCTAATCATCTAATCTAATCTGGCTGAATAAATTAGTTCAAAAGTCAGAGGACAGCACAAATGTAACTACTTCCCAGGCATAGGACCACTGAAATCGAACAGTTTATGGATCATAGGAAATGTGTAACCAGGTCTAATTAATCATATTCACTGTTGCATCTGGACAATGACAATGTCAGACACACTGTCATCCAGACAAATGGCTGTTTGAAACATGCAACACACAATGTCCACAGACCAATGAGGACAGTATTATCCTATTGGGGATATTCATGTGGGCTTTCATGGGAACTTTGGGCATACGTGAAGGCACTATGACCGCTATGATTAAGTTGTTGTAAGCTGTTATATATCACCCACATATTTTCACACCCTTTCCTAACAGTGACAGCATCTCCAACAGGAGCCAGCATAAAGAGACAGAATGGTTAGCAGGTACATACCTTATAATATAAAAACTACTCATATAAGAAAGATTCACTTTTCTATGTGACAAAAAAATGTTACTATTACCTGTGGGTGCACCAGAGCAATGCATTCCATCTGACGTTTTATTTCCTCGACATCCAATGTCTCGTGAGTACACTTTTGTCTCACAGGTAAATTATACATGAAATCCTGAACTATGACTGTTGTCCCACAGTCCATTTTATTCATTGTATAAGGAGAAATTTTTAATGGTACTCCGCGCACAAACATTTTGGAATATGCTTGTGTGCTTATACCATGCTTTGATATAATTGACAAGACACCAGATGCATCCCGGATACTAGCAAGAGCTTCTCCACGAAATCCAAAAAACTGTAGACCATTCTTAAGATCTTCAAGTGAATGGCATTTGCTGGTCATATACCTGAAGTGAAAAAAAAGAGTAAGATCTATTTGTGCTTAGATTATTAAAGATTTTCTTTAATTTGTTGGAAATTACTTGTATGTGCAAAGCAGCACACATTGGGAGTGTGTATGGATATAGATAGTTGTCCAAGCACTGGACATGTCTGTACCTAGAAAAATAGTTCATGAAGGGAGGAATCCTCTTCGGTATACAGGCACTATTAAGAAACCTCTAAAGAAACAGCAATTACCACACAATTGAATTGAATTTTATTTGATCCTGTAGGATTACATTGTGTATAATACATGTACATGTAATATAGGATACGCCAATAGCATTATATATTCATTTTCACTTATCTCCTAATGTGCAACAGCAAACATATACATGTTTAATTTAATACAAGTTATGTCATGTGTCAGACATGTATATAACAATCAAATGTCACTTTTCACAAATTCACTAGAATGTATTCACATTATGTACAAAATTAATTAAGCAAGTATTCTTCAATGCATTAAAATTCTTTTTCCATTAGATAGTCTTTCAGTTTCCTTGAGAAATTATTGCCATGTATATTATCACGAAGATTTTTAGGCAGGTTTCTTAAGAACTTGATGCCCGAGTACCGAGGTCCTTTTTCAAGGATTGTCAGTCGGTGGGGTATGTTTCTTATTTCATTCTTCCCCCATGTGTTGTGGGTATGCACACTAGCATTTGTATCATGCAGTGAAATCTCTTGATTGCTTTCTTTTGTAAAGTGAACAATTTTTTTTGTTTCTTGGGTGTTTGAGTTTCCCCACAGTGTCACTCCATACTACAGGTATGGTTCAAAGAGTCCATGATATACTGTGCACAATAGCTGTTTGTCTGCATATTGTGACAGTTGCTTCATGATGAATATAACAGAGCTTAGTTTTTTGCAGACATAGTTAATATGTTCTTTCCATTTCAGCTCATTGTCTACAATAACACCTAAAAATTTTGTGGATTCTACTTCTTCCAGATACATATCGTTGACCTTTAAATTCATTTGCACTGACTTCTCTTTGTTTCTGAACACTGAAAACATAGTCTTTTTTTAGGTTTATAACTAACTCATTTTCTGTAAGCCACTGAGCAGTCGTGTTTGCTGAAATAAATGCACTTCTCTCAAGTTGTTGCATATTTTGCCCTTGGTTCAATACTGTCATGTCATCAGCGTACAACATTTTTTTCTCTTTCTCTTTACCACCTATATCATTTGCATAAATATTAAACAGCAGGGGCCCAAATTACAGAACCCTGTGGCACTCCATATTTGATGGTTTTGGTTTCTGATCTAAATGAGTTACCTATTGATATATATTGTTTTCTGTTGCACAGGTATGATTCAATCCATTCACCTGATAGCCCACAAATGGCATAATTTTCCAGTTTTTTTTTTTTTTTTTTTTTTTTTTTTTTTTTTTTTTTTTTTTTTTATCTGTATGTCATGTTCAATAGTGTTGAATGCTGTGGAGAGGTCCAGAAACATTGCAGCTACAACTCTCTTTCTCTTCACCACCAGTATGTGTGAAACAAAGCATAAAACAGAGTTTCACAACAAGTATACTCAGAGGAAGCTTGAGCAGTAAGATACAAGGATGGCAAGCTCAGTACCCCCAAATATTAAAACAACAAAAGCACATTTGTACTACTACTACATACCATTTGTTTAAAGTATTCCATTTGTTAACATGTCATGCAAATCTTCAGTTTCTGCAAAGTTGCACTCAATCAAATGGTCTGTTTTCAGTTTGAAAGCTCTATGGTTGTCCCTGAGGATAGTTTTGTACCAAGAAGAGCTCCCCCTCCACAAACCATTGAACATAAATCCATAGACTGGGTACAAAATAAACTATCGCTATACTGCTTAATGTTGTTCATGTTTATGAAAGCTAAATGTAACTAAGAAACTAAGGAAGATACCTGGTTCCACGTATAAATTCAGCTGCTGCTGTTTTGCTTAATATTTACTTTGTCACACTGGTACTTTCAAAGGAAATAGTTGCCTACATCTGTCAATATACAGTTTTATTACAAGACATTGTTAACTCTCATGTTGCTTTACAACACACAAATCTTTCATTAAGTTAATAGGAAATTTTAATCATTCCATCTACACTGTCTGATAAGAAATGAAGCACCAATAACAAATGGATGGATGTCAATACAGATTTGTGCACACACTTGTCACCAGTGGATATGTAAATGATTAGAATTTTAATTCTGTATGACATGTATAATGGCCTCTAGACTAAATTAGTATTCTTGCCATTAGTGTTGTTACCAGGTGAATGGCATAGATATTCTGCATACTCAAGTAAAATGGTGTTATCAGCACCAGACAGTGTTTAGAATGGGCCTCTCAAGCGTCTCCCATATTTGGAAATAATATGTTCTGAGATTTTTTCTGAGAATGTGAGAGGTAGAGTGCTATACTTGATCAGTTGATACTTCGCGTTTTGTAGCTGTTCTCCTACAATCAGATTCCTCAAAATCATGCCTGAACCATTCATTGTTACCACAAACTAGTCAATTTCCTTCCAATTTCTAACCCAGTTTTCTGTATTGATGTGTTTTATTGCTAAATCATAGGTCTGCCCCCTTTTATCTCACATTTCATCACACGTGATAACCACACCAAAAAAACAAAAACAAAAAAAGTACAATTCTAATGAAAAAGACACATTTCATACACTGCACTAATCTAACACTAATAGATCCTTTTGCACAAGCTGCAATTTAGCATCATATATACAGTCTATTATAATAAGAGAGATTGGCTTACATTAGATGAGCTTTGTATGTCTTGCATGAAACTGAACTTTTTAAAGTCTGCAATTCATCTTGCATCTGAGTGCATACAGTCATAATAATAAGGATGTTAGTTTTGAGAGGTGGTGGTCCTATTTTTAGAATTATTTGCTCCATTTTTAATTGGATAATATCATTTGGATTTATTCTGGAAGGATATCAATAGTTTTATCTTGTTTATATTCAGTTTCTTTCATTTTGTCTTGTAATTATCATAGGATAGGAGTTTGGGAGGTAAATTTCTGTTCTCTTGGAGTATGACTCTGTTTTTTATTATTGAAAGTATCGCCGATGGGATAACTGTCTTCCGAGGCAGAAGACGCTGGCGACACCCACAGGCCGGCAGGACCCGCGAGGGGCGGGGTCGCTGGTGGCAAGTTCTCTGATGTTGCTTTCAAGGCATTCTGCTGACACTGCCCGGAGGGTGACCGCTGCCACCCGTGGTGAAACCACTCTGTCTGCAGACGGACATTTATATTTGGGCTGGGCACGTCTGTGGCTGACCTGAATCCAGGTAGTTTGTTTACCACTTCGATGCTGCTTTTGTGTAGGGAGGCTCTCCGGTCATGGCGCACCGGAATGGCGCTGAAGTACAATGAGCAGAGGCAGTAAAAGCTGACATTGTTCTGGTCTGCACATGCACCCGAGGTTTGGAAAGCCAGGGGCGGGTGTCTGTGAATGTTTGTGTAAATTGACAGAGGTGATTTCTGGGGAAGTTAGAGCGGCGCTCTTACGATGGGGCACTGGCGTCTCGTCGACAGTAAAGTCATTTCAGCATCTGCAGATTCATTCCAATGGTCCGCAAATTCAAAACTGGCTTACATGCAGAACGCATCGTTGGACAGTTTAGTGCGGAAGGAGACTGGTGTGTTGAACAATAGCTCTCGCATTCCATTGGTTTGACCATTAAGCAAAATTTGTGATTGGCTTGACATCACCGATGGGAGGGGCTAGAGAGGAAGATTTTGGAGTTGTGGAATTTTTGCTGTGGAGCGAGAGAACTCTGGTGTCGACGGCGCAGCTGTTTGCATCGTGCTGCTTTTGGGAACTCTGGTCTGAACCACACTCCTGACTGGATCGCGCTGTTTTGAGTTGTGTAATTTTCGGTGTTAACTTTGAATTATTTCAGTGTGCTTTCTGCACAGTCAGGTGTTAGTCCTGCATGGCTACTATAGAGTAAATTGAATCTTGTAATATTCTGAAGTGGGTGTTTGCTGTCAGCTACACCACTCGTAATCAGAATTTACCGTTTCTTGAGAGTACAGTTTTATTTTCACTTTAGTATTGTCGTCGGCTTAACTGACAAAAACGTGTTCTAATTGTTTCAATCCACATTCGCGATCACTGCTGTCAACACTGCACTACCCTCAGCTGGTCTTCTCCACCTGCAACGCCGTTCAACAGAAAGACAGTAAGGTTGCGCCAATGCATCTGCTGAGAAATGGGAGTTCAATGGTAGTAATAAGTGGGAGTTTATCGTGTGCCAGAAGGGACATCCTTATTCTTGTAAATCAAAAATAGACTTGATCAGAGTTGGGGTAAATTTTCATTTTGTATGTAATTTTATACTTTGTGGGTTTGCCACTTCCCTCCTGTGACTTAGCCAGTCGAAACATTTTATTTCATGTGCCAACTTTAGTTAACTTCTAATTTTCATGTAAAGTCACCCATTTAGATATTGAGTGTATTTTATTGTCTTTCGAAACTGATCTATTTGTAAATTTTATATATATGTGGCATATGGTCACATGTGTTGTTGTATTAGGCAGGTTGTAAAATAGTATTTGTGAATATCAGGTGGTTTCTGTACCACGCTGACATCATTGAAAGGGTGTGGTGAGCACAGTAAAGGTAGTATTTTGGAAGGGAAAATAATTGTATTTGTGAAAATATTAATTGTAGATTATTCATCTTTGCGAATACATAATTTTATGGTGCCAATCTGTATTAGAGTATTCTCTAGTGGTCATTGTATGCAGAGAATGAGGTCAGTTTGTAGATGTTTGGCATATTTCTGTAAATGCTAACGAGGTATCATGCTAGATTATTAGGTTGCAGTAGTAAGAATTCGGTAAGGATGAGTGATAGCGAAGATAGTCAGATGGAAAATGAGAGACAAAAGTGTCGGATATCTCGTAAATGCCGCAATGTGTCGCAAGAGTCAAATAATTGTGATTTGTCTGGCCATGATTCTAATGTTGATTCCAGTGATAATGAGATTGTTCTACACAACAGCCGCCCGTACAAAAACAGTGCATTCGGGGGTGTCATCCCTGGGGGGTCAAAATAGTAATTCTGAATTTGCTCAAATTCTAAATTTGATTCAGAATGGGCAGAGTGAAACCAAGTTAGGGATAAAACAGATTAGAGAAGAAATTAAGGAGAGTGAAAGGGAGAATAAGGAGGGGATAAAACAGATTAGAGAAGAAATTAAGGAGAGTAAAAAACAGATAAAAAATGAAATAGCATTAAACAGGGAAGAAATTGTGAAAGTAACAAGGAATGTTAGAAGAATACAGAAGAGATAAAGAAAATTTTAGGGGAAATATGTGATATTAAGGAACAGGTAGATACTGTTGGGAAGTTGTCCAGTGAGGCGAAACAGATTTCCACAGAAGTTAGGAGAAAAGCGAAATTGGGTAGACGTGAAGCAGGAGCCACTAGATAGGTTGCTGACAGTGCCGTAAAGGCAGTGACAAGAGCCAACATCAGAATAGTTGGCGTAAGTAAATCTGTAAATAAACTTAGAGTGCAGGGAGCAAGTACCATGAAAGAGACAGAATCAAGATTCATTAGGTTGGAAAACACTATTGCTAACCACGACATTGAGATAGCAGATATAAAAATCAAACATTCTGCAATTGCAGAATAACAGAAGAAGCTGGCAGAACAGCAGAAAGAAATTGATAAAAAATTGAACGAGACGAGAAATGAAGTACTTTTAATCTCATCACGGATGCCACAAGAGGTGTCAGTAAAGACAATGGTTCATCTCGATCGGTTAACAGAACCGACTCCACATATGATAGGTTTCAAAATAATGAAAGGCGTGGGATGTCTCCATCGAGAGAGTGCCTTCGTAGATGCGATTACGATTCCGTCCCTGACTCTGACCAACAAGGGGAGGGAAATTGTATTCGTCTCAGATGCACTGAAAATTGTGTTGACAGGACACGAGATACTGCCACGTTTGTAGGTGACAAAAGAGACCGACAGTTGCGTGAACGGCACCGGGACAGTTTTGGACAGAATGAGGAAGCAGATGATTCATTAGACTTCAAACATTATCTTTCCATACAAAATATTCAAACTTAAAAAAAAAACCACAACAATTCACTTCACCCAAAGACTTTCATGTCTCGATTCAAGTGGGTATTGCCACATAACTGGTCGGTAAGGCGTCGGTTAAATTTCATATGTGGATATTTACAGGAGAGTGTTGCTGAGCACATGCGGATGGTCGTCGCTGATTGTACAACATTTGAACAATTCAAGTCTGTGTTTTTGGAATCATATTGGTCTGCTCGTGCCCAGGAAAGGATCAGGGATGAGATATCTTTCAGAAATGACATAGAAAGTGCAGGATTCAAGATTGCAGAAAAGTTTTTCGAGTCCTTGATTAAGAAAAATAGATACCTCGACAATAAATTCTCCAGCCGAGAGATAATGAGATATTGCTTTACGAAGTTGCCAGTGAACCTGCAGTGGGCAATGATTGACAAATGCGATGACACCATCAATCAGTTTGTCAGTGCATTAAAAGATGCAGAACTGGTCGAGTGTCACATTGGTAGGAATCAGGAAGATAATAATAACAAACAGGTGAATTCCGCCCCATTCTGGGAAGCGAACCAAGGTAGCAACTCTGACAACTGGGGTCAGAAGACTAAACCAAATAAGAATGGCAACAATAACCGCGATTCGAGGAATCACAGTAATTGGCGGGATCACGGTAGTAATAGTGGACACACCGGTAATTACCAGGGTAATTATCAAAACCAGAGACAACAAGGCCAGCCAGCATTGGCCCAACCACTCTAATGACAACTGGCAGAATCAGGGCAATGGTAATCAATGGAGCCGGCAACCAAACCAGGGACAATATCATAGTCATCCACCACAGGGTGCAGCTATAGTTGAAATCCGGCCATCTAATCCCGTCCCTAGTGTTAATGAAAATTACTGGCGGAACAACCACACCTGACGCAATGTAGCATTGTCCTATGTTTAGAATAAGTATTGTAGATATAAGAATATGTTTTGTTGTTGTCAATGTTTGTCACAGAGAAAGATGTTGCTCATGATGGACTTTTTTTTTTCTTTTTTTTTTCAAACAGAGAATTGTCATATATTACTTGTCTTCTTGTTCTTGGCCAGTAAATAGGGTTTCTGTGTCAGATAATACAGTGGCTGTCATATGTTGATCTTGGGGCAAGGTGATTTTCTCAGTTCGTCGTCTGGTTAAATTGTTGTGAAATCTGTCATCGTCGTTTTTCAATTGTGCGAATTTATGGCATTCCATCTTGTAGGGATTGGGTCTTCGTCGAGTTTGGTATTCTGGACTGTGGATGATTCTGTTAGTGGACGCTCTATTCCATGTTGGTTTTGAATTTTTCAGACCGTGCCGGCGTGTGCATGTTTAAAGGGTTAAGTTGTTTTGTGTTTTTTCCATTCTTACAATGTATGACGGCTACCCACTTGAGGTTTTGCCTTAGTTGTAAAGAAGGAATTTGTGGTTTCTCTATGGCCACACTATGGTGTGTTGGGCCTATGGGTTTTTGAGGTTATTTGTCCCCGGTGACCGTCATGAGGACAATTTGAAGTTTAATAGGATAGTTGTCTTTGGCAGTGGTCTTTTGTAATTGAGCGACAAGTGACATAGTCCACGTAACCCATGTACGTCACCTTTCTGGTACCAGATGGTGTTACATGAATTTGGGTAAGATTTCAATTACACCTTACTTATGTTGCAGATGACAATCTGTATGATGAAACCAGGGCATAGCTGGAGAGGACAAGATGTCCGATTAAATAAAGAAATTGTATTTTACAGCAACAAAAGGATGGAAACGAGGAAAGTACACAATCCCTTTCCTTTATCCCCTCTTTTATCTCCATTCCTCTTCTAGCTAGAGAACTTTGAGTAGAAAAATATGTTTCTTCTTGTTATTGTATCGTAGAAAGTTGTAGTTTATTACAGTAATGTTAAAAGACTAGACTGATGTGACATCTTCCTTTTGACACATGGACGTAATGACTACTATCAGTAGAGCCTGTAAATAATAAAGTAAATTTGAAAATACATGTTATAAATATAGAATTTTTGTAAAGTTATAATAATTTTAACTAAACATGTATGCTTGTTTAGGGTTTCATTTATTGGTCTATGTAAAGTTATTAAAAGGTCCATAATTCGGGTACCTTTTTTTTTTTTTTTTTTTTAATTACCATCTCAAGTTAGTCCATCTCTCCTGTCTGTAAGTAAATCATTATGACATCATTTCTCCCAAATAATGTGTGACACAATAATGTAATTTCACAGGGGCAAAAGAGTGGAATATTAGGAAACTACAAGTGAAATTTTTGTGAATAGAGTTAATAGTGAAGATTTTCTGCACATAAGGTCTGCCTGATATGCAAAATACTATTTTATTATACACCCAAACTAGTTTCAGCACCTCTGTGCTATCATAAATGGGTTTTCCATTTATTTAAAGCCTGTAAAAATAAAATATATTGATTTTACTACTGTTGTTGTTGTGGTCTTCAGTCCGGAGACTGGTTTGATGCAGCTCTCCACAATACCCTATCCTGAGCAAGTCTCTTCATCTCCACATAAGAACGGCAACCTACATCTGTCTGAATCTGCTTACAATATCCATCTCTCGGTCTTCCTCTGCGATTTTTACCCCACACACTTCCCTCCAAAGCTAAATACACAATTCCTTGATGTCTAAGAATGTGTCCTACCAATCTATCCCTTCTTCTAGTCAAGGTATGCCAGAAATTTCTTTTTTTCCCCAATTCTGTTCAGTACCTCCTCATTAGTTACGCGATCCACCCCCTAATCTTCAGCATTCTTCTGTAGCACCACATTTCAAAAGCCTCAATCCTCCTCCTGTCCGCACTGTTTATCGTCCATGTTTCACTCCCATACAAGGCAACACTCCATACAAATGCCTTCAGAAAGGACTTCCTTAGGCTTAAATCAATATTCGATGTCAACAAATTTCTCTTTTTCAAGAACGCATTTCTACCCATTGCCATTCTGCATTTTATATCCTCTGTACTGCGACCATCATTTGTTATTTTACTGCCCAAGTAACAAAACTCATCTACCTCCTTTATTGTTTCGTCACCTAATCTAATTCCTTCAGCATCACCTGATTTTCTTAGACTGCACTCCATTACCCTTGTTTTGCTCTTGTTAATCTTCATTTTATATCTACCTTTCAGCACACTGTCCATTCCGTTCAATTGCTCTTCCAGGTCCTTTGCTGTATCTGACAGAATTACTATGTTGTCAGCAAAATGAAATGTTTTTAATTCTTCACCCTGAACTTTAATTCCTTCACCAAATTTCTCCTTGCTTTCCTTTATAGCTTGCTCAGTGTACAAATTGAATAACATTGGAGAAAGGGTACAACCCTGTCTTACTCCCTTTCCAACCACTGCATCTCTTTCATGCCCTTCAACTCTGATAACCGCTGTCTGGTTTTTGTACAAGTTGTAAATAACCTTACGCTCCCTATATTTTACTCCTGATTGCTTCAGACCTTGAAAGAGTTTATTCCAATCAACATGGTCAAAAGCCTTCTTCAAATCTACAAAAGGTAGAAATGTAGGTTTGCCTTTTCTTAATCTATCTTCTAGCATAAGCCGTAAAGTGAGTATTGGCTCCCGTGTTCCTACATTTCTCCTGAAACCAAACTGATCTTCCCCAAGGTCGGCTTCTACCAGCTTTTCCATCCTTCTGTAAATAATTCGTGTTAATATTTTGCAACCATGGCTTATTAAACTGATGGTTCTGTAGTTTTCACATCTGTCTGCACCTGCTTTCTTTGGAATGGGGATTATAACATTTTTCTTAAAGTCTGAGGGTACTTCACCTGTCTCGTACATCTTACACACCAGGTGAAACAATTTTGTCATGGCTGGTTCTCCCAGAGACTTCAGTAGTTCTGAGGGAATATCATCTACTCCAGGGGCCTTGTTTCGACTCAAGTCTTTCAGTGCTCTGTCAAATTCATCTCTCAGTATAGTATCTCCTATTACATCCTCATCTACTTCTTCTCCCCTTTCTACAATATTGCCGCTAAGTTCATTTCCTTCATAGAGCCTCTCTATGTACTCTTTCCACCTTTCAGCTTTCCCTTCTTTGCTAAGAACTGGTTTTCCATCAGTGTCCTTGATATTCATAGAGCTGTGTTTCTTCTCTCCAAATGTTTCTTTTATTTTCCTGTAGGCTGTATCTATTTTCCCCCTATTTATACATTCTTCTACATCCTTGCATTTGCCTTCTAGCCACTCCTGCTTAGCCATTTTGCACCTCCTGTCAATCTCATTTCTTAGTCGTCTGTACTCCATTTTACCTGTTTCATTTACTGCATTTTTATATTTTCTCCTTTCATCGATTAAATTTAGTATCTCCTGTGATATCCAAGGATTTTTTGTAGGTCTTGCCTTCCTACCTATTTTGTCCTCTGCTGCCTTCACTATTTCATCTCTCAATGCTACCCATTCCTCCTCTACTGTTTTATTTTCCCCTGTTTCTCTCAATTGTTGCCTAAAGCTCCCTCTGAAATTCTTAAGAACTTCAGGTTCCTTCAATTTATCCAGGTCCCATCTCCTTATTTTCCTACCTTTTTGTAGTTTCTTCAGTTTCAGCCTACAGTTCATAACCAACAAGTTATGATCAGAGTCTATATCTGCCCCTGGGTATGTCTTACACTGTAAAACCTGGTTCCGAAATCTATGTCTTACCATTATAAAATCTATCTGGTATTTCCTGGTGTCTCCTGGTCTCTTCCACATATACAACCTTCTTTTATGATTCTTAAACCAGGTGTTTGTTATAACTAAATTATGTTCCGTGAAAAATTCTACCAGGCGGGTTCCTCTTTCATTCCTTTTGCACAGACCATATTCACCTACTATCCACCCTTCCCTTTCTTGTTCTACTACCGAATTCCAGTCTCCCATAACAATTAAGTTTTCCTCTCCCTTAATTGTCTGAATAATTTCCTTTAGCTCCTCATATATTACTTCGATTTCCTCATCATCGGCAGAGCTAGTTGGCATATAAACCTGTACTACTGTTGTCGGTGTTGGCTTCGTATCTATCTTGACAATGATAATGCGATCACTGTGCTGGTCATAGTAGTTTACCTGCATTCCTATTTTCTTATTCATTATCAATCCTACTCCTGTGATACCCCCAATTGATTTTGTATTTATAATCCTGTACTCGCCTGACCAGAAATCCTGTTCATCCTGCCACCGAACTTCACTAATCCCCACTATATCTATCTTCAACCTATCCATTTCCCTTTTTAAATTTTCTAATTTTCCTACTCGATTAAGGGATCTAACATTCCACGCTCCGACCCGTAGAATGCCAGTATTGTCTTTCCTGATGATCACATCCTCCTGAGTAGTCCCTGCCCGGAGATCCGAATGGGGGACTATTTTACCTCCAGAATATTTTACCCGAGAGGATGCCATCATCATATGTTCATACAGTAGAGCTGCATGTCCTCGGGAAAAATAACGACTGTAGTTTCCCCTTGCTTTCAGCCATTCGCAGTAACTGTGTGGCAAAGCCACATTAGCTGATGTTACAAGGCCAGCTCAGTCAATCATCCAGACTGTCGCCCCTGTAACTACTGAAAAGGCTGCTGCCCCTCTTCAGGAACCACACGTTTGTCTGGCCTCTCCACAGATACCCCTCCGCTGTGGTTGCACCTACGGTACGGCTATCTGTATTGTTGAGGCACGCAAGCCACCCCACCCCGGCAATGTCTGTGGTTCATGGGAGTGGATTTTACTACTAAGGTAAAGCAGTCAACAATCCGAAGATTGGTTTGAACACCACAGTGCTTTACTAGGCATGGTCCTGTTTGGAGGTGGTATGCCATTGCCTTCCTCCTATTTACTACTATACAATGTGTAAATGCAAGCCTAAAAAGTCATGAGTCTTATTTTGGTTTTTACCTTCTTTTACGTTCATGACTTTTTAGACCTAAATTTACACATTGTACAGTAGTAAAATCGATTTATTCTATTTTCACAGCATTAAATAAATGGAAAACCCACTGATGATGGCACAGAAGTGCTGAAACTAGTTTGGTTGTACAGTATAATAAAACAGTGTTTTGCATATCAGACAGATGTCATACCCAGAACATTTTTACTGCAAAGACGGCAAGAATAAGAGCTGCAAATTGAGAAAATGATGAATATTAGTAGTGAAGATGTTGAAAATTAAAATCATATGCATGAGTGGGCAGTTTATCATGCATTTCATTGTTTATGATATTGTATCTCCTGAACAGTGTATTGCACGTACTTCTTACCATCGCAGAATTGTTATATTGTAGTAAGGTATATGTGCATCAAATTAGGTTGAATTTGTGCAGTCGTTTAGGAGAAGATGTGCAACACTGTCATGTGATGCAGCAGCTTTTCACGCATTTCATTGTTTATGATGTCGTATCTCGTGTTCAATGTGATCCTTACAGCCACATTGACTTCCCTCTTGGTTTGAAGGTCAAGTGTGCAAAATTTAATCAAGACTGGAATGAAATCATAGATTTGTATGCAATACAGACACTCTACTTATATGTGAAGAAGAAAAAGATGGTAGCTACAGCCTAAGTGCCAAGATACAATGGTAAGACACCACATGAAGCTATTAGGAGGCGGAGGTGGTAGAGAATGTGAGGAGGAGCATAGCAGTTTAACATATTGTAAACATTAGAGAAAGAACTAGAGAGAGAGAGGGAGAGATGGTTTTGAGCTGTAATCCTTAGAATGAGAGTCCAGTGTCTTAATAACGCACTTGATGGGAAGGAATGAAAGTGAGTGATAGGTTCTCTCCATGATTAACAGTATGTAAAAAACAAAGGACTTAAGTGCCATTGACAGTTGCCTCAGATCGTTCTGAGTTTTTCTGTAACTGTTAGAAAGCAAAGCTTTTGATCATACACATTCAATGTTATGGAATAACTGATTTTGTGCAAAAGGAAGGTAGAGTGCAGGGAGGATGTGTGAAGATGGGTTATTGAATATGTGATCTTGTGAAAGGTGTAGTTCAGGAATGTTATTTCAGGATTGGGTAATTGTCTAGGACCATGAGGTAGGGTTAATTACATGTAAATGAACATTTGTGTTTCCTTATGAAAAAATCTTATTTCGAACGTAATTACAGAAACAGTTGCCGAATCTTACCTCTGACAGATAAGATCTAACTGATCTTGAGTCATTCCACTTCCATTATCCACCACACGAATTTTAAAATATTTAAGATCAACATAGACATCAACAAAAGTTGCCCCAGCATCGATGGAATTCAGCACCTAGAAATTGTTTTAAAAAATTTAAACAGTTATAAGTGTAACAGTCTACAGTTATTATAAACCACACATGGTGGTTGTGTGTGTATAATTGTGTGAATGATTATGTGAGTTTATGTGTTTCTTTTTCTGATGAAGGCCATGGCTGAAAATTTAAGTTGAGTGAATCTGATTATCTATTTTTGTGTCTGTTAGCAGCTCAGTGAGCTTCTTTATGTAGGTTGTTGTTAGTCTTGTGTAGTTGCCAAACGAACTAGTTCGGAAGAGCGCTCCCATAGATGAACTACGTGAACTAGTTTGCAGATCCCTCGCCTCTTAGTTCGTCCGCTCCTTTTCCGAAGACTGATGGGTAACAGCAAGAAGACGCAAGAGTGCGCAGAATCGCGTGATTTCCTTCTGCCAGTTCCCATCATTTTGAGCTGAGATGCAGCTCAGCTGTAGTTTTAGTAGCGGTAGCAAAAGCCAAAACGAGCAGACGAACTGAAAAGAGTGACCTACTTCGTGGCCGAGCTGCGAACTAAAAGGAGAGCTACCGGTTGTGATCTAAAATATGCGTGATAGGTCACGAGCTAAAATATGCGCGATAGGTCGCAAACTAAAATATGTGCGATAGGTCATGAACAGAATTAAAAATCACATGTTTACCTTCTGCTGATGAGAGCCATTTAGAGGCAGCGTCTGCCTGCTAGATTACATAGTTCAGTGCTACTAAACTTCTGCTTTGAAGTATTCTGCACTCTGCAATATCTGACTAATAAATTCCATAATGCCAAGATATAGAGATAACTCTAAACTTAAATGGGAGAAATTATCCAAAAAATGGTTCTTTTGGTTTGCGTGATATTGTTAGCGGCTCAAGCAGCGAGCGCATAAAGCAGCTAGGTGGGGGAACTTCTCCCTCTACCTGCATGTGCAGACCACGCTGCTCAGCCATCACTGGGAGCGGACAAACTAAAAGAACGAACTAGTTTGCGGCAGAGCCTCAAACGAAAGTGAGCGCTCCCGATTGCGAACTATTATGTGCAAGTCTAGTTGTTATCTATCCTCCATTACTGACTGTACTACAAGAAATGTTGAGGACAGAAATTGGATTAAATGACAAGAGATTTAAACATATAAAACAAGTAATTGTTGGTGTTCGGCATTATACTGCTCTGAGATGAAGACAATGGCAGACACGCATCAGGCTAGCCAGGTAATATGGGGAAAGGTGAGAGAGAGTCTTTTCCTGGTTGGATAGTTGAAGTAACCATTACTCTCTGCCTATCTGTTCATCTTAGAGTGGGTGAGAAGGGTATGCACTTTCAATCTGACACAGTAACACTACTTTATAGTATAAAAAACAGAAGAAATTCTTAGTACTAACCAACTCAGTCACAGCTTGTGGCACACTTGGGACAGAAATACTTGAACGTATTAAGGATTGCACATCCTTCGAAAGTTCTTGAATAGCCATTTTCCAAATTAAAATCTGTAAGAAATGCACCAGTTAAAAAACCCAGTATTGAAAGAACCACATAACAGTTGGTACATAAAATACATTCTCAAACATTTTGAAATAAACACTTTTGAAATCGACAATGACATATTATTGTTTAAATAAGTGTCTTAGAATGAATATCATATAAATACATTCAAAAAGTAATTTAAAAAAGTAGTTAGTCCTACTCAGATATGTTCTTATTTTATAGGTTGCTTTTTTGCTCACTTTTGCTTTTAACGAGTTACATGTTTATTACTTAACTGTTTTTCCGGTATACTACAGTGATTTAAAAGATAAGGTAAATATACTGTTTCTATCAAATTTATTTGATTATGATCACTTAATTTTTAATAAGAGGTCATTCTGGAAGGTAAACGTTTTATTTCTTCAATGTACAGATCACCTGATAATGCATTTAAGGAACATGAAACAATTTGTGAACTTTCAATATAGGAGTTTAACAGCCGGAGTGGAAGACTTTTCATTAAGATAGAGAATTGTGGATGTGTTTGCCCTCATTTTAAAGTCATGTAGTCAAAGACTGGATAACAATGACAGTAGATTACAGTCCTGTATCATTCGGTTCTCAAAATGCTTATTTTTTACGTTCTAAGACCTAAGCCTTTTCTCTGCTGTATTTTATCTCTGTTACCTTCAAACTTTCAGAGAGCATTAACCAGTCAACATTTTCAGAAACATAGTCTATGTCCACAGATACTATAAAAGTAGGTTTGTCACTTTTTAATCCATCTATTATGCTGTAAAGTCAGTACTGTCCCAAATGTTGCTACATCTTTTCTTGCCCAAGGCAGTCCTCTAGCAGTTTTTCATTCTTTTGTAAATAACTGAGATTCTTTTGTGTGAATGAAATGTATGAAACATGTTGACCATTCATTCCCTACTACCATCAGTAGGTGCTCTTTCTACTTTATGTCACTTTACAATGTTATGCCAAAGACTTTAATCAATGTGGCTGTCACAGAGTATGCTACTTCTGTTGTATTCTAACAACATTATGAAATAATTTTTCCTAATCACCAGCATTAAGTTACATTTATGGCAACTGCTCAACCGTCAAATCGATCAGACAATGTGTAACATTTCTTTATAGGTGGCATCTTTGGGGGAACAGCTTCCCTGCACCCGCCAACCATATTATGTATCAGTATGTATCAGTTCTTGTGTAGCCTTTGTTCTGATAGCAATAAAGTGTTATCTCAAGTACATATGGTTATTATTTTGACTCCAGCCCCACATAAAATCCATGCTGGTGACCCCGAGGTTGAGTACACAGCCAATTTATGTGAGTTGTGCAGTGGCATCCACTTTTTGTGTGGAATTTCGCCATAAAATACAGAAGTCATTGTCTCGACGGTTGCTGCAATGACCACGACAGTGCCACCTCCATCAGGATTTCGAGCTCCAGCAACTTCTTTGCCACAGATCCAGTGTATTACCGCTTTTAGTGCTCCAAATTTGTATTCACAGAATAATTTCTCGCAGGACATGTTCGCCATGCCGAGTGCCTCCTGTGCTGTAAGGACCTAATGCACTCAGGCCTCAGTTCACTGCTCGTATTTCCTAGTGTTTCATCCACGAAACATTGTTAATCATATACCTCACCACATTTTGTTTGCTCCTAATGCTCAGGTTTTGCAGAACACAAACTTACCGAACATGCAAAATTTGAATTTCAGACCAGCAACCACCCCGCTGAGCACGTGTGTTTATCCTTCCGTCGACCACATGCTCCACTAACAAAACACAGTTGCTTCTAATAACTTTGTCAGTGCCTCTGTACTTGGACTTGCCTCTCACAGCATTCACCATAGTTTGTGCATCAACCGTGCAATCAGTTGTGGATAATTTTCATGTGCCATTGATCCACCCTTTCCTGCCTGCACAGCCGACTTGGACTATGTTAACGATGTGTTGGCCAACTTTGTGCAGTCCACACCACTGAGCATGTTTAGTGACTCTCCAAACAGATCTGCTCACTCTGTCAGTGGAGGTGTGAACTTTAACAATTCTCAAAGTGCTAGTGTGTCCTTTGTGCTTCCCGCATCACATGATGCATCTGCCGTGTTATGTGTTCAACAATTACTTCCGTCGTTCCACGCTGTTGACACACATGAACATTCTCGACTGCAGCCATAAATGCATCTACACACTTTTATGGCACACACCGGTGCCTCTTCTGCACCAAACGCCCGTGTCATCTCACCTCTGCCTGCCATAATCCACTCACTTATCTTTGAGGCTCTGCCAGGAACAAACTGAGCCAAGCTCCCTCACAATGCCACAGCAAGTCAGCACCTCGACCACCATGGATGTTCCAGAGGCTCCTCCATTGTCACTACCTGGGTGCCTTCCTAACCTACTGCCTTTTTCCTTTGAGGTTCCCACAATGTGGTTTGCTTTGGCTGAACAAATATTCGACCACTACTTGCTCAATGACTCATCTTGTTACCTGTGCCTCATCACACTCCTTCATGAACATGTAGATTTGATCTGCAACCTTGTGACCTCTCTTCCAGTGACTACCGGTACACCAGCACTAAACAAAATTCATCATGAGGGTCACTCGCACACCAGAAGACACTATCCAACACATCATCCATGAGGAACATTTGGAGGACAAGAAGCTGTCACACCTCTGGCGCCATCTATGTCTTCTTGTCAATGAAGGTGACATGCCAGATTCCACCCTTATGGCTGTTTGGTCAAGCAAACTCTTGCTCATAATCCTTACTTATAACATTCCGCAGACTCTGAGAGAGCATATATGCATCACTGACAGGATTTACGACACCTACCTATGTGAAAAATGCAAGCGGCAATCTTTGTCTCAGATGCAATCTTGCCAGCATGAACTTGCTGCTGGGCAGGGCCGCTCATGCCTCAAACAATCTGCTGGGAGGAAACCAGACAACCACATTCACCTGCACACCGACCGGGTGTCAGCTTTGCCATCTCTGCCATGTCCATTAGCACTATCTGCAAGCAGCTTCTCCATCATCGAGGATGGACCTGCACTGCTCATTCACTCCTACTGCTACTGCCACAGTTGGTTCGGTGATGCAGAAAGAAAGTGCTGTTCACTGCGTCAATACCCAAATGTTCAGCACAGAATGATTTAGGCATCGCCTTCTGCTTGGACACTCATGGGCACCTACATGTATTTCATCCCATAAGTGATTTTTCTCCGGTGTGTGGTCATTTGTACATACATGACTGTACTCCAAATATTCATTTCCTAATTGACACTGGCGCTGATGTATCACCCTTACTACCTTCAATGGCTACCGGTTCTCCCTGCCCTCACAGTGCTATACTTCGTGCTGTCAATGCCTCTTAGCTGCCATGTTATGGTTCAATCACTTTTACTGTTTGCTTGTCACCGAAATGTAAACTCTCGTGGAACTTTTTGGTAGCGGATGTGCCGGAACCTATTTTAGGCATGGACTTCTTAACTCATCATAAACTTTCTCTGGATGTTGTGTGATGTTCGGTGTTTCACCACTCCACAAACACTCACTTTTCTTGTGCTCTATCAAGCTCTGACTCTTGCCCTGCTAATGTACCGATCATTCACAAGTGTTGCCAGACTATTGAAAAGTTTGATGCTCTTTTTTCAAAATTGTGTCACAAACACGAACAAGTGATCAAACTGTGCTGCGAAAAAGAAGATGTTGTTCAAAAGTGCTGAATCACTCTTGTTGAAGTAGTCAAGCAAACATGAATGTGAGCTTCATCTGCGCTGTGAAAACAAGGACATAGCACTCTGCCTTGCAGTCACAGAATCACAACTGCCATCCACTCTGCATCAACTTTTGTTTCTGCAATCACATCGAAATGATATTCAATCGAAGGTTAGTACAAGTGTTACTTCAAAAAGTGTTCCCAGTGCCATCGTGCCCACGCACAATGTAAATAGTGTTTATGACAGTGCTCCCCCTCCATGCCACTTATACGTGGATGTTTATAAACAAACCTGCATTTCCATGCCAACGCTCAACCTGTGTGGTGTCCCACTCTGGTGGCCACCTCTAACACCACCTACTCCCTGTGCACCTTGTGTTCATCACTTGTTTCCTCTCCATCAGCCAAGCACTCTGCTACCGCATGTGTCTCCACCAGCTAGAGGCCACCTCAGGAACTCTCACATGACGCCACCTTACCCCAGAGTGCCCCTGGTGTACCCATGTAAACTCATGACCAGAACTGTAACTTCTCCGGTGCCTCGGCCTGCTCCATTTGCCACAAGGACAGCCGAGTCACCCCCCCCCCCCCCCACTCTGTGGCCCAACAATGACTGTGAGTGTAAACACAGTCCTTCCCCCCGTTTCTCATAGTGTTTCAGTGGTTACAAACGGCATTGTTCACTAACTAGATCTCATTGATGGTCCTCCCAACACTAGCATAGCACGCCGTCCCAGTCAGGAGAAATTGGTGACCATTAAAGAACAGATTGCTGAACTCTTAAAGTCAGGTGTCATTGAACCCTCATCTAGCAGCTGAGCTTCATTTAGTGCCCAAGGAGGATGGTTCTTGGGGTATGTACAGAGATTACCACTGACTCAATGCTCACACCATAATGGAAAATTACCCGATTCCAAACATTGCAAACCCTACACAGACTCTGGTAGGAGCAACAGTGTCTCAGTTGCGGACTGCAAATGTGCTTACCACCAAATTCCTATGGCTCCTGAAGACATTAAAAGACTGCCATCACTATTCCCAAGGTTTATTCCACTACCAATTCATGCCTTTTGGCCTAAAAAATTACACTCAGAGTTGGCAGTGTGTTATCAATGAGATTTTATTTCCCTCAAAGTTTTGTTTTGCGTACCTCAATGACATTTTAATATTCAGTAACTCGGTCAAGGAGAATAAGAAACATTTACAAATCCTTCTTGACACCCTAGCTGCAGCTGGCATCAAACTAAATGATAAACACCAACTGAATCAGAGTTCAGTGCTTTTTCTCTGTTTCACGGTTTCGGCTGATGGGTTAACCCCATCTCCTGATAAGATTGATCACGTCAGGAACTTTCACCTCTCACAACTTTGGAATAATTACGTCATTTCCTTGGCACCATTAATTACTATTGACAACACTTGCCTGGTGCTGCCAAGCTGCAGGCCCCACTCACAGATGCCCTAGCTGGCAAACACACTTCTGGTAATCAGCCCGTTTCCTGGATGGATGCTATGTCTTCGGCATTCTCAGCTCTCAAAGATCTGCTTGCTGGAACTGTCACCATTGCTCACCCACATCTAGATGCTGAATTGTTCATTAATACTGATGAGAGTGACACTGCCATTGGTGCAGTCCTCAGCTGATCCCTCAACAGTGTCATGTCTCCTTTGCAATTTTTATCAAAGAAACAACAAATGCCCAGAAAAAGTATCAGCCTTTGAATGAGAACGCCAGGCCATCTATGAGGCCATCAAACACTTCCGCTCTGCCAGAGACGGCCGTTCTTCCTACGTTCTCACAGGACATAAACCTCTTGCAACTGCTATCTCTAACCCACTGGCAGACCCTCCTCCCCATTGATTCCACTATTTTAACTACATTTCTCAATTCACCGCTGATGTCCACTACATCAAGGGCACAGACAATGTTGTGGCTAATTTCCTCTCGTGCATTGATGCAATTTCTTCTCTCTTGGACCTCTCTCAGCTTGCCATTCTTCAAGTGGTGGACAACGACACTAAGCAACTAATTAAAGACTCTTCCTCTTCTTTGTGACCTATCCGCACCACCTTACCTGGTGTATCGGGCGAGGTTTGGTACAACGAATCCACAGGCCTCTCCGCCCCTACATTACTTGCTGCCTATAGCGTGAGATCTTTAACAAGTTACACAATATTGCTCATCCTGGAGTAAAGGCCTCCACTAAGTTGGTCATGGACTGATATATCTGGCAAGACTAAAACCTGTGCCAAAAAGCACACACCATCACCCCCAAGGCAATGGACTAGCTGAGCGGTGGTATCAGAACCTAAAGGCAACCCTAATGTGTCACAACACTCTGTGCTTGGAGGAGCTACATTTTAGTCTTCCTTGGCCTGCACAGCTCCTACAAACTGGACCTCAAAGGAACAGTGGCAGGGTTTGTCTACGGGCAAACCCTGACTCTCCCCAGTGAGCTCGTTCACCCACCCCCTCCTCTGACTCCCATCTTTTGTACACTGTGTCTGCTTGTGCAGATCTGAACTTTCACTCCCTCCTCCATCTAGTCACTCCCCTCCTGCTCATCACATCCCTTCTGCCCTTACAACATGCATGCACGTATTTCTCCACAATGACACCATCAGTCCCCTTCTTCAACCTCCGTATTCAGGATCTCACCAGGTCCTGAAGAGGGGTGACAACACCTTTATCATATCCCTCAAAAATTCTCCAATCACCCTCTCCATTAACTACATTAAACCTGCCTTGGTTGAATTTACTTCTCCTCCTCCCTCACCACTCTTCTGCCCCATCTCCCTCCACACCAGTACTCCCTCTCCCCCCCCCCCCCCGATTGCTACTCCCTCCCCCCCACTCTCGTCACCTTTTCATAGTTTCTCCCCCTGTCCTCTTTCCCCGTCCCCATACATGCAGACATCTTCATCATCCTCCTCAATCCTCTGTCTGTCTTCCTCTGCTTCCTCACCCCCCCCCCCTCTGCCAACGAGTAGCAGCTCCTCCATCACATACCACTTCCTGCCACCGCCATATAACGTGCTATCCAAGCCTTCCTGCTTCTGTCCTCTGAGGTGCTCATCATCGCACCTGTGGGCTTCGCTGACCAGCATACATGCTTAGCCCACACTGCCTGACACCCTCTTGATGACTTCATTGTTAACGAGCCTACGATTCATCGCTGCCCACACACTTCACTGCCATCAGTCACTGGGCTGCTTACGCTGCTACCACTGATGCCTTGGTCCCCCCCCTCCCCCGCCCTCTCAAGATATGATCCATACTGTGGGAGGGGGGGGGAGGGAGGTGGACCTTGTGTGGTGGTGACAACTCAACCACTAAATTGATCCGACAATGAGTGACATATCTTTATAGCTGGCATCTTTGGGGCAACAGCTTCCCTGCACCCACCAGCCATATTATGTATCAGTTCTTGTGTAGCCTTTGTTCTGTTGGCAATAAAGTGTTATCTCAATTACATGTGGTTCTTATTGGGGCTCCAACCCCACATACATTTTTCTACACTTAAATCAAGCTGTGATTCATCACAATAACTGAAACAAATAAGTAATCTTGTACCCTCAATGACAATACCTTTCAATAGACTACATGCTGTCCAAACAGACTGCTACTCATCAATCCTGCCAGATCATCTGTGTTTATAGAGCATAAGAATAGTACAATTGCACTTGCCTGAACACTCCTGAAGATACATTTGTCTCTGTTGAACACTACTCAACAATTCTGCAGTAAACTAATATTAAGGATATTGTTCTATAAATTTGAACATATTTTCTTTTGCCCTTTTCAAGTACATAAGTGTAAAAGAAAGTAATTTCAAAATCACAGACTAATATTCTTAGCATTGGTTTGCTGCAGCACTCTTGAACGTATTCTGAGTTCAAATATTATCAGTTCATAGAGAAGTAAAAAATCTGCCCACAAATCAGCATGCTTTACCCTTCCCATATACAGATGTCTAACCCTATGAACCACACACATTATTGAGGTGTCATGACATGTGTGCCTCAAACATAGATGCAACCACAGCAGAAGGGTATCTGTGGAAAGACCTGACAACCGTGTGGTTCCTGAAGAGGGGCAGCAGCCTGGGTGATTGAATGATCTGGAATTGTAACATCAACTAACAAGGCTTCCCAATACAGTTACTGTGAACAGCTAAAAGCAAAGGGAAACTACAGTTGCTAGGTTTCCTGAGGACATGCAGCTCCACTGCATGAATACCTGATGATGATGTCCCCTTGGGGAAAATGATGGGACTATTCAGGAATATGCCTTCATAAGTATAAACAAAACAAGCGTTCTATGGATCAGAACACTGAATGTTCTATCCCTTAATTAAGTAGGCAAGCCAGCAAATTTGAAAATGAAAATGGATAGGTGGAAGTTATATATAGTGAGGACTTCTGATATTTGGTGGCAGGATGAACAGGGTTTCTGGTAAGGTGAGTACAGTGTTTGGGGGGGGGGGGGGGAAGAAAGAAAACAGCTGTGGTAATACAGGAAAAGACCCAACAAAGAATAAGAAAATATAGTAAGGACAGTTTACAACTGACCGCAAAGACGTGGCAACGAGCTGCGACAGGCACATACAAAAGACACACACATACAACACTTTCAGCTATCGGCCATGGCCTTCATCAGAAAATAGAGCACTCATGCAATCACACAGGCACACAATACAGTCATACAACCATCACCTCCGGCCGCCGCACTTCAAATCACGCTCTGCGGCGAATCAGGGACGGGAGAGGGGATAGGAAGGTTACGTCACGGTGGTGGGGATGGTTTAGATGGGAATAACGAGATGCAGCTTAGGAATGGAGTGGGGAGGCGGGTGAGGGGAGAAAAATAAAATAAAATAAATATATATACAAAATGCTTGCACACTGCAAGTACACAAGACTGCACACACACACACACACACACACACACACACACACACACGATTCCACATTCACACACCACTCAAAATAGGTGAGGTTCTGGATAGAGAGGTAGGAACTGTAAGGTATGGAGAAAAAAAAATAGGGAAGTTATCGTAGGTTGAGGCCTGGTTGATTTCTGGATCGGGGAATGTATTGTAGGGATAACTCCCATCTGTGCAGTTCAGAAAAGCTGGTGGTGGATGGGAGGATCCAGATGGCCTGAGTTGTGAAGCAGCCATTGAAACCAAGCATGTCCTTCACTGCATGCTGTGCCACAGGGTCGTCCACCTTGTTTTTGGCTACAGTTTGGCAATGGCCATTCATCCTAATGGATAGCTGGTTGGTGGTCATGCCAATAGAGAGCTGTACAGTGTTTGCAGCACAGTTGGTAAATTACGTGGCTGCTTTCACAGGTGGCCCGGCCTCTGATAGGGTAGGATAAGCCTGTGACAGGACTGGAATAGGAAGTGCTGGGTGGGTGGATTGGACAGGTCTTGCAGTGGGGTCTTCCACAAGGATATGATCCCTGTGGCAGTGTGCTGGGTTTCAGGGTGGCATAAGGATGCACTAGGATGTTGTGAAGGCTGGGAGGGCAACGGAACACCACTTTAGGAGGGGTGGGAAGGATCTTGGGCAGGATATCTCTCATTTCTAGGCACGAGGATAGAAAATAAAAACCTTGGCGAAGGATGTAATTTAGTTTTTCGAGTCCAGGGTAGTACTGGGTGACAAGTGGAGTGCTCTTTTGTGGATGGTTACTGGTGTGAGGAGGAGGATTTGGGGTGTGTGAGGATATGGCACGGGAGATCTGCTTGCGGACTAGGTCTGTGGGGTAGTTTCTATCTGTGAAGGCCTTTGTGAGACCTTCAGCATATTCAGAAAGGGAGTTCTCACTGCAGATATGGCGTCCACGGGTGGCCAGGCTGTAAGGGAGGGATTTTTGGATGTGGAAGGGATGGCAACTGTCAAAGTGTAGGTACTGTTGGTGGTTGGTAGGTTTAATATGGAAGGAAGTGTGGATGGAGCCATCAGTGAAGTGGAGGTTGACATCTAGGAATGTGGCATGGTAGGTTGAGGAAGACCAGGTGAAGCGGATGGGAGAGAAAGAATTGAGGTTCTGAAGAAAGGAGGATAGGGTGTCCTGGCCCTGAGTCCAGATCATGGAAATATCATCAATGAACCTGAACCAGGCCAGAGGTTTGAGGTTTTGGGATGCTAGGAAGGATTCCTCCAGGCGGTCCATAAACAGGTTGGCATAGGAGGGTGCCATGCGGGTGCCCATGGCTGTGCCTTGGATTTGATGGTAAACTTTCCCCTCACAGGAAAAGTAGTTGTTAAGTGGGATGAAATTGGCGAGGGTTATGAGGAATGAGGTATCAGGCTTGAGTTTAGAGGGACGTTGGGAGAGGTAGTGTTCCAGTGCGGCAAACCATGGGCATGTGGGATGTTGGTGTATAGGGGGTGGCATGCACTGTGACAAGTAAGGATCCAGGAGGCAAAGGGTTGGGAATGGTGGTGTGAAATCCACAAACCTAATAATCCTGGATGCCTTATTGTGGCTGGTTACTGTGCTCCTGCCGAACGAATTTCAGTCCTAGTTGACCAACATCTCCAACCAATTGTCCCATCAAGGATACCAACCACTTCCTTCACCAACTCTCCACCTTCGTGCGAATGAATTCTTAAACACAAATATTAAAACATCAGCTTCACTTTTGTCATCTTCTATTGGCAGTGTTGACACACAAACTATGCGGCATGCTTCCACGAAAGTACAGGTAGCGCAACATCGCTTTAAATGTTGGTCATAAATGAAACCAAGCATACTCACGAGAATGGTTGATAACAATACCAAGTACAGGAATCACTCACTTAAGTTACGTATTACACAAAACGGAACACTTAGAACACTGGTATGCAAACAATAAGAAAGCAGACATCTATTGTTGCCTCCCACAGCACTTTCAGTCGGTAATGTTGGCTGCAGCCTCAAAACAACACTGCCTGCCGAAGCTGCCTGACATCTACTGACTTGTACCGATTCAGGGCTAGGGAGAGCTCTGCCACCTAACAGTTAACACACTGTAGTTCACACGACAGCATGGCTCACTAACATGCAGGGGGCCTAAGTTTGATTCCCAACAGGGGACTAGGTGTTGTGAGTTACCATCATTTTCATAATCATCAACATGCAAGCCGCCAAAGTGGTGTCAATTAAAAATCCCACACAGGATCTCCTGGCTAAAAATTCCATTTCATCATTTCATTTATATAAGTAATAAATTTCTTTCTCTGCTTTTAACACCAGCACTTATTCGTTAAATCCTGTTTCTAGAAGAAAATAAGTTATTTTTGAGTGGTCTTTCAGCATGGATCATAGAATTTTGTCTCTTTTGCGATATGATCTACTTATCTTGTATGTCTATGGCCAGATTTGAATGAGTACTGTATCTCTAAATGTCACTACAGTCACTAAGCAAAGCAGGTAGTGATAAAATCTACAGGTCGCCTTCCAATCCACTCTTATTAACAGCAGGGCCTACAGAGCCCAATAAATACATTAATTGGTCGGAGACAAACAAATATATTAAGTAATTGGCTACGAAAGGGCTTTGAAAGCTGATCTTTGGCAAATAAATATATGTTTGGCGCTGGCTATCTTATGAGTAGTTTCATTGCATCATGGCAATCGCCGAATAGCTTAATCAAATCAGAACAAAGATATATATCTCTCTCTCTCTCTCTCTCATACACACACACACACACACACACACACACACACACAATACTACTACTACAGAAAATTAAATTTGTCTGCCCTTTTTGTAACTATGAACTTGATCCCGATAACTACACAGTAACGAACTCAAATAACTCATTTATACCTTCCAATTCCTTGAATTTAAGTAATGTTCCCTTATACTGCTGCGATTCGTTACATCTTATTCAGTTCCTATCGCACATAGAGGTGCTTCGTGGAAAACAGTGTACATTATTAGCATGTGTTTTCGCATGTCATGTAGTTGCGAATAAACCGTTAACTCTCGATGGCACATCATAACATTTCAATTTATATCAGTTACTGCGTCCTACAACTCAAACGTTGTGCGTATTACGCATGTTTACGTTTCACATACACATTAAATATCGTACTACTTCTGCACGTATTAATATCGGACACAGTGCTTTCTTCGTGCTTCATCTATATACGAAGAGATGCAGCACAAAAAAATTGACACATTTATACAAGACAAGGAATAAATGCATATTCAATACTTTAACATAATTTTATTATTTATTCGTGGTATGACGGTAATGTTCTATTTGTCAACTGTTCAAGTCTAGTTTCCCCCTTAAAACTTTATTTTTTCATTTGTTTTTACTTTTCAGTTTCAAAACTTAAACCACAAAGATATGACAAGACGAAGTAGAATTGTCAGCAAGGAGATTAGAATAAGATTGTCTGTTTCGTGAAAGTAAAGGACATTCCAGTGACCCAAACACACTGACTAGCCGACCGTTCCATCAAAACATTCTTCTTGAGAAAGATCACGTTGACGTGAGGTGACAGACAGTGTGAATTCCGCCATTAGAAATACATTGTGGAATACATTCTGATCATAAATTTCGACAAAACGCAAAATATACGTAAACATGCCCCCCTCCCCATTTATAAATAATGTAGCCAATTTAACCTGATAAAACCTCATACAAAAATGAGGTAAATTAGGATAGTTGTGTGTGAAAGGAATATTTGGTAACATACAACTTCATATGCATTTTGTCCCATTATTATGAGTTACAATAAAATTTAAAAAGTGAAACATACAAATTAATATACAAAAATTTGCAGGTGTTGTGCAAGAATTATCATCGTACATGATTTTCCCAGAAGTTACACATTTAGTGTAGAAATGCCCACATTGGCACTAATAGATTTCTATAATATGTAACCACAAGGAGAAACACGGAACAGTAATTGTGAGACGCTATAGAGGCACATATAAAGCTAGATGTCGGTTATAAAAATCTATCACTGCTAATGCCTGTTGTGAACTATATTATTCTTATTTGTCAATCTCTTCATTTACAGATGGCACAGAAAATCTCAGTGGGACTATTTTGACTTCATTTTCAAGCGAATATATCACAATCCAAACTGTAAAAACATACGCATTCATCTTTAAATTCGTATGTTATGTAAATTTCCACAACTATCATTTATAGTAGCTTCGTTCGAGTGGCGCTGCTGACGGTCAGGAACAGTTTGAGGCGTTCGAGTGGCACTTCTGACTCTTGCTGACGATATCTGACTGGCCAATCTGGTGTTCGAGTGGCGGAGCTGATAGTTGGCGACCGAAAGTTTAAGTCAGCGGATTTTCGTCAAACTGTTTTCTGACTAAGGCCGGTATTACACTATCAAATTATTGGACAAAGAATTGGACGAAAAACTTGGATGAAATATTGGTCATATTTTTTGACAAAGAAATTGGATAAAACGCAAAAGGGGTTATTACACTATCATCCAATATTTTGTCAAATTTGCTTCAAAATGGCGGTGTAATGCTCAGCTATTGTTTATACTACAGTTGCGTTGTGTCTGCATTGAGAAGAGGAGGAGGGAAAAAAAGAAAAGGAAACGCACTTGGATGAAACCGTGGGTGTCAGAGCGAGATAAATAAAATTTGTTACGGGACCGGGAGGATTTTTCTTTTTTATTCCGTCGGCAGAACAGCCAGGCCGTTCACTGCTAATTATTTTGTCGCTCTTCATCCTTCACAGTTTGCAATAGAGTAACAAAAAGGCTGACTCAAACAGTGTATACGAATAAGATTGTTAAGTTGATAAAGCAAGTTTCATTAAATAAAGTTTTAAATGGAAAATGTGAGCACTGACAAAGAGGATAATCTAAATTGTTTATGACGTTATTAACAATGTAAGGGGGGAAACATTGCTGATAAAGTAAATAGGCTCTATTTATTTCCTTACAAAAATTGGCTGACGAATTTATATGTTCATAGATTCGCTTGCAAACAGATGTCGATGTTTTGAAAGTTGTTTCATTTCCCAGAACTTAGCACACCACATTACCAAAATCATACATTCTAAAATCTGCTTCGGCTGTATTAAGATTTAGGGGTATTACTTAAATTCCGATAGTATATAATGACTTTTTTACATCACGGATTGTAACTCAACCTCACTTTTGCCGCGGAGTATTGGGCTACGCGAATTGACGTGACGGACAGTGTGAATTGGCCTTGTCAACTGTTATACAACGCCCCATCTGATTTTTAAAATTTTGTTGTTGCTAGAAAACACGACACAAACATTCCACTACTAGCCATGTTTACGAATACGAACGTTATGTCCAAGTAATGTCAGATATTTAACCTCCAAATAAAACAGCTGTAGTGGCAAGGAAGCTGTATACTACTAGCGCTCCAAGCGGTCACATTTCTCACTGCAGGAAACAGAAGACGAGCGATTTCTTTGATCAAATCTAGGCCGAGGCCGAGATTGGATGAAATATTGGACGATGTTCGCATTGCACTACGTCCAATTTTTCTTTGTCCAATTCTTTGACAAATAATTTGATAGTGTAATACCGGCCTAACTCCAAAGCGTTTAACAAGCCTCGGCCAAAAGACAAGCCTGCACATTTACGAAGAGGTTTGTGTTCCAAGTCTTCCATTTTCTCTTGATTGAGGCTGAGTTTGTATATTAGACAGGCATTCTTTCAACTTATGTGGCCTTCTAATACAGTACGTCCCCTTTTTATTAGACCCATACATACTATAAATGAAAGGTGTGGAAATTTTCATAACACGAATTTAAAGATGAATGCGTATGTTTTTACAGTTTGGATTGTGATATATTCGCCTGAAAATGAAGTAAAAATAGTCCTACTGAGATTTTCTGTGCCATCTGTAAATGAAGTGATTGACACATAAGAATAATATAGTTCACAACAGGCATTAGCAGTGATAGATTTTTATAACCGACATATGTGCCACTATAGCGTCTCAGAATTACTGTTCCGTGTTTCTCCTTGTGGTTATATATTATAGAAATCTATTAGTGCCAATGTGGGCGTTTCTACACGAAATGTGTAACTTCTGGGAAATTCATGTACGAGGATAATTCTTGCACAACACCTGCAAATTTTTGTATGTTTCATTTTTTAAATTTTATTGTAACTCATAATAATGGGACAAAATGCATATGGAGCTGTATGTTACCAAATATTCCTTTCACACACAACTATCCTAATTTACCTCATTTTTGTATGAGGTTTTGTCAGGTTAAATTGGCTACATTATTTATAAATGGAGAGACATGTTTACGTATATTTTGCGTTTTGTCGAAGTTTATGATCAGAATTTAATCCACAATGTATTTCTAATGGCGGAATGCACACTGTCCGTCGCCGGTCCGCCACCTCACGTCAACGTGAGCTTTCTCAAGAAGAATGTTTTGATGGAACGGTTGTCTGGTAACATCGCGACTCGCAAGTTAACCTAGTTTCGTCACACGAATTTTATACTCGACAGATACACGGTTTGCAGGCAAATGTGTCTTGTTAATCTTTATTATTATACTTTGGTTTAACGGTAAATTGCAAATGTTTCATGATGACTTAAATAGTTTTCTCAATTGAGAAATGCATAACATATCGCCAGTCATAACTTCACTTTCAACATTGGTAGAAAGAAAAGATGCCAACTAGCGCTATGGGTGGCCAATATGCGAAACAGGTGAAATAAGCGTTCGAGTTGGCTTCGGAGTTGGCAACTGTCAAAAAGCGCGCATGCGCAGTTTAAGCCTTCCAAATCGTCAGCAACTGTCAAGAACTATCAGCTTTTGGGCCACTCGAACGAACCTATTGACGAGCCAGAAAGAATTAGATGACCAGAGAGACTATAACTAACTCAACAACAACAGAACATTTATATTCAATGAGCATACAAAAGGGTAAGAAATTAACACTTCAAAGAATAAACAGAAAGCGTATAAAACATAGAAAAACACAGTGCTCCTGGTGGCAAACGCGGAACTCAGCGATTGCCGTGATTCTACAACACAGGATTTCCTATTTCCTCAAGGAGACTGGGTGTCTTTCGTTATCAGATTTATAGCATCTGTCTGTAGTTGTCACAGTTATCGGTTGCGTGGTGTTTATATTTTAAATGGGCTGAAACAAATGTTAACAACATGGGTTTGTTGCCTAACCTAATTTAGTTCCATGCATTGCCCAAATTTTCGCGTCTTTGTAATTCATTAGTTAATGCACTTACTATTGTTTTCATTTTCTTATGTTAATTTCGTATAGTTGTGCTTCCTTTCCACAGATTTTCAGATGTACAGGAACACGATTGCTTAATGATCTTGATCGTTGCTCACACAAATTAAAATTCCAACTTTTGACTCAGGTAGCTCACACACGAATAGTGAAATATTCTTCTACATTTTATTCAGCTGACATCTTTGCCTGACATGTTGCAATAACATAAATAATTTCACTCGCTTTATGCTATGTTTATAACAGTGCACTACAAGCGGAATCTCATCTTAAATATTAGGTCATTTTTAAACACTTTTTTCCCTACTAGTTTTGAACTGTTACGCTGCGCAACTCAATGACACATAACATGGCATACTATAGTTTTTCAGAATTTAGAAAAGTACTTGAAGAGCTGATGTAGGCCTACTTAATGTCACACATCCACTATGCGCATGTGAGCATTATTTATTAAATACTTCAGCTGTAGCATTTCGGTTTCCCGAACATTTAGTTTCAGGCGCGCATAAGCAGGTATCGTCATCAGTAACCGATGATGACACTTCCCTTTGGAGCAGATGTGCCTAGGGGAGAGTCTATTTGCACCTGGACAAGCCAATGAAGTGACGTCAAAATGACATAGCCAGCCGCTCTAGAGCTCCTAAATACCCCGGCTGAATCGTCCACCATGTTTTCCCCAACACGGTTGGAATCGCGCTGCACTAACAGCGTAAAGGCGCATGCCCTGCCATCTTTCACAAACGATTTCGTCAATACTAATTGGTAGAAATATTTAATTTTTCGCAACTTAAATGTTTATATGTCAGCATTGTGACGAAATGCTCGTCATTTCGTTAATAGTCATAGTTAATAAGATATTGGCTTCGAAATAAGAGACTGCGCTACATTAGGAAAAGTTTGTAGTAAAAAATAGAGACTGCTATGATATTCTGTTTGGTGCTTGTTGCAACATACGTTGTTGCGGATGAAACTTTCCTAATGGATTGAATTTTATTTTCGACTTAGGAGGAGGTCTTTACCTTTCACTCATACCGCTAAACTTTATTTTATTTATTGCGCTCATGAATCATTGCACATCTCATACACGGTTAGAGGTTGTTGTTATGGTCTTCAGTCCGGAGACTGGTTTGATACAGCTCTCCACCCTACTATATCCTGAGCAAGCCTTTTCAGCTCCTCATAAGAACGGCAACCCACATCCACTAGAATCTGCTTACTATACGCGTCTCTTGGTCTCCCTCTGCGATTTTTACCCCACATACTTCCCTCCAATGGTAATTTTACGATACCCCGATGTCTAAGAATGTGTCCTACCAAGCGATACCTTTTTTTAGACAGGATATGCCAAAAATTCCTTTTCTCACCAATTCTGTTCAGTACCTCTTCATTAGTTATGCTATCTACCCACCTAATCTTCAGCATTCTTCTGTAGCACCACATTTCAAAAGCCTCTATTCTCTTCCTGTCCACACTGCTTATCGTCTATGTTTCACTCCCGTACAAGGCAACACTCCACACAAATGCTTTCAGAAAAGATTTCCTTACACTTAAATTAATATTCGATGTAAGCAAATTTCTCTTTTTCAAGAATGCTTTTCTTCCCATTGCCATTCTGCATTTTATATCCTCTTTACTGCGACCATCGCATGTTATTTTACTACCCAAGTAACGAAACTCATCTACCATCTTCATTGTTTCGTTACCTAATCTAATTCCTTCAGCATCGCCTGATTCTCTAAGACTGCATTCCATTATTTTGTTTTGCTATTGTTAATGTTCATTTTATACGATCTCTTCAACACACTGTCCATTCCATTCAACTGCTCTTCCAGGTCCTTTGCTGTCTCTGACAGAATTACAATGTCATCAGCAAAACGCAATGTTTTTATTTCTTCCCCCTGAACTTTAATCTCTATTCCAAATTTTTCCTTGCTTTCCTTCACCGCCTGCTAGATGTAAAAATTGAATAACATCGGAGAAAGGCTACAACCCTGTCTTAATTATATTTTGACAAATGATAACATGCAAAGAGGGGAGTATTTTGCCACATGGTTACTACACAAAACTTCATTAATTGTCACGTTATTAAAGGAAATTACATAGTTGTAGAATGAAAAAGAGTAAAGTTAGTGATTTATTATTCGATTTGCAGACATTCCTTCGTCACTCACAAATGTTTATTTCTTTGCTTCTTGTCCATTGTGTTTCAAACCTACTACTCAGTTTCCAAAACCTAATAGGAGGTACATTTCCTTCAGTTTAAAGTCTAGCAATAACAGAACGGAAGCTACTAAATCTAATGAGGATTTTATGTGAGAATACATGAAAATGACATGACTCAGGGATTCTTTATTTCTATTAATTGATATTTATATCACCATAACAGGATTGTTCCACCATGTCCATTGCTGAGGTGCTATTCCGCTGCATGGAGTGCCTTGGCAGTAGTGGCAATTATCTTTGGAACAAAGAAGCTGAATTAAAGTTTGTGTTGTGGAGGGAAATCGTACATAGACTATTCCGAGGCGCCTTAATCGTTAGTGGTGTGGTAGTCTAACGGTTAAGACGTCTGCCTAGTAAGCATGGAGGTCCGGGTTCGATTCCCGGCCACACCACAAATTTTAATTCAATGCTTCAGATCTATCAATAATGTCTTTGACTTGTTTGACCACTGCTTCTATTCTGTTTTAGAGTTTTTGGAAGTCAATATCCTTAATGTTACCATTCAAGAGCAATATGTGTCTTTAAATATTTGTTAAATTGTTTATGTAAATATTTAATATATGCATGCTAATCATAGAAGTTAAAATTGTAATTAGGCTACTTATGTTTTCAAAAAAATGATATCATTGTATAATGTGTGTTACACCCTGTTTTGAAAACCATAGTAGGTGTGGTATTAATTGTAAAACAACTGACATGTCCTATATTGTATGTACAGATAATATACTAAATTGCAATTTGCAGGATCAATAAAAAACTTGAACATTTGAACTTTGTGGCGCTATTTCTCAAAATCAAAACAAACCACCGCCATGTTTGTTTGAAGGCTATTGTCGTATTTGGTGTTTTCATGTATTATTCCTACATTTTACAAACAATGTGCATTTTAATTCTTCATGAAATTAAAGATCTTTCCAAAATATGTGCTTTTAAGTATTGTTTGTTGGCTAACAGTGATAGTTACACATCGGAATGCAGGACTAAGATTTCATGAGCATACTGTAGCAGTGGCGTAACTATGGGGGAGGATGAGGGGGATAGAACCCCCCCCCCCAGAACCCCTCCCCTCCCCAAAAAAAGGAAGAAATTGTATAACAGCAATCTGGTAAAGGTAAAGATTAAAACTCAGGGTGTTTCACCATAAACTTTCATTGGATGGGAGTGAATTAATCTTCAACAGGAGTAGTATATGGTAGTCTGTCTGGAAACTGACTAAAATTTTGCTCATCAAGCAGATCTATCCCCCCCCCCAAAGCCAAGTCCTAATTACGCCACTGTACTGTAGTTAATTTGCGTATTTTATGATGTTCTTATACAGTGTATGCTTAATATTTGTAAGTGACTAAACAGGTGTTATTGAGTGATTTCTGAAGAGAGATTTGTAGGTACACAACAGACTTTTTAATTCTACAAATGCGGAAAATAAGTGTGGTGCTGGCAGTGTATTCAGATTCTGGAATGGGCATTTTCATTTCTCATAAACACTTGCCATATGGATTTTAGAAAGGAAGTGACAAGTTTCATGTTGTAATTTCTGATTGAGAGTATCGGTTAATTAAGGGAATGACCTGTATTACAATAACTGTCGGGGCAGTTGTACAAAGTATAACCTCAAAAATCGATATAGATTAAAATGTCGTATTTAACTGTGTGCAAGTGTAGGTAGCTATATTAGGTTTCAAATAAGCGTCCATTATTACATTGTAAATAGCATCCAGAAAATTACATCATAACACTGAACTTGTTTTCGTGACAAGATGACAGGTAATGGTCAGGTGTCAAATATCACAGTGACACTTTTTGTATCACTTAATTGTATTGTTTGTATAGTCTATGGGACTTAACTACAGGGTCATCAGTCGTATCACTTAATCAAGTAGTATATTTGTAATGTTGATATCAGACTTTCTTACAGAGCTTGATAAGCAGATCCGAATTGAAATTTACTTTTTTTTATTCGTAATTGGTTCAGTAATAGAGGTTTGTTTACATGTGCTACTTGGTTTGTACCTGTCTTTAATACATGAGTGTTGTTTATATGCAAATACATTTCCAAATAACAACATTTACAATTTATTTCCCTCTTATTCTAGTCTTATATCAATTCTAAAATGATAACCTTATGACAACACCAATGTCTGTTCGAAAAATATCAGCTGACGCAATGTTGGCAGCCATGCAACAAGGATTCTAACAGGAGGGAGTGGAAACAAGGAGGTTAGAAAAACCTCCTTGAGTGGAAACGACTAGATTTTAGCCGCCGGATAACACCGGAAATGACGTTATCACAGAATTTAGCACATCATTCGAGGTGCTGTGAGTTTTATCTTTGTGCTTCTGGCGTTTTCGTATGTCTTTGGCCTGTTTTGTGCCTGCTTGAATTAACAATGAAATGATTGATGTACTGTGTTGCTAATATAAGTCCTTCGGAATCGCCTGATATTCTAAGACTGCATTCCATTACACTTGTTTTCCTTTTGTTCATCTTATACGTCCCTTTCAACACACTCTCCATTCCATTTAATACCTCTTTCAGGTCCTTGTATGTGGAAAGAAACGAGACGTGTGGCGTCACTGCAGATGTAAACAAAGAAAGATTTCTTCACTTACATCGGAAGGTGCACATTTTACTTGCAGCATCGGCAGTGTAGTGAGCAAATGTTGGCAAAAAATGTTCGCTTTACGAGGGTAATTAATTTACTCTCTGGACAAGTGTAGAGGCAAGAATCGGTTATTGATGGATCAGGGACAGCACTGTTTTATTTCATGGCCATCAGATATAATTATTCAATATCAATCCATGTGATTTAAGTTTTCTAAGGTTGTTGCTTAAATCAGCACACTACACTGCAACTGCTGTAAGTAAAGTTTTCCCTTAAAAAGGATCAGAACCTCCATGCAGAATAGAATGCAAGTTGTACTATATTGTCAGTGTATCTGTTCACTTCGGTTTACAAATCTTAACAATGAAGCGTCATGTAGTCTGTGACCAATCTTAGCATTAAAGAAGATAAATCTGTTTCAGAAAGGTTTCAGCAATATACAATGCTATAGATTTCACCATTTGGTGGTTATTATTGTATTAATGATGTTTAAGCAGATGCCATCTGTCATTGTTATTTAATGATAGCCAAATTTCTCTATACTCATGTGTTTCTCCATTGTTGTTATTTCACAATTTGTGCTTAGTCTTAGTTAACCCATTTATTTCTTCCTATATAATACTGTGATACTAAGGATTTCTAACACATCAATGTATAGTACAGTCAAGCTACAAAAAAAGGAGAAAAAATTAAATATATACTGAATACACCTTTTGGAAATTTTATCCCTTATATAAGTGGGCATTTTACTTCTGGCTATTGTTCTTTACAGTATTCAGCCAATTTGTTGAAATTGCCACGTTGCAGATTATATTGTCATGCACTGCTCTCAATAGTGTAGGAGGAAGAATGGCATTTTGTCTTACATTAAACAAAAAGATATTGTACAGCTATGCAATATTTTTGTCAGAATATGTGTTCACTTTTGGGATTGTAGGGAAAAGAGGCAACATGACACATCTCAAATCAATTTCAAAAAAGCCCATGATACTTTCTGGTGTAATTGTGGCAGGATGAACAGGTTTTCTGGTCAGGTGAGTACAGGGTAATCAATACAAAATCAGTTGGTGGTAACACAGGAGTAGGTCTGATAATGAACAAGAAAATAGGAATGTGGGTAAGTTACTATGAACAGCAAAGTGAACGCATTATCGTAATAAAGATAGACACGAAGCCAACACCGACCACAGTAGTGCAAGTTTATATGCCAACTAGCATGGCCGATGATGAGGATATCGAAAAAATGTATGAGGAGATCAAAGAAATCACTCAGAAAGTTAAGGGAGACGAAAACGTGATTGTAATGGGGGACTGGAACTCGGTAGTAGGAAAGGGAAGAGAAGGAAATGTAGTAAGTGAATATGGACTGGGAAAAAGGAATGAACGAGGAGATCACTTGGTAGAATTTTGCGCAGAGCACAATTTAATGATCACCAACACTTGGTTCAAACATCATGAAAGAAATGTTTCAAATGTTTGTATAGTCTATGGGACTGAACTATGGGGTCATCAGTCCCTAAACTTACAAACTACTTATGAACTAACTAAGACTAAGGACGGCACAAATATCCATGCCCAAGGGGGGATTCGAACCCCCGACCGTAGTAGCCGTGCAGACTGACTGGAGCGACTCAATCCCCTCGGCCACCACGGCCGGCCATCATGAAAGAAGGCTGTATACGTGGAAGAGACCAGGAGACACTGGAAGTTACCAGATTGACTTTGTAATGGTAAGGAATAGATTTAGAAATCAGGTTCTAAACTTTAAGACGTATCCAGGGGCAGATATAGACTCTGACCATAACTTACTGGTTATGAACTGCAGATTAAAACTTAAGAGACTGCAGAAAGGTAGCAAAGGTAGGAGATGGAACCTGGACAAATTGAAGGAACCAGAGGTGGTTGAGAATTTCAGAGGGAGAATTAGGCAAGGATTGGCTGAAATGGGAGAAAGTAATACAGTAGAAGAAGAATGAGTAGCTCTGAGAGATAGGGTAGTGAAGGCTGCAGAGGACCATATAGGCAGAAGGATAAGGCCTAATAGAAATCCCTGGATAACACAGGATATACTGAACGTAATTGATGAGAGGAGATAATATAAAAATACAGCATGTGTAACAGGAAAAAGGGAGTACAAACGTCTGAAAAATGAGATTGACAGGAAGTGCAGACTGGCTAAGCAGGAGTGGCTAGAGGACAAATGCAGAACCGTAGAAGAATGCATAACTAGGGGAAAGATAGATACCGCCTAGAGGAAAATAAAGGAGATATTTGGAGACGAGAAAAGCAGCAGTATGAATATTAAGAACTCAGAAGGAAAACCAGTACTAAGCAAAGAGGAGAAAGCTGAACTGTGGAAGGGATATATAAAGGGCCTATACAAAGGAAATAAACTTGAAGGCAGTATTCTATAAATGGAAGACAAAGCGGAGAAAGATGAGATAGGAGATATACTGCAAGAGGAATTTGACAGAGTGCTAAAGGACATGAGTCGAAACAAGACCCCTGGAATAGGTGATATTCCGTCTGAACTGCTGACGTCGTTAGGAGAACCAGTTGTGAAAAAATTGTATCATCTGGTATGCAAGATGTATGAGACGGGGGAAATACCCTACGACTTCAAGAAGACCATTGTAATTCCAATTCCAAAGAAAGCAAGTGCAGACAAGTGTGAAAATTACAGAACCATCAGTTAATAAGTCATGGTTGCAAAATACTAACACGAATTATTTACAAACGAATGGAAAAACTTGTGGAATCCGACTTCGTGGAAGATCAGTTTGGATGTAGGAGAAATGTAGGAATATGGGAGGCAATACTCACATTATGACTTATCTTAGAAGATAGGCTAAGGAAAGGGAAACCTACGTTTTTAGTGTTTGTCAATTTGGAGAAAGCTTTTGACAATGTCGACTGGAATACACTTTTCCAAATTCTGATGGTAGCAGGGGTAAAATATAGGGAGCAAAGAGTTATATTCAACCTATACAAAAACCAGACAGCGGTTATTAGAGTCGAAGGGCAAGAAAGGGACGCAGAGGTTGGGAAGGGAGTAAGACAGGGTTGTAGCCTTTCCCCAATGTTGTTCAATCTGTACATTGAGCAGGCAGTGAAGGAATGGAAGGAGAAATTTGGAGAAGGCATTAAAGTGCAGGGAGAAGAAATAAAAACTTTGCAGTTTGTCAATGACATAGCAATTCTGTCAGAGACTGCAAAAGATTTGGAAAAGCAACTGAATGGGATGGACAGTGTCTTGAAAGGAAGATATAAGATGAACATTAACAAGAGTAAAACGAAGGCAATGGAATGCAATGTCAGAAAATCAGACGATGCTGAAGGAATTAGATTAGGTAATGTAGCAATAAAATCAGTAGATGAATTTTGTTATTTAGGTAGCAAGATAACTTCTAATGGCCGAAGTAAAGAAGATATAAAATGCAGAATGGCTATGGGAAGAAAATCGTTTCTAAAGAAGCAAAACTTGTTAACATCTAATATTAATTTAAATGTTAGGAAGTTCTTTCTGAAAGTATTTGTCTGGAGTGTAGCATTGTATGGGAGTGAAACGTGGACGATAAGGGGTTCAGATAAAAAGATGATAGAAGCTTTTTAAATGTGGTGCTACAGATGAATGATGAAAATTAGCTGGGTGGATCATGTATCTAATGAGGAGGTGCTTAACCGAATCGGGGAGAAAAGGAGTTTCTCGCATATCCTGACTAAAAGAAGGGATAGATTGGTTGGACACAATCTGAGACATCTAGGAATTGTCAACTTCGCATTAGAAGGAAGCGTGTGGGGTAAAAATCGTAGAGGGAGACTGAGGGAGGAATATAGTAAGCAGATTCAAAAGGATGTAGGTTGCCGAATGTATTCTCAGATGAAGATACTTGCACAGGTCAGGGTAGTGTGGAGAGCTGCATCAAACCAGTCTGCGGACTGAAGACCACAACAACAACAACAACAACAACAACAACTAAAAGAGGCATAGCCAACATTTGCACTATGATCAAAATCAGTAGATTAGATTAGATTAGATTAATACTTGTTCCTTAGATCATGTATAGGACATTTCGTAATGATGTGGAACGTGTCAGTTTAGTAAATTTTGTCTATACTTGACAATCTATATTTTAAGATTTTTTTTGTAAATTTTTTTTATTTTTTATATATTTTTTTATGTTTTATCTAAAAATTCATCTACATTGTAGAAGGAGTTGCCATTCAGAAATTCCTTTAATTTCTTTTTAAATACTAGTTGGCTATCTGTCAGACTTTTGATGCTACTTGGTAAGTGACCAAAGACTTTTGTGGCAGCATAATTCACCCCTTTTTGAGCCAAAGTTAGATTTAACCTTGAATAGTGAATATCATCCTTTCTCCTAGTGTCGTAGCTATGCACACTGCTATTACTTTTGAATTGAGTCGGATTGTTAATAACAAATTTCATGAGTGAATATATATATTGTGAAGCTACAGTGAGTATCCCTAGATCCCTAAATAAATGTCTGCAGGATGCTCTTGGGTGGGCTCCAGCAATTATTCTGATTACACGCTTTTGTGCAATGAATACTTTTTTACTCAATGTTGAATTGCCCCAGAATATGATCCCATATGAAAGCAGTGAATGAAAATAGGCATAGTAAGCTAATTTACTGAGATTTATATCACCAAATTTTGCAATGACTCTGATAGCATAAGTAGCTGAACTCAGACGTTTCAGGAGATCTTCAATATGTTTCTTCCAATTCAGTCCCTCGAAAATGCAAACACCTAAAAATTTTGAATATTCTACCTTAGCTACAGATTTATGTTCAAAGTCTAAATTTATTAATGGTGTCATACCATTTACTGTATGAAACTGTATATACTGGGTTTTATCAAAGTTTAATGAGAGTCCATTTGTAGAGAACCACTTAATGACTTTCTGGAAGATATCATTTACAATTTCATCAGTTAATTCCTGTTTGTCAGGTGTGATAGCTATACTTGTATCATCAGCAAAAAGTACTAGCTTAGCATCTTCATGTATGTAGAATGGCAAGTCATTAATATATATTAAGAACAGCAAAGGACCCAAGACCGAACCTTGTGGAACCCCATTTTTAATAACTCCCCAGTTAGAAGAATTAATTGTCTCATCTACATCATGTGAACTGCTTATTTCAACTTTCTGCACTCTTCCAGTTAAGTATGATTTAAACCATTTGTGCACTGTCCCACTCATACCGCAATACTTAAGCTTATATAGAAGAATCCAGTGTGGCCCTTTCTAGAATTGGCATAAAATAGGCAACACTGAATGAATCAGTACCAGCTGTCTGATCTATGGCATCATTGGTGGGGGCGCATACCAACGAAAAAATTACAGAAAGAAACACTGCAAAACACAAAAACCCATAAAATAAAATTTTACAATATGCACAGTGAAAGTTTCCTTTCCTTTTCCAAGCTGTTGTCATTACAGATGATCAGTGTTTCAAGTGATTAGGCCTTTTTTTTATTAGTATAACCTGGAGCTCAGGTAGGTGGATGGGTGAATCTAAATTGATCAGTTTTTATTGTGAAAAGTAATTTCACATTCGTAACAAAGAAAATCGTCAAACAACACCACACTCTGACGTATGGAGACCAAGTTGACAGGTGGTATCGCATATTTCAATTGACCCCAAAATGCATAGTAATAACGTATGAGAAATTTAAAACCTCTGCTTACGTGAAGCTTACACATCAACTATTTATTCACTACCATTCTGCATAAAGCAATACAGAATGTGTCACGAAACAACACAGTAGGGGCTTGGAGACTCCCATTTACTGTTACACTTCAAGAAAAAATGCTGTCGTTAACCGAAGAACATTTTTTGCAGAAATCAAGCACTTTTTCCAATTTCGTGTAGATCTTTATTAGGAATTTTATGTCCCATTTCCTTAAGGAGAATATCTTACAGAGGAATATAAACGAAACTATAACATCGTATTTTTCGTTATACCTACAATTATCAAACCACCGTTAAGTTTACTATTTTAATTAGAATATTAAAGTTACACGATATTTAAACACGTCTTTAATAATACAGATTTATTACAAACACTTGTTATTGGAGCTTCAAAATTAGGCCTGCTATTCCGATATCAATGGGTAACCTGTAATAATGTATTAAACACCGATAACCCTTTGGATATTGGCAGAAATTTACTCGATAGTTGGTTTTCAATGTTTGTGGCATGATTGAGACTATGTTCTTGCTATTAACCTACACATTGCCTCCTGTTTTGCGTACACATATTACACTATATGCCTACTGATAAATTCCACTAATATCGTCATTAGTACTGAGTAGAAGTAACGATAATTGTCCATTATTTTCTACTACACAGTACTTACTACCTATAATAACCATTATTTCTACTAGAACCCTCAACCCTGTATTCACAATTCAGTTCACATTTCGCAGGCTCTAGACGCTAGTAAACACAAGGGTAAACAATGTATTCAAGGTTATTACATATACCAAACACAATACAAAGTATATCAGAATTCGGGATGTGGTAATGTCTGTGAACTACGTCACTTCCGGTGTTAGTCGGTGGCTAAATTATAGTGTGGAAACGGCTGCAACAACACCACTTCCATGTTGTTGTTGTTATGGTCTTCAGTCCGGAGACTGGTTTGATGCAGCTCTCCACCCTACTCTATCCTGAGGAAGCCTTTTCATCTCCTCATAAGAACGGCAACCCACATCCACTTGAATCTGCTTACTATACGAATCTCTTGGTCTCCCTCTGCGAGTTTTACGCCACACACTTCCCTCTAATGCTAAATTTACGATTCCTCGATGTCTAAGAATGTGTCCTAGCAAGCAATCCCTTCTTTTGGTCAGGGTATGCCAAAAATTCCTTTTCTCACCAATTCTGTTAAGTACCTCTTCATTAGTTATGCGATCTACCCACCTAATCTTCAGCATTCTTCTGTAGCACCACATTTCAAAAGCCTCTATTCTCTTCCTGTCCGCACTGCTTATCGTCCATGTTTCACTCCCGTACAAGGCAACACTCCACACAAATGCCTTCAGAAAAGACTTCCTTACACTTAAATCAATATTCGATTTAGCATTGTTTCGTTACCTAAAGTAATTCCTTCAGCATCGCCTGATTTTCTAAGACCGCATTCCATTATTTTAGTTTTGCTCTTGTTAATGTTCATTTTATACGCTCTCTTCAACACACTGTCCATTCCATTCAACTGCTCTTCCAGGTCCTTTGCTGTCTCTGACAGAATTACAATGTCATCAGCAAAACGCAATGTTTTATTTCTTCCCCCTGAACTTTAATCCCTATTCCAAATTTTTCTTTGCTTTCCTTCACCGCCTGCTCGATGTACAAATTGAATAATATCGGAGAAAGGCTACAACCCTGTCTTACTCCCTTCCCAACTGATGCTTCCCTTTCATGCCCTTCGAGTCTAATAACTGCCGTCTGGCTTTTGTACAAGTTGTAAATAACTCTCCTTTCCCTATATTTTACCCCTGCTGAATTCAGAATTTGAAAGAGTGTATTCCAGTCAACATTGTCAAACGCTTTCTCCAAATCTACAAAAGCTAAAAATGTAGGTTTGCCTCTCCTTAATCTATCTTCTAAGATAAGACGTAAAGTGAGTATTGCCTCTCGGGTTCCTTCGTTCCTCCTGAATCCAAACTGATCTTCCCCGAGGTCAGATTCCAGCAGCTTTTCCATTCTCCTGTAGATAATTCGTGTTAACATTTTGCAACCATGACTTATCAAACTGATGGTTCTGTAATTTTCACACCTGTCTGCACCCGATTTCTTTGGAATAGGGATTATTACATTTTTCTTAAAGTCTGAGGGTATTTCGCCTGTCTCATACATCCTACACACCAGTTCAAATAGTTCTGTCATGGCTGGATCTCCCAGAGACTTTAGTAGCTCTGAGGGTATGTTATCTACTCCTGGGGCCTTGTTCCGACCTAGGTCTTTCAGAGCTCTGTCAAATTCATCTCTCAGTATAGTATCTCCTATTTCATCTTGATCTACTTCCTCTTCCCTTCCTACAACATCGTCTCTAAGTTCATTTCCTTTGTAGAGCTGCTCTATGTACTCTTTCCACCTTTCAGCTTTCCCTTCTTTGCTGAGAACTGGTTTCCCATCTGAGTTCTTGATATTGGTGGAGTTGCTTTTCTTGTCCCCAAATGTCTCTTTTATTTTCCTGTAAGCGGTATCTACTTTTCCCCTTCTTATACATTCTTCTACAGATTTGCATTTGGCTTCTAGCCACTCCTGCTTAGCCATTTTGCACTTCCTGTCAATCTCATTTTGTAGTCGTCTGTACCCCATTTTGCCTGTTTCATTTACTGCATTTTTATTTTTTCTCCTTTCATCAATTAAATTTAGTATTTCCTGTGATATCCACGGACTTTTTGTAGGTCTTGCCTTTCTACTTATTTTGTCCTCTGCTGCCTTCACTATTTCATCTCTCAATGCTACCCATTCCTCTTCTACTGTTTTATTTCCCCCAGTTTCTATCAATTGTTGCCTAAAGCTCCCTCTGAAATTCTCCAGAACTTCACGTTCCTTCAATTTATCTAGGTCCCATCTCCTTATTTTCCTACCTTTCTGCAGTTTTTTCAGTTTCAGCCTACAGTTCATGACTAACAAGTTATGGTTAGAGTCTATATCTGCCACTGGGTATGTCTTACAGTTTATAACTTGGTTCCGGATACCTTCTGGTGTCTCCTGGTCTCTTCCAAGTATACAACCTTCTTTTGTGATTCTTAAACCACATGTTTGTTACGATTACATCATGTTCTGTGCAAAATTCTACCAGGCGGCTTCCTCTTTCATTCCTTTTGCCCAGTCCATATTCACCTACTATTTTTCCTTCTCTTCCTTTTCCTACTACCGAATTCCAGTCTCCCATCACAATTAAGTTTTCCTCTCCCTTAACTGTCTGAATGATTTCCTTTAGCTCCTCATACATTTCTTCTATCTCCTCATCATCGGCAGAGCTAGTTGGCATATAAACCTGTACTACTGTTGTCGGTGTTGGCTTCGTATCTATCTTGACAATGATAATGCGATCACTGTGCTGCTCATAGTAGTTTACCCGAATTCTTATTTTCTTATTCATTATCAGTCCTACTCCTGTGATACCCCCAACTGATTTTGTACTTATAATCCTGTACTCACCTGACCAGAAATCCTGTTCATCCTGCCACCGAACTTCACTAATTCCCACTATATCTATCTTCAACCTATCCATTTCCCTTTTCAAATTTTCTAATTTTCCTACCCGATTAAGGGATCTAACATTCCACACTCCGATCCGTAGAATGCCAGTATTATCTTTCATGATGAAAACATCCTCCTGAGTAGTCCCCGCCCGGAGATCCGAATGGGGGGACTATTTTACTTCCGGAATATTTTACCCGAGAGGATGCCATCATCATATTTTCATACAGTAGAGCTGCATGTCCTTGGGAAATGTAACGGCTGTAGTTTCCCCTTGCTTTCAGCCGTTCCCAGAAAATGTGTGGCAAAGCCACATTAGTTGATGTTACAAGGCCAGCTCAGTCAATCATCCAGACTGTTGCCCCTGTAACTACTGAAAAGGCTGCTGCCCCTCTTCAGGAACCACACGTTTGTCTGGCCTCTCCACAGATACCCCTCCGCTGTGGTTGCACCTACGGTACGGCTATCTGCATCTTTGAGGCACGCAAGCGATCCCACCTCGGCAATGCTATGACGCCGTTTTTGTGCCAGTGTCAACTTACCTTTAGCTCATTCGGGTGCAAATAGCCTCTCCGCCTAGAAAGTTTAACGACTTGTCTCGAGGAGTTATTATATCCCAAGCAAAAATTTATTTCCCTCCAATGAAATTCGCTGCTACATTAGCCAATGAACGACGACTTTAGAAAGTGACGTGAAAATGATATCTCACATTTTTGGTTTTATAACTCACAGTAAACCGTTTCAGGGCTACAGCGCATTAAAGATGAATTAAAACATCATCTCTGGATGAATTTATTATAACTAAATGTAATTAAAATCATATTAACATTGAGAAACAAACATGTAAGAATTGGTATATAAACCGTGAAGGGGTAAATTGTGTCGAGTTACTGTGGTGTAATGGGTATAGTGCTGCAATGCAAGAGGTTCTGTGTTCAAATCTCGTCCCAATAAAAAATATATTTTTTTTAAAATCTTTATCGTTTGTAACATATTGTAGGAGTTATTTATTCACAACACTTTGTGGGATTTTCTTATTTACATAATAGTATTATGTTATTCAGTATTCTTATGACTGTCTCAGGAGTTAGTAACATCGATTTGGTGATTTATGTGTGACTGAAGAATGGAGAATGAAATTACTGCTTCAAGTGGTACGATCAGGAATGGCATTTGTGTTCTTCCTTCTCATAAATATTTGACTTTGTTCCAAATATGTTGCGGTTTTCGATAATATGTTTGGAGACAAAACTATTGGAATGTTTAAATTGCTGGTACAGTAAGTGAAATGAGTATCACTAACATTTAGGCCTACACTATCTGCTAGACAGAAAGATTTGGTTGGCTATTTATTTCCGAACATCTCGTGATTTCCGAGGGTATGGAAAGGCTGATATTTCTTGTTTCTCCCCAATATTTTTCTGCTTAGTTTCGAATATATTGCCGGGCGCTGATGACCTCGCTGTAGAGCGCCCTAAAATGCCAATCAACATCACTCATCATCAACATCGAATATATCGCAATTTCCAAGAGTGTGCTTAGACCGTTATTCCTTACTTGTCACCAATATTTGGTAGTTTGTTTCTGAATACGTCACAATTACAGTGTGTATGGTTAACTAAGATCCTAACATGATAAATTTTATTTCTGTTGCAAATTTATACAAAGTACTCAGAACACCATCGTCTGCTGACATGTCTACATCCATACTGCTTGAACGTTTTAGGTCTTTGCCTAATGCCAACAGGTAGTATCTCTCTGAAAGATTTTTTCGCTTGGGATATAAGCACACCTTTTGCCTCAACCTAAAAATACATGTGTCTAGCCCCCTGAATGTACCGTCGGAAAGGTCTAGAGTTAAAAATGAGAACTACCTGCCAATAGATGTCACTCCACAGATACATTATAACACGTGATTTGCAGTACAGCTGTTAAGCCCTTTTTAAACGATGAACAAAAGTGACCAATATAGATAATAGTCTACTGAAGCGCTTCTAGTGTACTAGTCCTGAACTACAATCTCATGCAAGATCTTGTGGCAGCGTGTTTAGACGATAAACGTAATCGATCAGTAATACCCGATGTTGAAAGTGAGGTTATAGGTTCGTTTGAAGAGCTGCACTCATGCTGCAGTGCATGCGCAGTACGAAAAGTCGTGTTTGAAGAGTTGCAGGCGCCGCTCCTGCAGCCTGCCTGGAGTCTGCCGGCTGTTCGAAGAGCGGCAGGCCTGCAGCTCATGCAGCCAGGAGCTGCAGGTGGAAATTCTCCCTGCAGCTCATGCAGCCAGACTCGCGCATGCGCATAAGTCTCAGGCTTGTGTGGGGGTATAAGAAGCGCCTTTCTTCAAAGTTTTCGGAAGTCCACAGCGTTGTAGTATATAAGTGTACTACATGTTACTTCTGTCGTTCTGCATTTCTTCTACTGTTTGTAAAGGAAGTTCGTTAATTTGTTTGTGTATATTGATGTATTAGTATTTTATTTTATAAGTATTATTTTTGTTTGTATGAAATCACCTCTAAAAATTAGAAGAGCAAAATTGTCTATAATAGGTAATTCGTCTCATGCAGACTGAAATTAAAGACATTTGTTTTACACCAGACATGTTTCGCTTTTTATTTTAAAAGCATCTTCAGTGGACTGTAAATGATATAAAGGTTGTACAGTTTGTTTTGTATGCATAGATTAAAAACAGTTTTAAAAAACAACTTTGAGCACGTTAGTCCTATGCGTTTTTAAACTGATATTCGATCTACGCGAGGTGTTGTCTCTTCTTTGCATCTCACTACTGTTTTCCGTCTTGTTGCTGATGTTGTTTGGTTCCTGATCTGCATTTTCCGGTAGTGTACGGAACTTTTCGCCTGTTTTAACTGAAGTCATAATAAATGAAACGGAAGAAACGCCACAAAAACAGGCGAAAAGTGCCGTACAAACCGAAAAACACGTGAGGAACTAACCAACCCAGCCAACAAGTCGGAAAAACATCAGTGAGATGTAAGTAAGAGACAACACCGTGAGTAGCCCGTATATAAATTTAAAAACACATAGGCCTAATATGCATAAACTTTTTTAAAAACTGTCTTCAATCTACGAATATAAACAAACCTTTACATCATTTACAGACCACAGAAAATGCTTTTAAAATAAAAATCGAAACGCGTCTAGTGTAAAACAAATGTCTTTAATTACAGTCAGCATAAGCTGGATTACGTAATATACTCGATTTCAATAGCCGCTGCGGAAGATGGCCACACAACCAAATATAGTTACAAGAGCATTTGCCAATTCCATTTGTTCCAAATGTTGAGCGATTCAGATTTTGTGTCCAGTGATGACGACTTCGATGAAATTTTGCGCTGAAATATAAGGCAGAGAAGTGCATATGTGGTTCCGCAGTATTTGGAAGATGAATTTGTAGAACATTTTCAGGTGTTTTTTTATTATTCTCGTAAAACTCTATTAACGCTAATGTGGCGTCCGTGCTCCACACCGATTCCTGTGTAGATGGTTCCTATTCTTTTGCAGGTAACTGTACAGGTACAAGAGTAGGTGCGGATGCGCCTGCAAATAAAGGAAGACTTAATATGGAAATTTTCAAACTGGATTACACGGAAATACACAAAACTATTACACGAACACTTCAATTCCTTAAACGTAAGAAAGTAATTTACTTTTAGACGCTGGTACAATAAATCGCTCTCTTATGCTACACAGGACAACTGAGCACACACGTGATACGAAACTGCAGGCTGCAGGTTAGTATTCGAAGAGCTCCGGCAGCATGCACGGCAAGGCCGACGAGAGAGACAGGCCGCGGCGCGCACGTCGTACCACGTGATCAAGTGAGGCCTGAGCCGGCGAGATCGCTGGCGGATTGGCTAGCCGCTATGACGCAGTGGGCTGTGCCCCAGCGACCGGCCAATCTGCTAGCGATAGCGCCGGCTCGGGCCTCACTTGATCACGTGGTACGACGTGCGCGCCGCGGCCTGTCTCTCTCGTCGGCTTCGATGCACAGCATGTGACGTCACCCTCGCAGCGCATGCGCAGTAGTGCCTGCATTGCTGCTGCAGGATCTGCATCCATGCAGCTCTTCGAACGAACCTTATGACAGGCGATCTGTTATGTAGGAAGTCATAGTTTAATACTGAATTGAGGAAACAACGCTAAATGTTATTGATGGCCAAAGAAAACTTGCAATCAATGTTTTTGGTAAAGTTCTCGGAAGTGAAACAACATTTCAAAACATTCACAGCTATTTTCAAGCAAAAAAAAAAAAAAAAAAAAAAAAAAAAAACTTATGAACACATAAAACAATATTTATAAGAGCATAAATAGGCCTGCTTTACTTTATCTACAACGATTTGCCCTCTGACATTGTTAATAATGTCATACACAACTGAATTTTTGTCCTTCATTTGGACTGACTTAAATTACAATCTTATTCAAATAAACAATTGTCTTCCGTCTTTTCTGTTACAATATTGCAAAACATAAACCATTTTTCGGTTTCAAATGTACGATTTTGCTTTTAGGTGGACAATAATTGACACATAATAAACTCGTCATGAAACATTTGGAATTTATCGCTAAACCAAAGTATAATAAAAAAATAAAGACTAATAACACAAATTTGTGTGATAACCATGGAATTGTCGAAAACAATATGAAAATCCCGTGACGAAAATAGGTTAACTTCCGATGTCAGCAGACGACCGTTCAATCAAAACAATCTTCTCAAGAAAGCTTAACGTGACGTTAGGTGACAGACACTGTGAATGCCGTCATTATAACTACATTTTGGAATACATTCTTCTTATACCCCCACTACAAGCCTGAGAGTTATGCGCATGTGCGAGTCTGGCTGCATGAGCTGCAGGGAAAATTTCCTCCTGCAGCTCCTGCATGCGTGAACTGCAGGCCTGCAGCTCTTCGAACAGCCTGCAGACTGCAGGCAGGCTGCAGGAGCGGCGCCTGCAGCTCTTCAAACACGACCTTTCGTTCTGCGCATGCACTGCAGCATGAATGCAGCTCTTCAAACGAATCTGATACTAGCGCGATCATACTAGTCGAGCCGTTCAAACGATAGATGGCCGCCATTAACGCAACTTGTTATCAATCTATTACAAGTTCGTTGATCGTTTAAAACGGGCTTAAAGGGCCCCTTTATACGCTCAGACAACAGACATATATTATGTCTGTGGCTCAGACATGTACACAGACTTTTTTTGCGCCGAAATGTCGGAGTGTGTAAGTTACTCATCAATGGATGATTTGGTCTGCGCTACTGGTCCGTGTCCGGTCTGCGCAAAGTCTGTCACGGTTTGAAATCACACAGATGGCACTCAGACAAGTCGGACCATTTAAACGATATCTCAGACGAATTGCACAGTCAATTGTTGCTTTAGCCAGTATACAGTGTTGTTGTTGTGATAGCGAGGAGGCTAATGTAACAATATGAGTGATGTTTCAGGAGATAGTCACGATTCTAGAATGTACTCAAGCGAGATTTAACGGGATTCATTAAACTTTATATGTCGTTTCCAGCCATATGGAAGATTAAAAGCAGGGACTAGTCTCACAGAAATAAAAAACAAAAACAAAAAAAACAACGTGTAGCATATGAAGTATTAATAGCAAAATTAAAAGGAGTCGAGCCAAATGAAAATAGAGAAATGGTTGTAAATAAATAAATAATAATTTGCATAGCTTCTGAAGGAGGGAAATGAAAAAAGTGCACCAGACAGCTCGTTCAGGGGCTAGCAGGGAAGATATACACATACCCACATTATGATATTTTGAACTGCTGTCTTTCCTGCATGATCAGAAACTTCCTCGGCCATCAGTATCAAACATTGACTCATCAGAACTTACGGTAAGTGAAACAGTGATGTACAGTTAATAAATATACTCATTTTAATCAATGTTGCATATTTTCATACATGTAAACAACACAATATCAATACAACTGTACATCAGTATGTGAAATACACTACATTACAAAGGTTCTCGCCACTTCAAATGTATTCCCAGTATGAAATTTCCTGGCAGATTAAAATTGTGTGCCGGAACCGGAACTCGAACCTGGGACTTTTGCCCTTCACGTGCAAGCGCTCTACCTACTGAGCTATCTCGACACGACTCATGATGAGGCGTCACAACTTTACATCCGCCAGTACCTCGCCTCCTACTTTCCAAACTTCACAGAAGCTCTCCTGCAAACCTTGCAAGACTAGCACTCCTGGAAGAAAGGATATGGTGGAGACATGGCTTAGCCACAGCCTAAGGGATGTTCCCAGCATGAAACTTTCACTCTGCAGTGGAGTGTGCGCTGATATGAAACTTCCTGGCAGTTTAAAATTGTGTGCCAGAAACGCGACTCGAACCTGGGACCTTTGCCTTTCACGGGCAAGCGCTCTACCTACTGAGCTATCTCGATACGAGTCACAATGCCGCGTCACAACTTTACTTCTGCCAGTACCTCACCTCCGACTTTCGAAACTTCACAGAGGTTCTCCTGTGCAACTTGCAAGACTATTACTCCTGAAAGAAAGGATATGGTGGAGACAAAGCTATGCCACAGCCTAAGGGATGTTTCCAGAATGAAACTTTCACTCTGCAGTGGAGTGTGCGCTGATATGAAACTTCCTGGCAGATTAAAATTGTGTGCCGGAACCAGGATTTGACCTTGGGACCTTTGCCTTTTGCGGGCGAGCGCTCTACCGACTGAGCTGTACCGACAAAACTCACGATGCCGCCTCACAACTTTACTTCCACCAGTACCTCGCCTCCTACTTTCCAAGGCGGCATCGTGAGTCGTGTTGGGATAGCTCAGTCACATTTCTTTACTAAGTGAATGGGTGATGCCCAACTGCTACAACATCGCTCAGTCACACTGGTTGACAGTAGTTTAGATAAAAGCACATTGACTGCAGCTAATTTTTGGGATGCAGAGGGCGCGGTTTAGAAAACACAGGAAATGTTCAAATGTTTGTAGAACTTATGGGACTTAACTATGGGGTCATCAGTCCCTAAGCTTACAAACTACTTATGAACTAGCTAAGACTAAGGACGGCACAAATATCCATGCCCGAGGGGGGATTCGAACCCCCGGCCCTAGTGGCCGTGCAGACCGTGACTGGAGCGCCTCAGTCCCCTCGGCCACCACGGCCAGCAAAGCACAGGAACATTCTCAGTGAGGTGCAGTCTGTGAACCGTGCCATTCTTGACAACAGATACTTGTGAGACAGGCGACGGCGTCACACTAGGCACAGTGTATGTGGCGAACGTGACAGCGGTTGCACAGAGTTTCAGCTGGCAGAGGTGGGCGTGGCAGCAGCACGCCCTGCAAGTGTGACAGAAGCTGGTGGCAGCAAGGAGGGTGTGGCAGTGGCTGCAGGCGGCACGCATGTAGCTGGCTGAATCAAAGCAGTTGCTGCGTAGCCTGTGAGAGAGGATGGTGGTACTGGCTAAGCGGCAGCAGACGAAAATGGAACCGTAGGTGACAACGTGGCCGCTGGGGGCGCGCATGGCATCGACATGGCGGCGGTGGCAGCAGCAGGAGTTATCGAGGCTGGCGCAGAACATTTCATCTACATCTACATCTACATAGATACTCTGCAAATCACATTTAAGTGCCTGGCAGAGGGTTCATTAACCACTTTCATAACTTTTCTCTACCGTTCCATTCTCTAATAGCGCGCGGGAAGAACACCTAAATCGTTCCTTTTTCGATCTGATTTCTCTTATTTTATTGGGATGGTCATGTCTCCCTAAGTAGGTGGGTGCTAGCAATATATTTTCACATTCAGAACTAAAAGTCGGTGATTGAAACTTTGCAAAGAGATCACATCGCAATGAATAACGTCTTTCTTTTAATGATTTCCACCCCAAATCGTGCAACATTTCCGTGACGCTTCCCCCCCCCCTCGTAATGGGATAGAACAAAACGAGCTGCCCTTTTCTGAACCTTCTCAATGTCTTCCGTCAATCCCACCTGGTAAAGGTCCCAAAAGGGCAACAGTACTCCAGGAGAGGACGCACAAGTGTGATGTAGCCAGTCTCTTTGGTGTAGCTGGTGCATCTTCGAAGCATTCTGCCGATGAAATGTAACCTTTGGTTCGCTTTCCCCACAATATTTTCTATGTGTTCTCTCCAGTCAAAGTTGTTTGTAATTGTAACTCCTAGGGAGAAACAGGAGCTGGAGCGCTGGGGTTGGGAGGCAATGCGCGCGCAACCAACCGGGTGGCTGGTGAGGCGATGCGAGCTGGAGGAGAGACAGCATTGCCAACAGCACAGTAAGGGCCAGTGAGCCGGTTCGTGCAATTAAGCTCTGTAGGGGGGTGTGCTCATGAATGTTTGACAGAGGATTTGCGAGAATCGGATTTAGGAGTACTAATGGGCACACACTGAGACTCTTCACTAAATTTTGTTGAGGGAGAGACAGTGAACAAAGTGGGCTTGTTCAGGAAAATCACTCACAGAGCTCTCGAACGAATGCACAACCGTCTGTTTTGTGCAGAGTTCGAAGGCCCAACAGTTTGTGGAGCACATGAACGAGGTGAGAACTTGTGGGGAGGAGTAGGAGTAATACTCGGAGAAGGCAAAAGTTCCAAAGTAGGAGCGGGTTCAGTGGGAACACGAGGCAAAGCAGCACTGTGACTAACCTGTGGTTTGTGTGGCGTGGGGCTGGACAGCTGCTCGAGGACTTGTCTTGCACAATCGAGTGCGGATTGATTTTCAGCCAACCACTGAGACAGGTCGAGCCATTCGCATCGTAACTTTTTCCACTTGCACGTGTTCCGAATTAAACTTATCAATGACACTTTGTAGCTTGGTCTCAGTGTCTGAGCACTCACGAATTACACTGAGGCGATCACGGCGTAATTTCCGCACGTAACTTGTCAATGGTACTACCAAGTTCACTGAGTGTCTAAACACTCGCAAATTACATTAAAATTAGCACAGCTGGAAGGAGCACACTCAATGAAAGTATTTGTGGGGCAGTGAAACACTGCACGTCGAACGACATCAGGAGATATCCATGAAATGAGAAAAAGTCAATTTCGAGAATAGGCTCGGAAACACTGGCCACTAGAAAATCCCACTAGAACATGCGCGAAAGTGAGTTCCTGACTTGGAGAGTTGTGGAGCCTGAGCACCAAAGTTGTGAAGCGGTGACAGCTCGAAGAAGCATGTCGGTCGTTCGCACAGGGTTTGGAGACAGTTCAAGAGGCAGAAGTGGGACATCAGCACCAGTGTCAATGAGGAAGTTTATGCAAGAGTTCAGATCAGTAACATGGAGACGACGCCTGCAGCGGCTACAGTGCGCACAGAGTGGAGAGTAGGTAGGTGCTTGCAATCTTCAGGGCAGGTGGTGGCGCCTAGCCCAGCCCGCCCACCTCGTTTGGGTAGCTGCAAGGGTACCTACACTTCCTTACAGCACTGCCGAAACGGGCGTGTAAAAAGATATACAGGTAGTGCAGTTGTTGTTCCTGCGGGAAGTGTGGAGGGGAAGAGGGTGTGTCCTCTTCGCCAGAGCTGACGCCTTCTGGTGGGGGCAACGGTTGCAGCATTGCAGTGACAATGCAGCGGGAAATGCCAGGCAGATCCATGATCTACTTTAGGTAGCGGGAACGGCCCCACGTGAAGGTAGGTGGGCATGGTACGAGGCTCAGCGTGGTTGATTGCGCAAGACGAGATTCTCAAAGATACATTTCATGTACTCGTTCCATAATGTGTATACGCTCACTGGGGGACTCGAGCACGCTGTACATTAATGCTGTATGCACAGCCCAGAGGAAGTTTACTTGTGCAGATTGCCATGAGCGAGGTGTCAGGCATGACCTACTCGTTGACCAAGAGCCAAAGGCGTCACCATAGTTTAGATGGACGTTTATCACCTAGGTTCTTCTTTTCAATAATGTGTCGAACAGTCTCCTCAAAAGACCGGGTGACATGCTGCAGGATCGTCTTTTTAGCACTATCATAGCGGTCCCGACTGGAGGAGGGGGGGGGAAGGTAACTAGGTCGAAAATTGTTGTGCAGCGAAGTAATTAAACGAAGGTACCGAGCAGAGTCGTCCAAATTGTAATGCTTGAATATACGCTCGATGAGAGAGAACCAGGTGGTCGCCCAGAGTTGAAATAAAATTGAGGCAGCTTTGGCAGGCGGTCAGGTGGCAGAGAAGGAGGCCAGCCAAAGAAGTGTCGGAGACACTGCAGCATCGACGTTGACGATTGACGAAGGCGAGAAAGTGTCACCCGGTGCGGCAGAGGTGCCATGCAATGCTGAAGCAACAGTCGGAAGTCCAGCAAAGTTTGGGTGTGGAAGAGGACCACTTCACATTGCGGAAGCCACACCAGGAGGCACGGCGCATGATAGCACATGCTGTGTAGCACACACGTTTGCATAGTGGATTAAACTGTGGGGGTCGTAGGAATTATCCTAATGCAAAATGTTCACAGGATGCACTGAGTGAGTCAGCTGAAACGGTACAGAGGTAGGGGACGAGCTGCTGGAGACGAACTTGTATGAGGAGGTGAGCTCGTGAAGTTAGCATAATGTTCAGCACAAACATGGGTACAGTAACTAGGCTGACGAACAAAAGGTACACTCTGATGCACAGCATTCAAGGAAGCAAAAGGTCCCACCTGGCTGTTAGAGGCTGGGCGTGTGACTAAGGGACTGGCGACAGGCGGTTGTATGTTTGAATTTTGCACAAAGTCTACGTTGTAGCTGGCATTGTACGAAGCACGGAAGAGCTGAGAGCACTCGAACGGTCGAGTGGCATAAAGAGGAGCACTCGAAAGTGTCTGCCAGAATCATATCACTGATGCATGGCATTGTTGAACTGTGGCGATGTGAAGATGTCCTGTGGCGAATGTTCAGACAACTGTGGCAGCCTGGCGTTATGTGAACTGCTGACACTTGTGGGAATGCTGGAAACCACAGGTTGCCAAGGAAGTGCGATTCTGGGTTGCGGTTGCACGGGCGTCGACATGATGCACTTAGATGCAGAATTGTTGGCATACCGAGTGCGGGCAAATTACTGTCAAAGGAACATGCCAAAAACCATGGGACAACACTGTATCAAATGCTTGGAACCGTTTTAGAATGGGGTCACTTCTGTGGAGGCTACTATGGGCTGTCGAGCCCAATAACTACACACTTTACAGAACAATAGCTTTAACGATTTTGTCAACTCAGCATACAATCATTGACTGAATCAGATATGGCGGATCATACAAGAGAAGCAATAACCAAAGATTGTCATGTAGATGTAACGTTTCATGACCATGATCGATGCAAACACTCGAATTGGTGGTTAGTATCGCCACAGTAGGATTCACACCAGTCACCAGTGGGACTAATAGTAATGGATGAGTTACAGAAAATTCAGAGAAGGGTAGCTCGTTTTGTATTACCACGATATAGGGGAAAGAGTGTAACAGAAATGATGCACGAGTTGGGGTGGAAATCATTAAAAGAAAGGCGTTATTTGTTGCGGTGAGATCTATTTGCGAAATTTCTTTCAACAACTTTCTCTTCAGAATGCGAACATATGTTGTTAGCACCCAAGAGAAATCAGACAGAAAACAGAAAGATTTAGTTGTAACTTTTTCCTGTGAACTATTAGAGAATGGAACTATAGAGAAATTTCATAAAAGTGGTTCATGAGCCCTCAGCCTTGCACTTCAATATGACTTGTAGAGTGTCCATGTAGAAGTATATATATATATATATAAGATAGAATGTATATAAATGAATAAATAACGATAAAAACAAAAGGGAAAGTAAGATCACAGAAAAGATTTAATTCAAATTTATGATACGAATATTATAGAGGAAAATTCCTAGCAGGAAAAATATATATAAAAAAGTAGTTGAAGATTACTTACCAGGAACAGGAGCACAGGTAGTGATAGCAGCAAAAGGGAAAACTACATTTGTGGATCTGAAGAACATTTTTGACAATTAATTCGAATAAATAATCCCTGAGACGGATTTTCGTCTCAAATATGTCGAAGACATTATTGATAGATGTGAAGCATTGAATTAAAATTTGTGGTGCGGCCGGGAATCGAACCCGGACCTCCATGCTTACTAGGCAGACGTCTTAACCGTTAGACTACCACACCACTAACGATTAAGGCGCCTCGGAATAGTCTATGTACGATTTCCCTCCACAACACAAACTTTAATTCAGCTTCTTTGTTCCAAAGATAATTGCCACTACTGCCAAGGCTCTCCATGCAGCGGAATAGCACCTCAGCAATGGACATGGTGGAACAATCCTGTTATGGTGATATAAATATCAATTAATTCGAATAAATAATCCCTGAGACGGATTTTCGTCTCAAATATGTCGAAGACATTATTGATAGATGTGAAGCATTGAATTAAAATTTGTGGTGCGGCCGGGAATCTTTGGAACAAAGAAGCTGAATTAAAGTTTGTGTTGTGGAGGGAAATCGTACATAGACTATTCCGAGGCGCCTTAATCGTTAGTGGTGTGGTAGTCTAACGGTTAAGACGTCTGCCTAGTAAGCATGGAGGTCCGGGTTCGATTCCCGGCCGCACCACAAATTTTAATTCAATGCTTCACATCTATCAATAATGTCTTCGACATATTTGAGACGAAAATCCGTCTCAGGGATTATTTATTCGAATTAATTGATATTTATATCACCATAACAGGATTGTTCCACCATGTCCATTGCTGAGGTGCTATTCCGCTGCATGGAGAGCCTTGGCAGTAGTGGCAATTATCTTTGGAACAAAGAAGCTGAATTAAAGTTTGTGTTGTGGAGGGAAATCGTACATAGACTATTCCGAGGCGCCTTAATCGTTAGTGGTGTGGTAGTCTAACGGTTAAGACGTCTGCCTAGTAAGCATGGAGGTCCGGGTTCGATTACCGGCCGCACCACAAATTTTAATTCAATGCTTCACATCTATCAATAATGTCTTCGACATATTTGAGACGAAAATCCGTCTCAGGGATTATTTATTCGAATTAATTGATATTTATATCACCATAACAGGATTGTTCCACCATGTCCATTGCTGAGGTGCTATTCCGCTGCATGGAGAGCCTTGGCAGTAGTGGCAATTATCTTTGGAACAAAGAAGCTGAATTAAAGTTTGTGTTGTGGAGGGAAATCGTACATAGACTATTCCGAGGCGCCTTAATCGTTAGTGGTGTGGTAGTCTAACGGTTAAGACGTCTGCCTAGTAAGCATGGAGGTCCGGGTTCGATTCCCGGCCGCACCACAAATTTTAATTCAATGCTTCACATCTATCAATAATGTCTTCGACATATTTGAGACGAAAATCCGTCTCAGGGATTATTTATTCGAATTAATTGATATTTATATCACCATAACAGGATTGTTCCACCATGTCCATTGCTGAGGTGCTATTCCGCTGCATGGAGAGCCTTGGCAGTAGTGGCAATTATCTTTGGAACAAAGAAGCTGAATTAAAGTTTGTGTTGTGGAGGGAAATCGTACATAGACTATTCCGAGGCGCCTTAATCGTTAGTGGTGTGGTAGTCTAACGGTTAAGACGTCTGCCTAGTAAGCATGGAGGTCCGGGTTCGATTCCCGGCCGCACTACAAATTTTAATTCAATGCTTCACATCTATCAATAATGTCTTCGACATATTTGAGACGAAAATCCGTCTCAGGGATTATTTATTCGAATTAATTGATATTTATATCACCATAACAGGATTGTTCCACCATGTCCATTGCTGAGGTGCTATTCCGCTGCATGGAGAGCCTTGGCAGTAGTGGCAATTATCTTTGGAACAAAGAAGCTGAATTAAAGTTTGTGTTGTGGAGGGAAATCGTACATAGACTATTCCGAGGCGCCTTAATCGTTAGTGGTGTGGTAGTCTAACGGTTAAGACGTCTGCCTAGTAAGCATGGAGGTCCGGGTTCGATTCCCGGCCGCACCACAAATTTTAATTCAATGCTTCACATCTATCAATTTTTGACAATGTTGACTGGAATACTTTTTCAGATTCTGAAGATAGTAGGGGTAAAATATAGAGAGTGGAGAGTTATATTTAAATTGTACAAAACCCAGATAGCAGTTACTAAAGTCAAAGGGCATGAAAGGGACACAGTGGTTGGGAAGGGAGTAAGACAGGATTGCAGCCTTTGCCCAATGTTGCTCAATCTGTAAGTTACATTGAGCATGCTGTGAAGGAATGCAAGAAGTAATTTGGAGAATGAATTAAAGTCCAGGAAAAGGGAATAAAAAGCTTGTGGTTTGTTGATGACATAGTAATTGTATCAGAGACAGCAAAGGGCCTGGAAGAACAATTGAAGTAAATGGATAGTGTCTTAAAAGAAGGATATAATATTAACATTAACAAAAGTAAAATAAGGGTAATGGAATGTAGTGTCAGAAAATCAGGTGATGTGGAAGGATTTAGATTAGATAATGATACAATAAAAGTAGAAGATGATTTTGATATTTGGGTAGCAAAATAACTTCTGACTGCTGAAGTAAAGAAGATATAAAATGCAGAATGGTTATGGGAAGAAAAGCATTTCTGGAAAAGCGAAATTTGTTGACAATCAGTTTTAATTTAAATGTTAAGAAGTCGTCCTGAAAGCATTGGTCTGGACTGTAGCATTGTTTAGGAGTGAAATGTGGATTTAAGGAGTTCAAACAAAAAGTTTATAGAAGCTTTTGAAATATGGTGCTACAAACGAATGATGAAGATTAAATGGGTAGATCACATAATTATTGAGGAGGTGAATACAGTAAGCAGATTCAAAAGAATGTAGGTTGCTGCTTTTATTCTCAGATGAACAGGCTTGCATGGGATGGGGTGGCCAAGTGAGCTGCATTAAACCTATCTGCAGACTGAAGACCACAACAACAAAAACGACAAGCAAATACTACAACTAAGTCTTAAATATTTAGGGTGTGTGTGGTGTCGCACAAGTACAAAGTGCGCGCCACGTACTTTCGCCGCGCGCCGCCATGCACGCACGGCGCGGCGTTCTCACGACGACAGCCACGAGCGCCCTCTGCTGCAACCCCGCTCGTGGCCACCACGGAAAGACACCGGTCACTTGGGACTGAGATAGCAACCAGTGAGGACCTTCGTAATCAGATAGGCACCAGTGAAGACTGCTATCGTACAGGCACTAGGCAGGCCTCTAACAACTATGTATCAACATTCTGCAGTATTATGTAAAAGTTAAGTATTGTTACATTCTGTGCAATATATATCTCTTTCTAATTTACTCGAGTGTTTATAGTTTCTGGCTGCTCCCCTCCGTACCTGCACCAGCGTGTCGGTCTCATTCCACTCGGCCACCGACACCTACGACGAGGCTGGGACACAAAAGCGGCGACGAAGTTGGGACACAAAAGTGGCGACGAGGAGTGATAGAACCTTGGACCACCTCACTTGCAGCAGCCAGACAGCAGCAGTCGGAGCACGCAAAAATTGCTCCCGCCCACCGACCCTTATTATAAGATTTTTGGGGGAACATATTCTGTTACGAATTTTGTGGACTTTTTTGTTGCAGAGCGAGTCCTCTTTCATATTGCATTTGTGTTTTGTTATAAGTTACTTGTATACGCGGCGCCTAATCGGTCAGCATGGCCACTACCCCGAACCCAAACTTAATGGAAATTATTCAGTTACAGACGGCGCAAATAACACAACTTCTCCAGGCGGTGGCGCAGTTGACAACTCAACATCAGCCGTCGCATCAGCAGCCCACACCTGCCGCCGCACCGCTTCCGACGTTCCGCCAGTACAACGAACGTGAGGAAGAATGGAGCGACTATTTCGCACAGTTTCAAGAACTCGTCGCGGCTCATCAAATTACAGGTCAGAGTGTGAAGAACCTTTTCTTATCGATTGTGGGCCCCCAGACCTTCGTACTATTGCAAAAACTTTTCCCTCTCACATCTCCTCGTGATGTAGACTTTGAACAAATTGTAGATTCACTGAATGCTCATTATGAGAGAAAAGTTCTTGTAGCCGCTGCACGATACCGATTTTTCAGACTTAAAAAATTACCGCAGCAGTCACACCAAGAGTGGATTACGGAATTGAAGGGCTTAACCCGCCAATGTAAATTTACTTGCTCTTGTGGACTTTCTTATAGTGACGTTATGTTGCGAGATGCGATTACGCAGAACATTCAGGACCCCAGAATTAGGGCAGCAATTCTGAAACAGTCAGACCCCTCATTAGACAGTGTACTGCAGCTTATAGAAGCGCATGATACTTTTGACTTAGCAGATGTAGAAATGCAAAGCCACAGTGTAAATTCAGTGCGCCGCAACGGACGCTTTCCTAGCCGTAGTTCTCAGAAAAGCACTAGTGATTCTTATTTTTCTACCGGCCGTGCTGAACAGACAGTGAACAGTAGCCAGAGTAAAAGTGCGACGCAAAGGTCGCCCCGTAGTGTTAGACACAGTAATTTGCATAACGGCCGCCAACGCTCATTTCAGAAAAATGTACGTAAATCTTGCTCCCAGTGTGTGTCTCGCCACAAGCGTGCTCATTGCCCTAGTCGCAACGCAACCTGTTATCAATGTGGCAAATCAGGACATGTACAGTCTGTGTGTATGCAAATTAAAAACTCAAAGAACGGTACCGTTAGAAACAGTGCTTCGCGGAGTCCGAGAACAGTTCATTCTGTAAATGTTATACGGGCTGTGGAATTGAACAGTGCTTTCCTTGTATCTCAATTGCAAGAAAGTAGTTCTGCGCCTATGGCAAAACTATATAGTGCACCACGTAGCAAGCGCCGACGAGCGCGTAAAACAGTGCAACGGAAAAGGGTTCGGGACAAGCAAAATGACTATGAACAGTGCATTCCTGTAATGAAAATAGTGCCTTCTGCAACTTCTTATTGTAATAGTGCCCAGTACTGTGTAGCTAGTGACAGTAGACATCAAGTAGCTACTCAAAAGTGTAGTGCAGTGGTTAGTAAATCTGGAGTAGCTTCGCATGCTTGCGCGGACGCCGATCCGGCGGTAGTGCCATCTAGTGACAGTGATATTAATCTATGTGCCGAGTCTGCGCCGCTTCCTTCACTTGTTCACTACGCGGCCCGCGCATACGCAGCACACTCGGCCCTAAAAACCGAAAAGTGCCGCCGGAAGTAACCAGAGGGTGAATTTAAGTCGATAGCGGCTGCTATCGAGCCTCGCAGTCGATTAATGTCACTCAACGTCATGTTTGTATTAGTTTATGTTGTGGCGTTATGATATGGAGTCATTGAAGTGTACAATTGGGCGTTAACTGTAGTTATAAGTCAATGTGGTAAAACTAAAGTGTCTGTTGCTCGTGTTTTTAGTATGGCGCGTATGTTGGCAACTGTAAATAAATCGTTTCTGGGCCAGAGATTCGGGCGCTACGCGCCCTCACATACTAAAAAATAACTTCTTCTTTAACCTATATCTAAATTAACTTTCACTTAAAATGACCACTGTTTAGTACAGATCACAAAATAAATAAAACATATATCTGCTCTATGGTTCACTGCTGTGGTGTTGCCAACATTTGCAGAGCTTGGGCAACAGACTGCAGTTTAGCCGTCAATGTCAATATTGACGCATGTGTTTGTAATACATTGTGGACTTCCTTAATATATTCTGCAATTTGTGCAGAAATCATTGACGAGGTGTGTCTGCCACAGCCGACAATAAAATCATTTCCACAGTAATAGAAATTTTAACTGTGAGGGTAGCTGAGCACTACATAATACTATGTGTGGCAGCAAGGTTATAATTGCATCTTACTATCGACTCACCTGGAAACTTCAGACTTTCCAAAGTTCATTAGTTCGTACGTTCCCCAACCGTATTGTCACAATTGGAGGTGATTTTCAATATACAACTTTTATTTGGGTAAACTACAGATTTGCAAGTGATTGGAGTGACGGGACTTATTGCAAAACATTAGGCCTATTAACTTCTGGTACCCAGAACATATTGATTGGAATCCCACTTATGATGGAAATATGCTGCTGTCGTAATAAAAAGTCGGAAGACGTTTGGTGCTTTCCTCAACATCAGTTTCTTCTATGCAAACATCTTCATTTCAAAAGTACTCTGGCAGCCCACTTCCACTGTAAGCTTTTTACTGTATTCCTTCCTCTCTGCCCCCCCCCCCCCCCGCCACACTTCTCATCAAATACAGAACTGGGAAATATTTAATGACACAGTATGTGCCCTTCTAACATACATTTTCACAGAGGTGAGGATAAATTTCTTCTGTAAGTGATTTCAATAGCTGCTCATTAATTATGTGAACTACCCATCCATTCTTCAGTATTTTTCAGTAACACATTTCTAAAGCTTCTACACTGACGTTTGAAATGTTAATCATCCATGTTTCACTTACATACAAGACTGCACTCCTCATAAATTGCTCAGGAAAAGGCTTCCTAATGTCAACAAATAGACCAGACCTCTTTAGTGACTACAAAAGTACAACGAGAAATTAGAGCAAGTAGTTTGATTTATATGTTCAGCAAATTAGATAAAGAGAAAGTGGTGTTATTAATAAATTTATTAGAGCAGAGCATATTAATGTGTTATGGCACATGTTTGTAGAAATATTGGACCATGTGCCTGATGGGCGTGTTCCTAGAAGAACAGTTAATGGAGTGAGGGTCCCTCCATTGTGTATAGCCACTGTAATGAAATTTCTGAGGAAGCAGATACTACTACATAACAGATGTAAAACAAAATCTGACAGTACAGCTACTGGTGGTGGTATGCTAAATGAAACGTACTTGTCTATCCAGAGAATAGTGGGTGAAGCCTTCAGTGTCTACCATAGCAGAATATTTATGTAAGGATCTCTCTCAAAACATAAAGAAGCTTTATCATATGTAACTGTTGTTAGTGGGGCTGAAGTTAGCACCCAGACACTCATGGCCGAGTGAGATACTGATATTGAAGATTGCAAAGCAGATCTACTGAACTCAGTTATAGGCCTAAGATGTTACTTTCAAATGAAAATCAAGGGCCATTGAGTTACCTAAATGTAGTACTGGTTCCAATGCAAGACGAGTGAGGCAGATATGAAATTCATGGGCCTGAAGCAATACCCATCAGATTGTTTACTACATTTGTGGCGAGTTAGTTCAGGACTATTTTAATTCTTTAACTCATTATCTTGGGACAGGCTAACTCACGCTCCCAAATTTTTTGTGGCATTGCAACAGTATCCCGATTAAAATTAGTGTTCCTTCTGCTGCTGTTAGTAGGCGTTACCTAAGCGTCTTGTGTTGTATTTGTATGCCTGTTGCTGCAGTACTGTGTCCTATAGTATAATTTTGGTGTTGCTGCACTTTGTATACTTTCTATATTGAAACCACTTATTTCCTGATTTGTAATAAATAAAGTTTCAGTGAATATTTACATACAGTTTTTGCTAAACCTGAACTTATATTGTGGAACTACCTTTTATCCTTTCCCACCTTAAATAACTCCATAGATTTTAAAGGAATAAAAATTATTAGCAAAAGAAATATGCATTTCAGAAAGCACACACTTACATTGAAAAATTTGAAGCTTTTAGCTTTTGTGTAAGAAATTGGTACATTAGGAGCTATTTTTCCTGTACTCATAAAAAGAAACTAAGAATAGCTTTAACACAAAAATTTGGAAAAATTAAATGTTATAGTTAATCCTAAGAAGTTTGCAATTTTTCAAACAAATAGCCTACTTTGATTAAATTGTAGTTTGCATGAACTGAGCTGCTGCTTGTCATATTGATGTTTGTAGGTGGTGACAATGAATGATAGATGAAGGCAACCACAGTGAGAAATGGCTTTACATTTTATGCTTTGAACACAAATCAACATTGTGAATGTCCATGTTTTATGAGTAACATTGAAAATTCATGACATTACCAAAGAACAATTACACATTACACTTTTGTCACAGAATAAATTAAAGAAAAGTACACTGAGGACTCATTACTACATGGATGTAAGAGTTTATTTTAAATTACACAGCTTTGGCTGAAAAGTCTCTTAACTAACAACAAATAAAACTTGTAATTAAATAATGTCCATTTACATTACATAAAACGAACTGTTTCGCCCATTTAGTGGCTGGTCCTTGATGTACTTTCCTGAAACATTGTCTTGTAGCAATTTGTATTCCCACAGAATTTCTAATTACATCTACAGTGATGACTTCCAAACGTGTAGCATTAGGGTGTTGAAACACAGATAATTAGTGTACCAGATTTATATTTTCTGTAAGTAATGGAAATTGATGCTAATTTCATTGCCAATAGTAGAAGGTCCTTTTTGATGTAGTACATTGTAATTGAATATAAATGATTATATAAGTGACCAATAAGTCACTGATCTGCAACTACAACCCACCTCACCTGAAAGACCTCTAAGGCTCTTCCTCTTAGCAAATTAGGTGACAGTGAACTTGTAGAAAATTCAGGTAACTTCCAAATATGTCACAAAGCTAATGAAAGTTATTGAAAAACAGGCTTATGAATATTGAAGACTTTCTGGTAAACAACGATCTGTCTTCGTAGATATAAAATGTACATTTGTTGTGATATTTCCAGAATCAGTTCTAGAAACGACTTCCTAGACCTAATTAAAACCTTTGACACTGGAGCTTTGTTTCTCAACTTGTGGTTCACAAATCACAACACTTTGGAGGTTAACACTAGCAGGAGGAAGTAGTTTTACCATAAAACAACCATCCCAAGCATATATCTGAATACCAGAGATTACACAATACAAAAATGTTGGCTTAATAAATATGAAATATTTTGAATATTAAAATTACATAATTCTATATTTAGTATTAGGTCCGAATTCTGAATTGAACAGAACCTATACTGCTTTTAGTAATTACACTGTGCCAACAGTGAATAAAAGCAGGGCCTGAAAACTACTTTCAGGAACCAGTTGATTACTAATTGAAGGTGCTATACGTAATTTCGAGAAGGAGATGCGGTGAGAATCAAACGATGGAAAGTCCAGGAAGGATTCAACAATATTTTGAAACGGTTAGATTGCTGTGCATCACACAGATGTCTCAATTGGCCAAAAAAGGGTTCTCACTTGTAGCTTCTTTAAACATGAGCCAAAATTACAATCATACTTACAGGAGTGCTGTCTTCAGGTCTTGTGGCAAAACTGTCTAAAGAAGGCTGCACTAGCGTATTTGCAATTCTTGTTAATTCTTTAATATTCACATTACATAACTGTTTCACAGTATCATAATGTAACTTAACTGTTACTTTGCTGTACATTATGTATGGGGCCTTGGAAGGTGGGTATAGCCAACTTTTCATTTGTTATTCAGTCATAATTCTGAAAATGGATACAGATATGAACTAAATTAAATGTTCTTATTTACACGAATATTTAAGCCAATGGTTGAACATGTCATTTTAATTTTAGAAGGGCATACATTTTCATTGCACTGTTTTTAATGGTTTTAATAACCTACGAGTAATTGAATTTTTTTATCTGTGTTGATTTTGAAAGGATTCCTTCAGTTCATTCGAATAAATTAATTTCATTTTCCACCTCATTAGATTCTTACATACAACTTTTAGCTGGGTATGATTTCATGCTGTATACAGGCTTTTAAGAGGGGATATACTGGAACACTAAGGTGTTTCTACTTATATGCATTACATTATAAAGAGTTTATTTGGCTCTCCACATTGTCATGTTGAAATACAGTGCTGAACAACAGTTTTTCTCGTATTATTATTTGCTAAAGACACAGAAATTAACTTTCGTACGGTAAAACTTTATGATGCTTCTCGCTGGGCTCCGATGATTATGTTTGCAACAGATGAACAATGAAGTGTGGAATGCGTTAATATTTTTCACAAGCTACAGAGTAAGTGTTATTGCAGCTTGTTTCACTCGCAGCAAAATTAATACTATACCTGATCTATGGTTGACAGGTTCTAGTATGTACCCTTTTCCATTCAGTAAAAAAGTCCTTTTAATTGAAGTTGTCAAGACAAAACATTTATTGGTCATCTAAGTTGCCATCATTAACCATTGTAGCCAACACCAATGGAGCCAGATGAGAAACTTCATACAATTGAAACCATTTGTTCTGTTTGAAATACAACTTTGCATGTGAGGTAAATACAACAAAGTAACATTTCTTCTATTTGATGTACTATGAATTGACATTCCCCATTTACAAATATCAAATTATTGATTTTAAAAGCTTTGACACAACCTTCTTGTTAACATCATCCACTACTTATTGATTATGCACCAAGCACAGACACCAAGTTAGATATGGAACACAATTTTGTTACATTAACTGTTGGACCAAATAGCACCAGTCGCGGTGGCCGAGCCGTCTGCAGCACGTCAGTCATGGTCTGCACAGCCTCTACGGTCGGGGGTTCGAATCCCCCCTCAGGCATGGATATTTGTGCCGTCCTTAGTATTAGCTAGTTCATAAGTAGTTTGAAAGTTTAGGGACTGATGACCCTGTAGTTAAGTCCCATAATCTCTACAAACACTTTTTCTTTTTTTTTACCAAGTAGCCTAGAATTTATATTTATAGGAAGGATAAGGCCTAATAATAGAAGCATTTAGTAGGCTGTAACATGCTGTACATGACAAAGAATGTAAACACCTTGAGCTAGCTGTTAAAAAAGGAACAATATATGAAGCACATTAAAACTCTACAGCAGTCTAAACGATGACTTAAGAAGAAAGTGGCTTCTTTGAGTTCTGTCAGCTAGTCTAGATCAGTGGCATGGGGAGCGTTGCAGTGCATCCGTAGCAGCATTAAGTTGGCAATGTAGTACCATTTCGAGTATCCAATGGCATGTATGAAACTGTAATGAAGTGATTCTAAATCTTCATTTTAGATGACCAGTTACTTTTACTGACCGTACGGGGTACATACAAGAACCTGACAACCATAGAGCAGGTATAGCATGTTTTGTTTATTCTATGATCTGTACGAAATGATCAAGTGATTTTAAATCATCTTATGAGGGCAATTGTTGGTTTCCCATAGTCGCTTGCGGACAAGTTGCCAACATGCGAATAACTTGCCAACAGTCTGCAGTTTCACCATTTAAAGGACAGTAGACTTAACTGATATTTATACTCTGAAGTGTGGTAAATGAGATGTCTAATGCCACACTCTCAATTCAATTAGCAACCTTAATTGACTTCTGCAAGTTGTTTTTGGAGGCAAACTGAGGTTGTGAAATTTCTATTTAATAAGTGGTACACACTAAAGGAAATTATGATTTCATCTGTGTGTTTAAACCATTCGGATATACCTTCCACACACAGTTGTAAATATTAATAACTGCTTTAGATATCGTTTTTAACAGATTGATTCTCGACCATACCAGTATGCAGTACTTGATCTGCAGTAACTTGTGATCCGTGTGCGTCCAACTGGGACACACAATTCTGGAAATATTTACCCATTATTCAACAGTATGTTATATTTAATTTGTTCTATCCAGTATTGTGATAAATGAAGCCCCCCCCCCTTCGTGATAACATGTTAATGAGAAATAGAATCCTAAAACCATACAATCCCCAGAAGTTATGTTAGTTTACTGATTTGGTATAACTTTGTCGGTTCACAAACAATGGTTTGGTTTCTGGTCTGACAAATCATATGCATTTACAGTAGATTTTTCATTTGAGTGAATGCTGGCTGCAATCATGGCTATTTGTGAGAATTTTGTTACCATAAATGAATATCGGGATACCACCCGTCGGCTTTAACCCATGTCATTTTTCAATATGGCAGCAACGTAAACATTAGACTTTGAAACCAGTTAATTTTGTTACCACAATCATTCTTTGGCTTTCACATTTGCTGGCTTCGCCAGCTCACATATAAAATGTTACCTTCTAACCCAAACCTCGGGCTGTGCTACAGATCAGTGTGTCGCCACAACCAAGGTTTCTGGTTGGGTCCAATATCAGACTTTAACTCACAAAATATTACTGTATTTCCATGTAAACTACTGCCTTTAACACCACATAATTACTCAAGCAATCTGCAAACATGCATGCACCTCATGATTACTACAAACAATGACATCACAGGTCAAAACCAGCGGGTGGTATCCCCATCTTCAGATGACCCATTTTCTTTTAATCATTGCTGTGATTCTGATAATATTAAGTGGTTTTGTTTTGCAAAAGTGTTATGAAGTTTTTTATGTACGCAGCATAACTACATCTTCACTATCTCTGTAAAGGTAGTTTGCAGAATGTTGCATTTGTGACCCTATTTTGCTGAGGTCATCAATGCTTCAGCGGAATGCGTTAAAATACTTATAACACTGGTCATCGAAGTCTAATTACCATTATATGAATACGGCTTGTGTAAAAATGCTCACGCTTCTTGTTTTCGCGGTTTCCATTTACTATAGAAAGCCCTGAGGTTCGTGCTAAAAAATGTTTTTTCTTGCATAGTTCCATCCAGAATGGTTTGTTATATTGTTTTGTGGAGCACATTTGATAGTGGACACACATTATTCAGTAAATGTGTTTTAATGTGGACCTTTCTGCTGCTATTTTATATAACACTGATATTTTTTCACATTGAACTGTGCTACCTCGTGAAAAATTGAAAAGAGTAACATTGTAATAATTTTTATGTATGATAATAAAAAGCAAATGTACATGAATTGAATAACAAATCAAGAACAGTTTCTTTTTCTGAAATAAAATTCTGAATACAGTATCCAGTGTATATGCTTTATTTCATTTCTTCCAGTTCCCATACTTTCCAAAAAATGAATTATGTCAGTGAATTCAAAAGCAAACCTAGTTTTAATGTAAATATTACTGCACAAAGCTGTCTAGTTCAGGAATGGAAACGGTTTTTCAGTGATTTTCTTTTTGTTTTGTTTTTAGAGTTGGTTAACTTTGTGTAACACATTTGCATAAGATGTCAAACAACTTTTTTCTTTCTCTGTCTGTTTTAAGATTGCCTGTCATGCCACTTCCATTTATGCACTGACAAGCAATGAAGCCTCAGCTTATTTATTAACTTTATTGTAGTGAACATGAATCCCATGCATTACAATTTGTCATGATTTAAAACATAATTTAAGAGTGGAAGAATAAAGTGCAAATTAAAATTTCAGCATTGTCTTTCAGAACATGGGTTACCAATTTTAGAACAAAAAAGACAATGAACCATAATAAGAGAAGAGTGAGGTGTAATTTTGACATCAAACAATGCTGTAAATTCAAGGTATCAATTGTTAATATTTAAAAAAAAAGAAAAAAAAAAAATGAAAATCACAGCTTTCCTTGTGACTGCAAGCAAACTATCAAATTTCAGATAAAAAATCTTTTTTAACAAGTGTCAAAGAATTACAATTGCAGATAAAAATACACTGAATTAAAAATCCCTAATTAAATTTAGACAACATGCTTTTTGCCAAGAGTAGTCCATACACAATGCCAAATTTACCAGCTTGCTTTATGTAACATGCTTGGTATCACATATGAAAGCAAAAGGAGACTGTCTAAATATAGTGTAGGATGAATAAATTCATGCTTTGTTCTTATAAATCAATATATGCAAGCTCTCAGTATTGAAAGTACTAGAGGTTGTCATCTAGGCTAGACTCATGTGAAGATAGGGATACTGCCTGTCAGCTTTGACCCTTCTTGTGTCTCTAAAAAGGGGGTTTAAGTAATTATTTGATAGCTGAGTTAAAGACAACAGTTTGTTTACAAGTAGGTTATAGATTAAGTTCTTGAGTTTAAAAAGTGACCTGTAGCTTCACTCTGATATTGGGGTATAGGTTAACAGTTTTTTTTTCTTTTGCAAGTGTATGGGAAGGTACGAAGTTTTGGGCTGAGACCTGTGATTGATGGTACGATCTGTAATTTGTGAGGATAATCACACATTACTTATTATCTACAATACATAAAATATTATCCCTTATACGGGTTTTCCAACAATTTGATATCATGGGTAAAAGCTAACGAGTGGTATTCCAGTCTTCAGTTATACCCTAGGCTGTAAGATCATTTGAGGAAAGTAAGTTGGCAATTTATTATAAGAGAGCTTCTTTCCCATAAGAGCTGTTCACAGTTCTGATAAAGTTTCTTCTTATTCTGAAGCAATCATATATATATATATATATATATATATATATATATATATATATATATATATATATATTTTTCATAACCCAGTTTTCTATAGTATGTCTGCCTAGTTGTGTTTGTGTATATGTGTAGGTGTGTGTGTATTTGTTTGCCTTCCTTCCCCCCCCCCCCCCCCCCCCAAGTTAAGTCTTTGCTCTCCCGGGACTGGAATGGCTCCTTACCCACTCCCTTAAAACCCTCATCATTTCCTTTTCCCTCTCATTCCCTTCTGCCTGAAGAAGCAACTGGATTGCAAAAGCTTGCGTTTGTGTGTGTGTGTGTGTTTTTATTTATGTCACTATCACTACCTGTCCTCCTTCGCCTTGTAAGTAAACTTCATCTACTTTTTATACATATTTTTCCTCTATATATATGGGGCCATTCCACACCTTTAGAACTCTTCATATAGGGGTTTGGTGCATATCACAATCTTAATTCTTTCTTCTCATTTTGTACCACTATAAATACATGTCGGCTTGCCAAAGGACTGAATTTAAAAGATTATGAATTTTTTTTAAATAGGTACTAGTACATAACAAAATAAACAAAGCTTAGTTTCTCATGTATAAGTTACCTAAAAACATGGGACACTGTTAAGAAACAACTATATTTCATACCAAAATAAGATATTGGAAATTGGTCTTAGATCTCAACCTAATTAATAGTGCAATAACAAAAGACTCTATACTAATATTAAAATGACTTCCATAACAGATGATAATTGCAACACTTATACTGCCTTGGCTAATAGACATGTGTCGAAAGTGCTAAAACAGCCCCATATGAACACTATCACATTTGTCACTATCATAACAATATGTATTAATAAGACTTTTCTTCATTTACTGGCCAAATCCACCTGCATAACTGCAACAAGACTTCCAAACATGCAACATATTCAGAGGTTTCAGGGTCACATACAAGGAGGGCTATAAAGTTTTGTATTCTATATGCAAACACTTTTTTCCCTACCATTTCCACCAAAATCTGTATTCCAGCACAGTACCTACAGATATAATTGTTGTGTAATGGACCAGGTGGAAAACAGGAAATACAAGTTGTGTTCCAGGCTTGTCATTTTGGAATCACACAATCAGTATATAACTTCACAATCTCTTCATAGGCTTGAAGGTGTTATTATCACCATACATTTCAGCACCACTTCTTTCCCCTCAGTGTGACCTTTTATGGTAACTGCCACCCTCTTCACCTAGTTCAGTTCTGCTAATATCACAAAGATAACACTGCATCACATTAGCTTTTGTTTCTTTATTCAGACTTTATCCCCCTTTTCAAGTTATGAGGCAACTTGCCTGGAGGTACTTTGCCCTGGCTGGTGATTTTGGCTATGACTTTGTTTCATCCTTCATAATTTTAACATTTTACACTCCACTGATCAGTAATCTGCATACTGAACTGATCTTCTTTAAGTTTCTCTCTAAACACACATGATAATTCTCAGTAGGGACATTCTTAAAACTAGGAAATAATTTAAACCCTAAAAGCAAATAAAAAAAACCTAGTTTACACAGTGTGTAACATTGTTGCAGAAACAGTAATAAGAGTCTATAATGTCATAAAGTAGTGTCATACACACAATGCAATTTTTGGCACAAAAAAGTGTTGTTACAAAGAAAAGTTGTTATACAAAAATGTAACCGTGTGCATTACCTTACTTATAGAAGTTTGCAAATCGATAATTCAATTAATTTAGTGTAACAGAAAGAAAATCATGTTGTGTGTTGCATGTGTGATGAAAGTTCATTATGTTTTTATTTGATACAGTACACATGGAAAAACTCCCCTTATTTGCTTCAAAATTTCCCTGAAATATCTGAATAATTGATCAACCAGTGAGGGAAATGGTTGCGATAAGAAAACAAGACAGTCATCCTACTAGCTGCAATCACTCTTTATGGAGCTGTCCCACAATGGTTAAATTCAAATATGTTAAAAAATAGGCTACTTCACTATTTTTTTATATACAATGTAAGCTGTTAAATTAGGAGAAGGTGCCTTCTGCTTCAGAAATGTTATTTTAGTGATACGCTTGAACTATTTTGGTATAGAGGGTTGTTTTACATGGAATGATCCATGAGCTATTTGAGAAAAATAACCTTAACAGCATACAGTTGTCAGCAACTATGTGCTGTTTCATGTATCATAGCAGGCTACTTTGCCTAAGTTCATTCTCTTAAAAATTAACGACAATGGAAGGTCCAGTAAGGACTGTTAATAATAATGTAGATAGGGTACAACTCACCCTAACGACGAACATTGACCACTGACAGACACAAATAAAAGACACACAAACAATTCTAAAGTTTCGGCTGCGGCCTTCCTCAGAAAGAGAACACTCATCTACACATTCACTCAGGCATGCTGACCCACACACGCCAGCCATGTCTGGCCGCCCAATACTAACTCACACGCTGTGTTGGGCGGCTAGAGATGGATGACGTGAGGGGATGAGTGTTCTCTATCAGAGGTAGGCCACAGCCAAAAATTTAGAATTGTGTGTGTATGTGTCTTTCATTGGTGTCTGTCGGCGGCTCAAAGTTCTTCTTTACAGTGAGGTGTCCCCTAAATTTTATGGTGATTTGGCTTCATTACTCTAGGTGTTTTTACATTTTGGAGGTGTCACACAAAAATATAGCTCAATATGAAAACAGTGCCATATTTATTCAGTTGCTTAAAAACCATTCATTTATAAATCATATTATACTATATCATGTAGGCTACAGACAGTGTAATATGAACTAACACAAAAAAGAATTAGTTACGGTAGGCCTACATTCTCTTGGAACTCAAAAATATATATGTTAAACAATTGCTATCACACAGAAATGAAGAAATCTGAAGACGGAACACTTAACATGGAGCACTTTTTAAAATCAAATGTATCTGAACTGCTGTAAAATTTATAGGCTAATTGTTCCATAATTTTTTCACATGTTGCTTCTTACTTATGAGGTAACATATTTGTTTGAAATTATATTTTTCTGAGTTCACAATCATGAAATGCGAAATATGCCACCTTTCAGAAATAATAACCAGCTGTCTTGCTTTTCAATGTATTTATCTCATTTTTCTAGTTACAGGGCATGCGTAGTACAGGAACATGTAGCAAATAATGTGATTTTTTTTTTTTTTTTTTTTGTAATGCACATGAATGGGGTAAAAGCAATAAATCTCAAGATCTGCACACTCAAAATAGACATACACAACGAACTTTGTGCTGTCAATTCTATATAGCACAGACTAATTTATTTATCATACAAGATACACCTATTACTTCCATTTCATTTGACGTTTTACTCTACCTAAATATTTGTAGTATTAAGTGTCCAAGAAAGCACTGAAGCACAACCACAGGCATTGCTCCCACTTGTTTACAATGAAACCTGTATCATTTTCCTAAATAGCAAGTTTCAGGAGAAGGTGTCATGTTTTTTTCATAAACATAGGCGTGAAATTTCTAAAATTTCAACAAACTTGATAGATTTTGTGTTATGTACAGGCGATGTTATTCGATTCAACTGTTTTCTTCTCTGGGAGATGCAAACCTCAATTACAGAACTGATTTTGAAACAACAAGCAGGCAAAATTACGAACTAGTTGTTTCAAGATTTCCAGCACAATTCGGAGTTACTCTTGAAAAAACACTATGTTTTATACTCGTTATGCTCATTACAAAATATAATCCACAATTTCCGACATTCTTTAGCTGCACATCGCATAGTTTCCACTTTCCATTTTCGAATGAAGTTCGCGGTTCTACAGTCGATACCATAGATATGGTAGGAAGTGTAGCTAACTTCCGGTAGTCAACTTCCGGCGGCACTTTTCGGTTTTTAGCGTCCACTGAGCACACAAACCGTAGCAGACGTTGCCCACATTCGCGCACCTGTCGTGCGCCAGAAGCACAAACTTTTTGTAAATCTCTCCATAGAAAATAAGACTGTGCAATTTCAGCTTGATACTGGTTCCGCTGCTACCTTAATAAATAAAGATACTTATGAACTTCTGGGTTCGCCAAAATTGTCGCCGTCACAGCAAGTGTTAACATCTTATACAGGTCAAAATATTCCCGTGCTAGGAACGTGTAGCCTGCCCGCCTCTTTTCAAGGTGTAACAAAAACAGTTGCTTTTTTAGTTCTTCAGGCCAAATCGACACAGAACATTTTTGGACTAGATGCATTCGACTTATTTGGTTTATCAATTCAAAGAGATGTGCTTCAAATTTCGTCAGTAGTGCCTCAGGACAAAATTAATGCATTATGTGAAAAATACAGTGACTTGTTTTCGCCGGAACTAGGTTGTGCAAAAGACTTCGTGGCACATGTAACTTTAAAAGAATCTGCAGTTCCAAAATTTCGTAAAGCTAGACCAGTGCCTATCGCAATGCGTGATACAGTTGCCGAAGAACTTAAACGTTGGCAAGATAGTGGTGTGATTGCTCCTGTTTCTGCAAGTCAGTGGGCCTCGCCTATAGTAATTATACCCAAGCCGTCAGGAAAACTTCGTCTCTGTGCGGACTTCAAATCAACAGTGAACAGTCAAACAATTGTAGACACTTACCCTCTGCCCAGACCTGAGGAACTGATGGACAAATTAGGACAGTCTCGCTTCTTTTCTAAGATTGATTTAGCAGAGGCATACTTACAAATTCCGCTTGATGACGAGTCAAAAAAGTTTTTCGTCATTAATACTCACATGGGCCTTTTTCAATTTCAACGCCTACCCTTTGGCAGTTCTTCCGCTCCCGCTATTTTTCAGCGCTTTTTGGAACAGCTGACAGTTTCTGTACCGTGTTGCTCGAACTACTTAGATGATATTGTGGTATCCGGACGTACAGTTGAAGAACATTTAGCAAACCTGGAGTGCCTTTTCAAAGTGTTGACTGCAGCAGGTCTACGTTGTAATAAAGCAAAGTGTTCGTTTTTTCAAACTGAAATAGAGTACCTAGGCCATGTGATTAATGCCCAAGGAATACATCCCTTACAGTCACATCTTAGAGCAATCAAAGACTTGCCTCCTCCTAAGAATGTGCATGAATTGCAAGCAGTAATGGGAAAGCTGAACTATTATTTCAGATTTATTCCCAATGCCTCTCAGATTGCAGCTCCACTGCATCACTTACGTAGGAAGAATGTTCCTTTTGTATGGTCTAAAGATTGTCAGGTTGCCTTTGACAAACTAAAGTCTGCACTACTCAGTGATGCATGTTTGATTCCCTTTGACCCACAGAAGCCTGTAGTGTTAGCAGTTGACGCCTCGTCGTACGGTCTGGGTGCCATTCTGTCGCATCGTATTGGATGTCACGATCGTCCTATTGCCTTTGCATCCAAGCTACTGACGCCGACTCAACAGAATTACAGTCAGATAGAAAAGGAGGCCTTAGCAATCATTTACGGCGTCACAAAGTTTCATCATTATGTCTATGGCAGAAAATTCTATTTGTTGACAGACCACAAGCCTCTCACGTCGTTGTTCTCACCCACAAAGCCGATTCCGCCACGTACGGCACAAAAGCTTCAGAGATGGTCCTTGATATTGTCAAATTATCAGTATGAGATTTTGTACCGACCTACCACTAAACACGCCAACGCGGACACACTTTCCCGACTTCCGGTTGGCCAGGATGTATCATTTGATTCTTCAGAAATGGCATGTTGTCAGATAGACTCCAGAGATGCTTCCGCTGTCGCAGACTTTCCTTTAAACTCTCGTCGGGTTGCACAGGAAACAGCTGCGGATGCAGACCTAAGTGTGGTAGCACGTTTTGTTCGCTCAGGATGGCCTGCCAGAGCCAAAGACATTGATCGGCCTCTGGTTCGACGTTATTTTGCACAACGTCATGCATTGTCTTTAAGTCAGGGTGTTCTGTTGTTACATACGGACAACGACCAAACAAGAGTGATAGTTCCCTGTTCCCTGCAACGAGAAGTGTTACGCCTCCTGCATCAAGGACATTGGGGTATTGTTAGGACAAAGCAACTGGCCAGACGTCATTGTACCTGGGTTGGTATGGAGGCTCAGATAGAGAACATGACGTCACAGTGTACTGTTTGTGCGGAGCATCAGGCGGCTCCTCCGCAACGTTTCTCGGACTGGCCACGCCCCAAGGGACCATGGCAACGTTTACACATTGACTTTGCCGAACCTTTCTGGAACACGCGCTGGTTAATTGTTGTAGACGCTTTCAGCAGGTTTCCTTTCGTGATTGCCATGAACTCAACAACAGCGTCTAGTACAATCAGTGCCTTAACATCAGTGTTTTGCATCGAAGGTTTGCCTGAAACAATCGTCAGTGACAATGGACCTCAGTTTGTTAGTGCGGAATTTCAACAGTTTTGTCGTGTGAATGGCATTCAGCATATCACCACCGCACCTTTTCATCCTCAGTCCAATGGTGAAGCAGAACGTTTTGTTCGAACATTCAAGTCTCACATGGAGAAGATGAAAGGTCAGCACTCCAGGCAGCAAGCTCTTCAAATTTTCCTGTCTACGTATCGGTGCATGCCACGTGACGGCCCGTCTCCTGCCGAGCTGCTACACGGCCGCCGTCACCGCACTCTCCTTCACCTGCTGCAGCCTCCCACGCACCGAGTCGGTTCGTATGGCGCTACGCGTTTTCAGGTTTCCACGCCGGTGCTGTACAGGGTGTTTGCTGGAAACAAGAAGAAACTATGGATGCCGGGCATCATTCAGTGCGTGCTCGGTCGCAATATGTATGTTGTACGTTCTTCCACAGGGTCGGAGCTGCGGCGCCACGCAAACCAATTGCGTCTGCATAGGCCGCGCGATCCTGTCTCCGGTTTCTTGATTCCAGACCCAGTTCACCGCCAGGGAGCACAACCACATCGTTTGTCCGCGGACTACGAGATCGTCCCGATGGAGATCGACGCGACGCCGCCGCTGTCGCCGCCGCAGATGACAGCGTCACCGAGAGGGACTCCGGGACCGTGCGTGCCGCCGCCGCCTGGGCCACGCACCTCAGAAGAAGATGACCTGCTCCCTCTGGGCGGGGGGGTGCGCCCTTCCCCAGGTTTTGGTGGGTTCCCTGGAGGATTGCAAGGCGGATGCCGGGGCGCGGACGGCGTCTCGATCCCAGCCTCAGCTACGACGCCCGTCCCACCAGTAACGCCCCCGCCCAGGCCCTCCTCCCAGTGCCGTCGCCGTGGCCCTCAGCCCTACGCCACGACGGCGCGGCGGTTTGGGGGGGAGGGGTGTGGTGTCGCACAAGTACAAAGTGCGCGCCACCTACTTTCGCCGCGCGCCGCCATGCACGCACGGCGCGGCATTCTCACGACGACAGCCACGAGCGCCCTCTGCTGCAACCCCGCTCGTGGCCACCACGGAAAGACACCGGTCACTTGGGACTGAGATAGCAACCAGTGAGGACCTTCGTAATCAGATAGGCACCAGTGAAGACTTTGCTATCGTACAGGCACTAGGCAGGCCTCTAACAACTATGTATCAACATTCTGCAGTACTATGTAAAAGTTAAGTATTGTTACATTCTGTGCAATATATATCTCTTTCTAATTTACTCGAGTGTTTATAGTTTCTGGCTGCTCCCCTCCGTACCTGCACCAGCGTGTCGGTCTCATTCCACTCGGCCACCGACACCTACGACGAGGCTGGGACACAAAAGCGGCGACGAAGTTGGGACACGAAAGTGTGTTTAACTGCAAATTGAAAAACCATATTTTATGAGCTACAAATGCACTTTATTGTTACTCGCTTGAAGTACTAATCCAGACTGACAATTGCATCACCAACGGAGCTCAGGGAAGCTGGCTCCAAAGATACATTAGTATACATATTGATGTGGACACGCTGCCACACAGTCTCCTCCTGCAGTACGGAGTACACTCTGATAAGGCAGGGGGGAGGGGCGGCTGGGGATGATGAAAGTGTGACATGTTGCAGTGACATTGGTAGGTGGGGGGCCAGGGTTCAATGTCGCAATCCATTAGATGTTGCCCTGTCTTGTCAGCAGACGCGGCGGCTAGTGTTTGTTTCTTTACGTGTGCGAAGTTGTTGTGACAGCGTGAGGCGGGATAGTGACATGCGCGTCAAGGTTGTAGCACTGAGCGAGCTAGTGGAAGGTGGGTCGAGAGCTTTTGTGATGACCGAGGAAAGCTGAGACGCTGGAATGGTAGCTGCGAAGGCTGGAGGTGCGCGTGAGTGTAGCGTGACGGCGGGCGATGGCTCGGAAGTTGTTGTGTCACTGAGGAGAGCCGAGGCGACGAAGTAGTAGACGAGCCAGCCGGCGATGTGTGCGAGGACAGCACAGCGGTGAGTGGTGGTTTATACGTTTTCGGGGCGGCCAATGAAAGCCGAGGCACTGAAATAGAAGTTGTGTCGGCTGTCGATGCGCGTGAGTGTAGCGTGACAGCGGTCGATGGCTCGGACCATGTCATGGCAGCCGAGGAGAGCTGAGGTGATGATGTAGTAGTCACGCCAGCCAGCGGTGCGTGCGAGGGCAGCACAGCAGTGGGCGATGGCTTGGAATTTTTCGGGGCAGCCGAGGAAAGCCGAAGTGCCAAGGTAATTGATGTGTCAGCCACCGGTGTGCATGAGTGAGGCACTGACCTGCAAGCATAAGATGGCGGTGCATGAGAAGTGTTCAAGAAGTTCCCAAGACGAACATGCTCAAGCGGAGGCATGCAGGTCGGAGAAATTGTAGTTTCAGATTCGTGCTCAACCAACAGTGCGGCAGAGCAGGAAACAGAAGAAGATTGCTGTGCGGGAGGAGAAATTGCTGGCGGTGCATCTGAGCGAGGCTTTGGCATAGCAACCAAGTTTTGTTTATAAGCGCTCGTGGAGGAGTGGCACGGGGAAACAGAACTGTCACAAGCACTGGTAACCTTGTGCACAGGCGTGATGTCACTAATAACACTGTTAGGGGGAACACAAATGCTGACGTGGGTGTGATTATCAATTGAAGTTAGTCGATGAGTTGTAATAACTCGCTGCAGGGTGGCCAGCTCGAACACTGGTGAAGAAGGTGGTGAGGCTGAAACTCTGGCAGCAAGTGGTTGGTGAGATGAGTAAGGTGACTTGTGTGTGTCATGTATGTTGCGGGAGTGACCTCGAATGACAGCAGGGCGGTGAGACGTGTAATGCAGCGTAGGCACAAATAGATTTTGACAAACGTCACAAGAGTGAGTGTCGTAGATTCTGTCTGCAAATCAAAAGCACTCACAGGATCTCAAAAATAGAGCCTTGGCTATAGTCGAATTGCAGTACACTTGTTGAGGTGAGGTATGAAGTTGGCGCAGCACGGCAGATGTCCCCAGCGGAACAGGAAATGAGAACAGTAGATCGGAAACATGGTGCGACAATTATTGAATAATCGCGTCAAGACATACGTGCAGTAGTGGTGGTGTGGTAGTAGTAGTAGTAGTAGTAGTAGTGACAAGAGTAGTCTTTATTATAGTAATGTAAGTCATATGATGAGTTTAATGTAATTTCACTTACCTTAGTTGTATGACAATTCATATTGCCTTAAGTATACCTGATACGCACAGTTTAAATTGTATCTCCAGCCGGAAAGAAATTATCATACATTTGGACAGTATCATACAAGGTACTATCATACATCGTACAAGCACTGAAATTATCGTATGCCCCCTTAATTATCGTACGAGTTGGCAACCCTGATCCAGACTGAAAATTGCATGCCCAACGGAGCTCAGGGAAGCTGGCTCCAAAGATATTGGCCCAAAAATACATTAGTATACATATCGATGTGAACATGTCGCCACAGTATTATTCCCCCCCTCCTAGATATTTCAAGGATTAATTATGTATACCTTGCTGCCTGGCCTATAGATGGTCAAATGGAAGTTGAGCTTCGGTTGTCTTTATTTCTGTTGTCTGGTGAGCTTCACAGGAAGTTATTGGTAGTATTTTCAAACACATGTTTACAGACAAGCATCAAGTATTTCTCCATCATTGTAAGGAGGAGGAAGGTGAATCAGTATATCCTCTAGAATGCAATTTAGGGTCTACTTCTAAGCAGAGTAAATGCCAGAAATATAATATTTGGCTTCAGCCGTTACTTTTACTCATGATCCCTCTGCAGGTCAACAAAAATCCCTACTTGATTTTTCAGGATCCAGGGATCTAACCAGTGAGGATTTCGGATACAGTGAGATGCCTAATTGTTGAAGAACTGTTAAGAGAAGAAAAAAGTGAACCAAATTTTAATCATTCTCTTAGAGAGGGAATAAAATTTTCAAAATGCTGGTTTTATAAACAGCTTTCTAACAGACAAAAACTATCCTGTTCCTAGTCAATCTGCATTAAATAAAAAATAGATGTTTCTGCATAGCATGTAAATTATTTCATAAATATATCTTAGACTTATCCTTGTCATGTAGCTAAGAATGGATTTCCTCAGTGGAAAAGATGAAATGAAAGGATTCCAGAGTTTGAAAATTCATTAAGCCACAATTTTTTTTTCTCTTGGGCAAAATTAGACACATCTGTAAATAAAGTTGGTACAACAGTGAAACAGAGTACAAACAATACAGTAAGTTTCTTCCTAAGCAAGCCAAGAATACAATCAATGTTTTCTTTACACATGTATAACTATAAATTCTGTATATCGTAGGACAATTCAACACTTAACTAACACCAGATGTCTAGAAAACATATACCATCTAAGGATGAAAATATAATATTCGAAATCGGTAATGATACTTTGTGGCTAGTTGCTGTTCTACAACAACAAGTTATTAAACAATAAATTTCAGAGGAGGAGAAGCATTGGAAATTATTTTAGTGGTAATTGTTAATTTGATTCTGCATTTTGCAAAACAGTATTTGGATGAAATCTTGGTGACCCAAGATGTGGGTAGGTTTTAAACACCATTGGCTTACTGTCTCGCTACCATTCCACTTAGACACATAAAAACTCGCAAGAAACATCAACTCAGCTACTTCTCACATGTTCTCCTGTCTGTGAATAAAAGACCTCATTATAAGCATGGCTTCTCTTGTTTCAGTTATATATCATACTTTGTCATTGTGGCAATAAAGTGGGGGTGGGGTGAGGGAGTCAAATGCCCTGGGTGCTAGAGAGACTAGATCAATCCCTGCTAATGCGCTATTAAAATAAGTGATGAGGCAGTTGCTGGCCCATCTCAGGAGTAATCTGCTTTGTTCTGTTTACAATCAACCTAGGCGTGGCTTATTCTCCTTCTCCTCCTCCCTCCCCCCCTCCCTCCCTCCCTCCTGCTCACCTTTTCCTGCAGCTGCCATGGTTTGAGGCGGGCCTGCTTCCTTCAACAGTTTACTCACTGTATGCATGTCAGGCTCTAGACACAGCTGTGGTGAGTGTATGTAGGAGAAATACTGTGGCATGATAGATGCTGGATTTTCATCATACACTGTTGCAGTTGCATAATGAATTACAACATGTTTTTATCACTTGATAAACAAACTCTTACACCCACATATTAGTCAGTTAGTTATAGAGCTTCTTCATTCACTAGCTCAGCTGGGGAGGCATTCAGTTTGGGCTTGCACTTTCTGTAGAGTCCCAATAAAATAAAGAGGCAAGGTGGAAGTCCATTGTACCTATAATAAATTAGCATTATTCTCAGGTTCTGATGCCACCATTAGACCATCCAATTGCTAGCTGGATGTTAGATGATTGTGCTATGGTGTATCATACTGCAAAATTTATTCTAGTGTGCAATTAATTCTGAAGCAAATTGCCTTTCCCTGTCAGTTGTATAATGAAGTGGACAACTGAAGTGAGCTAACCATTTAGACATACTGTAAATGCATTTGCTGGTGCATTGGTTGAAATAGTATGCACAGGGAATGTTTCCAGCCAGCATGTAAATATGTCAGTAATTGTTAAAAGTTAATGTTGACCATCTGAAGATGGTAATATCCCAAAGACATCAATGTGTGTATGGGCTAAATGCGCTATTGTTTTGATGAAGTATCCGACTGGCGAATGAATATGACATGACACCTTACAGTGATGACACTGAACACACTCGCAGGCCCAAGCACGGTCATCTTGCTGTATGTCTGGCCACTCATAACAACTAATTATTAGTTTTATTTTTGTTCTCATGCTTGTGTGGCATAAATTATGTAAATGGTCAAAGATTTGTTGACATAACACTGTAGGAACAAATGGGCGAATCCTTGCACTCAAACGCTATTGTACAATTTCACATCAGTAGCTGTAGATATTGATGAGCTGTAGTTGTAGACTTGACCAAACGTGGCAACCTTCTACAGTTAGTAAAGAACGTTTGAAGATACACGTTCTCAATTGTGCAGTGTCTACAGCATAAAGTTAATATGTGTGATAATGCAGTGAAAACTCATTTCTCTACCCAGTTCATTAAGGATAACCTCTGTATGAAGCTCCTAGGAACTCTAAGCCACATACGAAGTTAGTGAAGAATATTAATAATAAATGTGAAGAAATTTTAAGAATTTTCAGATCAGAGATATACAATGAAGTGAAATGGATATGTGTGATGTTACAAACAAATTGTACTCCTTTCCTATTTTTGTTCTTTGCAAAAGATTATGTTGGGTGTAAAACACATTTATCACAGAAAGTTAAGGAACATGAGTGATATAAGACACATATGAGTGCACAGCTGGACCACTATATTAAAGACAACTGAACATTGTTTGTAAGCAGTCAGTAGAAAGGAACAATTATAAGAGCCACAAAAATAATTACATACTTTGTAAAATTGTAGACTGTATTACATTTTGAGGTGTTTTTGAGGTCACACTTCATGGACATGTTGAACACAGTGATTCATCAAATCTAGGAATTTTTCACGGTATAACGATCCCTCTTTGAATAAGGTGATCACCACATTTAATAATTAATTTGAACTTGATGATAAATATTAATTGTGAAGGGGTGTTTTTCAAAAAGAACAAATACTTCTTCAAAATCCACTTTGATTTATTGCTACAGCCAAGATACAACTGGCTTAACTGAACTCTAATTCTGAAGTACAACTGACTGACTTACTGACTGACCACTAATTCCCATGCATTACATGTATTTATTACATTATTAACAATTTTAAGTCATGCATAATTATCACAATGATAATTTATGAATTGGTTCTTATATAAACAACAAATTCATGCAATTCGTATTTGTTATACAATGTCAATGTATGAGTATAACAAATAACTGATTAAATAGTTTTAATATTTTATAAATGAAGTGAATCCTATTGTTTGGTTGAATAATCTGCTTTACAATGAACTACAATGTCTGACAATTAGCCATAATGACAATTAGATGTAACAACAACTTTAAATTACAATTTGTACTAGAATTTGGTCAAGCCAAAAATATTATGAAAATTAATCTAATCTTAATAAAGGAAATGAAAGGAAATAAATACTATGAAATTGCTGGGATTTAATAATGGGAACAATGGTAATAGAGCATTACGAAATTAATGAGGTTTGATAATGGGAAAATATGGTAATAGTAATTATGAAGTTATAGAAATTTAGTATTGGGCATAAAAGTTGTAATTACTATGAAATTAATGGATTTTATTAATGGGAATAAAATGAGGTAAATACTTAGTGACATAAACAATGTGGTTGTTATAATGTAGAAATGAATATGGGTGGTATCACAAACTTTACTACAGGATAGAAAGGTTTAAAGGTGGTATCATAAACTTTACTACAGGAAAGAAAGGCATCCAGAGCTTCAGTATATAGGAAATGGTATGCTAAACTACACTATAAGGAAAGAAGGGTATCCTGGGTTTCAGTAAAGAGAGGTATCGTATACTACATTAGATGGAGGCTCATGTTGTTACATTATAACAGTCTTATAAATTTCACTCCTGAACTCACTGTTGTGCTTAGTAACCACGATTTGAAGGCTACTGTTTTCATAGGCACTTTGAAACTTATTCAAAATGATTTAATTGTGTGCATGTTGCTGGTTTATCATGGCTGAAGAAGACATGAAATTTCTGCTGGTAATTTTGTGCCAGTTATTGGGGATGAAACTTATGTTTCAACAATTCCAGAGAGTCTTGATTATCAGATATGGATTTCTGAGGGTAAACCTGTAGTAATGTTTTGGATTTTCCTCACTCCTCATGAACATTATGCAGAAATGTTAGCAGAATTGCTTAAAGAATGTTTCCTGTACATTGTGGATAATGCAGTAAAGTTATTTCTCAGTGCAGTCATTATGAGTTGTCATTGTTCGGGTGTACTCATTCTTCTGAAAGAGCATTTTCAATATGTCTATTTTCTTCACTGTTATGCCCTTAAATTGAACCTGATTTTAGCTCAAGTTCGAATCAGAATACAATACTGAGAGTCCCAGTTTTTATCTTCATAGCGAACAGTAATGTTAATGGAGATAATGAACAGTTTAGTCCATCAAGTTTCCAAAATGAGTTGTTGTTGTTGTGGTCTTCAGTCTGCAGATTGGTTTGATGCTCTCTATGCTACCCTGCCCCGTGAAAGCCTCTTCATCTAAGAATATGACTGACAACCTACATCCTTTTGAATCTGCTTACTGTATTTGTCACTCGTTCTCCCTCTACAATTTTTACCCCACACACTTCTTTCTAATGCTAAGTTGATGATTCATTGATGTCTCAGAATGTGTCCCACCAATCTCTCCCTTCTCTTAGTCAGGATACGCCAGAATCTCCTTCTCTCCCCAATTCAGATATGCACATCTTCATTATTTATGTGGTATGCCCATCTAATCTTAATCATTCCTATGTAGCACCACATTTCAAAAGCTCCTATCATCTTTTTTCTGAACGCCTTATCATCCATGATTCACTCGCATACAATGCTACACTCCAGACAAATACTTTCAGAAAGGACTTTCTAACATTTAAACTAATATTGGATATCAAGACATTTCACTTCTTCAGAAACACTTTTCTTCCCATAGCCATTCTACATTTTATATCTTCTTTACTTCAGTCATCAAAAGTTATCTTGCTACCAAAATAACAAAACTCATCTACTACTTTTATCATCTCATTGTTGTTGTTGTGGTCTTCAGTCAGCAGACTGGTTTAATGCAGTTCTCCATGTCACACTGTCCTGTGCATGTCTCTTCATCTGAGAATAAGTTCGGCAACCTACATACTTTTGAATCTGCTTACTGTATTTGTCCCTCAGTCTCCCTCTATGATTTTTACCTCACACACTTCCTTCTAATGTTAAGTTGACAATTCCTTGATGTCTCAGGATGTTTTCTACCGATGTATCCCTTCTCTTAGTCAGGATATGCCAGAAACTCCTTTCTTTCCCAATTCGGTAAAGCACCTCCTCATTAGTTACATGATATATCCATCGAATTTTCATCATTAGTCTGTAGCACCACATCTCAAAAGCTTCTATCATCTTTTTTTCTGACTCCGTATCATCCTCGTTTCACTCCCATACAATGCTACACTCCAGACAAATGCTTTGAGAAAGGACTTCTTAACATTCAAATTAATATTGGATGTCAACAAATTTCGCTTCTTCAGAAACGCATTTCTTCCCATAGCCATTCGCATTTTATATCATCTTTACTTCAGCCATCAGAAGTTATCTTGCCACCCAAATAACAAAACTCATCTATTACTTTTATTGCCTCATTACCTAATTTAATTCGTTCAGCATCGCCTGACTTCCTGACACTACATTCCATTATCGTTGTTATACTCTTGTTGATGTTCATCTTATACCCTCTTTTCAAGGCACTGTCCATTCCACTCATTTGCTCTTCCAGATCCTTTGCGGTCTCTGACAGAATTACTATGTCATCGGCAAACCGCAATGTTTTCATTTCTTCTCCCTGAACTTAAATTCCCTCTCCAAATTTCTCCTTGTATACGTTTACTGCTTGCTCAATGTACATATTGAACAATGCTGGGGAAGGCTACAATCCTGTCATACTCCCTTCCCAACCGCTGCATCCCTTTCATGCCCTTTGACTCTAATAAGTGCTGTCTGGTGTTTGTATAAGTTCAAGATAACTCTTCACTCCCTACATTTTTCCCTGTTACCTTCAGATTTTGAAAGAGTTTATTCCAGTCGACACTGTCAAAAGCATTTTCCAAATCTACAAATGATAGAAACATAGTTTTGCCTTTCCTTAGCCTATCTTCTAAGGTAAGTCATAACGTGAATATTGCCTTCCATGTTGCTACATTTCTCCTAAATCGAAACTGATCTTTCCCAAGGTTGGATTCCACAAGTTTTTCCATTCACCTGTAAATAATTCGTGTTAGTATTTTGCAACCATGATTTCTTAAACTGATAGTTCTGTAATTTTCACATTTGTCTGCACTTGCTTTCTTTGGAATTGGAATTACTATATTCTTCTTGAAGTCTGGGGGTGTTTCCCCTGTCTCATACTTCTTGCATACCAGGTGGAACAATTTGTTCATGAATGCTAACAATATCAGCAATTCATACAGAATATCATCTATAACAGGGGCCTTGTTTCTACTTAAATCTTTTAGTGCACTGTCAAATTCTTCTCGCAGTATAGTACCTCCTATCTCATCTCCCTCCACTTCGCCTTCCATTTATAGAATACTGCCTTCAATTTTATTTCCTTGGTATAGGCCCTTTATATATCCCTTCCACAGTTCAGCTTTCCCCTCCTTACTTAGTACTGGTTTTCTGTCTGAGTCCTTGATATTCATGCAGCTGCTTTTATTGTCTCCAAATATCTCTTTTATTTTCCTGTAGGTGGTATCTATTTTCCCCTGGTTATAGATTCTTCTATGGTTCTGCATTTTTATTCTAGCCAATCCTGCTTAGCCAGTCTGCACTTTCTGTCAATCTCATTTTTCAGGCGTTTGTAGTCTCTTTTGCTTGCTTCACTTGATCCATTTCTATATTTTCTCCTCTCATCAATTAAGTTCATTATATCCTGTGTTTTCAGGGATTTCTATTTGGCCTTGTCCTTCTGCCTATATGATCCTCTGCCACCTTAATTACTCTATCTTTCAGAGCTACCCATTCTATTGCTACTGTATTACTTTCTCCCATTTCAGCCAATCCTTGCCTGATGCTCCCTCTGAAACTCTCAACCACCTATAGTTCCTCCAATTTGTCCAGGTTCCATCTCCTACCTTTGCTACCTTTCTGCAGTCTCTTAAGTTTTAATCTGCAGTTCATAACCAGTAAGTTATGGTCAGAGTCTATATCTGCCCCTGGTTATGTCTTATAATTTAAAACCTGGTACCTAAATCTATTCCTTACCATTATAAAGTCAACCTGGCACCATCTAGTGTCTCCTGGTTTCTTCCACATATACAGCCTTCTTTTATGATGTTTAAACCAAGTGTTGGTGAACATTAAATTGTGCTCTGTGCAAAATTCTACCAAGTGATCTCCTCTTTCATTTCTTTTTCCGAATCCATATTCACCTACAACAATTCCTTCTCTTCCTTTTCCTGTTACCGAGTTCCAGTCCCGAATCACAATCAAGTTTTTGTCTCCCTTAATTTTCTGAATAATTTCTTTTATCTCCTTATACATTTCTTCGAGGTCCTCATCATTGGCAGAGCTAGTAGGCTTATAAACTTGTTCTACTGTGGTCAGTGTTGGTTTTGTGTCTATCTTTGCTATGATAATGTGTTCACTATGCTGTTCATAGTAACTTACCCGCATTCCTATTTTCTTATTCATCATCAGAACTACTCCTGCGTTACCACCAACTAATTTTGTGTTTTTAATCCTGTAATCACCTGATCAGAAATCCTATTCATCCTGCTACCGAACGTCACTAATCCCTACCATATCTAACTTTGACCTATCCATTTCTCTTTTCAAATTTTCTAACTTACCTTCGAGATTAAGGGTTAGAACATTCCATGCTGCGATCCGTTTATTTTATTTTTTTTTATTTTTTTGTGATGACATCCTCCTGAGTAGTCCCTACCCGGAGATCCGAATGGGGGACTATTTTACCTCCAGAATATTTTACCCAGGAAGACACCATCATCATATATTCATACAGTAGAGCTGCATGTCCTTGGGAAAAGTAACGGCTGTAGTTTCCCCTTGCTTTCAGCCATTCGCAGTAAGTGCATGGCAAAGCCATGTTAGCTGATGTTACAAGGCCAGCTCCAGACTGTTGCCCCCATAACTACTGAAAAGGCTGCTGGCCCTCTTCAGGAACCACATGTTTGTCTGGCCTATCCACAGATACCCCTCTGTTGTGGTTTCACCTACGGTACGGCTATCTGTATTGTTGAGGCACGCAAGCCACCCCACCTCGGCAATGTCTGTGGTTCATGGGGGTGGATTGTCTCATTACCTAATCTAATTCCCTCAGCATAGCCTGATTTTCTGACACTACATTCAATTACCCTCATTTTACTCTTGTTAATATTCATCTTATATCTTCCTTTCAAGACACTGTCCATTCCATTTAATTGCTCTTCCAGGTCCTTTGCTGTCTCTGATAGAATTATTATATCACCAGCAAACCACAAGCTTTTTATTCCCTCTCCCTGAACTTTAATTCCTTCTCCAAATTACTCCTTGCATTCCTTCACAGCTTGCTCGATGTACAGATTGAACAATATTGGAAAAAGGATACAATTCTGTCTTACTCCCTTCCCAACCACTGCGACCCTTTCATGCCCTTCAACTCTAATAATTTCTGTCTGGTTTTTACACATGTTGAATATAACTTTTTGTGTTGTGACAGCGCGTCGTAAATTCAAATCTACTGCCTTGCTTAATGCACACAAAGTAATATACACGGTGCTACAGCAATTAGACAGCACCGCCTAAGTGACTGGGGTTCGCCTGGACTCAGCGGGGCACGGCAGTCTGCAATGAACCATGGTTAAATACTCTAGATGTATAGATTTTTCCCCTTGTGTCAATAAAGTTATTACACTTTAAGTGGCAATGAGGATGGGATATACTCCATGCGTTATCGTCAGCAGTGTTTTGATACATATGGAGACCTTAGACCAGCTATTGTGCACGCTCATTGAGCAACAGACTGCCTTCAAAGCGTGGTTACGTGACTTACCACAGATGCTTATGTCAGTTGTGTCAACATCGTTGTCCAGTCGGGGTGCGCTGTGTTCTCTGCCTCCATTCTCGCCATACGAGGAATCTGCAGAAGAATGGGAGGACTATGATTCTTTCTTGGATTTCTCCAACAGGGCAACTATTGTTTCAGCTAGACCCCTACAGGATCCGGCATTGTTATCTTTTACTGAAATGTGTGACATGCTCCCCAAATATTATCCAAAACACACCCATATTGTTGTTTTCTGGGTGGCTTTATACAAGTGCTGCAAGCAGCTGCATCAATCATACCATGCATGGGTTGCGGAAATACAGGGCCTTCATAGAAAATGTCAATCATGAGTCTTATGCCGATTCCATGGTTAGAGATGCTATTCTTAGGTTGGCTCCAGATAAGGAAGTCAGACAACGGGCCCTCCAGCTCCCAAATCCCTCTTTATCTGAAGTATTGAGTATTGCCCAGTCATATAAAATTTCTCGTGCTGCTGGCACCCAAATTGATGAATACATGGACGTAAGTGTTGTGCAGTCTGATGTCGCATTAGACGATGTGTCTGTTTCGTATGATGATGGGGAAGTTGCCGCTGTACACATGCGTCAACAATGACGAGTGAGGCAACCGCGCGCTAAAAAGAAGCAACAGTGGCAGGTGTAGCAGCCGTGACAGCAAAATCAGGTATGTTCAGCACTTCCATCCTGTCCTTGTTGCTTTATCAAACATGAGAGAGTAGATTGTCCTCAACGCTGGGCCACTAGATAAGCTTAAGTATTGTGGTATGAGTGGGACAGTGCACAAATGGTTTAAATCATACTTAACTGGAAGAGTGCAGAAAGTTGAAATAAGCAGTTCACATGATATAGATGAAACAATTAATTCTTCTAACTAGGGAGATATCAAAAATGGGGTCCCAGAAGGTTTGGTCTTGGGTCCTTTGCTGTTCTTAATATATATTAGTGACTTGCCATACTACATTCACGAAGATGCTAAGCTAGTACTTTTTGCTGATGATACAAGTATAGCTATCACACCTGACAAACAGGAATTAACTGATGAAATTGTAAATGATATCTTCCAGAAAGTTATTAAGTGGTTCTCTACAAATGGACTCTCATTAAACTTTGATAAAACCCAGTATATTCAGTTTCATACAGTAAATGGTATGACACCATTAATAAATTTAGACTTTGAACATAAATCTGTAGCTAAGGTAGAATATTCAATACTTTTAGTTGTTTAAATATTGTTAAAAACGAGATAGAATGGCTGGCCAGTACTTACCATTGTGCTGCACCGCCGATAGTCACACAAATGAAGAATCAGAAAAAAGGGGACAAAAAGGACAAGCTTTCGGAACACAGTTCCTTTGTCAGGTGGGAGAGAAGGGAAGAAGAAAGGATGGGAACAGAAGGGAAAGGTAGTTCACGACCTAGGTCATGAAGGTGGTGTTTCAGGAGTGTGGATGTCAGATTTACTGCATGTATGCACTGAGCCAAGCCAGAGAGGATAAATATAACCAAAGAGGAAAGATCAAGTAGTAAAGAGAAGAGAAGATAAGTGAAATGAATGATGCTGAGGGGTGTAGGAGGGGCGGGGGGGGGGTGTCTAAAACGTTTTCCATTAACAGGGAAATATGGATGGACACACACACACACACACACACACACACGGAGAGAGATAGAGAGAATGACAGAGAGAGCGAGAGGGCGGGGGAGAGAGAGAGAGAGAGGTAAGGAACGGTTAATGAATAGGTGAGCTGAGGATGGAGGAAGGGGAGGGGTTAGCGTAGTTTTAGGCCAGGGGGGTGGCGGGAGGAGAGGATATGTTGGAGGCCAAGTTCCCACCTCCGTAGCTCTGAGGGACTGGTGTTTGTTGGTACTATCCAAATGGCACGTGTGGTGTAACATGTGCCCAGGTCCGCCATCCTCCCAACCTCCGCAACATCCTTGTCCAACCTTACAACATCCCAAAACCACCCTCCCTACCTAATGGTTCCTACACCTGCAACCGATCCCGCTGAAAAAATGTCCAATGTATCCTCCCACTACCACATACTCCAGCCCCACCACAGGAAAAACCTACCCGATTCAAGGCAGGGCCACATGTGAGACAAAACATGTCATATACCAGCTGACATGTGTCCACTGTTCAGCCTTTTATGTTGGTATGACTACTAACAAATTGGCTGAGCGGATGAATGGGCACAGACGGACTGTTCGCCTGGGGGACACCCAATATCCTGTGGCAGAACATGCCCTCCAGCATAACTCCAGGGACCTGGGCACGTGTTACACCACATGTGCCATTTGGATAGTACCAACAAACACCAGTCCCTCAGAGCTACGGAGGTGGGAACTTGCCCTCCAACATATCCTCTCCTCCCGCCACCCCCCCTGGCCTAAATCTACGCTAACCCCTCCCCTTCCTCCATTCCCCAGCTCACCTATTCATTATCCGTTCCTTACCTCTCTCTCTCTCTCTCTCTCTCTCTCTCTCTCTCTCTCTCTCTCCCCCGCCCTCTCGCTCTCTCTGTCATTCTCTCTATCTCTCTCCGTGTGTGTGTGTGTGTGTGTGTGTGTGTGTCCATCCATATTTCCCTGTTAATGGAAAACATTTTAGACACCCCCCCGCCCCTCCTACACCCCTCAGCATCATTCATTTCACTTATCTTCTCTTCTCTTTACTACTTGATCTTTCCTCTTTTGTTATATTTATCCTCTCTGGCTTGGCTCAGTGCATACATGCAGTATCTCTGACATCCACACTCCTGAAACACCACCTTCATGACCTAGGTCGTGAACTACCTTTCCCTTCTGTTCCCATCCTTTCTTCTTCCCTTCTCTCCCACCTGACGAAGGAACTGTGTTCCGAAAGCTTGTCCTTTTTGTCCCGTTTTTTCTGATTCTTCATTTGTGTGACTATTGGCGGTACAGCACAATGGTAAGTACTGGCAGGCCATTCTATCTCATTTTTAACAATATTTATCATCTCTGAGGAGAATTTTCATCATTAATCGAATTTTTAGATGTTTACATACATTGATGAGGGACTGAATTGGAAGAAACATATTGAAGATCTCCTGAAACATCTGAGTTCAGCTACATATGCTATCAGAGTCATCACAGTAAATTAGCTTACTACGCCTATTTTCATTCACTGCTTTCATATGGGATCATATTCTGGGACAATTCAGCATTGAGTAAAAAGTATTCATTGCACAAAAGCGTGTAATCAGAATAATTGATGGAGACCACCCAAGAGCATCCTGCGGACATTTATTTGGGGAACTAGGGATACTCACTGTAGCTTATATTCACTCATGAAATTAACAATCCAACCCAATTCAAAAGTAATAGCAGTGTGAATAGCTACATCACTAGGAGAAAGGATGATATTCACTATTCAAGGTTAAATCTAACTTTGGCTCAGAAAGGGGTGAATTATGCTGCCACAAAAGTCTTTGGTCACTTACCAAGTAGCATCAAAAGTCTGACAGATAGCCACCTAGTATTTAAAAAGAAATTAAAGGAATAAAGGAATTTCTGAGTGGCAACTCCTTCTACAATGTAGATAAATTTTTAGATTTAAAATAATAATAATAATAATAATAATAATAATCCTTAAAATATTGATTGTCAAGTATAGACAACATTTACTAAACTGACACGTTCCACATCATTAAGAAATGTCGTATATATGATCTATGGCACAAGTATTAATCTAATCTAATGTAATCTAATCTGTCATAAGAAGGGTCACCTTGCCTCAGTCTGCCGGTCTAACAAGACTCCTGCTGTTGTTCCAGATGAAGACTCTGTTATGACTGTCAGTTGTGTACTTCCCAATACTAGTAAGTTATATATAGATGTTCAGGTCTTTGACAAAAATATTCACATGCAGGTAGACACAGGTTCTGCTGCTGCTCTTATAAATTCCCACATGTACTTGGTATTGGGTTCTCCGCTGTTGCCTCCTGTCCCGCGCAATTTGCGGACTTACAACAAACAGAAAATTCCAATTATCAGCCACTTTGAGGCGTCCACTTCTTGTTCATTCTCTCACCTTTTATGTTGTTGATCATTCAGGAATGGAAGACTTGTTTGGGTATGATGCTTTCCAACTTTTTGGATTTTCCATTACAGATGATGTACATCTAGTATCTGATGATATTCCTTACACTCAATTAGATGCATTGTGTACTGAATTTTTCTCAATCTTCTTTCCCAGTGTGGGCCATGCTGTCAATTTTGAGGCACATGTAACACTCAAAGCAGCAGCCCGCCCGAAATTTTTCCGTGCCTGCCCCCTTCCAGTAGCATTACGTGACCCAGTCAAGGCTGGCCCATTCTTTGAATCAGCTGCTCCATAAGAACATTCCTTTCCACTTGACTGACGAATGCGAACATGCCTTTGTCCACCTCAAAGATCAACTTCAGTCGGCGCCATGTCTAGTCACTTTTTGCCCGGTGTGGTAACTGGTGTTGGCTACAGACGCATTCCTAGATGGTCTTGGGGCCGTCCTTGCACACTGATATGATGATGGATCAGAGCGGCCTATTGCTTACGCTTCGAAGATGCTTAATGATGCACAAAGGCATTATTTTCAGATTGAGAAAGAGGCACTTGCCAGAGTGTATGCCTTAAAAAAGAAATTCACTTTTTCTTGTACGGTTCCAAGTTTCATCTCATTACCAACCATAAGCCTCTTGTTTCCCTGTTCCATCCTACAGCATCCCTTCTGGGTAAAGCTGCATGTAGGTTGCAATGTTGGGCTTTATACTTGTCTCGATTTCACTATGAGATCCATTACCGGCCCACAGCCCACCACGCAAATGCTGATGCCTTATCATGGCTGCCTATGGGTCCTGACCCCGTTTTTGACCACAATGAGTTACTCTGTTTCCATGTGGATGAGAACGAATGTCGTGCAGTTGATGGTTTTCCAATTACGTGGGGACCATGTTGCTTCTGCCACAACTGATGACCCAGTTGTCTGTAAGGTGGTTAGATTCATTCAACAAGGATGGCCTGACAGACTCTCTGGCACAGCATCTGACCCTCTCCATAACTATTATGCCTTGCATCTATGACTGTCTGTTCGTTATGATGTGGTTCTCCTCTCTACATATGGAGTGTGTCCAAGGGTGGTGGTTCCTGCTTCTCTGCGTCGATGTGTTCTTCAGTTGTTACACCAGGGACACCTGGGGCATTTCCCGCACTAAAAATCTGGCTCACAGACATGTCTACTGGACAGGAATTGATGCAGACATTTTATGCTTTGTCACCCTGTGTACCAAATGTGCTTAAGAGTCAGCAGCACCCCGAGCTGCTCCAGTGCACCCATGGGAATGGGTCCACACTGATTTTGCCGGCCCTTTTCTTGGTGCTTACTGGTTTCTCATCATTGATGCTTATTCCAATTTTCCTTTTGTGGTTCGCTGTGCGTCCCCTTCCACTGCAGCAACCACAAATGCATTAGCAAAGATTTTCGCCCTTGAAGGTCTACCTTCTATACTTGTCACAGACAATGGTCCTCAGTTTTCCTCACAGGCTTTTTGCAGATTTCTGTTCCAGCCTCAGTGGCCGTCATGTCACAGCGCCGCCCTTCCATCCACAGACAAATAGGGAGTTCATGTGTCTTGTATGCACATTCAAGTGTCAGATGAAGAAGTTCCTCACTGAGTTTTGTATGGAAGATGCTTTAATTCACTTTCTAAGTTCTTATCGATTTATGTACATGGGTGATCACAGCCCGACTGAGCTCTTACATGGTCATCAGCCGTGCACATTGTTACATCTTCTTTGCTCCCGATAGTCTCAGGATGTTTCTCAACCTCCTGACAGGTTCCGGGTAGGTGCTCCTGTCTGAATATGGCAAGTGTATCAAAGCAACCATCAAAAAGTTTAGAGGCCATCGGTTGTATGACATCTGTACTGATGAAGGAATGGTTGTTTGCCATTTTGACCAGATACGTCCATGGGCAGTGGACCTGCTGTTGTTGACATTGTATCCACACAGGACTATTCATTCTCCTTCAGAAGCCAATAGACACCATCTACAACTCTGAGACCCAACATATTTCTGCAGTAGATGTGCTTCCATCAAATGATCTGACTGTGCGGGGAGGTGTGCCAGAATCACAGTAGCATGCACCAGAGGCATCACAGCTGTCACCCATCATTCAGCCCCGAGGACATATGCCTTCAGCAGAGAGCATGCAGACTTCTCCGCCACCTGCAGCCAATACTTCAGAGATGTCACCCATCATTCAGTCACAGGTCCATGTTCCGTGCAAAGGGCCCTGTCCGGGGCATTTTCGCCCATACGTTTGTGTGGCACCATGTGACCTGGCCACAACACATCAAGAGCCAATGGGTGTCTCCGCACTGTGCAACACCTCTGCAATGTGAAGTGAATTTCCCAATGCATAATGCATGCAAAGTAATATAGGTGCGTTACAGCAATTAGATAGCACTGCCTAAGTGAACCAGTGCTCACCTGGACTCAGCAGGGCATGGCAGTCTGCATTGAATCATAATTAAATACTCTAGATGTATAGAGTTTGTTTTCTTGTGCCAATAAAGTTACTGAACTTTACTCCCTATATTTTACCTCTGCTACCTTGAGAATTTGAAATGGAGTTTTTCAGTTAACACTGTCAAAAGGTTTCTCCAGAACCACAAATGCTAAAAACATACATTTCCCTTTCGATAACCTTTCTTCTAAGATAAGTCATAATGTGAGTATTGCCTCGTGTGTTCCTGCATTTCTACTAAATCTAAACTGATCCTATCCAAGGTTGGATTCCACCAGTTTTTCATTCATCTGTAAATAATTTGTGTTAGTATTTTGCAACCATGACTTGTTAAACTGATAGTTCTGTAATTTTCACATTTATCTGCCTTGCTTTCTTAAGAATTGGAATCACTATACTCTTCTTGAAGTCTGAAGGTATTTCCCCTGTCTCATAGAAGAATTAGAAGAAGAAGATAGATAGATCTTGCATACCAGGTGGCTCTCCTAACGATAATAGCAGTTCAGACGGAACATCATCTACTCTGGGGTCCTTGTTTCTATTCAAATCTTTTAGTTCTCTGACAAATTCCTCTCACAGTATCTAGTATCTAGGGATGTAACATTGCTGATAAAAAACACATGGATGTACAGACATCAATATTCAAGCAAAGATACATAGTTGTTAAAAAGCCATCATTCTAAAAAATGCTATATCGATGTTTTCGAAATAGTGGGAAAAACACATAGACCTTTTTCTCAATTTTAATTTTTATTTTTTATATTTTTTATAGTATCATAATAACTGAAAGTAAGTTATGATGTCAGAAACATTTTAAAATTCATAAACAACACTTCTATCTTCACAAAAACTTACTTACAACTACATACACATGGCGTTTATTTATTTATTTATCCATCTTTAAACATCATTTGCATGCAGTCAATGTCATCATGGGGGTATGCACAAAGGATTCTATACAGTACCACTCGTAGGTTTAAAAAAAAAATAATAAAAAAAAACATATATAAGAGAATAACATAAAATATGGTACAATGGATAGCTGGTACAACACAGGTCAAGATAAGTAATAGGGCCAAAATTTTGCAACATTAATACAACTTTGCAAATATTATTAAAACACTTTGACAATTTTACACATATAAATTTGACCTAATTGATCTATCAGAAATTACTTCAGCTTTTTTTGTTATTATTTTTTAATTTGCTAATATTTATGCTATTGGAACTATCTCAGACCTGAAGATCATCTTTAGAGCACATTTTAAATTCTTCTAGTATATAAAATGCTTTCTCTTTAAGCCATTTCTTCACTGTGTTTTTAATCTTACTCAGTGACACATTGTGTGCTTCTTCTGGCAACGTGCTAAATAGTTTTATCCCCATGTTCTCAAAACTATCCTGTGTCTTCTTAAGTCTAGCAACTGTGATGTCAATATGTTTTCTTTCTTTCTTTTGTGTTATGGTGATAGACAAACTGTCGTAGATTCGTAGTTTGTGACTGTGTAGATTTTCTTTTGTATGTATTAGACAACTTAATATTAAGAGGGACACAACTGTTGGTATTTTTCATTTTTTGAAATATGGTCTACAAGACTCATTATTCCGGACTCCACAGATGCGTCTGATTGTTTTGCAAAATGAAAACTTGTTTAGCTCCTGGGGAATTTTCCCATAGTAAAACACCATATGCCAACTGGGTATGAAAAAAGGCACAGTACGCATTAAGAAATAGTTTATCACTAACACGGGACCTTAATTTACCTAATAAATACATAACATGTGCTAACTTAGTACACATACTCTCAGTACGACTTTTCCATGTTAATTTAGAGTCCAGATGTACCCCAAGAAGTTTAGCTAAGGAACAATCATTGTCATCATCTTTAATACACAAACTGAAGAGAATGTTTTCAGTTTACAGTGATTAACACTCAATTTATTCATCTGAAACCGCTTATTGGCTGCACAGAGATGACCTGTACTTTCTTGCTTTATTGCTACCAAGTCTTTTCCAGAAGTAACGAAAGTTGTACCATCTGCATATAGTGTGTATTTACATAACACTGGGCAAGTCATTTACATATAATATGAAGAGAAGGGGGCTGAGCACGGAACCCTGTGTGATATCTCATGTTGTTAAACTGCACAATTTGTTTTCTGTCACACAGGTAGGATCTGATTAGAGATAGTTCTGAGTCTCTGAATCCATAGTAGTAGAGTTTCTCTAGTAGAATTCTGTGGCTGACAGTAACATATGCTTTGTTGAGGTCCACAAGCATAGTATTGACAGATAATTTAGATTCAAATGATGACAGTATAAACGAAACAATATTTTCAACTGTTTTTATTGTTGACAAGCCACACCTGAAGCCATACTGTGAGTCACTTAGAATATTATTTTTGGAAAGGTGTTGGTTAATTTGGAGCTGCATGCAAATTTCTATCAAATTTGAAAATGAGGGTACAAGAGATATTGTGCGATAATTATTTGGAGAAGACTTATCACCTTTTCTGTGCAGAGGAGTAACAATTGTCATTTTTAAGGATGAGGGGAAACAGCTACTAATAAACATCCATCCAGTTTATAAGAAAATGTAATGTTTGTACTATTTCATCTGCAATTTTTTATGACAAAATTAGAGAGATCATAAATATCTTCTGATTTTGAGTGACTTAATTTTGTTATTGTGGTTTTAATGTTGGCTACTTTTACCTCTTTCTATTTAAAGATAGGAATTGCAGTTTCAAAATTTTGTAGTAAAGGCGTTCTATGGTTTGAGTTGCCATTTGGAATGTTATGTTCAGTTGCACTCGTGTTAAACATATTCGCAACTTTTACGAAGAAACTGTTGAATTCATCGGGTGCAATACCAACATCACATGAATTAATTTTGTTAATATCAGATCTGTACTTCTACCTAAATGAGTCTTGACAACAGTCCAGCCTGCTTTACATTTATTTTTATATAATCATCATTTACCTTACACTTGATTAACCTGATCTCTGCCTTATATTTATTCCTTAACCTTATGTAGCTTACTTTTTCTGCTTCACTATTCTTTGATTTATCAAAGGAAATCATTAACAGAGTTCTAAGCCGTTTTAGATCATCTGTGAACCAGCTATAAACAGATGTAAGATTATGTTTCTTGGCAGGACCCTTAGTTTTCTGAACTACGTTAGGGCGGCAAGTTTTAGAAGTGCCTGACAGCATAGCGATAAATTTTGTAAAATCATTTTCTACATCAGTACTTTCAAGAGAATGTCATGCCATGCCATGCCATCTTTAGCTGTGTTTTGAAGTTATCAACATTCTCCTCATTCAGAAGCCTAATATACTTAGTTTGATGAAGTTGTATAAAGGCCTTTCAGTTTTTAGTTTTAACCAAATGCCCTTATTATGGTCTGATAAAAAATGTGTATTGATTAATCCAGTTCATACTGATTAGTCAGAGCATTAGCAATGACATTATTAAGACAAGCAGATTGTATTGTTGGTTTATCATTAATACATAGTACTGTACAAATCATGTGATCTTAACATATTGAGTAGATTAATTTGTTTAGCTGTCCTTTGCCTTATATCAATATTTATGTTCCCAAAAATTATGATTTTATATTTAAGCCATTTCTCAAAGTGTACAATTAGTTTTTCTAGGGACTGCACAAATATTTCAATATTACTATCTGGTGTTAGCATGGTGAAAGAACAACTGGGTTGTCTACAATTTGGAACATCAAAATGGTAGATTATAATGCAAATGAAGTTGGGAATGAGGTTTTGCAAAATCGCGATGTATTGTGCTGATTTCTGTTTGATTTCCATCAATCTGTTGAATACACACGAGCTGCACGGCCGTGTGCTCTAAGGTGCCTTGCTACGTGGTTTGCATCTGCTCCCTGTTGGAGGTTCGGGTCCTCACTCAGACATGGGTGTGTATGTTGTCCTTAGCATAAGTTACTTTAAGTAGTTTGTAAGTCTAGGGACTGAAGAAAATTGCAGTTTGGTCCCAAAGCTTTACAAACATTTGAATACACGCGAAATAACTTTCCCTTTGTTTACATACTGTATTTTTTTCTTAGCTGTCGATGTGGAGGAAATTAAACAGTACGTACCTGTCAGTTATTATTTAATGAAATATTTTAAAAACGAATATTCATCAATGACGGTTATCAAATCTTGTACCTAGCTGAAATGAAAATCCATGCTACACTTAAAGCTTGTTGGCTTGTCGGTCAACGTTAATTTGACATTTTAACTGACGCTTTGACAGCACGATATCAGAATCTGATTGGGTAACAATCTCAAAGTTCGGATTCCACTGCTGTTGGAGGGGCGAAATTTCGGCAATGCCAGCTGCCTACGCTGGGTGAAACATCTGATTAACTATCAAACGTCAACATAAAAAAACAAAACAGACAACAGGCAAAAAATCGTGATATGCACAGACTACTCAGACAAAAATCAATTAGGGTGGCAAAATTTTTGTTTGCCAACGATTCCGCTAGTGTTTTGAATACAGTAATTCATTATTGATTGTAACCTAATCACACATTCGGAAATTGTCACTTGTTTGGAAATAAACAACCAAATATTTGTTTTGTCCTTAGTTTCCTAATCAGATGGAATTGTAAATAACATGCAGTATTGCAGAGCATCCTTTTAATATATGTGGGTTGGAACTTAAATAGTGCCCACACTACTGTGGATACACTATGCAATGGAATCTACTATTGTCATTGATAGCACAAGTTATTGACATACCTACCTTACCTCTGAGCAAATGGACTTCCCCGTCCTACCTCATTTGTGTGCATACGCTCAAGGGAAACATAGTCACTTGTGAGTGAGTGGTCTAAAGTAATGGTGTCACTATCTTTTTGAAATAGCAACAACTGAGTTGGCTCAAGGTTGAATGTGTCAGGGGTTCATACAGCAGTGTCATCAAGGTTTTCATGAGGCGTGCGGGGAATCGGCATTGTCGTACAGAACAGTGGAACATTATGGTGATTCTTGTGTACGACTGTGATGGTATTACTGTTCATTTTGGGTGCATCACCTGCGACCAGCTTTGTGAAAGAAGTGGCAACACTTTCTGCATGAACCACCCATCATTTTGCACGACAATGCGTGGGCAAATACAACGTAAGCTGTGGCTGCTCTCTTCGGTTTATGGGACTGGGAAGTACTGTACCACCCCCTGGACTTACGTCCTTGTGAATGATTTGATTCCGAAGATGAAGAAACCACTTCATGGCATTCACTTCAGAACTGTGCCAAAGACTCGACTAGCAGTAGACTGCTCCATTTGCACCACCAACAGAACAGGCTCTACTAACCGTATACTATGCTTTTCATATAATTGGAAATGGGTTCTACAGAATGCTGGTGACTACTATGAAGGACAGTAACAGATGAAAACATGTAATGCTTTTGTATTGGTTACGAATAAATAGTTGCCACTGTCTAAGTTCCAACCCTCATAATATAGTAAAAAGGCTTAGAACGTCTTGAAAATGCTAAGATGGAGTAAAAATATATATAAGTAGATGATGGACAGAAGCAATGTACTCAATCTATCACTGGCTGAGCTACTAATGATGTAATTACTTATTGAAGGATGCCGACAGTTTTGGACTTCTGTCATTGAAGCATCGACAATATACCACTGTTCAAAACATCCATGTTTTTGGACAAAACATCGATGTATCCCTACTCCTATCTCATCTTCTTCTACATTGTCTTCTATTTCTAGAATACTGTCTTATAGTTTATTTCCTTTGTACAGCATTCTATATATTCCTTCCACCTTTCCCTACTTTGCTTAGTACTGCTTTTCCATCACAGTTCTTGATATTGATACCATTGCTTTTCTTTTTATTTCCCTGTAGATGGTATCTGTCTTTCCCCTAGTTGTACATTCTTCTACGGTCTTGCATTTCTCCTCAAGCCCTCTGGGTTAAGCAGTCTGCTCTTCCTGTCAACACCATTTTTCAGACGTCAGTACTCCGTTTTGCCTGCTTCACTTGATGCATTTTTATATTTTCTCCTTTCATAAATTAAGTTCAATATTGTGTTATCCAAGGATTTCTATTAGGCCTTGACTTCTGCCTGTATGATCCTCTGTGGCCTTCATTACTCTATCTCTCAGAGCTACTATTCTTTTCTACTGTATTACTTTCCTCAGTTTCAGCCAATCCTGGCCGAATGCTCCTTCTGAAATTCTCAACCACCTCTGGTTACTTCAATTTGGTCAGGTTCCATCTCCGTAATTTTCTACCTTTCTGAAGTCTCTTAAGTTTTACTCTGCAGTTCATAACCAATAAGTTATGGTCAGAGTCTTCATCTGCCCCTGAAAATGTCTTACAGTTTAAAACCTCGTTTCTAAACCTTTGTCTTACTATTATAAAGTCAATCTGGTACCTCCCAGTATCACCTGGTCTCTTCCACGTATATAACTTCCTTTCATGATGATTAAACAAAGTGTTTGTGATTATTAAATTATGCTCTGCAGGAAACTCTACCAGGCAATCTCCTCTTTCATTCCTTTTTCCCAGTCCATATTCACCTACAACATTTCCTTCTCTTCCCTTTCCTCCTACAGAGTTCCAGTCCCCCATCACAATTAAGTTTTCTTTCTGCTTCTTTAATGGTCTGAATAATTTCTTTTAACTTTTCACGCATTTTTTCGATCTCCTCATTATTGGCAGAGCTAGTTGTCCTTTTAGTGGTCCATGTTGGCTTTGTGTCTGTCTTTGCTACAATAATGCATTCACTATGTTGTTCATAGTAACTTACCCACATTCCTATTTTCTTATTCATTATCAGACCTACTCCTGTGTTACCACCAACTGATTTTGTATTTATAACACTGTATTCACTAGACCAAAATCCTGTTTATCCTGCACCTATCCATTTCTCTTATCAAATTTTCCATCTTACCTACCCAATTGAGAGATAGAACATTCCATGCTCCAATTCGTAGAAATATTGTTTTGCTTTTCTTGATGATGAAATCATCCTGAGTAGTCCCCTCCCAGAGATCTCAATGGTGGACTATTTTACCCTCGGAATATTTTACCTGAGAGGATGTCATCATCATCATATATTCATACAGTAGAGCTGCATGTCCTCAGGAAAATTAACAACTGCAGTTTCCTCTTGCTTTCAGCGTTCGCAGTAACTGCATGGCAAAGCCACATTAGCTGATGTCACAAGGCCAGGTCAGTCAATCATTCAGACTGTTGCCCCTGTAACTACTGAAAAGGTTTTTTGCCTCTCTCCAGGAACCATCTGTTTGTCTGACCTCTCCACAAATACCCCTCTGTTGTGGTCGCAGCTACAGTTCGGCTATATGTATCATTAAGGCACACAAGTAACCCCATCCCCCGCAATGTCTGTGCTTCATGAGGGTGGTCCAACATGAGATGGAATTTTAAATCAAGAACTTTGCAATGTGGCAATGTGTGTACAAAAATTAAGTTCCTCATAGAAAGCTTGGAGCAAATTTAGATTATATATCTCAGCAAACAATTATAATTATGTAAGTTAGAGGACTCCGACTAAAATTAGAGTATCCAGCATTTCTGCTTTGGTTGGTTGTTTTCAATCATATTAAGTCACACATTGACACAAATACAATCACTTGAAAAGGAGGAGGAAGAGATTTTAAAAGAGGCAGCCAGGATATATCCAAGATAGTGTCATTTCAAGATTTCCACATGCAGAGAGCTGCTGTATCCTGTGAAGAGACAGAGACAGGAAAATGAAATTCCAAAAACTGTTGCTGCAAAAGAAGTGTGTGATAGAATTATTGCAATTCCGAAAAGTTTGTGTCATATGTAAGTCAAGTTCCACAAATGTTTCTGTGGAGGTCTTGTGATAATATAAATATATACCTTCCTTGAATGCTATACACTGAGAATGAAGCTACAAATACTGTACATGTGGAATGCTTTTAGAACTCCCTCGGGTACTGTTCCACTTATGCAAGTTATGTCCAAAAATATTTGCACATTCAAACTCCTCTGATCATTACTATACCAATAATGTGTGATGCAGAGGTCTATCTTTACTTTGAAAAAAATAAAATCTCGTTTGTGAAGTACTATGCATCAAGAGTGACTAATAGCACTAGCAGTGCTCTAAATCAAGAAAGACTTTATACACAACATTGTGGGCTTCAATGAATGCATAATTCATGGATTCTTGGCTCTTATGGAGAGGCGAATGGATTTTTTCTTACATTCTTTCATCATAAGGTAAGTATATTTCCATACAGCAATTAATTTTTAAATTCATTTTTGGCTTTTTATGTTACTTGCAACTTTGTTGTCCATTTTCATGTGAATTACCTAGAAAAACCTTCACAAACCACCATTGGTGGGACACCCTTTAGTTGCCATTTGTATCTTAGTAAGCATTGTTGAAACAGTTTATAATGTAACAAGGCATAAGGGTGTCAGTCTCATTGTATTCTATTATGTTAACAACAAAAAGATTTTGCTATTACAGGAGAATGTAAGGGGTGGTAGCAAAAAATTACAAGTACAGACTGTGCATGATCAGGTATATGTATGCAGGCACTTGCTGGCTCCATATTCTGTGTCAGTTCCATGGGAAAGTGATGGCTGCCATTGAAACAAGTGGTGGTTAAGAATGTCTTGCTAAAAAAATAGTATGACACTTGATGTATGGACACTATCAAGAAAGCTCCTTTTAATGAGCTTTATTGATGAATAGTTGCTACTTATGCACAAAGTATGGCTGTAATCTTATATGAATAGGCAAAATACAACATTGGATTAAAGGTTCATCAGCGAGTTTTATTTCAATAGTTAAAATTGTAGCATCTAATGATAATTTCTGTGTCCAACCCCTGCTGGAGATGAAGTATGATCCAGAGATGCATTGCACGATAATAGCAACCATGGTTAAAGGTAAGCAGGAGAGAAAAGTCAGGTAACATAAATTTTCGCAGTCATACTGAGTAGCTCAAGTGTGCTGTACTCTACCATGGTGCATTAGGAAAGCAGTTTGGAAGGATCACAACACAAACTTCTCCATGGTAAGTGATACCAGTTTCAGAATGAACATCCTCAAAGCTGTTATTTTAATGACAATAAATAAACCAAACATTTTTTACTCAGGACTGTAATTCTGAACTATTTTACCAAGTAGTTTTCAAGTAAAGCATTCAGTATTATTTTGCAGGTTGTTTTTCATGTGCACCACTTATAAAAACTTATTATCACAGTGATTATCAGATGACTAAAGGCTCATTTTGAGTAATAATATTTGAACTATAATTCTGAGTTGAACCTCTTGATGTTCATGGGCTCATACAGAGGAACATTTGGAAGATGTTTAATGTGAGAAACAACCTTTTTTTTTTTTTTTTTTTTTTTTTTTTTAGCTTATTATATATTCTCCATTTACTTGCCTAGGGTAAACACTAGAGTGTCAGTTCAAGCTACTCAAAATAATGAAAATCAAGAAGAACCGACAAAGTACTTGGGCCAGTTAACCCTTTATCCTACTGCATATTTTTTGCTTTTAATTAATTCCAACACAATCTTCATTTCTGTCCCTATTCTCCAGTCAATCCAGATAAATAATTCAACTTGATCTCTTGCTAGTCTGTGATGCTGTGCCCACTCTCATTCATGTTTTTTGTTTAAAATAGACTACTTCTTCACTTACCTTCATTACTGCAATGCTTAGTATGATATATGGGGTACCATTTTAACTCTCTTTAAATAAGTGTGAGTAGCCAAATTTTAACTAATATATGGTTTTATTGGAAACGGACCTTTTTAAAAATAAGTTCACAAATTTATTTCAATAATTTTCCTATTTACACAATGTTACAAAAAGTTTAAAAAATCTCAGTAATACATAATGAAATTTTACTACAAATACTTTTGTGTTGGATGACAGTTTTGACAAATTGTTAACATGATACATGTTTCAGGAAAATGAAATGATTGATGATATAATACAGTACATTACAAAATATGATTAGCTTTGCCAGCCTCACGTATTTTTTCTAATATGGCAGTGACATAAGTGAGCTCTCCAAACCTAATATAGTCTTAATGTACTCTCCATAATCTCTTGCTCCATCTATACAATAATTGACTACTTTCTCATGACCAGTGCATACATTTAAAATATATATATATATATGTATTCATTCTTACTCTCTCTCTCTCTCTCTCTCTCTCTCACACACACACACACACACACACACAAAGACACACAAATACAAGGTCAGGCATGTTTTCACTCATTCATTGTACATGTGGCCTATCTCTGGCCATTTTAAATAATATTCATGCATTCTTCAAAGAAATACTTTCATCTCCTTGTGAACAAAAAAAACTTCTATGGTATCCCTTGAAAATATGCTGAAAATAAAGAAGTGAAGAAAAATATACCTTTATGCTCTTTCAAATAATTTTACATTAACTTAACTTAATAGAATTTAATAAATATGTGCATTTTTACATATTTTCAAGGCAACACAGCATTTCCTATGTTCCTAATATCTTGAAGGCACTTGTCTTTGATAAGACCACTTCATTGGATTGTCATTAAGTCCTTTAAACTATAAAACACTGATTTTATATTTTCTTTATTATTTACTTTATTATTTCTTCCATCTAGAATTGCAAGATATTGTCTGGTAGTTGTCTTTACAATACTACGTCAATGATAGACATTTCTCAGTTCATACTGTGCAATCTAATGAAACATTCTGACTTTGTTTCTTGGTAAAAGTTAATATGAACTTACGAATAATACACCAAAATTACTTTATTTTCCAGGCAACTCTTCAAAACAATATATGTGATTATTTGAATATTATGTATTCTTATCCTTCAAATCTTAAATGGGAGTCAAGCTACAATAATACAGATTATGATGGCATAGGGCACTTTCTTTGTTCTTAACACTGAAAAGATAATATAAAATCAGAGTTTTACAGTGATCATTGAGCACTGAACTTCTGTTTTCACAAACGTGACAAGAATATATCACAATAGTTACAGTAATAATGAAATTGTTACTGCACACAGTGACCTCAAAACAAATGTACAACCACTTTTAACACTAGAGGAACACAATACACAGAGATTAGTCTACTATTTATTTTCTGTCACTGTGATTGTTTGGCGATGTGACTAGCTGCATATTTTATTTTCTTCTGCCATCAATTCTGCTTGTACCTGTTCTTTCAAGATGAGGACCATATGATGGCAACTGGCCTGCTAAAGTGCAAGATTTGCAGCAGAAGTGAGCATAGTACTTATGGGTACAATATTGACCCTTCACAATTAAACTGCAGTTTGCAAAGAATGGATTATCTGTACAGTTCGGATGGATGTATATCCCTGAAACAAAAGTGGTAGAATATCATATATCGTATTACAAAATGGGAATGTCATGAAAATATTATTATTCTTATTGTAAATATATATGAACACACACCACATATTGGATGAAAAAAATTAATAGAGAGAGGGGGATAGGAGGAGGGGGGGGGGGGAACATTTCATTTTGTAGTGTTCATAGTATTCTTGAATCACTGATCCACTTATGGAAACAGTTTTAGAGAGTGAACCTGACTATCATTTCATGACTTATGCAGAATTTGAAGTTGGCTTACGTACAAATCCATAGCAGAGAACAAAAACTGAAAGAAAACTTTCTTCATTTTTTAATGCATTCACATTGATATCTAACTTTTCTTCCTTTGCAAAGAATTAATGCTCCTTTGCAAATGGTGAAGCTTAATACTATCACAATGGTTAATATCAATAATGAAGGATAGGTAACAACTCACCGTAAAGAGGCTGGCTGAGCTGCTGACAGACACGAAAAAGATAATTACATTGACACAACTTAAATTTCCAGCCATGGTCTTCATCAGAAAAAGAAACATATACATTCACGCAATCACTCCAGCTGGAGTGGCTGGACATGATAGTTGTGTGTGTATAGTTGTCTGAGTGATTGCATGAATGTATATGTTTCTTTTTCTGACGAAGGCCATGGCCTAAAACTTAAGTTGCGTGAATGTGATTATCTATTTTTGTGTCTGTCAGCAGCTCAGTGAGTCTCTTTATGGTGAGTTCTTGTTTGTTCCTCATTATTGATATTCCTATCGGATTTTCCATTGTTACAATCGTTAATATCACAGATGAGACACAATGTACCAATGGCTGTCATTAGTAGGCCTAATGCAACTAATGAAAAAAGTGTATTATGAAGCAATGTATATTATAAGTGATGTGTCTTTATAAATGATGACTTTTGAACCAAACTTTATCTTTATCTAAAGTCTATATGAACATCATATTTCTGGCCACTACTATGGTAAATCAAAGATAATCTAAAACAGAGTTTTATAATTATAAACAAAAAGTATTATGGAGGACATTAAAAGGTGTCCCTAGTGTAGAGCAACTGAAAATGTTGAAAACAAATAAGTCTCCAAGTATGGATGGGAAATGAAAATTCCAATTCACTTTTACATGGCATTGTCTCCTTACTTAGCCTACATTTATCATGAGTCTCTTGTCCAGTGCAAATTGCCAAGTAAATAAATAAATAAGTGCAGATGACCCCTGTATATAATAAGGGTAAAAGAATGGACCCACAAAATAACAGCCAATATCCTTCATGTCGGTTTCGTGCAGAATTCTTGTATATATTCTCAGACAAAATACAATAAATTTACTTGAGGCAGGGAAACTTATGCCCATGCATCAACACTGTTTTGGAGGTCACAACTCATGCCAAGCTTTGTTTGTCATCTTATTAAGTGATCTTTTGCAATCCATGTATGAAGGGCAACACACAATTTCTATATTCCATATTTCCAAAGATTGTTTGACATAGTACTCCACTGCAGACTACTAATGAAAGTATGCACATAGAGGATGGGTTCCCAGATATTTCAGTGTTTCAAAGACATCCTTAAGTAATAAAATAAATAGAACACAGTATGTTGCCCTCAACAGTGAGTGTTCATCAGAGACGAAAGCATCAGGACTGCCCCCAGAGAAGTTTGATAGAACTTCTATCATTTTCTGTCTACATAAATGATTTAACAGACAAGGTGAGTAACAATCAGTGGCTGTTTGCTGATGATGCTATGGTCTATAGGAAGGTGTCATTGAGAGACTGTAGGAGGATTCAAAATAACTAAGACAATATTTGTAATTGGTCTGATGAATAGCAGAGAGCTTTAACTGTAGAAAAATGTAAGTATGTGCTGGTGATTAGGAAAAATAATCCTTAGATGATTGAATACAGCATTATTATTGTGCTGCACTGTCGCATTGATTAAATATCTAAGCCTAGTTTTGCCAAGTGATATAAAATGGAATTAGCATATAAGGAGAGTTCCGGGGAGGCAATTGGCCAAATTTAGTTTAATGGGGAAATTTTAGGAAAATGTGGTTCATAAGTAAATGAGTATGAGCCATTCCTGAGTACTTTGGATCATCACCATGTCAGATTACAGAAAGACATAGAAGCAATTCAGAAATTGGCTGTTAGATTTGGTACTTGATCAACATCTGAGTATTACAGAGACTCTTCAGGAGTGCAAATGAAAATCTCTGTATGGAAAGCAATGTTCTTTTCAAGAAATGCTATTTAGAAAATTTAGAGGACTACCATTTGTAGCTCAATTATTCTACTGCCCCCAACTTACATTTCACATAACAATCATAAAGATAAGAAAACATTGGGATTATATGGAGGCACATACACAGTTATTTCTCCCTTGCTCTATTTGAGAGTCGTAGAGGTAAGAAAGAGACTAATGGTGGTATGAGGAACACTCTGCACTGCACCATATAGTGACTTGCAAAATACATACGTAAATCACATATTTTTGGTAACATTTTTGTTTCTCTATTTTTGGGTAAACAGCACTCTATTTAAATTTGTTAATAAAGAACAGTCTAGAATGCACTAATTTATTTCATTCAACTAGTTTCAGTCTTATGTAGACCATCTTCAGGAATTTGTCTCCTTCGATGTTGTGGAGCTGGCAGGTAGCTGGGAGCCTTCCAGTGACGCACTGGAAGGCTCCCAGCTACCTGCCAGCTCCACAACATCGAAGGAGACAAATTCCTGAAGATGGTCTACATAAGACTGAAACTAGTTGAATGAAATAAATTAGTGCATTCTAGACTGTTCTTTATTAACATACGTAAATGCGCTGGGCAGTGAGGACTTCATTCCAAGATCTTTGAAGAGTCCTTGGAAAATATAAAAGGATCTATTTTACAAAATGATATTTCTGTTACCTTATATTAAACATACCCTGCCACAGATGATAATTTCACAACATAATGAATGCAAATATAAATGTATGTTTGAGCCATGAGTTGGGGGCCATGTGTGCACGAGTTATCTCTGAGTGATTGTGTTAATGAATTTAATTTCTTTTTCTGAATAGTGCTGTGTCTGAAAATTTAAGTTGTATGAATGTGATTGTCTTTTATAGATGTCTATCTGCAGTTCACTGATCATGAGAAGTATAAAATCCTAAGGATCAATTTTTGTTAGTGCAACTACACATTGTCCTCATTTTATCAGCTGGACTTGAATAAGTTTACTCATTATGTTTCTATTAAAATATGTCTATTGATAGCTACTTCTGTTACTGGTAGGTGATTTTTGTTTGTTGAAACTGAATAATATGAGCCTTTGTGAAAGTTTCAGTTGTTGACAGGAAAGCAGTTCACAGTTTACTGCACTGGTGTTGTCAATTTGGGGACCTTAATTGGTCAGATTGTGCCATCAGTAAGTATTTTAGTTTTTGAACAGTTATGCAGGTACATTGGAGATTCTTGATGAACTACTCATGACAAAATAAGATTACTCTAACCCTACTGACATAATTTGCCTCTGTGAACATCATGTGACCACTGGCATTGATATGTTAAACATTCCAGGATTTAATTTAGGTTCATTCTTCTGTAGAGTACATATGGAGGGAGGAGTTCCCAAATTTATTACAAACTGCTATAAATTCAAGAATATTGATATAAATAAATTCTGTCTAGAGCAGCACTTAGAAGCTTGTGCAACAGAAGTAGAATTCAATAACAGATACTATACAATAGTATCTATTTACTGAGTACTTGCAGGAAATTGTGATCTATTCGTAAATCATCTAGAAGCTCTATTGGATTATTTAACAGGAAGAAACAAAGAAATCTTGATTGCTGGTGACTTTATTCTTATTCAGTCTTCCAGTAAACATTTATTGCAGTCAGTAACAGTATCTTTCAACCTAACCCATACTGTAAACTTTCCAACTAGGATAACTAAATCCTCTAGGACAGCCATTGATAATATATTTATAGACAAATCAAGGGAACAAAATCATACCATGAAACCAATAATTAATGACCTATCAGATCATGATATGCAGCTCCTTCTTTTAGGTACAGATTCTAAGCAGATTATGAAGACTGCTAAATCTGCATACAAGAGAGTAGTCAATCCACAAAAATTGAAAATTTTAGAAAAACGCTGAAAAATGTGAACTATAAAGATGTTTATAGTGCTCATGGCATGAATGAAAAATATAACATACTTATTAATAATGTCAGTATCATGTTTGAAAACCGTTTTCCTCTAAACATAACTCAAATTAAACAGAAGTCTATAGTTAAACCATGGATCACACATGGAATAAAGATTACATGTAAGACAAAAAGGAAAATGTATCTGTCAGCCAAGAGTAGTTCCAATGATGAAGATTATCTGTCAGCCAAGTGTAGTTCCAATGATGAAGATTTCACTAAATACAAGGAATATTGTAAAATATTTAAAAAAGTAATTCATACACCTAAACAAATGCACTATGAGAAGAACATAGCAGAATCAGGCAACAAAATAAAACAATATGGGATATAGTGAAAGAGGAGACTGGTAGAACCAGAAAGGAGTAGGAACAGAAAACATTAAGAGTAGATGATACATTAGTAATTGATGGGCATAGTGTGGCAAATCTATTTAACAAGTACTTTATATCTGTTACTGATAGTATGGGATTGTCAGGGTCTGTAAATAATGCCCCTGAGGATTTGAAACTAGCATTTCCAAATAACTTCAGGCACATGAATATGTCACACACTTTTCCACAAGAAATACTTCCATAATAAAGTCTTTAAAAACAAAGCATTCTAGTAGTTATGATGAAATATCATCAAAATTAATTAAAGCATGTTCTTGTGAATTTAGCACAATTTTAAGTTATTTGTGTAGCCAATCTATTATAACTGGAATATTTCCTGATTGGTTCACATATGCGGATATTTATTCTATATTCAAGAAAGGGGAATAAGAGATATCATCAAACTATAGACCGATTTCACTTATACCGGCATTCTCAAAAATTCTAGAAAAGGTAATGTACAAGCAGCTTCTCAACCACTTAACCTCAAATGACATATTGTCTAGAACACAATTTGGATTTCTGAAAGGTTTTGATATCGAGAAGGCTGTTTACACCTACAGTGATAATGTACTTAATTCATTAGATAACAAATTACAAGCAGCAGGTATTTTTTGTGATTTGTCAAAGGCATTTGATTGTGTGAACCATAACATATTCTGAATTTACTAGTCTTGGAACATGTTTGCTGCAACCACTTGACAACCTGGGGTGTTGGGACATCCAGTTTGTAAAGATATGACATGTAAGAGTGTCTCTGTCAGAGTGTGCAAAAATTTAGCAGGTCATAGAGAGTGCTCCTCTAAACAATTTGAGATAAGGAACCTGGGGTCTGACAAGCTGCCTTACAGATATATGGATGCAAACTTATCTACCACTTTGTCTCACATTACTGTTTTCCAGCTTATTTACAACTAACGTGCATACAAGTCTACATATACTGTGCTGTTTAACCTCTATTTACTTAACAATAAGTTGGCTTTATTGTGTTGTATTTACATTGTCCCATGACATAATGTACTGTGAATCAACGACAGACTCATTCATTACTCAGTGTTATTTGGAGAAGTACAGTACAGTACGATGTAGTGGTACCAGTGCAGTTTTGCAGAAATCACTGACATGCTCCTTGTCCCATACCATGGCCTGAGAGTTCACATGACTTAATTATTTTCCATGAGTATATCTAAAGTCATTTAGATATGAGATGGCAGTGGATACAGAGATGGAATTAGTTGCGAGAACTGTAGCTACTTGTGATGTGATTTGAAACCCATCAGCGATATTTGCAGGTTGCATCAAAATCTTGTTCAGCAATTTTATGCTTACATTGAGGTCGATGGACATCAGTTTCAGCACATTCTGTAAGATGCAGTGCAAATGGTACATTCATTGTGCTAATGATGATTTTTCAGTTAACTGTAACTAATGTAAATGAAAAAGTACACAGTAATGTGATTGCAATCTCATTATCTTCTTAAGCTGGCTTCTCCAACCCCAGGTTACCTATATCAAATTACTGAAGAGTAGCATCCTCTACGTCCAGTTAAAATTTTTCATGCTCTTAGGAAACACACTGTATACATAATTAAATTTGTACAGAACCCTTTGTGTGTGAGGCTACTTTCACTTATTCAGATTTGTGCTTTCCACTGATTAGGGATATAGTGAATCTAATTATGGGTGAAGTACATCACAATGGCTCAGTTTCCATTCCACTGTCAGTTGAGTTTCTCCGGTCACTGTCTCCCTTGTACAGGAGCCTGTAATCTACCACTGACTTGAAGTCACTGTCAATTGAGTAGTGATATGTTCTTCATATACTAGAGAAAACAGAATCTACAGAAGAAGACAATACTTGAAGTACTATACTGTAATTGAAATAATGGCCAAACAGTTGCAAATAATTATGTTTACAACTCTTTACCTAGGGTTTTTTTCGTCTTCTTCAGAAAAACTTGTTTGACTGTTACTTTCTGATTTTAGGGGACAGAAGATTCTTTTCAAAAATGTGCACTTTTGTTCCATGTTTCTAAGTCAGCCATAGATAATACAGTTCATGCAGTTAGGTGAAATATTCATTGTAACCAAATCTCCATAACAAACATCATTTGTTATTAATGTTAAAATACTTCCACCAATTTCAAATTTCACTCTACACTATGAATATTTTGACTGTACTTGAAGTGCCTCTGGCATCTCTTGTACATGTCTCTTAGATAGGCTACCCTTTATGCCCATTCACAGCAGCCAGGGCAATTACCTACGAACAACAAGTAACTCATGCTGAAGAAAGAGCAGCATGCTGAGTGCTGCAACATTTATCAGAAGACTAAATAAATAATTTCAAAGTCATTTTTGATATTATGATGTGAGGTCTTCAAGCATCCTTCAACATTTGAAGCCAGACCACCCAAGAAGTTTTATGGATCTTAATAATGTGAGTTACATTTATTGAGCTACAGTTGTAAATGAAGCATGCATTTACAAAAGGAGAATCTTTTAGAGTAAAACAGAAACTCTAGGAATATATAAATAGACATGCTAAGTATTAGAATTTGTCTGTAATTATAATGATTTTTAAGTAAAAATTACTTTCTTTCGGGATAAAAGTTACTATTTATTTCAGTAGTCTAGCAACACTGTTTTTTGTTGCATTATTTTGTAACAAGTATAGTTTCAGAAATAATGCAATACCCTTTTAACATTTTGCCACAGACTGTTACAAAATACACAAACACTGCAGTTGAGCCTCAATAACTTCACTACTATTGGTATGTGAACTTGTCACTTACTGAGTAGTGTTTAAATTAACTCCCAGATTTTTTTAGGCCAACAAATGTGAATGTAATTGTTTTTTCTAAAGTCACAAATACTCTGCCAGAGATTATTATTGTTATTATTTAGTAGCCACCTTTTTATACCTATAAAATTATTTTTGAACTTTACAATTATGCTTGAAATCGAGATTAGTGTTTTATGTTTAACTAAATTCCAGGCTGGGGAAGTCATACACCCCTCTCTCTACTCCCCAATTAACTTGTCCACATTATGAATAGCTTTTATCCTAACTTGGCATCTCGGTATAAATACTAAAAACACACTACCCCCAGTTTTTAGGAAATCTCTCTATCTCTCTCCCTCTTTCTCTCAAATATCAATAGTTACCTTCAACAACAATTGAGACAGTGCTAGACGAGGCACTGTATTGATTTGATGCTGTACATCGGTATGTGCCAGAATCTCCTCCCTCGGCCCTCGAAATCTGCAGTCTGTGGCTTTCTGTAAGTTAGAAACACAATGGTTTAAGAAACTAATATATTTAGTTAAACTGTTATAATGCACACTATGTATTCAGTCAATTATTTAACAATTAGGTATGAATCTTATCGGGATTGACTCATTTTGAAAAAAATTATTCTAGAATTTCTTATAAAAAATGTCAAACATGTAACTTATGAAATAGTATAAATATTTTCCTTGGAGAAACATGAATAACATCATTTGATCTTTTATCATTCTGTGTAGTTATTGTATACACCCATTTGACTATAAATAACAGTCATCATTAATGCATGCTACAGTAGGAATAGTATTCTCAGTTTTTGCACTTACTGGGGGCTCTTAGCTGTCTTATGGCTTATTGATGGCACTCTTTTATTTCAATTTGTACAGTGCACATGCTACGAATTTTTTAAACACCAAAGTGATTATGAGTATTGAATGAGTAGTTGGTATACTTCATCTGATCTGATCTTGTCTGAATTAACTTAAATATAATTGTACAAGTAAAATAATGGTTAGTTGTGACTCTGGTGAAGTCCTGTCTTTTATTTAAAAACGATTTCATGTGAGTTATGGGCCACAGTTAACAAGCATTCAGTGACGTGCTATGTGAAGTGCCTACTACTGACAAATGTCTCTATTGTCATTCCCCAAAAAGTGATGTCATGTGCCAGTACAGGACCAACCGACAGAAGTCTCTACAGTCACTCTCAAAAACTGCTGTTGGACTCTTGCTCACCATTCTGCTTAGGTGATCTTTTGTAGGGAGAGCTTATTTGTACTTGAAAATTTTCTTATTATAACTCATGTGTTGTTATTTCAAAACAATAGTACAATAAAGATTTATAGGAAATACGTTACTCTCAGTATGATTAACTGTAATCTGTTGTTAACAGATGCCACATTGTGGGTAACTCTGCAGTCAATTGGAAGAAGGAATAGAAAGCGCAGTGAGCTAGTTTGTCAGGCTGTATACTAAATCTGCATGAGTGGTGCCTCACATCCTTCTATATATATTCACCTTGACTCCTAAAAGGTTCTTTGATGCTCTTTTTAACCCAGCACTACATGCAGGTGAACTGTCAGACTGATGAGAATAGTTCCACATTAATACAACGTCTGAAAATTTTCCCTTCAGAAAATAAGAGAATAAGGTGTAATTTTCCAACACATATGACTTGATTTGTCAGTTGTTATTGTTAGAAAATCTGCTACCATGGGGCAAGAAGGTATTGATGAAGTATGTCATTGAATAGCTGCATTATTTTGGTAGTAGCTCGTTTTTGTTAATTTCATCTTGTGTAAATGTTTCAGACAAAATATAAAAGTTTTCATTTTAATTATTGTATTAAAGTGATTGTTAATGGTACTATTTCATTTAATAATGTCACTCTACAGAATATATACCACAATGCAAATGAAAACAATGGAAAATGTAATGGTTTGTGGGGCCAGCTATGTATACTGGCATCCCATTTCCCATGTGAACGACTGGTTTAATCAAACAGAACTATATTCTGCAATATTCTGATTGGTGCAGATATAAGAGTGATCTCTCTTATATTTGTGTTTGTTCTACTTCATAAACATGACATGGAGTATGTACAATGAATTGAAAACATGGTCTACTGAACCACATGCATGTAAACTGATGAGAAACTGTAATAATGAATGTTGTAAATTACATGCTGATATAAGTAATTTCATATATGATATAGATAAACACTACGGTTCTATGACAACTGTTATTTCATAAAGAGAATGATGCGTTAACAACAAAATAGCATGGTTTTTACTTTTTGCTAAAGCAGTAATAGACATTTTTGGGTTCTGCATGCACTGTTTATGGAATATGTATGCTAATACTGTATTCCTTGATCTAAATTTCATATGAAATGTAAGAAATACTTATCAGCACATCGAGCGAAGTGGCACAGTGGTAACACACTGGACTCGCATTTGGAGGACAGTGGTTCAAATCCACCTCCGGCCATCCAGATTTAGGTTTTCCATGATTTCCCTAAATCACTTCAGGCAACTGCCAGGATGGTTCCTTTGAAAGAGCACAGTTGATTTCCTTCCACATTCCTACCCAAACACTCAGAGCGTAAGCTCCGTCTCTAATGACCACGCTGTTGATGGAACGTTAAACTCCAAACTTCCTTCCTTTTTTATTAGCACATCATTTACAACATTCATTAATGCACTATCTCTGCAGTTTATGTGCATGTGGTTCAGAGAACCATATCTGCAATTTGTTTGCTCATATTAACAGAATAGAAGAAATGCACTTTTAAAAGAGAGCATTCTTACATGTGCATAACTATGAATATTGCAGAATATATTTTAACAATGGAAAATCTGATAGGAATATCAATAATGGAGGATAGGTAACAACTCAACATAACGAGGCTTGCTGAGCTGCTGACTAAGCATCTAGGCTGATGCTTGTGTTGTTGGAGTGGCCAGACATGTGTATGTATAGTTGTCTGAGTGCTTATGTGAATGTATGTGTTTCTTTTCTGAGGAAGGCCATGGCCAAACATTTAAGTAGTGTAAATGTGATTATCTATTTTTGTGTCCAGCGAGCCTCGTTATGGTGCATTGTTACCTATCCTCCATTATTAATAATGCAGAATATAGTCCTATTTAATTAATAAGAATGTCAGGAAACCTTTGTAGAGCTAAGGTGGAAAAGAAAATTCTTGGCAATAGTGGGACATGGACCACTACCCACCAGCGAGCACAGAATAACATAGAGGGGCCTTATAATGACAGTGAAATGAAGCCATCAGTGAGCGCGACACCCAACTAACATGGCAGCCGCAGAGCATGAATCATCCTAGTGCTGAGCGCCACCCGAACACAGCTGCGAGCACCGGATTTTTGGAGTGTTTAAGAATGGTGCCTATAAAGGGCCACATCAGAAATCTTGGTGCAGTTCAGTGTTAAAGTAATTTGTCTCTACTTAGCATGTTGTTTTGTTGTTGTGGTCTTCAGTCCAGAGACTGGTTTGATGCAGCTCTCCACAATACCCTATCCTGAGCAAGCCCCTTCATCTCCACATAAGAACGGCAACCAACATCTGTCTGAATCTGCTTACTGTATCTATCTCTTCGTCTTCCTCTGCGGTTTTTACCCCACACACTTCCCTCCAACACTAAATTCACAATTCCTTGATGTATAAGAATGTGTCCTACCAATCTATCCCTTCTTTTAGTCAAGGTATGCCAGAAATTTCTTTTCTCCCCAATTCTGTTCAGTACCTCCTCATTAGTTACGCGATCCACCCACCTAATCTTCAGCATTCTTCTGTATAGCGTCTAATAACTGATGATCACATCCTCCTGAGTAGTCCCCGCCCGGAGATCCGAATGGGGGACTATTTTACCTCCGGAATGTTTTACCCGAGAGGATGCCATCATCATATGTTCATACAGTAGAGCTGCACGTCCTCGGGAAAAATAACGTAGCATGTAGTGTAGTTTATTACTCATAAGGTATTTATATTTCTGTTTTTGTATTAATTTATCAAATAGTTTCACTTGATTTTGTGTCTTTTTATTGTGCAGAACTATTAGTGTGAGTATTATTGTATAATCCATGAAATTTATCATGGCATTTTTCAATAACATTATTACTGCTATACTTGATTGTATCATCAATTTGTTGTCCTTTGTTCCATAGAAAGGAAGAATGAAACATGGTGTGTTGGACAGAATAAATAAATATCTTCCCAAATGAAATAAACAATTACAAATTTTAATTCCTTTTTCATATATTTTAAAGTGTTCCCTTTTTCACAATCTATTTTTGCCATAAATAATTATAAATTTGAGCTAGGGATAGCAAATCATACTGTTATATAAAATAGAAGCACATTTTCCCTTTGCCTGTCCATTCACCTTTTATAACTCGAGGATTACCAAACGTATTGTCATGTGGTTTCTTTTAATTTCTTCTTTAGAATCAGGCAATAAACTTAGGCTATATTTAATCTCAGCAGGAACTTGTGGAACATCTAAAATAAGAATAATAATGTAGAAATGTTTACTGCTTCTGCACTTTAGTCAGCTCTGTAGCCTAAACTATAAGAGCTACACTAGTGTACATAGTATAGAACTGCAAAACTTCATGTATACAAAAAAAAAAAAAAAAAAAAAAAAAAAAAAAAAAACAGTCATCATAATTATGCATTTGACTTGGAGGGAAAACATGTCTGAAGAAGGAGGAAAGTGTTGGAATGCTAATAGACATGCCATTTGGATACAGAATTATTAAAATGTGGACAATCAAAACATTTTAAAAGTGTCTGTAGGCAACAATAGATCTGATGCACTGAAGTATGTTTTCAGTGAATTCTCCATGTATTCAATTTTGTGTACTGAAGCTGTAAAAGCCTTTTTGTAATCATAAAATGAAATGACTTTCATTTGTCTGGAGATAACATTGCTATTACACGAGATATCATCTCCAAGGTGCCCATAAATGAAATGTACATAGGCAGATAAATGCCACATACATGTATTTTCCTGTAATTATAAAATATTGTGTTTACTCCCAACAAAGACTTGTGTCCCCCTCATCCTAAGATCTGAGTAGCATGATGCTCCAGTCTAACCCTTCCCCAAGCAATCCCTCTCTCCTCAGAGAAAAATGAACAAGTAGTTCTGTAAACCGGAATAAGTAATTTCGCTATTCTATACATCTATTGGTTGTACTAAATATTTCGTGAAGATAAGTACTAGCCAATGATTGTGCCTCTTTGCAACATATTAGACATTATTCTTCATTTCCTTACTAAATACGAACATCTCACTTTGAAACATATCCCATTGTCTGAAAAGTTGGTCTAATTATTAACTTAGCGCATGTCACCTACATTTTATTTATCCATGCTACCAAAGTTTAAGAGTTCCACATGATAAAATAAAAGTGAGTTACAAATCACCAATAATAATTTGTAGTGAGAGGGCTCTGTCGAGCACCCAATCTTATACGATAACATTTAAATAAACAGACAAATAATCTAAACCGAAAGTTGACAATCAAAATTATTTTGATTTTATCCGTTAGCAAATGGTTTATCTGAAAGCCTGTGACTGTGAGATAAATGGATTTGTTTTTAAAATAACAATACTGCTACCAGTCACGATTTTTTATTTATCTAGCATGACATGTTTCAAGAAATTATTCCCATCTTCAAGTGGGTCTTCATCAAAATTATCTTTAGCAATATATAATAAGAAATTGACATTTAATTATCATACATAAAAATGATGCATAAAAGAAGATGTGTGTGTTACCTGAAACTTGAATTCTGTTTCCAATCTGGAGTGGAATATCATCCTTAAACCACTGCACCTGTGGGATGGGGTACCCATCAACATCACAGGCAATGGATATTTCACTCCCAACAGGATAAACGGTTTGGTCTACTGTTACATTTACTTGCACAGGCACTGAAAACATTCAGTATTTTGAAATTAGGGTCACACTGTTCTTATACATGAAACCAAAGTTTAAATTCTTTTAACAGCAGTTACAGTGTACTAACATTCCCAATAATAAAGTTCCTAAGCATATAACTACAATTACTGTGAAATCAAAGGCTGTAATATAATCATTTGTGATACAGTTATTAAAACAATTTGCTTAAACTGAAGAGGAATTCTGCATTATGCAACACAGCTTTTGAGTTTTTATCGCCCAAATATATTTCGGCACTTATAGTGCTGTCTTCCATGGGTTTTTGCCATTAATTTCTAAAATTGTTTTACACGTTACAGTTTTTTTTGGACTGTATAGACATTTGGCTATATTGTTTACAGTTGAGAATTATACAGTCTTCAACATGACTGTCAGTAACTGCACAAACTATAAGAATTAACAAACACACAGCCAATCAGTTGCAGCTAATATTTATCAGTCTTTACCATGGTTTCGAAATCACTATGCGTGTCTTCTTCAGAAGGATATAAGTTATGTACCTAAAAATATTTTTAGCAAACAAAGTGAATTAAATCTGGCTCCAAAATAATGGTACAAAGTGTGAAACAATTTTTATATAATAATATTTAAAAAAATTAGTTCCTGAATTACATCACAAATGGTTGAAAATGTCATGAGCTGTATTTCTCAAGTCATGGAATCCGAAGCATAAACTCAGCCTTTACATTATTAAAATGATATGACATCATAGTTGGACATCAGACACACAGCTATAATAGACACTGCTTACGTGTACTAGCTTAAAACACACCATGTATAACGAACCGGTATAAGAAAAGTTCAAAGTTGTAAGTTTTCATTGTCTGTATGACTTACTGTCATAACATAAAAACGAAATTGCTCATGTATAAAATAGGGACACAATACAGCATGAAAACAATTAAAACTTAAAAGTAATATAGTAGCACAATGTAGTCACAATTGGTCTCACTAAATTCTTTGACCATATTAAAAACAGAAAAAAACTTTATGGCAGCTATGCGGCAAGACTTATCTGACACAAAGATATGACAGACATTACAATTTACTATATCCTCATATAGTTAAGTGGCTCATCCAAGAACTATGCCATCTAGTGAGATAAGTAGTCTTGTATAAGCGCTACTCCAGTTGAAATCAGACGAAAAATAGGAAAATTGACCTCATATTTTTTATGATAATTAATAATTTCTACTTGTGCCAATTAAGGAATTTATCCCTTAAATGATTACTATTTGTTTTAGTTAAAATTTGGTGAAGTCAGCATTTTTCCAATTGTGACACTTTGTGTGGCATGCAACTCAAGAAGCTCATACCAGATTTCAGTAAACTATGGTTTATTCTGTTGCTGAATATCTAAAGTTGATGTAGATATATAACAAAAACATGACAAACAATTAATTCATTGTTGTAAAACCTTTTCTTTCATTTATTAAAACAAATGCATTTTTCATAAGGATTAAACTTACATAGACTTGAACTTTTTTTAATTACATATTGATTTCAATTTTAAGTATTATGGAGTCTCTTGTGTTAAATATGGAAAAAAAATAACAAAGTAAAAAATACGTCAGCTCACACTGCACTTAAAGTTAGATTGCGATGGGCTGCCCTCCACCACTCAACAGGGAAAGAGCCTGCCTCACAGTCAAACAGAGTCAACAGAGGGTGGGGGTGGGGGGTGGTGTGGTGGGCATGGGGGTTGTATACATTATGGCATAGTGCAGCTGGTGTAATATGATGTAATGCAGCCGGCAAATTTGGTGCAGTTTCTAGATACATTTTATTATTTATACAGCTCTCTAATCAAGATACAATAAAACTATTTACTGATACTGTTTTTTAATCAAATGCTGAATGAAATGTCATACATTTTATTCCATTTAAAAATGCATTTTGTCTAAAAGATGACAAATGATGAAAAGTACTTGAAATTTCAAATCTAAAAATACCACATAAATAACACATCAATCTATAAAACAGTGCATGCATTTTTAATTTATTTGAGAATTTTACTTTGAATTGTTTCCAAGTTATGAGTGTCAAAAAATTGCATGATTTCATGAAATTATATTTTCACTCCTAAAAAACAACTAGAAACGTTTGTGTATCAGAGCTGAAAATTTGTCAAAATATTAACATCTTACTTTCTATGACAGAAAAATGAAACCCCCAAAAATGCAAGATTCCTTGCTGTCTGATTTGAAATGGAATGATCCAAAAGCCACCTAACTACTATATGAGGGTACTATTTTGCTTTTGTGTATTGCATGCAAATTTGTCAATTCTGTCACATATCTGTACCAAATAAATTATACAACACAGATGCCATAATCTTTTTTCTGATTTTAATATGGTAAAAGAATGGTAGTCAGACCAACTGTAATTGCAGAATACCATTATATTCCATTTGCATTTTAATTGTTTTTATGCTGTACTGTGCATCTATTTTATACATGAGTAACTTTGTTTTTATGTTATTATTGTAGTTCACTGCAGAAAGTGTAATCTTTCAACTCTGAACTTTTCGTACACCAGTTCATTACACATGGTGTGCTCTAGGCTTATTCACGTAAGCACTGTCCATTGTAGCTAGGTGTTTAGTCTGACGTCCGACTTTAATGTCATACCATTTTAATAATGTAAAGGCTGGTTTTATACTTTTGATTTCATGACTTAAGCAATATAGTTCACAACATTTCTAACAGTTTGTGATGTAACTCAGTAAGTAAAACTTTTAAATGTTATTATATAAACATATATAAAAAGTAGATGAAGATTACTTACCAGGCGAAGGAGCACAGATAGTGATAATAACACAAATAAATAAAACACACACATACACAAAAATGCTAGCTTTCGCAGCCTAGCTGCTTGTTCAGGCAGAAGGGGAGGGAAAAGGAAATGATGAGGGTTTTAAGGGAGTGGGTAAGAAGCCATTCCAATCCTGGGACAGGAAAGACTTATCTTGTAGGGAAAAAAGGAGGGTAAACAAATACACACAAAGCATACTGTAGCTTTCTACAGTATGTCTGTCTAGGTGTATTTGCATTTGTGTATATGTGTGGATGTGGGTGTGTATTTGTTTACCCTCCTTTTTTCCCCCCAAGGTAAGCCTTTCCTCTCCCGGGATTGGAATGGCTCCATATCCACTCCCTGAAAACCATCGTTATTTCCTTTTCCCTCTCCTTCCCTTCTGCCTGAAGAAGCAGCTAGGCTGCGAAAGCTAGCGTCTTTGTGTATATGTGTGTTTTATTTATTTGTGTTACTATCACTACCTGTGCTCCTTCGCCTGGTAAGTAAACTACATCTACTTTTTATATATATTTTTCCTGCTAGGAATTTTTCCTCTATAATATTATTATATAAACAATTGTTTTAAACTTTTTACCATTTTTAAGCCAGGCTTCATTAATTTTGATTTTTTAAAAATATTTTTAGGTACAAAAGTTATATCCTTCTGAAGAAGAATATTCAAAGTTGTGGTGAAACCTTGGTAAAGATCAATAAAATATTACCTGCAAGTGATAGGCTGTGTGAATTAGGTTGATATTTTAAGCCTACATTTATTTACATACCTACATGAAGTTATAGGCAGGGTTTACATGTTACTTTAATTAAGCAAAGGCATGTTTTACAGCTTGTCATTGGGAACAATAGTACTTTTTTATTTCCAAAATGAATAAATTTATGATTATTTAACCTGAATAATACAATGTAATATATGTGATTATTTAGCACCTCAAGTTTGTGAAGCTCAAAAGTAAGTAAGGTGCTAACCAGCCATCTTCCCTGCAACTCATAGTTTCAATACACCAAATGAGCAAAATATACTCACAGATATAATGTGTAAATTACTTACTTACTTTGAACTGCAAACACACTACTTTAGACACATGCACTGTATTTTGATTTTTTGGAGCTGAATACAATACTTCTTTTAACTCAATCATTACAGTTTATGCATCCTAATTTGCATCATCACTGTCCTTTGTCATATAGCCTTAAAATACTCCATTTATGACTTTTAAAGAATGGAAGTTACTAAAAGTTTTAAACACTATGTAACTGCCCAACACAGATATGACATTACAGTATAAATGTTATCAAATATTACACACTTAAACATGCTCAGTAATTTTTAATTTGTAAACATTATTGCAGGAAAACATGCTAGCCAAACTGTGTGACACATATATATTTTAGTTGTAGCAAAATATATAAGCATTAGTACATGTTAATTAAAATTGTTATTACCAGTTTATTAGTTTATGTTATTGATCAAGGTTAATGGGTTTATAAATACTCTACAGTAACTTTGTTACATAATAAAAGAATAAAAAATGCAAGAGGATGTTGTAAATAAAGAAATAAAAACAATTCCATTAATTCATATACTGGTATCAAATTACTGGACAAATAAAATGGCTGTAGATTAATAAGGAAATGAAGTGACATTCCTTATACTGAAACTAACTTTTGAAAAACTAAAGCGAGAAAGAACACACATACAACTGTAGAAGAAAGATAGAATTATCCATAACCTTGAAAATGAAATAATAGCTTAAAAACATAAATGGAGGGAAATCAAACAACAAAAAGTTCAGGTTGGAATTTCCACAATGTTGTGGAATGGACAGACCTTAAAGATTACATGCTGAGCAGCAAATAGGCACAATGAACAGGAAGTTGCTATGAGCTATTATAGTTGTAGTAAATGATACACACAATGCATTTCAGAATAGGGAGGAAATTATTTATAATCTTAATACTACAGATAAAAACTGTGCAGTCCATGGCTTTCTACTTGATTTCTACATCAAACTGTTGGAGCTAGAGAAGAACTATTTTTGGCCTCAAATCACCAACAATTCCTGCATTTGGCCAACTGCCATCTCTTTCACAAACACACACACACACACACACACACACTCACTCACTCACCTGCTGTTCACCTGTAGATGGCTCATCTGCAGTAAAAGAACTCCCTTGCCCAAAATGCTGAAGCTCCCACAATGAACTTAACACATAAGCACAGTCTCCCAGACCTAGCCTGCATACAGATTTTGCATGCCACATACGTCCAAACCTTCTTCCACTCACAAGAACCAGTCACAAAAGAATGCCCTCTCATAACCTAAATCATCCCAGTCTGGAACAACTGAATAACTTCCTTTGCAGGGCTTTGATTATCGATCATCAAGCTGTCAAATGTGTGACATTCTACCCTAAATCTTTCCAACCCCTACTAAAGTGGTGTGTTTCATTTCTCAACCAATCTCCACAACATGCTAATCCATACCCGTGTCACTGCAACTCCCAATATGTTGCCATAGGAGTCATATTCCTAAGGAAGACCCCAATCCAAGTCCCTCCCAATCCATCCACTCGGCACATCCTATTCCTGTATCGTTAGTCGCTTATCCTACCCGATTAGAGACTGACCACTTGCGGAAGTAGCCATCTCATTTCCCTAATCTGCTGCAATCATTAAGACAACTTTTTATACTGGTCTGATCACTAGACTGCTGTTCATCTCAATAAATGGCCTCCATTGAACTGTGGATAAGAGGAAGGTGGGCTACCCTGGGGCACAGCATGAAACTGAGTATAAGATGCTTGATTTCAATGGCTGCTTCACAACCTGGACCACTTGAATCCTTCCCTCCTCCACCAGCTTTTCTGAACTGTGCAGATTGGACTTATTCCTACAATACATTATGTGGTCTCTTAATCAAACTTACCTCAACTTACAGTAACCTATTATTGCCCCCCTTCCACTATCCACACACCCAATAATTGCCACCTCCTCTATCCTATATCTCTTCAAAATTCATGTCTCTCTCACCCCCACTGTCCACTGTTTATCAGTATTTTCCCCACATCTCTACTCCCACTCCCCATTATTATGTTGTAAAGGTGAACCTCACACACTTTTCCACCCATCTAGTACCTGCAAGCTGTCCCAGGCAATGCTGATATATCCACCCTCACCTATACCTTCTCCTTCTTCCTCCACTCCCCTCCTCACTTTGAATTAGACTCAGCATTAAAGCAATACTTGGGAGACCAGTGACTGGAGATGGCTGTCATGTTTGAGTTGTGTCTATGTGATTGTATGAATGTATGTATGGTCCTTTCCTGGTGAAGGCTGTAGATGAAGGCTCTAGTTGTGTGAGTGTGATCTACATGCCTGTATGTGGCTCAACAGTTGTCTTTTGCAGTGAGTTGTAACATATTCTCATAATATTATTGTTATTCCAACCTGGACTTTCCAGTGTTAGATTTACACAAGATAATGGGCAACTATTTCAAAAGGCATTTTCACACTGAATCCAGCACACCCTTTTCAATTATCTTCCTATCAATAAATTGGAAACAATTTCATAAATTCTTAATAAATTTCTTAAATTCAGCTTTTCTGTGTTTCAGTATTTTATATTCTTTGTACTTAGTGCATCAACTATCCTCAAAATCCAAGCAATTTTTGTTATGTTTTCTTAAGACTAAGTATACTGCAGACATTTTGACGTGGCAGTTGGCTGTAATAATAAACAGATGAGAACTTTAGACACTCGGAAGGGTGAGAGAGGTATTGGAGAACAAACTCCTCCTCCCTCCCAAAGGGGTGGCAGTCTATATCTGCAATTTGTGCTTCTGCGAGAAAAAAACTGGTACATGGTCATAGGGACAGCCGATGTTATGCGAGTCTTAGTGAAAATTCGTGATGAACCCAGACTAGTCTCTTCACTAAAAACAAAACAACAAAACACTAAGCAATATCACCTTAAACCAAAGTGACATACACAAATAATCAGTAATGGCTGTCATCCATGTCCTTGGTGAAGCTGGCAATATTGTAAATACCTTAGTTTAGGTCAGGCCTCTATTGTTATTTTATTTGCCCATACTTCAAAAAACACCCATATAAAACTGCCACGTTAAATTGCCAGAACAGTATATATTTAGCATGTTATTAAAAGCATGAGTACAAAAAGATGTAGATTAAAAAAGTAAGACTAAAATACAAATGTATAATTCATGTTTTGCTCTCTACTGAAAAATCTATTTTTGGCAGTTTCAAACTCACTTTGTAAACAGTTACGAAGGCTATCTGGAAAGTAACCTCCATAAAGTTATAAATGAAATAATGGAATGATAAAATTTACTTTTGAAATGTTGAAACTACTACTTTCTATCACCTCTCTACTTTATCACCATTAATACATAACCATATGCCAAGATTATAGCCAGCCTGTGATAGCGTCTTGAAGTTCCCCCCTGGAATGTTATGAGCCAAGCCATTCTTTTATGTGCACAAAGGCTTGTAAAAATTTTGCAACGAAGTCTATACTAATAGGAAAGGTGTTCAAGAATATCTCATTTGATGTTATGCACTAAAGTCTATCATATAATGAGTATAGCATGATGCACTGAAATAAAATTTGTTCTAAGGGCAGAATTCTAACCCAGATCTGCTCACCAATGGCTAATGTGCCTCATCCAGCCCATTTTGATTTACCCCTTGTACTTCAGACTAAACCTGTCCCAGGAACCAAACATTTATTGATTTAGTAATTGTTTCATTAATTCATAATAGTGTAGTGGGACACTTTCATGCCTCCAGTAATCAAAGGCCATGTTGATTGTTTTTAATGATTCTTATTTTTATTAATGTCTTTTAGTAAGCTTCAGAATTGATTGTCATTCCACCACATTATATAAAATTCACAAAAACATTATGTTCTACCAGCAATTATGCTCCAAAAACAGTAGTCATAACATTTCTAGCTGACAGAGTTTGGCATGCTTGCATGCTGAGCGAGTTGGTAAGACCATATAGAATTTAGCCTTTGTCAGCTGTTTTGTATCTGTATTAGTAAGGGAAATCAATCTCTTCATCGGTCATGATTCTGTTCAGTATGTCTTTTCTTTTCATCTTGTAACAAAGTCCAGAGTAGGAGTCATCCAAGAGGTTTTTGATGCTGAGAAAGAGAGTTATGATATCCATTAACACAGCAACTGTGATAACCTATTGCTTGGGAACTATTTGAAGCTTTGAGATTTCTTGCGAATAGAAACTGTATTGCAGAACAAATATCACATCAGGCAAGTTTTTCAGTTCTAACACTCATTGTAAAGGGCTACAGTTGGCGAACCAGAAACTGTTGTTGTTGTGGTCTTCAGTCTGGAGACTGGTTTGATGCAGCTCTCCACAATACCCTCTCCTGAGCAAGACTCTTCAACTCCACATAAGAACAGCAACCTACATCTTTTGAATCTGATTACTGTATCCATCTCTTCGTCTTCCTCTGCGGTTTTTACCCCCAAACTTCCCTCCAATGCTAAATTCACAATTCCTTGATGTCTAAGAATGTGTCCTATCAATTGATCCCTTCTTTTGGTCAAGGTATGCCAGAAATATTCCTTTTCTCCCCAATTGTATTCAGTACCTCCTCATTAGTTACGCGATCCACCCACCTAATCTTCAGCATTCTTCTGTAGCACCACATTTCAAAAGCCTCTATCCTCTTCCTGTCCACACTGCTTATCATCCATGTTTCACTCCCATACAAGGCAACACTCCACACAAATGCCTTCAGAAAGGACTTCCTTAGGCTTAAATCAATATTTGATGTTAACAAATTTCTCTTTTTCAAGAATGCTTTTCTACCCATTGCCATTCTGCATTTTATATCCTCTGTACTGCGACCATCATTTGTTATTTTACTGCCCAAGTAACAAAACTCATCTACCTCCTGTATTGCTTTGTTACCTAATCTAATTCCTTCGGCATCACCTGATTTTCTTAGACTGCACTCCATTACCCTAGTTTTGCTCTTGTTAATGTTCATCTTATATGCACCTTTCAGCACACTGTCCATCCCATTCAACTGCTCTTCCAGGACCTTTCCTGTCTCTGACAGAATTACTATGTCATCAGCAAAACGCAATGTTTTTAATTCTTCACCCTGAGCTTTAATTCCTTCTCCAAATTTCTCCTCGCTTTTCTTTATAGCTTGCTCAATGTACAAATTGAGAAAGGCTACAATCCTGTCTTACTCCCTTCCCAACCACTGCATCCCTTTTATGCCCTTCAACTCTGACAACCACTGTCTGGTTTTTGTACAAGTTGTAAATAACCTTACGCTCCTTATATTTTACTCCTGCTTCAGAACTTGAAAGAGTTTATTCCAATCAACATTGTCAAAAGCCTTCTCCAAATCTACAAAAGCTAGAAATGTAGGTTTGCCTTTTCTTAATCTGTCTTCTAGGATAAGCCGTAAAGTGAGTATTGTCTCTCGTATTCCTACATTTGTCCTGAACCCAAACTGATCTTCCCTGAGGTCGGCTTCTACCAGCTTTTTCATCCTTCTGTAAATAATTCGTGTTAATACTTTGCAACCATGACTTATTAAACTGATGGTTCTGTAGTTTTCACACCTGTCTGCGCCTGCTTTCTTTGGAATGGGAATTATAACATTTTTCTTAAAGTCTGAGGGTTCTTTACCTGTCTCATACATCTTACACACCAGGTGAAACAGGTTTGTCGTGGCTGGTTCTCCCAGAGACTTCAGTAGCTCTGAAGGAATGTCATCTACTCTAGGGGCCTTGTTTTGACTTAGGTCCTTCAGTGGTCTGTCTAATTCATCTGTCAGTATAATATCTCCTATTTCATCCTCATCTACTTCTTCTCCCCTTCCTATAATATTTCCTTCATAGAGCCTCTCTATATACTCTTTCCACCTTTCAGCTTTCCCCTCTTTGGTGAGAACTGGCTTTCCATCTGCGTTTTTGATATTTATAGAGCTGTTTTTCTCATCTCCAAATATCTCTTTTATTTTCCTGTAGGCACTATCTACTTTCCCCTTATTTATACATTCTTCTACATCCTTGCATTTGCCTTCTAGCCACTCCAGCTTAGCCATTTTGCACTTCCTGTCAATCTCATTTCTTAGTCGCCTGTACTCCATTTTGCCTGTTTCATTTACTGCATTTTTATATTTTCTCCTTTCATCTATTACATTTAGTACATCCTGTGATATTCAAGGATATTTTGTAGGTCTTGCCTTCCTACCTATTTTGTCCTCTGCTACCTTCACTATTTCATCTCTCAATTTTACCCATTCCTCTTCTACTGTTTTATTTTCCCCCGTTTCTGTCAATTGTTGCCTACAGCTCCCTCGGAAATTCTCAAGAACTTCAGGTTCCTTCAGTTTATCCAGGTCCCATCTCCTTATTTTCCTACCTTTCTGCAGTTTTCTCAGTTTCAACCTACAATTCATGACCAATAAGTTATGGTCTGAGTTTATATCTGCCCCTGTGTATGTCCTACAGTTTAAAACCTGGTTCCAAAATCTATGTCTTACCATTATAAAATCTATCTGGTACCTCCCGGTGCCTCCTGGTCTCTTCCATGTATACAACCTTCTTTTGTTATTCTTAAACCAGGTGTTTGTTATAACTAAATTATGTTCCGTGCAAAATTCTACCAGGCGGCTTCCTCTTTCATTCCTTTTGCCCAGACCATATTCACCTACTATCTTCCATTCCCTTCCTTGTCCTACTACATAATTCCAGTCTCCCATAACAATTAAGTTTTCCTCTCCCTTAATTGTCTAAATAATTTCCTTCAGCTCCTCATATATTTCTTCGATCTCCTCATCATCGGCAGAGCTAGTTGGCATATAAACCTGTACTACTGTGGTCGGTGTTGGCTTCGTATCAACCTTGACTACTTGTATCACTATGACAGCTTTAAGCACATTAATATACTGCATGGATCAATGATAGTTCCATTCCATTTTACCCTCCCATACTACTTCCCATGCCATTTAAAACTGGAGGTACTTTCCAAATAGTCATAATAATAAAACAGTTCATTTTTCCTTTGTCAGAACAACTGTCTTATGTTGATAATAATATTTTATTGTTGAAATTTCTGGAACATTAGTTTACATGAAAATGTAATAGAAGATAACTATAATAAATGAATAAGATAACATTCTCACCTATAAATACCCTAGGATGTTCAGGCACCAAGATATTTTCATCTTCTCGTTCTGCAACTGGTGGAGGGGTGGTAGTAGTAGTGGTAGTGGTGGTTGTAGTCACTGTCATAACAGGTATTATCTGAGTTGCGAAAGGTCTGGGTCTATAAGGTGGACGAACAGGGCGGTACGGATATGAAGGTCTCGTTTGGGGACTTGCGGTCATATTCCTTTCTGGTGCCCTTCTAGGTGCAGATACAAGAAACTGGAAGTAATCTCTGTCAATAGGGTTATTACTATAAACAGGCCCAACAGCCTGTACAGTGACTGTCCACGAAGTTGCTTTTCCCTGGCCATTGTAAGCCTGGCAAGTGTAAGGACCTAACTGTCTCAAAGCAACAGATCTGATAAGCAAGGAATAGTCACGTCGTTGCTCGTACTGCTCTGAACTCAGAGGCAGCAAGCGTTCACCACGCCACCAGGTTACTGAGGGCCTTGGCCAGCCAACAGCATAACAGTGGAGAGAAGTAGGAGCTCCCAGTGTCACCACTACATATGTACTGTCTTCACCAATTATCTCAGCTGGCCGTGGATGAGGATCTACAATACAGTGTTAGTTGAAAAACCTCATGCTGAGTAACATTCCAGTTAGTTTATTGATAGTGACTCTGTGTAAATGTGAGATAATTCATAGCTGACTTCAGTACTGAAAGTGAAAAATGTCTTCCATCTTTTTTTAATTTCAGTTGACATTTCTTGTGTTAAGGATACTTAAGCAGAAAGATCATGTTGATTATTGAAAAAGAAAAGGTCAGATGGATAATCTTCTCACATGTACACAGAAGCTTCTTTATTAATACAATATAAAAACATGCAGTAATATGAAATAGTTATTATAGCACCAGAAAAATGTTATGAAGAAAGATAAATTAGAAGGAAAAAAAACCCATCATTTCTCCATGCCCTGCAATGAATCAGATGTTGTTATATATCATGTTATGTCATGTTATCATAAAGAATATTACAAAGCCACTGAAAATAGTTAATTTTTTACTAGTTTCTGATTTAAAAAAATTGAAAACGACACTTGAAGAAATTGAATTCCGACACCCAATCTGCTCATCTTTTTTAGCAGCAAAAGTGAGATAGAATGGCAGAAATGTATAAAATAATGTACATCAGAGGTGGCAAGAAACAAATTATTTAAATACAACTGATTGCTACAATCCCAAGATGATGAAGAATGAATAATCATTTTTGATAATTGGGAAGATGCATTCAGATTTAGTCAATGTTTTTGGTGTAATGTAATGTCAGTTCAAGTGCTAAAAACCTTGGAGTGGTAAGAAACTTACATATATGGTTTGTGGAAATAATTTCTTTCCAACCCAAATTTTACAATTTCAAATTTTATTTAGTACCTATTGTTAAGAAATGAAAGAGCCTTGCATATAACAACTGTTCTCAGAGAGAAGTAGTAGTGTTATAGAATGAATTGGAACTACAAACAGATGAAGTGCTGAGTTGTTTGGATTGGTAATAATTTTTTTAACAATTTCTAATACTGCAATATTAAATTCAAGTCAGCAGTCTACTTCAAAAATTGAGACTTTGCTGAAAGTTTAATGTTATTATTATCAATGGCCCTGTGGATTTAGCTACTAAAACATGCAAAAGATGGTTACAAAACATGCTCAGCATAGAAGACCTATACCCTGCCCACTGAAACTTTGTACTTGACGTTTACAAATAACAAGTGAAGAGCAAGAAGCGTGAGGCACTAGTCATTAGGAACAATCCAATCACAGCACAATAAACACTTCCAGTGGTCACGTGTCATGACGTCAATGTTCCCGCGTTGCCGTCTTTGTTCAGTGCTACTGTAAACAACATTGTCTATCGTGTCTACCGTGTGTTTATGTTGTGTGTCCTTTTTTCGCGACGATTTGTTTTACTGTGAGTGGTTTAAATTGACTTTCCAAGTTCAAATAATTGTATAATGTCACCGAAAAGACGTTTGTCTAGCAATGTTCGCCGAGTAAGTTCTCAATTTCATATGAATAAAAACTTCGAAGCATATGCTCTGAGCAGGAAGTTCATTCTCACTTCAAACAATTGGAAAGAAGTTATGGTGCATTGGCTACAGGTAAGAAATATTGCTGCAGATATGTCAATGTCAAAACTTCTTTTATATTCACTCGTGAAACAAAATGAGCCTATTACACCCACATATGTGGCTAGTAGATGAAATCGCAAAGGAGCAGGGTCACAATGTACTAAGGCTGCCCGCATATCAATGCCATTTCAAGGCTATAGAATTAGTATGGAGTGACGTGAAGAATTACATAAGAAACAAGTCTTACACAAAAACAGAGGTGGCTGTTGCATGAAGGTGTTGCCAATGTGGATGCTGCATCTTGGGGGGAAAAAGAGTCAAGCAGGTTGAAAAACTGATTCGGCCAGTGCAGACAATAGAAGGGATCATGAACAGTTATTGATTTGTCTTGGTGATGACAACAATTTAGATGATTTTGGCAGTGACGACAACAGTGAATATGGGGAGCTGGATGGAATTGCACCATTGTCACCGTGAATTGGTGAGTGAAAAGAATTGTATTTATAAAACGTAGAGAGAGAAGTTACTATCTTGATTATTGTTTATTTCGCATCTGTCGTGATCAAATGCATATTTTCTACATTTCTTTACTCCGTTATTGAAAGTGAGTTGTTGTTGTGCTCTTGTCTACATTAATATGCCGTTAATTAATTACTGCTTTGTGGTAGCAGCTCAAGAACAAATTTTTGTATGCACTTTTATTGTTCATAGCTTACATTTATGAGATGCAACTGAAAACTGTTTCGTCTTCTGTGTGTATGGAGGCTAATGTTGCAACTTCGCTATAGCAGTGTAGCCAACTTAAATCACCATAACCCGAAATGTCAAGTGCAATGTTTCAGCGGCCCGGGTATACATCCACAATATTCTTTGTCTGAATAAATATTTTTTTCAAAGTCATTCACTACACATCATTTTGGTATCTACAAGAGAGGAAAGTTTCTCCAAGTTATTCATAACTTACTATTGTTAAATTGACTAAAATAATTAAATTTAACATCCTTGGTGAGATAATTTTATGGCGGTCTCTCACAACAACTGTAGTGCACAAACTATAGCATTTCAATCATGGAATGTGTCCTCGCATACCAAAAGTGTTACAAAGATTAATACTTCTTGGCAACATACAAACTGCAGCAGAAATCAAGCTATCAAGGATAGGAGAATTGTAGTGAATGATCTTTAGTCTTGCTGCACCATTACAACTAAGTATATGAATAGTGGTAAGTAGATATACCCAGTTCTTATTAAAATAGAAAGGAGAAATGTTGGAGTTTAGCCTCCATGCCTAAATATTTTCATATTGTTTTTTGGTATACCTGTCACTTTTAGATGAATTTCCTTTTGAGCTGGTTGGCCTACACCATTGTCAGCTGTACAGATGTAGACACCTGCATCAGAACGATACAGTCCTATAATCTGTAAGGATCCATCCAACAACAATCTGTATCTCCCACTTGATCCATCAATCTGAAATAGGAACATGTTAAGAAAATTATCAGCTGAAGATTTTTTCCCCTTATTCAACGTTTAATGTTATATACTTAAGCAGAATATTATGCAGGTCAGCACATATTGTAGTGGACATAATTTCTTTGCTGATTTTACATCTACAGGTGTATGCAAGTAAAATTTCTAAGTGAATTCAGAAAGTTCACATTTAAATGCATATAGTGTATTAAGTACAACACTTCAAGACTGTGTTCTATTGTACTGCACCACCATTGTAGGCTACATTTTGCAGCTAGAACATACCAGCGACATGAACTGGCACATAGTGAAGCTATCAGTGAGTGACTTCCAACAATTGTTCTTCAACTAAATACAGGACTTTGCTTTATACCATTGATATATTATAGAGGGAAACTTTCCTGGTGGGCTAAACAAAAATTAAAATAGAAAAGAGATGACTTACCAAAAGGACCGGCTCGTCGATAGACACGAATAAAATCACACACAAACACACATACAAGCTTTCGCCACCACTGGCAGCTTCTTCAGGAAAAAGAGGAAAAAAGGGGAGGAGAAAGGGAAGGATATGGGTTTTAAGGAAGTGGAAAAGGAGTCATTCCAATCCCAGCAGTGGAAGAACTTACCTTAGGGGACAAAAAGGAAGGTAAACAAATACACACACACTCACACATATCCAAACGCAAACACACCTAGACGGACATATATATTTTTTATATATATTTTTTGTCAGTCCTGTCAAATTTCCTATGTTCGCAATGTTAATTCGCACTTGTTTTTGCGTTAACATATTTACACTTTTCCCGCATTTTACACTTTTCGAAAGCATGTTCGTGAAGAAAAAATGACGCAATCTACATAAATAGACGCTAGCCTGGTTTTCCCCTTAAAGTATGGCGCTTAAAAATTATTCGCAGTCGAGTTTCTTGACAATTTGCATTTATTCAAATGTATATTTCGCGTAGCATTGTTGGCAGTACATAGCTAGTTGACTTACAACGCTCTGATTTGTGGCAATGTAGTTCCTCTTTCCACAAGCTTCTTTGCCAGAACACCTGGCAGAACCAGTTACTTTGTTGATGTGAGAATAAAGAGTTGTATTGTTTTTGTGATACATATTTCTGATTCATAAAGAATATTATCTCTCAAAGTTGGGTGTCATAATACCCACAACCTCAAAAAAAGCGATAATAGTGTGAGATGCCGATCCTATGCAAACGTCACAAAAATACTTATGCATATGTTTGCACTGAATAAATTCTCTAATATTGTCATGTGAAAAATCAAAAAATTAAAAAATAATGGAACTTTAGGAGTTATACTATGTAAATAATTAATGCCGGTAAAAGGCAGTAATTTTGAAGATGTGTTACATAGCCTGGCAGTGGCATCCAAATGATATCTATTGAAGTTCAGGTAATTTTGAAGCCAAGAAGCTGCGTTCTCGATTATAATGAATGAAATTACATCAAAAATTTCTACTTCCCATACAATAATCACTTCTGCCCTGCGCTTAAAATAGTAAAAGTTTCGATAACCTTTATTGAAAAATAAACTTCCTGGCGAGTACTTAGATGCCTATTATGTACATATATCACAAATAAACTACAAAAATGCAAGGCTGATCCAGTAAGCATATTTTACCATTTAAAACATTATTTTCTGCATTTTACATTTTTCTTCATTTTACACCATTTTACTGAAGTCCCTTGAAAAGCATAAAAAAATATATATATATATAATAGAAGGAGACCCTCCAGGTAGGAAAACGGTATAAAATAAAGATTTTTGACTTACCTAAAGTACAGGCTGGTCGATAGGAACACTAAACACACACAAAAACACACAACCATTCGAGCTTTCGCCACCAGTGGTGGCTTCTTCAGGAAAAAGAGGGAGGAAGGAGAGGAGAAAGGGAAGGATACGGGTTTTAAGGAAGTGGAAAAGGAGCCATTCCAATCCCAGGAGTGGAAGGACTTACCTTAGGGGACAAAAAGGAAGGTAAACAAATACACACACACTCACACATATCCACATCCAAACACACTTAGGCAGACATTTCGCATTCGCATTCGTACGATTACGTTTTGGTACTTTGATGTATTTCTTTATTCTTGAACCCTTATCAAGAGGATTTAATAATGAAATAAAAATAATGTGTGTTAAAATTCTTTAATGTGAAATTAAAACAAAAGTGGTTTATGAATGGACGATACTACTTATTTTAAATTACTGATAAGTGAAATGAAAATAATGTTCTCAATTCTTCAATAAACTAAATTATATAAAAAAAGTTTTGCTTCATTTCGAAGAAGTAATATATATATATATATATATATATATATATATATATATATATATATATATATATATATATATATATATATTATATAATGTCTGCCTAAGTGTGTTTGGATGTGGATATGTGTGAGTGTGTGTGTATTTGTTTACCTTCCTTTTTGTCCCCTAAGGTAAGTCCTTCCACTCCTGGGATTGGAATGGCTCCTTTTCCACTTCCTTAAAACCCGTATCCTTCCCTTTCTCCTCTCCTTCCTCCCTCTTTTTCCTGAAGAAGCCACCACTGGTGGCGAAAGCTCGAATGGTTGTGTGTTTTTGTGTGTGTTTAGTGTTCCTATCGACCAGCCTATATATATATACATACTTTTCAAGGGACTTCAGTAAAATGGTGTAAAATGAAGAAAAATGTAAAATGCAGAAAATAATGTTTTAAATGGTAAAATATGCTTACTGGATCAGCCTTGCATTTTTGTAGTTTATTTGTGATATATGTACATAATAGGCATCTAAGTACTCGCCAGGAAGTTTATTTTTCAATAAAACAGAAATACCAGCTGCTTTACTTATTAGCCTTTCAGCATGTTTGCCATGCAATTGGCTTTGTCATTTGGGTTATACACATTATCTTTTTAGATATGTAAAATTGATTATACAGGGTGTTACAAAAAGGTACAGCCAAACTTTCAGGAAACATTCCTCACACACAAAGAAAGATAATATGTGGACATGTTTCCGGAAACGCTTAATTTCCATGTTACAGCTCATTTTAGTATTTCTCTTTAAAAGTAAATTGAAATAATTCACGTAGACAATTGTCAAATTACCCAATTGTTTTGTAGTATGTATTGTACTTCCTCGAATCACCGGCAGTTGGCCCAATTGAAGGAAGGTAATATTAACTTCAGTGCTTGTGTTGACATGCGACTCATTGTTCTACAGTACTAGCATCAAGCACATCAGTATGTAGCATCAACTGGTTAGTGTTCATCATGAAAGTGATTTTGCAGTCAGTGCAATGTTTACAAATGTGGAATTGGCAGATACCCATTTGATGTATGGATCAGCAAGAGGCAATAGCCGTGGCGCGGTACATTTGTATCGAAACAGTTTTCCAGAATGAAGGGGTCCCGACAGGAAGATGTTCGAAGCAATTGATTGGCGTCTTAGGGAGCACAGAACATTCCAGCCTATGACTCGTGACTGGGGAAGACCTAGAACGACTAGGACATCTGCAATAGACGAGGCAAATTGGCAATGCAGATCAAACTTCAGTCTATTTTGAGATGCCGCTCAACAACACAGTGAACAGGAAAGGAGAATCCAGCATCATGATACAAACTGGCGGCAGTGAGAAACAAGGATGTACAGTGATGTTGCGTGTAACTGGCAATGGACGAAAGTTACCACCTTACATGATATTTAAAAGGAAAACTATTCTGATAATATCAGTAAAAGGCATATTAGTGAGAACGAATCCGAAAGGGTGGATGGACAATGAACTTTTAATTGACTGGGTGACACATATTTAACAATGTTGTCCTGGTGCATTACTGAATGTGGTCCTGGACAGCTAAGGAAGTGCGAGACAAATTACAAAAAGGGAAAAATGACTTGGTCATTACCACTGGAGGCCTAACAGCCATCCTACAACCACTAGATGTGTGTATAAATCAGCCATTTAAAGCTGCACTTAAACAGCGATATACGCAATCGATGGCTGATGAAAACCGTTAAGTCCACACCTAGTGGCAAAATCAAATGGGCGGGTTTGTCCCAGATTTGTGAATGGGTGAAAAGTGCATGGGACTCCATTCCGCAACCACTGGTGGAAAAATCCTTAAAAAAATGTGGACTCACAAATTCATGGGATGGAACAGAGGACAACACTCTATGGGAAGATAGTGAAGACGACAATGATTCTCCCGCTAGTGATGACGATGAAAGTGATTAATAGAGTGGTAAGAGAGGAAATGTATTGACTAAAATATTTTATTGCACATATTAACAAATTCTTAAACGAGATAATTCACATTTCTTTTTTGCTATTGTAGGTACGCATAGAATTCCGGCTGGAGGGGAATAATGTTCCCCGGCCGCCCGCCCGACTAATGGTTGTGTTTTAACAATGTATCAACCTGTACAGCAGCGTTGCTTCAAACCAGTAGTTATTGTACATACTTTTGAACACATCATAACATTGGAACAATTATTATTATTATTATTATTTTGTAAATAAAATCAATTAAAGCAAAAAATAATTTTGTATTCCTCTTCCTCAAAATTGGGGTGCGCGCGGTTTTTTCGAGGGTGTGGATTATTCGAGTATATACGGTAATTTAAAATATAAAGTTATTCTCTTGAATTACATTAGTATGTACTGGGTGATCCAAAAGTCCATTAACTTTCCCAATTCAGAACTGCACAGAATAATGTGACTAAAGAGAGAAAAATTAACACACATGCTCATAATACCATTGAGTTTTACTGAAGGAAAAAGAAAAATATGTGGACTAAATGACCAAAACATATACTGTAATTACTTTGAGAGATCTCTGTATAGTATCCTACATCAAACGTGATTTTTAAGGGTAAAATATAAAACCAAAATAAATTTTTAAATATAAAATATTATTATTACATGCATACATAAGTGTAGTTATCAATATGAATAGTAGCAAAGTGACACTGTGGTTAGCACACTAGGCTCACATTTGGGAAGATGGCAGTTCAAACCCGACTCCAACCATCCAGGTTTACATTTTCTTTATTTCTTTAAATCACTCCAGGCAAATGCCAGGATGATTATTTTGAAAGGGTAAGGCTGATTTCCTTTCTTATTCTTAACAAACAGAGTCTGAGCCTCTGCTCTGTCTTAAATGACCACACTGTTGACAGGGTGTTAAATCCTATTCCTCATGAACATGGTTGATTGACGAATAAATATGAATAATAATTTCTTATGCAGGTAACTTGGAACAGTGATGATTTCAGTACATAAGAAACAGTTTTATTATCAGAATACATACTGTTGCAGTGCCCTTCCTCCACACAATACGTGGTGATGGACGACCTTGGGCAATACATTTTAACGTAGCATATGATCCCTCTTCAGCTTGAACATCGCTCTCTGCGAGATCAATACTAGGTGGTTCATCTGCAAATTTAAAAACAATCAACATTTGAAAAATTACTAAAGATTATGATTTGTAATAATTTGATCCACTTAATCTAAAACAGCAAATATGAAGGTTATAACAACAAAATAATAATAATAATAACTTACTTGTAAATGATGTAGGCCTTAGAAAAAAATTGAAATTAATATTATCATTCAGATAATCATCAAAGAATTTGTAATGCTTTCATTACCATGTTAGGTGTCTGTTGTATCTGCTGACACCCTTGCTCTCTGGGATATAGTAAAGGAGGAAACTGGTAGAACCGGATACGAAGAGGAGCACATAGCATTAAGAGTAGATGACAAATGGGTAACAGATGTGTGCAGTGTTGCTGCAATTTTCAAGAAGCATTTTTTAATTATTATCGAAAATTTGTGATTATCAGGGTCAGTAACTGCTGCAATGGAATATCTCACACCTGTGATTACAAATAACTGCAGTAATATGAGTATGACACTCACAACACAACTAGAAGTAATGTCCACCATAATATCCTTAAAATCAAATAAAAAAATTCCAGTGGCTATGATAATATATCAACAAATTTGATTAAAATGTGTGCTTCTGAGCTTAGTGATATTTTAAGTTACTTGTGTAACCAGTCTTTTATCAGTGGAACATTTCCTGAATGGTTGAAATATGCTGAAGTTAAGCCATTACATAAGAAAGGAGATAAAGAGATTCCATCAAATTTCCATCCAATTTCACTTTTGCATGCATTCTCAAAATTTTTAGAAAAGATAATGTACAGTCGTCTTCTTAAACACCTTACCACTAATAAACTATTATCCATGTCACAATTCGGGTTTCTAAAGTGTTCTGATATTGAGAAGGCTACCTACACATACAGTGAGAATGTACTCAATTCATTAGACAATAAATTACCTGCCACTGGTATATTTTGCGACCTGTCAAAGGCATTTGACTGTGTAAATCACAATATACTTTTAAGCAAATTAGAATATTACGGTGTAACAGGAAGTGCTGCAGAATGGTTCAAATTGTATATCTCCAATAGGAAACAAAGGGTGTCAATAGGAAAGAGAGGTGTACTGAACTATCAGGCCTCATCAAATTGGGAACTAATAACATGTGGGGTCCCCCAAGGCTCTATCTTAGGCCCCCTGCTTTTTCTTGTATATATCAATGACCTTTCATCATCAACATTATCGGAGGCCAAGTTTGTTTTATTTGCAGATGACACAAATATTGCAATAGACAGTAAATCAAATATAGCCTTAGAAATATCAGCTAATGAAATTTTCATGGACATTAATAAATGATTCTTAGCCAATTCTCTGTCGCTAAACCTTGAAAAAACACACTATATGCAGTATAGGACTTGTAAAAGGTTTCCTGCCAGTATATGCCTAGAGTATGACAACAAGGAAATAGAAGAAGTTGAAAGTGTCAAATTCTTAGGATTACAGCTGTATAATAAATTTAACTGGGAGACGCATACCACAGATCTGCTGAAGCGCCTAAACAAGTCCCTGTTTGCTATGCGAATGTTGTCAGATATAGGAGATATAAAAATAAATAAAAAAAGCTAGCATATTATGCATACTTTCACTCTATAATGTCATATGGGATTATTTTCTGGGGCAACTCATCAGGCCAAGCAAAAGTTTTCAGAGCACAAAAATGTGTGTTACAGATCATTTGTGGTGTCAACACAAGAACCTCATGTAGAGGGCTATTTAAGGAACTGGGGATACTTACTACTGCTTCGCAATACATTTTTTCTCTAATGAAATTTGTCGTTAAAAATATATCTTTTTTTCAAACCAATATCTCAGTCCATGGGATCAATACTAGAAACAAGAATAACTTGCATAAAGATTTAAAGTCACTTACTTTTGCTTAGAAAGGTGTCCAATATTTAACAGTACACATTTTCAATAACATGCCAGCAGCAATAAAAAATTTAACTCAAAATAAAGCAACTCCTTCTACTCCATTGATGAATTTCTTACCAGAAGTGATTGATTGTAACTTATTGTATATAATATTCATATGAATACTGTGTTCAGTTTGACTTCAGTACAAGTTTTGAGCAATAATGTAATCATTGTAATTCAGTGTACAAAAAGTAATTGCTAAGAATTTTAATATGCACTTAGTAAATTAGTAAGTAGTAATAAGTTTTGTGTCCTTTAAAATATAAATATTTTTAAGATAATTGTTTTTCCTAACCAATTCCATAACCACATGGGCAATTACATTTGGGGTCTGTGGAAGGTACATTAACACATATGCTGTCGTTTTATTGTGTATATATTGTGTATTTTGTTCTGACATGTTCCCTCAATTCGGATCTACTGGAACGAAACATACATCTAATCTAATCTTGATGCATGAGTTCCAGGTTATGAATAGGTGTGGAATACACAATGGCCTTCAAATGACCCTATAAGTAGAAGAAATCTACTAAATTGAGGTTGGAGAATGAGCAGGCCCTGACACCCTATCCATTTGTTTGGGAAACACTGATGTTAAATTGCTCTAGCAGCACGAGCAAAATGATGTGGTGCTGTATCATGTATGAAACACACGTAATGAATTAAATCCTGTGGAATGTATTCCAACAAACCATGACCAATCTGCATCATGACATGGTCTATGTTATGTACACGAAAACAAATGCCTGTAATATGGTAACAAAAGCAAATGAACTATATGTTTACAAGCCATGTTCTGCTAGTTGACCGGTCCTGTATAAAATTCCGTAGCTTTCCCACATATTTAGTAACACCTTCTATATTAAGAAGTATCTAAAATGAATAACAGATATCTTAAAACATGTCAAATAGCTGAAAACTGGCATCCTTCTGACTGAGATTACCATAAGGTATTATGAATTAAAAAGTTGGCTGACTATCCCATCAATTCTGAAATGCACAACTCTATCAACTTCTGCATAGGTACTCTACTGGTCATCTAAAATGGATCACTAAGAAGGACTAGAAATACACACTGAAATTTATTTGGGAGATAAACATTGTGCAAAGATCACATGATTGAAAATACAGCTCCATGTGAAGTGAGGAAAATGATGATTAGATTAGATGCTTTATTCACCTTTGAGCATTTTTCCATGCAATCAGTGTCATAAAGGTTACATAAAATAGTAATAATTATAATAACAAAATAGCAACAATAAATGACTTAGAAAATCCCATAAGATAGAAGAAAGTAATATAAAATGAATGTCAGTAATAATAAATACTTACATTATAGTTATCAGATATGTACACTACCATAAATAGATATCAGACAATAAACAAACAGATGTATTATAATATGTTCAAGACAGTAGCAGAGTTTTAGTACTATACTGTGTACATATTTATAAAATATTTTATTTGTAATTTAAGAAATGTAAATCTTTTGTCCGACATTCAATGAACTCTTGTGCAGAATAAAATACCTTGCTTTTAAACCATTTCACAATAGTTTTCTTAAATTGGTCTACTGTCATTGTGTATGCCTCTTTTGGAAATTTATTGAAGTAGATGAGTCCTAAGTATTTGTAACAATTGTGGGTCTTTAACAGTCTAGCATATGGAACATCAATTGTATGTCCACTTCTTGTACTGTGGTCATGAATTGTCATTCTTAGAACATACTTACTTAAATTTTCTTTGACATATACTATGCAATTGTATATCTACAGGCTGGGTACTGTCATGATGTTTAATTTTTTGAAGTAGCCTCTACATGAGTCACGTCGGCTAAGTCCTGCAATACACCTTTCTTCTGCCATTTGAAAACAGTTTTTGAGCCTACAGAATTATCCCATAAAATTATTTTGTAATCCAGGTGAGAATGGAAGAATGCATTGTATAATAGAAGTTCTTTGCTGTCACTATTCCTCAGTTTGTACAGCAGATGGAGGACATGGGCTAGTCTACTGCAAAGTTTATCTACATGGGTATCCCAGTTAAGCTTTTGATTTATGTGAAATCCTAATAGTTTGACAGTTTTGTTATCTTGACTAGGAGCAGTGAGATTGTATACAATTTCTTCAGTTTTACTGTCATTTTTCTGCAGGACATTGGCTTCAAACCAAGTACTAGATTTCTCCATTGCTACTGCCATGTTGTGCTGCACATTTTCAAGATTGGTGTCACATGTGATGAGAGTTGTGTCACCTGCATAAAGCACTGCATCACATGGCACAACTGTAGGTAAATCATTAATATGAACAATGAAAAGGAAAGGCCCAAGAACAGATCCTTGGGGTACACCCTTTAGAACTGGAAGACATTCTGATGATTTATTATTTATCTTAACTAACTGTTTCCTGTTCTCCAAGTAGGACTGCATCAGGCATATAGCATTTCCTCTCACTCCATAGTGCTGGAGGATTTATATATATATATTGTGGAACACCATATCAAACGCTTTCCTGGGGTCCAACAATGTTGCACAAACAATCTCTTTCTTTTCAAAAGAACTGTGTATTTTTGCTACCATACTCTCAACTGCTTTGGTTGTAGAGAGCCTGGATCTGAAGCCATATTGTGACACACTAAGTATTTTATTAGTTTCAAAGTATTGATACATCTGTTTGTCCATGCAGTGCTCAATTATTTTTGGTAATATAGGTATAAGCGATATTGGTCGATAGTTATCTAGAGATGTTACTTCACTTTTCTTAAATACTGGTTTGACTACAGATATTTTTAAACACTCTGGATAGTGGACTTCTTTTAAGATCTTATTGCTTATTTTAGTTAGAGGCTTTACAATTTGTTTTCTGACAGATTTAATAACAAAATTTGAGAGGCCATAATAATCCTCTGCTCCAGCATAAGCTAGAGCTTTGCTACAGATTCATAGACCTCTTTCTCTGTTACACGAGACCAGCAAAAGTTGTTTATGAGATTACTGCTTGTTTCTGGCAGCAATGCCTCTGCCTTCCTCACATTCTTGTTGTACTGCTATCTGAATGTGGACCAACAAAACATTCCTTTAATGTGTTGGGTGAAATATCTGGTACACTTTATGATCATAATTCATTTCTGTTTTGATAATTTCCCATGCAGCTTTGCATTTATTTCTTGAGTTCAATATATACACATTGTTAGCTTTACACTTTGCTGCCTTGATTTCAAACCTGTAAAGCTTTTGAATTTTCATGTACATCTCCTTGTCAGCATTATTATGCTTTGCCTTAGCATGATATAGCAGCATCAGAATTCTTATTCTGTTTAAATGTGTAGATACCAGTTTTTTAGATTTTGTGATTAACTGTGTTGTCTCTGTTTCACTAATTTCCTGTGGTGTTTAGGACAACTTGTTTCAAAATGTACAGCTAATAGGAGTAGAAATCTACTGGTTGCTTCATTTGCATCTACATTAGTTATTATTTCATCCCACTTTACAATATTCAGTTTACTTATCAACTGGTTTAGCTTTGAGTCATTAATTGGTCTTACTGTTTTGTGTTCAGTGGAGGTTTCAAGTATTTTATAGTTAAGAGTCTGCCTGAGCCATAGCCCATCATGATCAGAAATGCAAAGACTAATTATGCCAAAATCAGTTTTGTTTAAATGAAAATTATATTATCTAAGCATGCACCTGCCTTGTGGGTTTGGTATTTATGCAATAGAAGTTAAGAGATCTTAACATGTTTCAATACTGACTTTTGCTGACATTGCACCAATAACTGCTGCTACATACCTCAAAGAGGCTCTGGATGTGTTACAGAGGTATAGCAGACCAAGCTCTTTTCACATACTGTCAATGTTCATCTGTTGTAGCAGCAGGTGCTGTATCCCAGGTCAGGTATTTCACAATCATAGAACAGATGTTTATGACACGCAGGAGATCAGCGAGGCCAAGACAAAAATGCAATTTGATGTGCAAGCCACATGTGGTCACACAAAATGCTATTGTAATGTGGCTGCTTGCAGGTTCCAAAGGTGTGGGAGTACAACAAGCTCCAAACCTTCAGAGATGTAATACTGACTAGTTAGTGTACTGAGGAAGTTGGGGGTGGGATGGAGGGGGGGGGGGGCGGAGGATCCAATCCAAGTGCAACTCATAAGGCAACACAAAAATTCAGTAATCTCTCACCATGATATCTCCAGACTCTAATCTGACCACAAGTGTTTCTTTAGCTATTCATATCTCTAGACATACACTATTCATTTTTTCCACATCAAATAACTGATTTTAGCAACAGATATAATATATCAACTTACCGTACAATCCATAAGGTGGTTGTGGTTGCACAACTGGTCTTTCTGTTGTTAAAATTTCTCCAGGATAAATAGGGTTCAGGCATGAAGATCCACAACCACTGAAACAACACTTACGTACGTCTGTGCAATCTGCATCTGATTGACACTCCTGTATACAATTTTCATTGGCTTCCACTAACTTTGGGCACTGCCCTAACTTATTCACTGCAACACCAACAACCACAAAAAATGAATTTATGATTAAAAACCTACACCAAAACATGCATCCAATTAAGAGAATGCCATAAAAGTTAGTGCACTGAAAATTTTAAGATAATACACACATAAAACGTTTTCTCTATGAGACTTTTTATTTTGACAGTAATGAGGGACAGATAACAGTTCACTATAAAATTGTTCACTGAGCCAATCACAGGCATGAAAAATAAATAATCACATTCACACAACTTAAATTTTCGACTATGGCCTTCAGCAGAAAATAAACACAAACATCCACACAATCACTCAGACAACTATACTCACACAACTACTGTCTCTGACTGCTCCAGTGCTACAAGCATCTTGGCAGTGAGTGAGGATGGAACTGTAGGGGGAAGGATGCCATTTAAGGGTAGGGATGGATAGTTCCATTGCATGAGGAATTGTAAAGGCTCTGATAGGTAGGAATGTAAGATGCAGCATTGAATGCAGTGAAGGGAAGGGACAGGAGAGGATAAAAGAAGGGTGGTATAGAGATCTGTGTGGAGGGAGGAGGGGATTTGAAATGAGAATATCTATATGATCTTCACATATTGATCAAACTATGCTGTATTGGCCACACACAACATACACATATTGAGCTAAGTACAGCCCTGTTCAGGAAATATGACTCAATGTAGTCTTAGAATCGAACCATACAGATCTGCTTTCATGCCAAGCAAATATAATAGCTGCAAATAGAACCATGTACCTCTGATCCTACAGTCAAACACTCTATGCTTAGGCTGACAAAATTACGAAATAATAATGGAATGTAAAATATAAATAAATGATTAATTAATAAAAGAGGTTTTATTCTAACATTTAAAAATAATGTAGGTAACACCAGATAACTCAGTTGCACAATGCTTAATGAAACACATGTATTGTTCTAATGGAAGTGGGCCCAACCACTTTAAGTGTAATGGCCTTGATGCGGCTTTCTGGCACTTATAACTGCAATACCAAATGTACCCTTACAAAATCCATGGGGACGGGGTGGGAAGGTGTGTAACTTTTGCTTCAGTTCCCCATGAAAGGAATAGTTTACTTCATTGCATTGTCATAGGTAATGAAACATGTATCCACCACTATGCCCCCAGAAATACGCAATAATCAATGGATAGAAACATTCTGCATCTCCACAGATGAAAGGGATTAAGGTTATAGTTATCTGCTGGGAAGGTAATGACCAATGTCTTCGGATACCATTCATGTTATATTTATAGAGTTTATGAAAAGAGGGAAGACAAAGACTGACTGACTAAACTACAAATCTTGATATAATGGCATGATCTCATATAGCCAAGAAATTCACCATACTGTGGAAGCAGTGTTTCTGGGACATCACTGGCCATTTTTCCTAAAGCCTAGACTTGTTACAATTGAATTTAACATTTTCTTTCATTTGATGGAGCATGTTGTAGGCTGAGAATGACAAGAGAAAAGGCTTTGAAACAATGTGGCTGACAAAGGAAGGACAGGAATTTTACCAGGATGGTATATATAAATTCATCGCATGAAGTGACAAGGGTCTAAATCCAAGTGGAAACTATGCTGAAAATATTTTAATGTATTTACTATCAGTTGGCTGTATTGGTTGTTTTAAATAAAATGTACATATTTCATTACAGGCTTTGTAACCTTGGTTTCTGAATGCTGCTAGTAGCCATCAGATGCTGCAATATATTCTTACAGTAAATGCTTCTGCCTCCACAGGTGAATGGTCAGCATGGCTGATAGGCATGTGGACCTGGATTTGATTCCAAATTGTACCAGGAAGATTCTTTGCTGGGGGAACTGGAATGAATTGCACACAGCCTCAAGAGACCAACATGGGAGCAGTATCAAGTCAAGAAACAACAATGAGGAGTAGAAAGCGTTTCCTTGCATGCCCCAGTACAACTTTTTGCAGAGTTTGACATGGTGGTTGATTTGACACAACTGGTTCATCTGGGACAGGATGTAGAACTTTCTTACTTTGCTTATAAGAAATGCATCCCAGAAATTTCAATTATCTGTACCATTCAAAATTATTTACCTCATTTCCAATGCGGTTAGATAATAAATGTCCCTTGAATAGTGAAAATTGATGCAAAAAAAATTATAGTTAATTCACTAAGTCCATGTCTCCAACCACTTGATGGATAGCTGCAACTAGAGAGGTAACTAGATTGTAGGATTCCTGAGCTGTACCCAAAAGAAAAGCAGACTTTGTTGATCTAATTATAATGTCTGTTCTACTACTTTAAGTAGTTGCGTTAAGGAAGAGAAATAATAATAAATAATAATTATTTTTTAAAACTTGTAAGGGAATGGATTCTTAAACCAATGAACTAATAATAAATCATCAAATATATTTGTTGAAAATAAGATCAGAGATGATTCATAGTCATTAATTTTATTTTAAAATATATTCTGTTGTGGGTGTGTTTATTTTTATTTGTTTAAGGTATTCTTCTGGACTTGGTGCAATGGTGTGATCTTGGGGTGGCCTGATATCACCACAGGTGTACCACAGAGTTTTTAATGTCATACTGCGTCCTGAGGAACACCGAGAGCAAATAAGAGATGTGAAGAAGTCACCTGACACCGTGCAACATTATTACTCACCTTCCTGCAGTGAACGTGCAGAGAATGTAAAGTTGATGCTGTATTCACTGATGACATTCTTGATGTGATTGTCAGATACACAAATCAGTACATGGACACCATCAGTGATTATTTCTCCAGTGACATCAATTACAGATGAACAGAACTAAGGGCATTTATTGGCTTGATGTATCTTGCAGTAACTTACAGAGGAAATCGACATAGTCTGGAGGAACTCCAGCATACATAAGATGATGGAATTGAAAAATTCAGCCTTGTGATGAGTATTAAGTGGTTTAAGAACCTGATGAAGTGTCTTAATTTTGATGTCATGTACCAGAAGCCAACAGAAAGAATTTGACTGGCTAGCTAGTTCGTTGAAAATCGTCAAACATGCTGTTTCACTGGGGATAATGTAACAATAGATGAAATGCTTCCAGGTTTTTGTGGTAGATGTGTTTGTTGTCAGTACATATCATTAAAACCAAACAAAATTGGAATAAAACATTTTGCTCTTTTTGACACTAAGATTGTACACACATTCAACATGGAAGTCTATGTTGGGCTTTAGCCTGCAGGTTCTTTCAGTGTCAGTTTCCAATGTACCACCACTGAACAAAAATGTTATTCTTGTGTTTTCACTACTTAATGACAATGCCACTTATTTGGAATCTAGAGAGAAAATTAAACCAGGGATAGTAACTTTCTAATATTTGTCTAAAGGTGATGTTGACACTGCATCAAATGTGTGCAAGTTAGAGTGTGAGCCAAAACATAGAGTGCCGGTCAAAGATAATTTTCTTCACAATGTTGAATGTGGGTGGTATCAACTCCCAGCTTATTTAGCTTGGAAATCAACAGGGGAAATGCATAGGAGAGTGTACTTAACATCTCTAGCACATCAACTTATAATTGGAGACTAAACAGAAGTACTAAAAAAACAACTGGAATCCCCTCCAGCCTGGAAAGCTGTCTCAAAAGATCTGTTCACATGAAGACAGAGAGATCACCATCTCTTTTACATACAAAAAGACATAGATGCATCGCCTGCTCTACAGGGATTGGTTGCAGAAGGATATAAAACTTTGAATTCGAGAACTGCTTAAGTGTGGTCTGTCTATCACATGCCAGTATGGTGTGCCAACTTTGATTCTCTTAGCACCAGTGTGTCCCTTGGTAATTCTTAGTGTGTGAAAGACAGAAAAACAGACTTACAGTGGAGTTTTTCAGTTAAATCCATTTTTTAAAAATGTATTTGCTATTTATTGTCTTAAAAAATGCATTTACTGAAAACTGTAACTATCTGCTATTGTTTTGTAAACTAAGGTTCTCTGTATTCTTTTGTTCAAATCATTAAAAAGGTTTTTTGGTATCCAGGTTCATATGTTTTGTTTTCCTCAATTCTAATTAAGGCCACTAACTACATTTACTGCACAAATGGTGAAAATCTGAAATAATAGGGGATTTTAAAATCTGTGCCTGTCAGACTGTGCCTGAACTCGGACATCAGAATATCATGCCTGACAATGTGGTAAAGTAATAGCCCAAGTCACACGAAAGGATTGAACATGACAAAAAGGTTCATAATAGGAACATCCCCAGCAGAGTGAATGTTTTGACCAAGAAGAAAGGTTTGTTTAATATGATGGATGTTTCATTTACAAGGAGAGTGTATGTATATTCACTTACCTGGTCTACAAACAGCTCTAAATTCAGTGTCATCTGTCTCAGTATTTTGATAAAGGTCAACAGCACACCTACTTCCATCTGGGCAAATATGATCTTTACATGGCTCATGACACTGACATATTTCACAACTGTCTGCATTGACAAATCTTTCAATCCCATATGGACATTGCAACAGATTACAATTCTCCTTGGCAGATGTACAATCGACTTTTTCTTCTGATTTATCTTCTGTTTCTGTGAACAGTTATGATCTTATCAATCAATAAGAAAACATGTATGTTTTATTTGATAGTATCTGAATGTATTAAGGAAGGTATTAAGTGTAAAACATTGATTATATAATTAAAATAGGAACATCACATACAATAGAGCATTGATAGAAAGGTATAGTTGCAGGATTCAAAAGCTTGGAAGCATGTGAAATTCTAGCATTAAAATTCACTGATTCAGTTCTCAAAAGCTAATAATGAGATTAACCAAAAGAAATTAGAGGAAGGTGCTGAGATAAAAGACAGAGTACTTATTGTGCTGTGCAAAAGAAAGCATAACAGAAACATAAAGGAAATTAACTCTTTTTTATGCTACATAACTAGCAAAACCAGTGCTATGGTACATTAGTTTAATCAATGACAGTGTCAGAGATGCATATGTTTAGCATATTGGTCTCTCTCCAATTAATGCTGGTTTACAAGAACAGAAACACTACCAATACTTCTTTTTCAAGTAGCATCACAGCTGCCAATTAAAGTTGAGAGCACACCTTTCCACTATTGTAATTGAAAAGCATACTCGACTAGACCAGAAAAGAAACCCAGACTCCTTCATATAAAAGATCAGCACACTGAGTGTTCATTCAGAGGGAAGTAAGACGGATAAAAATAATTGTATGTAAATAATAATCTCTAATGTTATTTTATTTATTTTCTCAGTTTTTTTAATCATCTGGGCTATAGCTAGTCAGTTGCCATAAATATAATTCATTACGCGCTGACTGACAAACAAAACACAAAAACAAGAACTGATATGGTGTCAGTTCTTTCTTCATAAATATGAACTTAATACTTTGTATAGTTCCTTATTTTATCCATATGCAGCAGAATAGCATATGAACCATATTTGCGCGAATGTAGGCCACAAGGTACTTTTGACATGAGATTATAGAGAGGAGGGGGGGGGGAGAGGGGCACACACACTCCTTGAGTATAGGCCGCAGGCTTTTTAAATTTTTATTTTATTTTATTGTTTTTTTGATTTGTTTTGTAAAATTAAACTTTTTCTTAATCAGAAACACAATGTTAACAAAATAATGAGATGATAGGTTGATCCGGGCGCCCCAAGTGAGGGGACGCCGAACCGAGGCGTGTTACCAGGCGTTTCAAGTGTTGTATAGCGTAGGCATTGCAACAGATTACAATTCTCCTTGGCAGATGTATAATCGACTTTTTCTTCTGATCACCCTGTGGCTAAACATGCCTTGGTGCACAGCCAGCACATCTTGGCACAGTGTTACACTGTACAGGTTATCTGGATACCCATGTGATTTACCAACTGACATGCCTGCACTGTGAAGCGTTCTATGTGGGAATGACCAGCAACAAACTGTCCATTCGCATGAAAGGTCACAGGCAGACAGTGTTTGCTGGTAATGAGGATCACCCTGTGGCTAAACATCCCTTGGTGCACAGCCAGCACATCTTGGCACAGTGTTACACCGTCCGAGTTATCTGGATACTTCCCACTGACACCAATCTTTCAGAACTCCGGAGATTGGAACTTGCGCTCCAGCATATTCTCTCTTCCCATTGCCCACCTTATCTCAACCTCTGCTAAATTCAAATTCCCGCCCACAATCTTTAACATATTTGCCTCGGTTCTCTGGACAGAGCCTCTGCCTCAAGTGGTATCTCTGTCCAACATCTTTGCTTTCTACAATATGTCTGCCTAAGTGTGTTTGCGTGTGTATATGTGTGGGTGTGTGTGTATTTGTTTACCTTCCTTTTTTTCCTCCAAGGTAAGTCCTTCCACTACCGGGATTGGAATGACCCCTCATCCACTCCCTTAAAACCCACATCCTTTCCTTTTCTCCCTTCCTCCTTCCTCTTTTCGTGACGAATCAACCAATGGTTGTGAAAGCTTGAATGTTTGTGTGGCTTTTCATTTGTTTTTTTGTGTCTATCGGCGAGCCTGTGCTTTGGGTAAGTCAAACAATCTTTATTTTTATACATCCACTTTTTCTCATTTTCATCCACAACACTGTACAAAATTATGTTGAAATATAAGGATTTAACTAGGAAAGAATTGTAGTAAAAGCATTTTCATGTGCTGAATTTCATAAGCTTGCAGGGTGCAGCATATATAAAGCAGGTGCAAATTACCATCATGATTTCTATACAACTTACTATCATAACCACCTTCTTGGAAAACTATAGAGCAAAAAGAGAGACAACTCTGGAAATTCTTGAACCGGTTGAAATTGCCACCACATCCAGTGTAGATGAATGGAATACAAGTCTGTCGCTCATCATCATAATACCACCTTTTATAGTATCCCCCAGAACATGGTCCTGAGTCTACAGGAAGCCTACATATAGCTAAAGAGAGGTTTTTTTATTGTAGTATCTGAATGTTTCACTTAACAAAACACATCATCATTATATCTATTTGAATCAAATATATTAAGAAAAGAAGTAGCTGGTAAAGACTTTAAATGTGGATCTATAAGTGTAACAAACAATAGCACTATAAAATTGCATTTACTAGTCTCACAAACTTAATTTTACCTACAAAGCACTAGAAGTAGACTGTAAATCTATTACTACCTGTAACTAACCCTGTTTAAATATCTAATGAATAAGTGACATAGTATATTTATTTTGATAAAATGATCAACACCAACATTAACAAACTTAAGAGCCAAACTACCATATGAAATTCCATTATTGATGTATTCAGTTCTTTTGGACAATATTTTATGAAAGGGGAAGGCAGAAAGTGATCAATGAAGAAAAAATCTTTTTTCATTCACTAGGACAAAGCATTCTGTATGAAGGAAATTAAAAGAATGTGAAAAACTCATTGTCAAAGAATTTTTAGTGCAATAAAAATATAACACAGAACTAAAGTTGACACTTTTTTACTCTATAATTTGTAACTCTTCAAATAGAACAGTTTATGTTTTTCTCAGTGCAGTGTTAATTTATCGGACCAAATAACATGAAAATAATGTTTTTGTCCACATGAACACCTACATATGCACAGACAGTGCCTGATTCAGAAAGCACATGTTATTTTTGAAAACTTCTGCATGTGACAAATCTTCATCTAGTAATATAACAATACTCTTCCAAACTAATGTGAAGTACCTATCTGTTTGTTAAAATGGATATTTGGTACTGTAATGAATCTATATGACTAGTGTATATTCCTGCAGACTACATTTAGTTAGGAAGAAAATGAATTGGGATAGATTGCTACCACCACCTGCAAGAGGCAATGAATAAATTTTTAAAAGTACATTGTAAATAGACTAAGGTATATGATGAAGTCCTTCAGCAGCTAAAATAATAAAACATTCATACAGGTAGTGCATTCACATACACAGCCACTATCATCTGCAGGTGCCAAGAAACAACAGTATCTATTTGCGTGAGATTTGCATGTGTATGAAAGCCTACATCTACATATTTACTTTGCAAATCACATTTAAGTGCATGGCAAAGGGTTCATTAAATTACTTTCATAACATTTCTCTACTGTTCCATTCTCTAATAGTGCATGGGAGAAAAGAACATCTAAATCTTTCCATTTTAGTTCTCTTATTATTACGATCATGTCTCCCTATGCAGATGGATACTAACAAAATATGTTCACATTCAGAGGAGAAGGTGGTGAAATAAATTTCACCAATACTGTAGATCTCACCAAGATGAATAGTGCATTTCTTTCAATGTTTTCCACCCAAACTCTTGCATCATCCATAGCTCCTGGCCTAGGTTGCGAGTAACCCTTCCCTTCTATCCCAGCCCTCATCCATCCTATCTCCTACCTGAAGAAGGAAGTAACTTCCAAAAGCTTGTGTTTACATATATTTCCATCTTTTCTTGTGTTAATATCGACAGTGCCAAGCACTGGTCAGCCACTCTATCTCTTGGAATATTAATTTTTTTGCACCTGTTTAAGAATTTCCATCACATTAATAAAATAGTAATATCCTCACACATATTGCTGTTAATTCATCCTAGATTTTGTACGGTTTGAAACTGAGATATTTGCACTTCTCGTTCATTGTGAACTTTACATGCCTCACTACCGAGCGAGGTGGTGCAGTGGTAACACACTGGACTCGTATTCGGAAGGATGGTGGTTCAAATCCACCTCCGGCCATCCAAATTTAGGTTTTCCGTGATTTCCCTAAATCACTCCAGTCAAATGCCGGGATGGTTCCTTTCGAAGGGCACGGCTGATTTCCTTTCCCCATCCTTCTCCAAAAATAAGAGCGTGAGCTCCGTCTGTAATGACCAAGCAGTCGACGGGATGTTAAACTTTAAGATTCCTTCCTTCCTTCCTATAATGACCTAGTCAGTGACAGGATCTTTACATGTCTCATCTACTGTTGTGTTATGTACATCACATAGTCAAAAAATCATGTATTTAAAAGTCAATAAATGAATATTTCAAGCCACCTAAAAACTGTATTTATGACAATAAGAGTACCAGTGCACCAGTAATTAATGTGACTGGAATGTCAATAATGGAGGGTAGATAACAATGTACCATAAAGAGGCTCACTGAGCTGTTGATAGACACAAAAATAGATAATCACAATCACACACCTTAAATTTTCGGCCTTGGCCTTCATCAGAAAAAGAAACACATACATTCATGCAATGACCCAGACAACTATACACACACAACCAACATGTCTGGTCACTCCAGCAACACAAGCATCTAGACTGTGAGTGAGGTGGGGAGTGGAGGGGAAGAATGCTGGGTAAATGTGGGGATGGAAATCATCATGCAATGCCTTTACCCTGCATCCTTCCCCCTTCAACCCCCCACCTAACCCACAGTCTAGATGCTTGTGTCGCTGGAATGACTGGACATGGTAGTTGTATATGTATAGTTGTCTGAGTGATTGCGTAAATGTATATGTTTCATGGTGGAAAATTTACGTTGTGAGAATGTGATTATCTATTTTCATGTCTGTCAGCAGCTCAGCGAGCCTCTTTATAGTGAGTTGTTATTTATCTTCCATTATTGACATTCCAATCAGATTTTCCATTCTTAAGGTAATTAATGTTACTTTTAAATCTGACATGTGTCTTGATAAATTCTCCAGTACTACAAGGCAAATATTTGACACAGACAGATAATTTTTTTTTTTTTTTTTTTTTTTTTTTTTTTTTTTTTTCAGTACTATACTAATATTATAAATGGATTACATCTTATTGACATTTTTTGAGTCATTTTATTGCCATAAAAACTTAATGGAATTGCAACAATTGCAGAATTAATTTTAAAAGCATACACTCTTTTTTGGGAAATGTTCTGAATTTAATACCTTGTCTTGAAAGAGCAGTGTCATTTCCAATTGGATGAAGTTCTTGATAGTGTAAACAAACAGATTCACATTCTTCTTGGCTGCTGAATCGATTTCCATTTCCACCACAACCTGTGTAAGTAAATGGCCGGCAGCTTCTAGAAGATCCATCATAGTACCATTTTTGCAATGCATCTTGGCAATATCCTTCATCACGCTGGATGTTACAAACATCTGCAAATGAAAGTAATTTGTGAAAACATAAATACAAAATGATATCACTCTATGGCTTTTAATTTTAATTGTGGATATAATTGCAATCAATGTTATTAATTCAAATAATTTCACAAAATTCAGTAAGTAATTTACAGTTATATCCTACTACAAAACTAAATAACTACACATCCAAACTTCCATCTCTTTGACCCACTGATGAATGGTGTCAGCAAGAAGCACAACAATGATGAGAAAGTTGTTATTGTAGCATGAACATAACTGTGGTATAGTCCAGAAGCTTAGTACCATAATGACATGCAGGCTCATCTCACAATGAGGTGGTGTAAAAATGCACAGAGTTTACATTCAATAGTAGGTTTTCCTAACTAAAGCCGAGCGAGGTGGCGCAGTGTTAATACACTGAACACGCATTCGGAAGGATTGTGGTTCAAATCCACCTCCAGCCATCCTGATTTAGGTAGTCAGTAGTCAGGGAGTCATTCTCCCAGCCGACAAGGGATCCACAACTGTGGTACTTGATCGGCGGGAGTATGTGGCTGAGGGACTGCGTCAGCTTTCAGACAATACTACCTACAAAGTTTGTCAACACAATCCTATCCCTGATGTCCAGACAGAGCTTCAAGGAATCCTCAAAACCTTAGGCCCCCTACAAAACCTTTCACCTGACTCCATTAACCTCATGACCCCACCGACACCCAGCACCCCCACCTTCTACCTACTCCCCAAGATCCACAAACACAATCATCCCGGCCACCCCATTGTGGCCGGTTACCAAGCCCCTACTGAACGAATTTCTGCCTACATAGACGAACACCTTCAACCCATCATGTGCAGTCTCCCATCCTTCATCAAAGATACCAACCACTTCCTCGATCGCCTGAAATCCTTGCCTAGCCAGTTACCTCCAGATACATCCTTGTAACCATTGATGCCACTTCCTTGTACACAAACATCCCACATGCCCAGGGCCTTGCTGCGATGGAGTATTTCCTTTCATGCCGACCACCCAATTCCCTACCCAAAACCTCTTTCCTTAATACCCTAGCCAGCTTCATCCTAACCCACAACTTCTTCACTTTTGAGAGCCAGACATACCAACAACTAAAGGGAACAGCCATGGGGACCAGGATGGCCCCCTCGTACGCGAACTTATTTATGGGACGCTTAGAGGAAGCCTTCCTGGACACCCAAGCCTGTCAACCCAAAGTTTGGTATAGATTCATTGATGACATCTTCATGATCTGGACTCACAGTGAGAAGAACTCCAGAATTTCCTCTCCAACCTCAACTCCTTTGGTCCCATCAAATTCACCTGGTCCTATTCCAAATCCCATGCCACTTTCCTCGATGTCGACCTCCATCTATCCAACGGCCAACTACACACATCCGTCCACATCAAACCTACCAATAAACAACAGTACCTGCATTATGACAGCTGCCATCCTTTCCACATCAAACATTACCTTCCCTACAGCTTAGGTCTTCGTGGCAAACGAGTCTGCTCCAGTCCTGAATCCCTTAACCAATACACCAATAACCTGATAACAGCCTTCACATCCCGCAGCTATCCTCCTGATCTGGTACAGAAGCAAATTGCCAGAGCCACTTCCTCATCCCCCCAAATTCAGAACCTTCAACAGAACCCCAGAAGTGCCCCTCTTGTCACCGGATACTTTCCGGGACTGGAGCGGACTCTGAATGTGGCTCTCCAGCAAGGATACGACTTCCTAAAATCCTGCCCCGAAATGAGATCCATCCTTCATGACATCCTCCCCACGCCTCCGAGAGTGTCTTTCCGCCGCCCACCTAACCTCCGTAACCTCCTAGTCCATCCCTATGAAATCCCCAAACCACCTTCCCTACCTTCTGGCTCCTACCCTTGTAACCGCCCCCGTTGTAAAACCTGCCCTATGCACCCTTCCACCACCACTTACTCCAGTCCCGTAACCCGGAGGGTGTACACAATCAAGAGCAGAGCCACTTGTGACAGCACCCACGTGATTTACCAACTGATATGCCTGCACTGTGAAGCGTTCTATGTGGGAATGACCAGCAACGAACTGACCATTCGCATGAATGGTCACAGGCAGACAGTGTTTGTTGGTAATGAGGATCACCCTGTGGCTAAACACGCCTTGGGACATGACCAGCACACCTTGGCACAGTGTTACACCGTCCGGGTTATCTGGATACTTCCCACCGACACCAATCCTTCAGAACTTCAGAGATGGGAACTAGCCCTTCAGCATATTCTCTCTTCTCGTTGCCCACCTGGTCTCAACCTCCGCTAAATTCGAATTCCCACCCACCATCTTAACATCTTTGCCTTGGTTCTCTAGACAGAGCCTCTGCCTATATATATATATATATATATATATATATATATATATATATATATATATATATATATATATATTATATTATAGAGGAAAAATTCCTAACAGGAAAAATATACGTAAAAAATAGATAAGGTACACTTACCAGACGAAGGGGCACAGGCAGTAATAGCAACAAATAAACACACAGACACACACACACACACAAATGCTAGCTTTCGCAGCCTAGCTGCTTCATCAGGCAGAAGGGAAGGAGAGGGAAAAGGAAATAATGAGGGTTTTAAGGAAGGGGGTAAGGAGTCATTCCAATCCCGGGACAGGAAAGACTTACCTTGGGGGAAAAAATTGGAAGGTAAATAAATGCACATACACCCACACATTTACACAGACACAAGTACACTTAGGCAGTATGTCTAAAAAAGAGGGTTTGTGTTTGTGTTTTTGTTTACCCTCTTTTTTTCCCCCCAAGGTAAGTCTTTCCTGTCCCGGGATTGGAATGACTCCTTATCGACTCCCTTGAAACCCTCATAATTTCCTTTTCCCTCTCCTTCCCTTCTGCCTGACGAAGCAGCTAGGCTGCGAAAGCTTGTATGTGTGTCTGTGTGTGATTTTATTTATTTTATTTGCTTCTATCGACGAGCCGGTCCTTTTGGTAAGTCATCTGTTTTCTATTTTTATTTTTGTTTATCCCACCGGGAAAGTTTCCCCCTCTCTCTCTCTCTCTCTCTCTCTCTCTCTCTCTCTCTCTCTCTATATATATATATATATATATATATATATATATATATATATAATATAGTGAGGACAGTTTACTACTCACCGCAAAGACGTGGCGACGAGCTGCGACAGGCACATACAAAAGACACACACATACAACACATTCAGCTATCGGCCATGGCCTTCTTCAGAAATAGAGCACTCACGCAATCACACAGGCACACAACACAGTCATACAACCATCACCTCCGACTGCCACACTTCGAATTCGAAGTGTGTGATTGCGTGAGTGCTCTATTTCTGAAGAAGGCCATGGCCGATAGCTGAATGTGTTGTATGTGTGTGTCTTTTGTATGTGCCTGTCGCAGCTCGTCGCCACGTCTTTGCGGTGAGTAGTAAACTGTCCTCACTATATTATTCCAACCTGGACTTTCCATTATTATATATATATATATATATATATATATATATATATATATATATATATATATCCCAGTATGTCTGCCTAAGTGTACTTGGTCTGTGTAAATGTGTGGGTGTATGTGCATTTATTTACCTTCCATTTTTTCCCCCAAGGTAAGTCTTTCCTGTCCCGGGATTGGAATGGCTCCTTACCCCCTTCCTTAAATCCCTCATCATTTCCTTTTCCCTCTCCTTCCCTTCTGCCTGATGAAGCAGCTAGGCTGCGAAAGCTAGCATTTTTGAGTGTGTGTGTGTCTGTGTGTTTATTTGTTGCTATTACTGCCTGTGCCCCTTCGCCTGGTAAGTGTTCTTCATCTATTTTTTACGTATATTTTTTTCCTGTTAGGAATTTTTCCTCTATAATATATATATATATATATATATATATATATATATATATATATATATATATATATATATATATATATATCCTGCTTCGTCAGGCTGAAGGGAGGGAGAGGGAAAAGGAAATGATGAGGGTTCTAAGGGAGTGGGTAAGGAGTCATTCCAATCCCGAGACAGGAAAGACTTACCTTGGGGAAAAAAATACACACAAACCCACAAATTTACACAGACACAAGTACACCTTGGCAGACATACTGTGAAAAATTCCTAACAGGAAAAATATACGTAAAAAATAGATGAAGTACACTTACCAGGCGAAGGGGCACAGTCAGTGATAGCAACAAATAGACACACAGACACACACACACACACAAATGCTAGCTTTCGCAGCCTAGCTGCTTCATCAGGCAGAAGGGAGGAGAGGGAAAAGGAAATGATGAGGGTTTTAAGGAAGGGGGTAAGGGGCCATTCCAATCCCGGGACAGGAAAGACTTACCTTGGGGGAAAAATGGAGGGTAAATAAATGCACTCACACCCACACATTTACACAGACTTCCTTAAATCCTGCCCCGAAATGAGATCCATCCTTAATGACATCCTCCCCACTCCTCCGAGAGTGTCTTTCCGCCGCCCACCTAACCTTCGTAACCTCCTAGTCCATACCTATGAAACCCCCAAACCACCTTCCGTACCCTCTGGCTCCTACCCATGCAACCGCCCCCGTTGTAAAACCTGCCCTATGCACCCTTCTACCACCACTTACTCCAGTCCAGTAACCCGGAAGGTGTACACGATCAAGGGAAGAGCCACTTGCGATAGCACCCACGTGATTTACCAACTAACATGCCTGCACTGTGAAGCGTTCTATGTGGGAATGACCAGCAACAAACTGTCCATTCGCATGAACGGTCACAGGCAGACAGTGTTTGTTGGTAATGAGGATCACCCTGTGGCTAAACATGCCTTGGTGCACGGCCAGCACATCTTGGCGCAGTGTTACACCGTCCGGGTTACCTGGATACTTCCCACCGACACCAACCTTTCAGAACTCCGGAGATGGGAATTTGCCCTTCAGCTTATTCTCTCCTCCCGTTGCCCACCTGGTCTCAATCTCCGCTAACTCAAATTCCCGCCCACTATCTTTAGCATCTTTGCCTTGGTTCTGTGGACAGAGCCTCTGCCTCAATTGGTATCTCTGTCCAACTTCTTTGCTTTTCACAAATGTCTGTCTAGGTATGTTTGCGTTTCGATATGTCTGAGTGTGTGTGTATTTGTTTACCTTCCTTTTTTCCCCCTAAGGTAAGTCCTTCCACTCCTGGGATTGGAATGACTCCTTTTCCACTTCCTTAAAACCCATATCCTTCCCTTTTCCTCCCCTTTATTCCTCTTTTTCCTGAAGAAGCTGCCAGTGGTGGCGAAAGCTTGTATGTGTGTTTGTGTGTGATTTTATTTGTTTCTCTCGATGAGCCGGTCCTTTTGGTAAGTCATCTCTTTTCTATTTTTATTTTTGTTTATCCCACCGGGAAAGTTTCCCTCTATAATATTATAGAGGAAAAATTCCTAACAGGAAAAATATACGTAAAAAATAGATGAAGTACACTTACCAGGCGAAGGGGCACAGGCAGTAATAGCAACAAATAAACACACACACACACACACACACACACACACACACACACACACACACACACAAAATGCTAGCTTTCACAGCCAAGCAGCTTCATCAGGCAGAAGGGAAGGAGAGGGAAAAGGAAATGATGAGGGTTTTATGGAAGGGGGTAAGGAGCCATTCCAATCCCGGGACAGGAAAGACTTACCTTGGGGGAAAAAATGGAGGGTAAATAAATGCACATACACCCCCACATTTACACAGACACAAGTACACTTACTTGTGTCTGTGTAAATGTGTGGGTGTATGTGCATTTATTTACCCTCCATTTTTCCACCAAGGTAAGTATATATATATATATATATATATATATATATATATATATATATATATATATATTAATATTATAGAGGAAAAATTCCTAACAGGAAAAAAATATACGTAAAAAATAGATGAAGAACACTTACCAGGCGAAGGGGCACAGGCAGTAATAGCAACAAATAAACACACAGACACACACACACACTCAAAAATGCTAGCTTTCGCAGCCTAGCTGCTTCATCAGGCAGAAGGGAAGGAGAGGGAAAAGGAAATGATGAGGGATTTAAGGAAGGGGGTAAGGAGCCATTCCAATCCCGGGACAGGAAAGACTTACCTTGGGGGAAAAAATGAAAGGTAAATAAATGCACATACACCCACACATTTACACAGACACAAGTACACTTAGGCAGACATACTGTAGAAGTGTCTGCCTAAGTGTACTTGTGTCTGTGTAAATGTGTGGGTGTATGTGCATTTATTTACCTTTCATTTTTTCCCCCAAGGTAAGTCTTTCCTGTCCCGGGATTGGAATGGCTCCTTACCCCCTTCCTTAAATCCCTCATCATTTCCTTTTCCCTCTCCTTCCCTTCTGCCTGATGAAGCAGCTAGGCTGCGAAAGCTAGCATTTTTGAGTGTGTGTGTGTCTCTGGTTGTTTATTTGTTACTATTACTGCCTGTGCCCCTTCGCCTGGTAAGTGTTCTTCATCTATTTTTTACGTATATTTTGTTCCTGTGGGGTGTGTGGGTGAAAGGTAAATAAATGCACATACACCCACACATTTACACAGACACAAGTACACTTAGGCAGACATACTGTAGAAGTGTCTGCCTAAGTGTACTTGTGTCTGTGTAAATGTGTGGGTGTATGTGCATTTATTTACCTTCCATTTTTTCCCCCAAGGTAAGTCTTTCCTGTCCCGGGATTGGAATGGCTCCTTACCCCCTTCCTTAAATCCCTCATCATTTCCTTTTCCCTCTCCTTCCCTTCTGCCTGATGAAGCAGCTAGGCTGCGAAAGCTAGCATTTTTGAGTGTGTGTGTGTGTCTGTGTGTTTATTTGTTGCTATTACTGCCTGTGCCCCTTCGCCTGGTAAGTGTTCTTCATTTATATATATATATATATATATATACGTAAAAAATAGATGAAGAACACTTACCAGGCGAAGGGGCACAGGCAGTAATAGTAACAAATAAACACACAGACACACACACACTCAAAAATGCTAGCTTTCGCAGCCTAGCTGCTTCATCAGGCAGAAGGGAAGGAGAGGGAAAAGGAAATGATGAGGGATTTAAGGAAGGGGGTAAGGAGCCATTCCAATCCCGGGACAGGAAAGACTTACCTTGGGGGAAAAAATGAAAGGTAAATAAATGCACATACACCCACACATTTACACAGACACAAGTACACTTAGGCAGACATACTGTAGAAGTGTCTGCCTAAGTGTACTTGTGTCTGTGTAAATGTGTGGGTGTATGTGCATTTATTTACCTTTCATTTTTTCCCCCAAGGTAAGTCTTTCCTGTCCCGGGATTGGAATGGCTCCTTACCCCCTTCCTTAAATCCCTCATCATTTCCTTTTCCCTCTCCTTCCCTTCTGCCTGATGAAGCAGCTAGGCTGCGAAAGCTAGCATTTTTGAGTGTGTGTGTGTCTCTGGTTGTTTATTTGTTACTATTACTGCCTGTGCCCCTTCGCCTGGTAAGTGTTCTTCATCTATTTTTTACGTATATTTTGTTCCTGTTAGGAATTTTTCCTCTATAATATTCGTATCATATATATATATATATGATCTGAAACCTCTGTCCTATCCAAAGGGCTGACCTTTAGCCCTACTCCCAAATTCAACCAAACAGCCCTTGTAAAAGATTTACTATCCTATACTCGCAGTCTTTGCTGGAGATATCACTTTGCCACGAGGAAAAATAATCCTCTTCCTAATGATCCAGCTCCCCAAGACATCATTCAAATCGAACCCTGCCTAGAACAGTTCCGTCCCCCGTCACAGCGAGACCCACCTGCTCTTCCTCAAAATCACCCTCTTCAAACCTTCCAGGAATTCCTTACTTCCAACCTTGCCTCCCAGTCCTTCCTGAGAAACCTTAATCCTACTCCCAACATTACCGCAGCTGAATCCCGAGCTATCCGTAATCTGAAGGCTGACCATTCCATCGTCATTCTCCCTGCCGACAAGGGATCCACGACCGTGGTACTTGATCGGCGGGAGTATGTGGCAGAGGGAGTGCGTCAGCTTTCAGATAATACCACATATAAAGTTTTTCAAGGCGATCCCATTCCTGATGTCCAGGCAGAGCTTCAAGGAATCCTCAAAACCTTAGGCCCCCTACAAAACCTTTCACCTGACTCCATTAACCTCATGACTCCACCGACACCCCGCACCCCCACCTTCTACCTACTTCCCAAGATTCACAAACCCAATCATCCCGGCCGCCCCATTGTGGCCGGTTACCAAGCCCCAACAGAACGAATCTCTGCCTACATAGACCAACACCTTCAACCCATCATGTGCAGTCTCCCATCCTTCATCAAAGACACCAACCACTTCCTTGATCGCCTGAAATCCTTACCCAGCCTGTTACCTCCTGAAACCTTCCTTGTAACCATCGATGCCACTTCCTTATACACTAATATCCCACATGCCCAGGGCCTCGCTGCGATGGAATATTTCCTTTCACGCCGACCACCCACCTCCTTACCTAAAACCTCTTTCCTTAATACCCTAGCCAGCTTCATCCTAACCCACAACTTCTTCACTTTTGAGGGCCGGACATACCAACAACTAAAGGGAACAGCCATGGGGACCAGGATGGCCCCCTCGTACGCGAACTTATTTATGGGACGCTTAGAGGAAGCCTTCCTGGACACCCAAGCCTGTCAACCCAAAGTTTGGTATAGATTCATTGACGACATCTTCATGATCTGGACTCACAGTGAAGAAGAACTCCAGAATTTCCTCTCCAACCTCAACTCCTTTGGTCCCATCAAATTCACCTGGTCCTATTCCAAATCCCATGCCACTTTCCTCGATGTCGACCTCCATCTATCCAACGGCCAACTACACACATCCGTCCACATCAAACCTACCAATAAACAACAGTACCTGCATTATGACAGCTGCCATCCTTTCCACATCAAACGTTCCCTTCCCTACAGCTTAGGTCTTCGTGGCAAACGAGTCTGCTCCAGTCCTGAATCCCTGAACCAATACACCAATAACCTGATAACAGCCTTCACATCCCGCAGCTATCCTCCTGGTCTGGTACAGAAGCAAATTGCCAGAGCCACTTCCTCATCTCCCCAATTTAAGAATTTTCCACAAAACCCCAGAAGTGCCCCTCTTGTCACCGGATACTTTCCGGGACTGGAGCGGACTCTGAATGTGGCTCTCCAGCAAGGATACGACTTCCTAAAATCCTGCCCCGAAATGAGATCCATCCTTCATGACATCCTTCCTACTCCACCGAGAGTGTCTTTCCGCCGCCCACCTAACCTCCGTAACCTCCTAGTCCACCCCTATGAAATCCCCAAACCACCTTCCCTACCTTCTGGCTCCTACCCTTGTAACCGCCCCCGTTGTAAAACCTGCCCTATGCACCCTTCCACCACCACTTACTCCAGTCCCGTAACCCGGAAGGTGTACACGATCAAAGGCAGAGCCACTTGCGATAGTACCCACGTGATCTACCAACTGACATGCCTGCACTGTGAAGCGTTCTATGTGGGAATGACCAGCAACAAACTGTCCATTCGCATGAATGGACACAGGCAGACAGTGTTTGTTGGTAACGAGGATCACCCTGTGGCTAAACATGCCTTGGTGCATGGCCAGCACATCTTGGCACAGTGCTACACCGTCCGGGTTATCTGGATACTTCCCACTGACACCAATCCTTCAGAACTCCGGAGATGGGAACTAGCCCTTCAGCATATTCTCTCTTCCCGTTGCCCACCTGGTCTCAACCTCCGCTAAATTCGAATTCCCACCCACCATCTTAACATCTTTGCCTTGGTTCTCTGGACAGAGCCTCTGCCTCAAGTGGCATCTCTGTCTAACTTCTTTGCTTTCTACAGTTCTACAGTATGTCTGCCTAAGTGTACTTGTGTCTGTGTAAATGTGTGGGTGTATGTGCATTTATTTACCTTCCATTTTTTCCCCCAAGGTAAGTCTTTCCTGTCCCGGGATTGGAATGGCTCCTTACCCCCTTCCTTAAATCCCTCATCATTTCCTTTTCCCTCTCCTTCCCTTCTGCCTGATGAAGCAGCTAGGCTGCGAAAGCTAGCATTTTTGAGTGTGTGTGTGTCTGTGTGTTTATTTGTTGCTATTACTGCCTGTGCCCCTTCGCCTGGTAAGTGTTCATCTATTTTTTACGTATATTTTTTTCCTGTTAGGAATTTTTCCTCTATAATATTCGTATCATAAATATATATATATATATATATATATATATATATATATATATATATATATATATATAAATAAAAATAGAAAAGAGATGACTTACCAAAAGGACCGGCTCGTCGAGAGAAACAAATAAAATCACACACATACAAGCTTTTGCCACCACTGGCAGCTTCTTCAGGAAAAAGAGGAAAAAAGGGGAGGAAAAGGGAAGGATATGGGTTTTAAGGAAGTGGAAAAGGAGTCATTCCAATCCCAGGAGTGGAAGGACTTACCTTAGAGGGAAAAAAGGAAGGTAAAGAAATACACACACACTCAGACATATCGAAACGCAAACACACCTAGACAGACATTTGTGAAAAGCAAAGAAGTTGGACAGAGATCAATATGCATGCATGCAATATATATGCATTCTTCATATATATAAGAAGGAAAGTCCAGGTTGGAATAAATAATATAGTGAGGACAGTTTACAACTCACCGCAAAGACGTGGCAACGAGCTGCGACAGGCACATACAAAAGACACACACATACAACACATTCAGCTATCGGCCATGGCCTTCTTCAGAAAATAGAGCACTCACGCAATCACACAGGCACACAACACAGTCATACAACCATCACCTCCGACTGCCACACTTTGAATCACGAAGTGTGGCAGTCGGAGGTGATGGTTGTATGACTGTGTTGTGTGCCTGTGTGATTGCGTGAGTGCTCTATTTTCTGAAGAAGGCCATGGCCGATAGCTGAATGTGTTGTATGTGTGTGTCTTTTGTATGTGCCTGTCGCAGCTCGTCGCCACGTCTTTGCGGTGAGTTGTAAACTTCATATATATATATATATATATATATATATATATATATATATATATTAAGACGAAAAATTCCTAGCAGGAAAAATAAAATATAAAAAATAGACGAAGATTACTCACCAGGCGAAGGAGCACAGGTGTGACAGCATCACAAATAAATAAATGAATACACACACGCACACACACACAATCGCAAGCTTTCGCAACCCAGTTGCGTCTTCAGGCAGTAGGGAAGGAGAGGGAAAAGGAAATGATGAGGGTTTTAAGGAAGGGGGTAAGGAGCCATTCCAATCCCGGGAGAGGAAAGACTTACCTTGGGGGAAAAAATGGAGGGTAAACAAATGCACACATGCCCACACATTCACACAGACACAAGTACACCTAGGCAGACATACTGTAGAAAAGCCAGGCTTTTCTACAGTATGTCTGCCTAGGTGTACTTGTGTCTGTGTGAATGTGTGGGCATGTGTGCATTTGTTTACCCTCCATTTTTTCCCCCAAGGTAAGTCTTTCCTCTCCCGGGATTGGAATGGCTCCTTACCCCCTTCCTTAAAACCCTCATCATTTCCTTTTCCCTCTCCTTCCCTACTGCCTGAAGACGCAACTGGGTTGCGAAAGCTTGCGATTGTGTGTGTGTGTGTGTGTGTATTCATTTATTTATTTGTGATGCTGTCACACCTGTGCTCCTTCGCCTGGTGAGTAATCTTCGTCTATTTTTTATATTTTATATATATATATATATAACGATTATTAAGACGAAAAATTCCTAGCAGGAAAAATAAAATATAAAAAATAGACGAAGATTACTCACCAGGCGAAGGAGCACAGGTGTGACAGCATCACAAATAAATAAATGAATACACACACACACACAATCGCAAGCTTTCGCAACCCAGTTGCGTCTTCAGGCAGTAGGGAAGGAGAGGGAAAAGGAAATGATGAGGGTTTTAAGGAAGGGGGTAAGGAGCCATTCCAATCCCGGGAGAGGAAAGACTTACCTTGGGGGAAAAAATGGAGGGTAAACAAATGCACACATGCCCACACATTCACACAGACACAAGTACACCTAGGCAGACATACTGTAGAAAGCCCTATGTCTGCCTAGGTGTACTTGTGTCTGTGTGAATGTGTGGGCATGTGTGCATTTGTTTACCCTCCATTTTTTCCCCCAAGGTAAGTCTTTCCTCTCCCGGGATTGGAATGGCTCCTTACCCCCTTCCTTAAAACCCTCATCATTTCCTTTTCCCTCTCCTTCCCTACTGCCTGAAGACGCAACTGGGTTGCGAAAGCTTGCGATTGTGTGTGTGTGTGTATTCATTTATTTATTTGTGATGCTGTCACACCTGTGCTCCTTCGCCTGGTGAGTAATCTTCGTCTATTTTTTATATTTTATATATATATATATATATATATATATATATATATATACGTAAAAATAGTGAAGTACACTTACCAGGCGAAAGGGCACAGGCAGTAATAGTAACAAATAAACACACAGACACACACACACACACAAAAATGCTAGCTTTCGCAGCCTAGCTGCTTCATCAGGCAGAAGGGAAGGAGAGGGAAAAGGAAATGATGAGGGTTTTAAGGAAGGGGGTAAGGAGCCATTCCAATCCCGGGACAGGAAAGACTTACCTTGGGGGAAAAAATGGAAGGTAAATAAATGCACATACACCCACACATTTACACAGACACAAGTACACTTAGGCAGACATACTGTAGAACTGTAGAAAGCAAAGAAGTTAGAAGTCAGACAGAGATGCCACTTGAGGCAGAGGCTCTGTCCAGAGAACCAAGGCAAAGATGTTAAGATGGTGGGTGGGAATTCGAATTTAGCGGAGGTTAAGACCAGGTGGGCAACGGGAAGAGAGAATATGCTGAAGGGCTAGTTCCCATCTCCGGAGTTCTGAAGGATTGGTGTCAGTGGGAAGTATCCAGATAACCCGGACGGTGTAGCACTGTGCCAAGATGTGCTGGCCATGCACCAAGGCATGTTTAGCCACAGGGTGATCCTCGTTACCAACAAACACTGTCTGCCTGTGTCCATTCATGCGAATGGACAGTTTGTTGCTGGTCATTCCCACATAGAACGCTTCACAGTGCAGGCATGTCAGTTGGTAGATCACGTGGGTACTATCGCAAGTGGCTCTGCCTTTGATCGTGTACACCTTCCGGGTTACGGGACTGGAGTAAGTGGTGGTGGAAGGGTGCATAGGGCAGGTTTTACAACGGGGGCGGTTACAAGGGTAGGAGCCAGAAGGTAGGGAAGGTGGTTTGGGGATTTCATAGGGGTGGACTAGGAGGTTACGGAGGTTAGGTGGGCGGCGAAAAGACACTCTCGGTGGAGTAGGAAGGATGTCATGAAGGATGGATCTCATTTCGGGGCAGGATTTTAGGAAGTCGTATCCTTGCTGGAGAGCCACATTCAGAGTCCGCTCCAGTCCCGGAAAGTATCCGGTGACAAGAGGGGCACTTCTGGGGTTTTGTGGAAGGTTCTTAAATTGGGGAGATGAGGAAGTGGCTCTGGCAATTTGCTTCTGTACCAGACCAGGAGGATAGCTGCGGGATGTGAAGGCTGTTATCAGGTTATTGGTGTATTGGTTCAGGGATTCAGGACTGGAGCAGACTCGTTTGCCACGAAGACCTAAGCTGTAGGGAAGGGAACGTTTGATGTGGAAAGGATGGCAGCTGTCATAATGCAGGTACTGTTGTTTATTGGTAGGTTTGATGTGGACGGATGTGTGTAGTTGGCCGTTGGATAGATGGAGGTCGACATCGAGGAAAGTGGCATGGGATTTGGAATAGGACCAGGTGAATTTGATGGGACCAAAGGAGTTGAGGTTGGAGAGGAAATTCTGGAGTTCTTCTTCACTGTGAGTCCAGATCATGAAGATGTCGTCAATGAATCTATACCAAACTTTGGGTTGACAGGCTTGGGTGTCCAGGAAGGCTTCCTCTAAGCGTCCCATAAATAAGTTCGCGTACGAGGGGGCCATCCTGGTCCCCATGGCTGTTCCCTTTAGTTGTTGGTATGTCCGGCCCTCAAAAGTGAAGAAGTTGTGGGTTAGGATGAAGCTGGCTAGGGTATTAAGGAAAGAGGTTTTAGGTAAGGAAGTGGGTGGTCGGCGTGAAAGGAAATATTCCATCGCAGCGAGGCCCTGGGCATGTGGGATATTAGTGTATAAGGAAGTGGCATCGATGGTTACAAGGATGGTATCTGGAGGTAACTGGCTAGGCAAGGATTTCAGGCGATCGAGGAAGTGGTTGGTATCTTTGATGAAGGATGGGAGACTGCACATGATGGGTTGAAGGTGTTGGTCTATGTAGGCAGAGATTCGTTCTGTTGGGGCTTGGTAACCGGCCACAATGGGGCGGCCGGGATGATTGGGTTTGTGAATCTTGGGAAGTAGGTAGAAGGTGGGGGTGCGGGGTGTCGGTGGAGTCATGAGGTTAATGGAGTCAGGTGAAAGGTTTTGTAGGGGGCCTAAGGTTTTGAGGATTCCTTGAAGCTCTGCCTGGACATCAGGAATGGGATCGCCTTGAAAAACTTTATATGTGGTATTATCTGAAAGCTGACGCACTCCCTCTGCCACATACTCCTGCCGATCAAGTACCACTGTCGTGGAGCCCTTGTCGGCAGGGAGAATGACGATGGAATGGTCAGCCTTCAGATCACGGATAGCTCGGGATTCAGCTGCGGTAATGTTGGGAGTAGGATTAAGGTTTCTCAGGAAGGACTGGGAGGCAAGGTTGGAAGTAAGGAATTCCTGGAAGGTTTGAAGAGGGTGATTTTGAGGAAGAGCAGGTGGGTCTCGCTGTGACGGAGGACGGAACTGTTCTAGGCAGGGTTCGATTTGAATGATGTCTTGGGGAGCTGGATCATTAGGAAGAGGATTATTTTTCTTCGTGGCAAAGTGATATCTCCAGCAAAGACTGCGAGTATAGGATAGTAAATCTTTCACAAGGGCTGTTTGGTTGACTTTGGGAGTAGGGCTAAAGGTCAGCCCTTTGGATAGGACAGAGGTTTCAGATTGGGAGAGAGGTTTAGAGGAGAGGTTGACCACTGAATTGGGATGTAGTGGTTCCGGATTGTGTGGATTAGAATTTTGAGGTGTGGGAGGGAGAGGAGTTGGGAGTGGGAGATTGAGTAGATGGGAGAGACTGGGTTTGTGTGCAATCAGAGGAGGTTGAGGTTTACTGGAGAGGTTGTTGAGGGAGAGAGTATTGGCAGAGGGAGTGCGTCAGCTTTCAGATAATACCACATATAAAGTTTTTCAAGGCGATCCCATTCCTGATGTCCAGGCAGAGCTTCAAGGAATCCTCAAAACCTTAGGCCCCCTACAAAACCTTTCACCTGACTCCATTAACCTCATGACTCCACCGACACCCCGCACCCCCACCTTCTACCTACTTCCCAAGATTCACAAACCCAATCATCCCGGCCGCCCCATTGTGGCCGGTTACCAAGCCCCAACAGAACGAATCTCTGCCTACATAGACCAACACCTTCAACCCATCATGTGCAGTCTCCCATCCTTCATCAAAGATACCAACCACTTCCTCGATCGCCTGAAATCCTTGCCTAGCCAGTTACCTCCAGATACCATCCTTGTAACCATCGATGCCACTTCCTTATACACTAATATCCCACATGCCCAGGGCCTCGCTGCGATGGAATATTTCCTTTCACGCCGACCACCCACTTCCTTACCTAAAACCTCTTTCCTTAATACCCTAGCCAGCTTCATCCTAACCCACAACTTCTTCACTTTTGAGGGCCGGACATACCAACAACTAAAGGGAACAGCCATGGGGACCAGGATGGCCCCCTCGTACGCGAACTTATTTATGGGACGCTTAGAGGAAGCCTTCCTGGACACCCAAGCCTGTCAACCCAAAGTTTGGTATAGATTCATTGACGACATCTTCATGATCTGGACTCACAGTGAAGAAGAACTCCAGAATTTCCTCTCCAACCTCAACTCCTTTGGTCCCATCAAATTCACCTGGTCCTATTCCAAATCCCATGCCACTTTCCTCGATGTCGACCTCCATCTATCCAACGGCCAACTACACACATCCGTCCACATCAAACCTACCAATAAACAACAGTACCTGCATTATGACAGCTGCCATCCTTTCCACATCAAACGTTCCCTTCCCTACAGCTTAGGTCTTCGTGGCAAACGAGTCTGCTCCAGTCCTGAATCCCTGAACCAATACACCAATAACCTGATAACAGCCTTCACATCCCGCAGCTATCCTCCTGGTCTGGTACAGAAGCAAATTGCCAGAGCCACTTCCTCATCTCCCCAATTTAAGAACCTTCCACAAAACCCCAGAAGTGCCCCTCTTGTCACCGGATACTTTCCGGGACTGGAGCGGACTCTGAATGTGGCTCTCCAGCAAGGATACGACTTCCTAAAATCCTGCCCCGAAATGAGATCCATCCTTCATGACATCCTTCCTACTCCACCGAGAGTGTCTTTCCGCCGCCCACCTAACCTCCGTAACCTCCTAGTCCACCCCTATGAAATCCCCAAACCACCTTCCCTACCTTCTGGCTCCTACCCTTGTAACCGCCCCCGTTGTAAAACCTGCCCTATGCACCCTTCCACCACCACTTACTCCAGTCCCGTAACCCGGAAGGTGTACACGATCAAAGGCAGAGCCACTTGCGATAGTACCCACGTGATCTACCAACTGACATGCCTGCACTGTGAAGCGTTCTATGTGGGAATGACCAGCAACAAACTGTCCATTCGCATGAATGGACACAGGCAGACAGTGTTTGTTGGTAACGAGGATCACCCTGTGGCTAAACATGCCTTGGTGCATGGCCAGCACATCTTGGCACAGTGCTACACCGTCCGGGTTATCTGGATACTTCCCACTGACACCAATCCTTATATATATATATATATATATATATATATATATATATATATATATATATATAAAACGGATGACTTACCCAAAGGACAGGCTCGTCGACAGACACAAATAAAATCACACACAAACACACATTTTATTTGTGTCTGTCAACAAGCCTGTCCTTTGGGTAAGTCATCCTTTTTTCTATTTTTTATATAAATTTATCCCACCAGGAAAGTTTCCTGATGAAACGAAAATTATAGATGGAAACTTTTCCATTACGTTAGCTCAAGCTTTACTATCTTTCACTTTCTTCTGAAATGTATGACCACTCACCTTGTCCTTTGAATGCTCCACACTGCCTCTCACATTGTTCTTCTGATTGAAATCTGTTGGCATTTCCTCCACAGCCACCATATGCAAATGATCCACATCTTCCAGCACGCTCATCAAAATACCATGACACAATAGAATCTTGGCAGGGGCCGGGATCTACTGGTGAACTGCAGATGTCGCCTACCTCATTCATTCTAGGATCCGGGGTGGTCAGTAGCAGAGCACTCACATCAGGTGCAGAAGTTGTATAATGATACCTCTTACAGTGCTGTTCACACTGCTGTTTGTCATCAAACTTATTTTTGTTCCCTCTGCATCCACCATAGTCAAATTCATAGCACGAGTCAGTTGCTCTGTCATAATACCACTGACGAATGCTTCCACTGCAAGGCCCAACAACCCTAGGAAGATCGCAGATATCTGTAATGAGAAAAAAAAATGTGATCACTGTATTCATATTCCTATAATACAGTAGAGTCTCTAGTCTGACATACATGGCACTGGGATATGTTGGATTATAGAAACTGTCAGATTACTGGATTTTTGATGAAAAGTGCTGTCTGTTTAATATCAAAACATTTGACTGGCAAAACAATACAAAAATACTATCTAAAACACAAATCACATGTAAGCAATACTTTATATATAAAAAATAGATGATTACTCACCAAGCGAAGGAGCACAGGTAGTTATAGTAGCACAAATAAATACACACACACACACACACACACACACACACACACACACACACACACACACACACACACACACAGACACAAACACAAGCTTTCGCAACTCGGTTGCTTCTTCAGGCAGAAGGGAAGGATAGGGAGAAGGAAATGATGAGGGTTTTAAGGGAGGGGGTAAGGAGCCATTCCAATCCCGGGAGAGGAAAGACTTACCTTGGGGGAAGAAAAGGAAGGTAAACAAATACACACACACCCATCCATTTACACAGACACAAACACACATCGTTTCCTTTCCCCTCTCCTCCACTTCTGCCTGAAGAAGCAACTGAGTTGCGAAAGCTTGTGTTTGTGTGTGTGGGTGTATTTATTTGTGCTACTATAACTACGTGTGCTCCTTCGCCTGGTGAGTAATCTTCATCTATTTTTTATATATATTTTCCTGCTAGGAATTTTTCGTCTATAATATAAGCAATACTTTATATATTTATAGCAACAAGTATACTAATTGAAATACAAAACACAACTTTTAATGTAGTAATCATTTTTACGTTCATCAATCACCTTTTTCTATGATATGAAGTCATCAGTCTTTGTTTTTACAAGATCAAACAGATTTTTAAGTGTTTCTCTTGCAGCCTTCTTAAAACTAATATATTAGCTGCTTCTATATCATTTTTCTCAGTCCTCATGACATATGTTAAATGCACTCACAGCATTACTGTGTTGTACATTCTGTACTCGCAAGGTTTACTATGTTTCTGAAGAAACCATGTGCACAAAGCACCTTCAGTTAATGGGTACTTGACAGTTACTGCTGTTACTGCGTTTGCTGTTCTAATTCTGCACCACAATTTTATCACAATTTTTAATTTCATAAACAGTAGCAAGCAAAACACCATAAAATTATGCTAAATCATTTTTTTATATATAATTTTGGATTTTCCAATTAAAGTCAATGTCTAGTGTTTATGTTTTGCACTGTCTCCTGCTTGAGATGTGTCGTAGGGAAGGTACAAAACACTCACTAACACTATGCCAGTCAAGTCGAAGGGTGTACTAACTCAACTACAATCAACAATTGGTGACTGACTGTATGTTGTGTACAAACTGTTTAGTTGAAGGGGCCCCACCCACCCATGTCAATGATCTCAGCTCGTTGTGTCAGACTACTGGACAGAATGGCGAAGTGTCGGATTATAGAGACTCTACTGTACCAATTTATTCAACAACAAATTTCTGCAGCAAGACCACAAATGTATAGTTTAATTTTATTTAAAAATCAAATCTTAAGAAATTAAGAATTTCAATAATATGGATACAGATAGCAGCTCACCATAAAGAGAATCCCAGGGCCACAGACTGGCAAGTAGAAAAGAGAATCACATTCACACAACTTCAGATTTCAGCAACTGCCTTCATCAGAAAAAGAGCAAACAATGTTTCATACATTATTGAGGCATAGCTGTCGCACACGTGACTGCCATTTATGGTCACTAAGGGCCAACTGTCTTTAACAGTGAATGAGGTAGTGAGGGATGGGAAAAGTTCCTGGACATTAACCTACATCTCACTGATCCACACTGCTGTTCACATTAAACCTACCAATCACTAACAGTACATACATTTTGACAGTTGCCATTCCTTCCACACCAAAAATATCTCTCATACAGCTTGGATACTCATGGTGGCATATTTGCAGAGTCGAGAACTCCCTTGCTCAATTGCTGGAGTTCTCACAAAGGACTTCACAGACAGGCACTATCCACTAGACCTAGTCCACTAACAGATATTCTGTGCCATATATATCTCCCCCATCTGCAATAGCCAACTACAAATGACCCCCCCCCCAACCCATTGCTTGTTACCTGATGCCACCCTGGGCTGGAAACATTAACTCACACCCTTCATCAAGGCTATAATTTTCCCTTTTAATGCCCTAAAATAAGAGACATCCTGCGCAAGATTCTTCCTACCCCTACTAATGTGAAGTGGTGAACCACCCAACTCACACATCCTATTACATCCCAATGCCATCCCCAATCACAACTTCCTACCACAGGAATAATATCACCATGGAAGACATCAATGCAAAAACTGCTCAAGCCATCCATGCAGCATGTTCTGTTCCAGTTCCATCACAGTATTATCCTTTCCAATAAAGAATGGGCCATTCATGAAAGCAGCCACGAGGTTTACCAACTCTTCTGCAATCACTGCACAGGTTTTTATATTTTCTAAACATTAACCTCCACCTCACTGATGGCTCCATCCTCACCTCTGTCCATATTAAAGCCAACAATCATCAACAGTACCTGCATTTACAACAATTTGACAATCAGTACTAATCTAAGTTTTAAAATGTAATTATTACTAAGATTTTTTTTTTTTTTTTTTTTTTTTTTTGGGGGGGGGGGGGGGTACACTGTATCACTACCAGCCATTTCCTTTCCTATTCCACTCCCACATAGAACGAGGAAAAAACAAATGCTTATATGCCTCTGTACAAGCCCTAATTTCTATTATCTTGCCTTTGTGATCATTACGCAAAATGTAAGTAGGAGGCAAGAAGATCGTACTACACTCAGCTTCAAATTCCGGCCCTCTAAATTTCCTCAACAGAATTTCAAAAAAAAAAAACACCATCTTTCCTACAGCGATCTCCATTTGAGTTCCTGGTACATTTCTGTGACACTCGCACATTGTTTGAACTTATCAGTAATAAATCTAGCTGCTCGCCTCTGAACTACTTCTATACATAGAGGACATGTCCTCCTTTAAACTGATCTGCTGCGGGTCCCAAACACTTGAGAAATACTCAAGACATGGTCATAAAAGCGTTTTATATGCGGTCCTTCTTACACATGAAGTACATCTTCCCAATAAACCGAAGTTGGCTGTCCACCTTACTCACAACTGTCCTTACACATGTTTGTTCCATTTCATATAGCTCTACAATGTTATGCCTAGATATTTGAATGACACGACTGCATCAAGAAGCTCACTAATAATGCTGTATTCGAACATTATGGGACTTTTTCCTACTCATGCACCTCACCTTACATTTTTCTATGTTGAGAGCTAGCTACCATTATATGCACCAACTAGAAATTTTGTCTATATCATCCTGTATGCTATTACAGTTAATTAAAGATGACACCCTCCCATACACCACAGGATCATCAGCAAACTGCCGGAAATTACAAGTTATTCTGTCCATCAAATCAGTTATATAGATAGAAAATAATAACAGTCCTATCACACTCCCATGGGGCACACCTGACGAAACATTTGTCTCTGATGAACACTTGCTGTGAAGAACAACGTACTGTGTTCTATTACTTAGGAAGCCTTCCAGCCAGTCACACATCTGTGAACCTATTCCATATGCTCGTATCTTTTTTCGCAGACTGCACTGCGCCTCTGCATCAAACGCCTTTTTGAAACTGAGAAAAACACAATCTACCTGTTGCCCTTCTCCATATCTCGCAAGATGTCATGTGAGAAAAGGGCAAGCTGAGTTTCACATGAACGATGTTTCTTAAACCCATGCTGATGCATAGAAAGAAGCTTTTCAGTTTCAAGGAAATTTACTATATTCAAACTGAAAATATGCTCCAAAATTCTACAGGAAACTGATGTCAATGATATTGGCCTGTAATTATATTGGTCAGTTCTCTTTCCTTTCTTATAATCGAGAATCACCTGTGCTTTTTTCCAATCACTAGGAACTTCATGCTGAATTAAGGATTTGTGATGAATGCAAGCTGAGTAAGGGGCCAATGTCATAGAATACTCTTTGTAAAACCGAACTGGAATTCCATCCAGCCCAGGAGACTTTTCTGTATTTAGCTCTCTCAGCTGCTTCCCTACACCGGAAATACCTATTACTATGTCCTCCATTTTGGAGTCAGTATGTTGATCAAATGATGGTAAGTTTGTGCAGTCCTCCTGCATGAAAGATTCCTTAATGGTTAAATTTAGAACTTCAGCTTTCTGTTTGCTTTCTTCTATTACTGCCCCAGAATGATCAACGAGTGACTGGACAGTGGGCTTTGACCCGCTTATCAACCAGACCAGACCATATTTTTTTCAGGTTCTCGGAAAGATCTTTTGCTAAGGTATGGCTGAGGAAATTATTGTATGCTTCATGCATCAATCTTTTTATAGTCATATCAATCTCTACTAACTTTTGCCTATCATCATTAGTGTGTTCTTTTTTGAACCAATAGTGCAACAGCCTTTGCTTTCTCAGTAGCTTTCTAACATTATTATTATACCATTATTATATCTTTCCATCCTTAATTGACTTTACAGGCACATATTTCTCTAACCCTTTATTTACAATGGATTTAAATTTAGTCCAAAATTCCTGTACATCCATTGTACCAGAACTAAAGGATATTCATTCATTTTCTAAGTGTGTTCCTAACGATTGCTTATCGGCTCTTCCTAACAAAAACACACTCCTAGCCTTCTTGATTGGTTTATTAACTTCAGTCACCATTGACACTATGACAATATCATAGGTTACTAACTCCCGTCTCTTCACAGACATCTTAATAAGGTCAAGCATGCTCGTAGCCATAAGGTCTACAATATTGCCAATATTTTACAACGCGATTCCACCCATCTGCTTTGACACATGATGGCATCAACATGTCGGGAAACCCATATTCAGGATACCTTAATACTTCTGTATTGTAGATACGGTAGTAAATAATCTGTAGTCATCGTTGTAAATGAACCATCGATCTCATTTCTCATCCCAAAAATTTGTGCCTTTGGCGCTCACATGAAACATAATACAAAATAAAAAAAATAAAACTCTGTTAAGCTATACCTTACCATCAGAGGGAAACTACAGATAACTTTTTAAACACAAAATATTAAGCTATAATCTATTCTGTTTGTAAGCAAACTGTCGTCTTTAACTCGGCCACCACATAATAATACTCACACCTTCTACAAATACACACACACCTCAAAATTAACGCACTGCGATGACATCACGGGTCAAAGCTGACGGGTGGAAGCGTATCCTATAAATGACCCAAAATATTTCCATTGGCTGCAAGTTGCCGGTTTAACTGTTCAAGACAGTTTTCAGAGTGTGTCCAAAAGTAGACCACAAGACTTTTTGTCTGCATCGCCTAAAATGAAACTAGAGTGGTCCCAATCTCTGCTCCTAAGGTTGAAGCCTCCCCCGAATAATATTGCATGGGCCGGATACCTACGCATTACCTGGTGTAGACATTCTTTGAATGACTCTAAAACTGCTACAGGAGCACTGGGGGGCCCGGTAAAAACACCCAACTATTAACTTACTTCTCTTAGACCTGTTACACATGCCCAGATAACTTCACAGTTACTCTCAAGCCCAACCTTAGTAGAAACAATACCTTTGTCCACGGCGATGAACACTCCCCCTCCAACTGTGCCTGATCTGTCTTTCCGATATACATTCCATACCTCACTAAATATTTCTGAACTGAAAGTGAAACACGAAACACAGAAGTGAGAAGTTGATACTTAGATTATTTAGCTTGAAGCACAAATGAAATCTGCCAAGTACGTCAGAATAAACCTCTTAAAACTAGCACTAACGAAAATAAAAAAATTGATTGGCAACAAAATTTCAAGCAAATTAAATTATGATGTACTTAGCACTCTGAATGATGTGACAGCGACAGCGGCTGGCACTAGCACTGGGATCTGTGGAAGCTACATTGACACATCTGATCTAATTTTGTGCAAGTATTTATTGTGTATCTTGTTTCTGACATGTTCTACACCCAAAAGGATCTCCTCAGTTTGGATCAAATAACAAAAATATGTCTAATCTAAACTCCAGAATGAATGGCCAATGCCAAACTGAAACCATAAGCAAGGTGGACTGCCCTGTGGTACATATCCAGCTCTCAACCTACCATAAAGTAGTGTCATCATTGTTAGACAATATAGCAGCAGACCAACTGGCTGCCATCTTCAGGTATGTAAGCTGAATGCACTGACTTCTGGTGAATTAGTCACTCTACTCACCTGAAGTTGGGAGTCAGTTAGTCTGCTGAAATATTGTGTCAAGGTGACGACCTTATTCAGCTACAGACCTGAGAAAAATATCATCAGTTATTACATGAGGAAAGTTTATGCAACCATATTACCTACCCTCTCTGTAAAGTAGTACTAGTATATCTATCCCACCCACACCCAATAGCCTTCCTCTTTCCCCTCCCCTCTCTTCGCCACTCTGAGTTACTCTCACTGTGGGGTTTACTTGGGTCTCAGAAGTTGGATATGATGGTTAAGCAGTTTTGTCTGTATGATTGTATGAATGTTTTCTGTTCTGATGAAGGTTGTTGGCAAAAACTAAGTTGCATATGTCTAACTCTTTTTATTTTCAAGCCTGCCTCTAGCTAAAGGATCATCTTTGTGTTGAATTGCAACCTCACCTCATTATATAGTAAAAGAACATAGATATTGGGAAATTATTTTATATAAATTAAAAGGTTCAAGAAAATATGCAAAGTGGATCTTCCACTCACTGTATATGGGAGAGTCAAAATTACCACTACATATTTGGCAATATATCTTGCAAAATAAAAGATGCATTCAAAGCCCAGCAAAATATGGAAGGATCTAATTTAATTGTAACATGCCACGGATGAACTAATGGACAGCCAGAGGAAGAAGAAGAAAATGGCTGCAGCAGTCTGAATGATTTGATAGCTCTTAATTTTACATGAGGGTTTTTATTTATTTTTGATATTAGTATTGTTAACAAGCTCCAGTGGTCCAAAGTTTCTGTACTTATCGCTATAACTGCTGTAAACATTTCTTTTGCTTTCTGTATGAGGTGGCTTTGTTGTCAATGTATGCACTGCCTGTGCGGAACTGGCCACTATGTAACTTATCATTTGATTTTAAGCCTATTTGATGACAAAAATTAATTTTTCCACATCTTACAGTCTGATATTGTTTGGCAAAGAGGGACTAATTTTATATTCATTGGTCATCACAATTATTGTGCAGTATAAAAGTAACAAAAGTACTACAAGAAATTTTTGGAAGTGTATTCAGAGGTAAAAAACCATGTTGCATACATTTGTGTGTAGTTGAGTTTAGCTCATTCATAGCAGTGTCTGAAAGGCAGAGGAGATATAGAAATTTTGTTTAAAATTGAGAGAACAGTGGTATCTCATTTCATTCTTAAGATATTGCTTTTTTATTTCTGACACATAGACAAATACATACATACACACACACAAACATGACCACCATCTCCGGTCACTGTGACCACATCTTCCAAAGAGAGCAGTCGTGTTTGTGTGAGTGTGTGTGTATGTGTTTCTTTAACAATATAGGTCGTAATGGCTGAAAGCTATTAAGTTGTATTCTAATATGTGTGCCTTTTTTAGGCTCATCTGATGTTTCTGTGATGAGTAGCAACCTTTCCTTCTCAAAAATATTGTTAAATTCTTTCTGGAATTTCCATTGTTTGATTTTATTTCCACAGTAAGTTTATACATGTCTAACATTCGACATGGTTCATCAGTGTTGGTCTAGATATGCAGAATTTTTCTAGAACTGAACTCCATAATTGCCGAAATACATGAATGTAAATCACTTTTCTTCCATCTCTTTCAAGTGCTTTGGCTAATGCCATGAGAGTTGTTGTTGCGATCTTCAGTCCGGAGACTGGTTTTATGTAGCTCTCCATCCTACTCTATCCTGAGCAAGCCTATTCATCTCCTCAAAAGACCTGCAACCTACATTGATTTGAATCTGCTTACTGTATTCATCTCTTGGTCTCACTCTGCAATTTTTACCCCAAACACTTCCCTCCAATGCTAAAATCTCAATTCCTTGATGTCAAAGAATGTGTCCTACCAATTGATCCCTTCTTTTGGTCAAGGTATGCCAGAAATTCCATTTCTCCCCAATACTGTACAGAACCTCTTCATTAGTTATGTGATCCACTCACCTATTCTTCAGAATTCTTCTGTAGCACTACATTTCAAAATCCTCTGTCCTCTTCCTGTCCGCACTGTTTATTGTCCATGTTTCACTCCCATACAAGGCAACACACCACACAAATGCCTTCAGAAGTAACTTTCTTACACTTAAATTAATATTTGAAGTTTACAAATTTCTCTTTTTCAAAAACACATTTCTTCCCATTGCCATTCTGCATTTTATATCCTCTGTACTGTGACCATCACGTGTTATTTTGCTGCCCAAGTAACAAAACTCATCTACCACTTATATTGTTTTATTACCTAATCTAATTTCTTCAGCATCGTCCAATTTACTTAGACTGCACTCTTTTACCCTAGTTTTGCTCTTAATAATCTTCATTTTATACGCACCTTTCAACATACTGACCATTCGGTTCAACTGATCTTCCAGGTCTTTTGCTGCCTCTGAGAGAATTACAAAAAAATGCAATGTTTTTATTTCTTCACCCTGAACTTTAATTCCTTCTCCAAATTTCTCCTTTGTTTCCTTTATAGCTTGCTCAATGTTCAAATTGAATAGCATTGGAGAAAGGTTACAAATCTGTCTTACTCCCTTCCCCAACCTCTGCATCCCTTTCATGCCCTTCAACTCTGAAAACTACTGTCTGGTTTTTGTACAAGTTGTAAATAAACTTCTGTTCCCTATATTTTACTCCTGCTGATTTCAGAATTTGAAAAAGTGTATTCTAATCAACATTGTCAAAAGCGTTCTCCAAATCTACAAAAGCTAGAAATATAGGTTTCCCTTTCCTTAATCTATCTTCAAAGATAAGCCTAAAGTGAGTATTGCCTCCCGCGTTTCAACATTTCTCCTAAATCCAAACTGATCTTCCCTGAGGTCGGCTTCTATCAGCATTTTCATCCTTCTGTAAATAATTTGTGTTAAAATTTTGCAACCATGACTTATTAAACTAATGATTCTGTAATTTTCACACCTGTCTGTACCTTCTATATTTGAAATGGGGATTATTACATATTTTTTAAAGTCTGAGGGTATGTTTCCTGTCTCATACCTCATACATACCAGGTGAAATAGTTTTGTCATGGCTGGTTCTCCCCAAGACTTTAATAGTTCTGAGGGAACGTCATCTACTCCAGGGGCCTTGTTTCGACTTTGGTCTTTCAGTGCACTGTCAAATTTATCTCTCAGTATAGAGTCTCCTATTTCATCTTCATCTATTTTCTATTGCCCTACTACAATATTGTCTGTAAGTTTATTTCCCCTTTGTAGAGCCCCTCTATATACTCTTTCCACCTTGCAGCTTTCCCTTATTTGCTGAGAACTGGTTTTCCTCTAAGTTCTTTATATACATACAGCTGCTTTTCTTGTCTCCAAATGTCTCTTTTATCTTCCTGTAGGCGGTATCTATTTATCCCCTATTTATGCATTCTTCTACAGAATTGCATTTGCATTCTAGCCACTCCTGTTTAGCTATTTTGCACTTCCTGTCAATCTCATTTTTTAGACATCTGTACTCCATTTTGGCCTGTGATATCCAAGGATTTTTTTTGTAGGTCTTGCCTTTCTGCCTATTTTGTCCTCTGCTGCCTTCACTATTTCATCTCTCAATGCTACCCATTCCTCTTCTACTGTTTTATTTCCCCCTGATTCTGTCAATTGATACCTAAAGATCTTTCTGAAATTCTTAAAAACTTCAGGTTCCCTCAATTTATCCAAGTCCCATCTCCTTATTTTCCTACCTTCCTGCAGTTTTTTTCAGTTTCACCCTACAGTTCATGACCAATAACGTGTCTTTATCTGTCCTGCGTATGCCTTACAGTTTAAAACCTGGTTCCGTAATCTATGTTTTACCATTATAAAATCTATCTAATATCTTCTGGTGTCCTGGTCTCTTCCACGTATACAGCCTTCTTTTGTGATTCTTAAACCAGGTGTTTGTTACGATTAAATCAAGTTCCGTGCAAAATTCTACTAGGCAACTTCCTCTTTCATTCCTTCTGCCCAGTCCATATTTACCTACTATTTTTCCTTCTCTTCCTTTTCCTACTACTACTGAATTCCAGTCTCCGATCACAATTAAGTTTTCCACTCCCTTAATTCTCTGAATAATTTCCTTTACCTCCTCATACATTACTTTGATTTGCTCGTCATCGGCAGAGCTAGTTGGCATATAAACCTGCACTATTGTGGTCGGTGTTGGCTTCGTATCTATCTTGACTAAGATAATGCGATCACTGTGTTGCTCATAGTAGTTTACTCACATTTCTATTTTCTTATTCATTATCAGACCTACTCCTGTAATACCCCAACTGTTTTTGTTTTTATAATCCTGTACTCACCCGACCAGAAATCCTGTTCCTCTTTCCACCGAACTTCACTAATCCCCACTATATGTAAGTTCAACCAATCCATTTATCTTTTTACATTTTCTAACTCTCCTACCCAATTAAGGGATCTAACATTCCATCCTCCGATCCGCAGAATGCTAGTGTTGTCTTTCCTGTTGATGACATTCCCCTTAGTATTCCCTGCCCAGAGATCTGAATGGGGGACTATTTTACCCCCAGAATATTTTACCCACGAAGACGCCATCATCATATATTCATACAGTAGAGTTGCATGTCCTCGGGAAAAGGAACGGCTGTAGTTTCCCCTTGCTTTCAGCCATTCACAGTAACTGTGTGTCAAAGCCACATTAGCTGATGTTACAAGGCCAGCTCAGTCAATCATACAGACTGTTGCCCCTGTAACTACTGAAAAGGCTACTGCTCCTCTTCAGGAACCACACATTTGTCTGGCCTCTCCACAGATATGCCTACACTGTGGTTGCACCTACAGTACAGCTATTTGTATCATTGAGGCACACAAGCCGCCCCACTTCATCAATGTCTGTGGTTCATAGGGGTGAGCAGTGAGAGTATGACATGTATAAACAAAATTAATAAATAAATAAAATAGATACATAAAAAATATGTACAATTAATAGGTTCTGCACTACAAAGATTTTAAAGTTTTATTATGGAAACCACACTAACTAAAAAAAACTCTTATTCATAAGAATTTATTCACTTTGTCATTACTGTTTTCTATGTTTTTTATCGTATTGTATATGATGTATTTAATATGAAATTAGCGGTTCTGTTTTTTTATGTAGAGCTTGTTGTTGTTTTAAATATGAAAATGCAATTATAAATAATATAAAACTTGCTTAGTTACCTTGTACATCACCACATTTCTCTTCACACTCCTGCTGACTGGAGAAACGGTTATCATTCCCTTCACATCCTCCATACATAAATTGCTTACACACACCATCCCGACTATCATAAAACCACTTTGCCATACTCTCAGAGCAGGGTCCATGTTCATCAGGAAGAAAACAGCTCTCTGTAAAATTATATAATTTTCATAATTTACCACTGCATCACACAATAAAACTGAGTAAGAAACAGAAGATTCCTTTCTTTCTAGGAGATCATTTTCTACTTAATTTTCCATACTAGCAATATTAGTCACCTTTTCTGAATTCTGCAGCAGGCACTGAGGTTAGAATTCGCTTCTCACAACGATTTTCACAATCCTGTAGTGTCAGGAAATTGTTTTCATTTCCTCCACAGCCTGTGTAATAAAACTGTCGGCAGCGGACCTCATAAGAGTCATAATACCATCTTTCAGTATAATTGTAGCACTGATCACCAACAACAGGTTTAAGGGCACAGATATCTTGCTCTGTTGATACAAAGAAAATTTATTAAAATACATTAAAAAGCCTTGTGACACAGAAGGTACTCAACTAACAGTTCATGAAAGCCTAAATAGACAAATGCAGGATCACTGAGTGTTACAGAAACTCCTTTGTTTGCATTTAAAACATCATTTACAAAAATAGTCGACAATTAAAAATATATTTCCTTTTCTTACACATATCTCACTCCAAATGGGAAATGTTTATCTAACCAGTGGGAACTTACAGAATTAAATTATTAAGTGTGATGTTTAATTCATCTCTTTTCTTGATGATTAGTATGCAGATGGATCAATATATAAGGTCATACAATCAATATGTCTGAGAATAACAACTAAAAATAATGAAAGCATGTTTATAATTTAAGTAGAATTTCATGCAAAGTGAATAATAATGAAAGAAGTTATTAATGCTGTACTTTAAAAAACATGCTAAAGCTTGGTTAGACACATGCACTTACCAATTTTTGGTGGACAGTCAACTTCACATTCTGTTTCTGTGTCAAACCTATTGGCATTACCCCCACACCCACTGTAATAGAATGGCATGCACCTGTTCTCTGAGACATCAAAAAACCATCGAGGTATACGATCTGTACAGTTTCCTTCATCTCGAGGTAGTGAGCAAGACTCTGTTAGGAGGCAACAACTACATTTAACATCATGAAGTTAACACATGCAAAATTATTCAGAAAATTATACCATACATGTTATTGAAAGTTTCATGCTCTACATTAACCATGCATTTTACTTTAAATTACCAGCTGTAGTTGGTGTTTTAAAAAACTGTTATGGTGATTATTAGAAAGGTTGGTGGAAATTATTTTCCAAGTGGTTAATCCATAGAAAAGAAATAAGGTGATAATCCTGAATATATTTCATACTGCATGCACTAATTTGGTTGGTTATGGCTATGGCTTTCCCTTTTTGTACTTTTCTAAGTCATTGAATTTCAGTTGATGGTCAAGAACTTACTACTCAATTAATTATTATGTACTCATCAAGATTACCATTTACTATTTCTCTTTATCTTTTTCTATTGTAAATTCAGTCTGATATGTATTAATTTATCTAACTGAGAATCACTCAAAATTATATAGAAATTAGAATGGCAATACAACAAAAATAAATAACTTCAGAAAATCTTGTATGCATATCAGAATATGATAGGTGGATGGCTGTGGTCTTGAAGAAACCATACTGGAATTTCCCTGAAATGATTTAGGAAAACCACAGAAGCCTTAAAATTAAAATGATCAGACAGTGTAAACTCCATCTTCCTGAATGTAGATCATTCTTGTAACAGCTGAACTTCCTCTCCATTTTGTCCTTATTCTATATTATTCTTTTATTTATGTACAATTTGTTCTAGCAACTTATAACATTGAACACTGTTTTGCTTCTCACTGTGGCATGCACTGAAGACCCCTATGTATGACTTAGATCAAGAACATGGTGCTATACTCCTTGTACTAAATCCAAACTGTTCAGATAACTGACTCTAGGTAGGCCTATAAACATTTAACTATGCCCCATACACATCTTCATGTCCTCCCTCCGTCCAACTGAAACATGGGTTATTGTTCTCTCATAATAAGTGAGATGTTGAATTGAAGAAAACAGCAGTGGTGTGCCTCAAGAGATGGGCCAGCTACTCAGCAAGGAAATGCTCTGAGGATGATCTTTATTGATTAAAACCAGTCATCACAATAAAATAAATATATTGCGATCTAGACTGATAAGATTATTATATTATTCAGAAGAAAATAGTATTCGTTGATGCTATCTTAGAAACAAAGTTCCTACAACCTCTTGACTGGTTCAGCCACGGTCTTAACATGAAAATGCTGGTGACCTTATACTCCTGGCATAACTTTTACTGTAATTTTGGGATTATACCTCTGCCATTACTGCTACCAATTAGGGCTCTCTCGTAGGCCACCTATTTTTCATTTTCTTTGTAAATGATTTGTCACTCAGCTATTGTAGATTCACCATTTTTGATGGCAATTCTACTTTACTTATTAATAATTTAGTAGATAAACTTGAGGTAACAGCATATACACTTTAGGTGAATTTGTAAACTGGTTTAACATTTTCAATTCAATAGGCCCACAGCATAGAAGATTTCACTAAGGGACATTATATAATTCTACCAAATTGCTGCTATTTTATATGATTTTTATTACATGGTTTTGGATCCATTTCAGCTATAGGACCATCTTCAGATAACCTGCAAAATATACATAACATTTATGATTTTATTCTTAATAGGCTAAATTTTTGGTGATAGGCCTATATTCAACACACAAAATTGAGTGTACTTATGTCCATATTGCATCTATGTCACACTGTCATATAATAAAATGGTGAACTTTAGTTTCACACTTGTTGTTGTTCTTGTGGTCCTCAGTCCAGAGATTGGTTTCATGCAGCTCTCGACCCTGCTCTATCCTGAGTAAGCCTCTTCATCTCCTCAAAAGAACAGCAACCTAAATCTTTTTGAATCTGCTTAGTGTATTCTTGTCTAGGTTTCCCTCTGAAATTTTTACCCCAAACACTTCCCTCCAATGTTAAATTCTCAATTCCTTGATGTCTAAGAATGTGTCCTACCAATTGATCCCTTCTTTTGGTCAAGGTATGCCAGAAATATTCCTTTTCTCCCCAATGTTGTTCAGTACCTGCTCATTTGTTACGTGATCCACCCACCTAATCTTCAGCATTCTTCTGCAGCACTACATTTCAAAAACCTCTACCCTCTTCCTTTCCGCACTGATTATTGTCCCAGTTTCACTCCTGTACAAGGAAACACTCCACACAAATGCCTTCAGATAGGACTTCCTTAAAACTTAAATTAATATTCAATATTAGCAAATTTCTCTTTTTCAAAAATGCTTTTCTACCCACTGCCATTTTGCATTTTATATCCTCTGTACTGCAGCCATCATGTTATTTTACTGCCTAAGTAACAGAACTCATCTACCACCTTTATTGATTTTCTTAGATTGCACTCCATTACCCTTGTTTTGCTCTAGTTGATGTTCATGTTAAATGCACCTTTCAACGCACTATTCATTCCGTTCAACTGCTCCTCCAGATCCTTTCACACTTATGTTTTGTAATATTTTTATTTGATGTTTTATCAGTAGATTTGACAGCTTGATGTAGTGACAGTTGGCCAAAGATGTTATATGGTTACAGTTGCTACCATTTCTCCACTACCTGGATGAAGGTGTCTGAGTGTGCCAGCCATAAATGTTCTTATTCTGTCTCTTTCCTAATTACAATGTGGCTGCTACATCACATGCTGGTGTAAATTTCAAAACAAGTGGTTAAAAAGTAATTCTTTATCATGTACTAAATGAAATTTGTTTGACTAATTACAACATGGCAGACAATGTCAAACCATTTGCAAAACATATGCTGCTACAGTTCTATGTTCAGACACCAGAGTTATACATCCAGGTTATACACAGATCGTTGGTCGCTACAGTATTTTGTATTCAATGTGACTGTGATCTTAACATTAAGCTTATCACAGATAATGGATTAACATAACCACCCAGAGATCATTAATGATCAAAAGAAGTGTCACCTATACATTTCAAACTACCCAAATTGATTTGATTGAGAAAATATATACTTATACAAACACATTTATCAATTTTTAACAGGCAATACATAATGGATTTTCACTTTCCCCATTTTTTGTGTTCTTTCTAAACAGCAAAAAAGTAAAAAATAACTATTGTGTTCTCCCTCTGTAGAGCTGACTATCTATTAGCAAAGGTTTATTTTTAACAAAAATTATTTTATCTATTTATGTTCTTATTTTCCAATAGGGCGGCTTTTATTGGTCTGCACATTTTAAATTCTAAATATGCTTAGCTTTCAGATTTTTGGCTTCTTTTATGCAAGGACACTCATAGCAAAAATATTCAATGTGCTTATCAAAAATACACAATGTCTCACAATCCAAATGAAACTTAACGAAGTCACAGCAAGAGTAACTTAAATTTTGATTTTGGAAAATGATTCCATCCTGTCCCAGACTGTTTTGTGGACAGACTGTGTGAATATCGCCATTTTACATGCATTGTTTCATGTTTCCATGTTCCATTCCATGAATTTCAGTGTAAATCAACCTTAAATCATGTGAACTTATAATTTCAGGAAAAATTTAAAGTATATGTACTGTGTTGTACACAAGAAAAATATTTTTACTGGTTGCAATAATATACAACAATACAGACATTATCAACATGAACTATGTGAACATCTCAAAGCAGAAAAAGTAAATTATTATCATGATTCTTCAAAGGCTTGTGCACCAATTGATGCTGACAGAGGAAAAATTAGTGTGCCAAATGTGAAAAAATAAACAAATAAATGTTTATGAATTCATAGATGGAAAACATATGTAGCTGAAGTGTGCCTAAGCATACTATTATTTAAATCCCATCCTGAACAGCAGAATTTTTTAGGGGGGGGGGGTGTCACTGACAAAAATCAACATACAAATGAAAAGTTCTATCATGCAGTGCTAAAAGAAGTAATTGTTCATTATCAATCAGCTGAATAACTTTTACACCATAGGAAACACTTTTCTCTGACGACTTTGAGATTATTTGAAAATCTGAATCCTATTTATGAAGTCTCACTGATTTACCAAACTTACTTTTAAAATATTGTAAATTAAAAAGGACCAATGTTTTTATATATTTCCAATGAAGACATGTTTTGATTTCCAGAAACAGGGTTCTCTTCATCTTTCTGTAAGAAGATAAATACTTTACAATATCTGTGGTACCTCAATAAGTGGCATGCAAAATATTTTTTACAAATAAGATAGGAATATATACACCTTTCCCAGCATTCCAGTAATGAGAGTGAAGATGGGATGCAAAAGCAACAACACAAAAGCCTTTCCCCAATTAACATCACCATCAGCAGTAACAACGCTACAGAAGAGAAAGACAGACATATGTGCCAACAAATCATTGACTTCTGAATACCTCTCAATCTGTCAGAGACTTCACACCTAGACTTGCATTCAGCTTCAGTCTTAAACCTGTTTCCATTGCCTTGGCAACCACCATAAACAAACTGCTGACATCTTTTCTGTTCAGCATCATAATGCCAACGCAACATAGCACCTAGGCACGGACCCATATCCTTCGGAAGAGCACAAATATCCATTACTGCTGAAACAAAGTTTGTAACACAGCAAGGCAGAATATTTAATATTATGATATGTCTCCTGGATGCCTGGAAAGAAAGTTATGTACATCCTATACCTTTGTTATAAGATACAAAAGTTGTTAAAATCATTTTATGACTGTGCAGCAGATTATCCGAGCCAAGTAAATAAAATTTTACTGGCATGTCTTGAAAATATTCTATGATAAATTTACTTACCCCTACTTCGCCCAGGTTGCAAACACTGTTGATGACATGATGCTTCAGTGAGGAAATTATTTCTGTTTCCTTTACAGCCACCATACGAAAATTCTTCACAGACGCCATCTTCCTTGTTGAAGAACCATCTTCGATAATTTCCTTTACATGGCCCTTCATCTTTTGGTTGCTCACATGCATCTATCATAAAAAATATATATATATATTATAGAGGAAAAATTCCTAACAGGAAAAATATACGTAAAAAATAGATGAAGTACACTTACCAGGCGAAGGGGCACAGGCAGTAATAGCAACAAATAAACACACAGACACACACACACACAAAAATGCTAGCTTTCGCAGCCTAGCTGCTTCATCAGGCAGAAGGGAAAGAGAGGGAAAAGTAAATGATGAGGGTTTTAAGGAAGGGGGTAAGGGTAAAGGGAAAAGGAATAAGTAAATAAAAATAAAAAATAAAAATGAACACAAATCTTTCCATACAAACCCTGATTTCTCTCATTTTATGATGATGGTCACTTCTCCGTATAAAATTGGTGGGGTCAGCAGAATATCTTTGCATTTGTTGGAGAAAACTGGTGACTGAAATTTTGTACATAGATCTTGGTTGGTTTGTGGGTGGGAGAAAAGGACAAAACTAAATAGATATTGTTGTAACTAAAAAGTTTTTGTTGTAATTATCAATATCCTAACTATTTTGTAGCAATAGGGAAGGTTGCTTCAGGGATATAATGCTCAAATTCAGAATATGAATATCATATCCATGAAGCACCTTCCCCTACTGCATGATAATACAAAATGAACTGCCTTTCTTTGTACTTTTTCAATATCCTCAGTCAATCCAATGTCATAAGGATTCCACATTACACAAGAATATTCCAGAAGAGAAATGACAAGTGTAATGTAGGCTTTCTTTTTAGTGGGTTTGTTGCATCTTTAAGTGTCCTGTCAACAAAGTGTAGTGTTTGGTTCATCTTCTCCAGACTGTTATATGTGGCCATTCCAATTATTAATGGTTTGTACCTGTAATTCCTATGTATTTCATTGAATTTACAGCCTTGATATTTGTGTGATTTATAGTGTAGCCAAAATTTAATTAATATCTTATAGTAATCAAGTGGATGATTTCAAGACTTTTTTATTTTTTGGTCACGAAAAGATATAGGAAATTATTACTTTATCACCCGTCTGCAAAATGTTTCATATGTTTGTATAGCTCATGGGACTTAACTACGGGGTCATCAGTCCCTAAACTTACAACAAACTACTTATGAACTAACTAACACTAAGGACGACACAAATATCCATGCCTAAGGGGGGATTCGAACCCCCAACCATAGTGGCCGTGCAGACCGTGACCGGCGCCAGTCGGTGGTAAAGCACAGTACAGAAATAGCTACCATTTTTGTAGCAATTTAATTCACTGACAAGCAGTTATACCAGAATGTTGGGATATCCCCAACTAGGAGACTACATGGAGCCACCAGCAGTAATCACTAGTTCTAGCCCAAAATCCTTCTCACGGACTTCATGCCATAGTACAGTGAGCCTTGCTGGCTCTCTCCAACAGAAAGCCAGGCTCCTGCTCATGAAGAAGTGTGTTGTATTGTATGCTTGCTACCCATCTTCTGCCAATGTAGCAGGTGTACACAGAATACTAACACAATCAAAGATGAAGGTGCATGGACCCTGGCTATCATCTGGCCAGTCACTTGGCTCTCTCTGTGCAGCAAGCATACGTGGACATTGCCGCCACTGATGTAGCACAAATGGTACCATCAAATGAAGTGTTAATTTTGACAGCTGAATCTCCCTGGGGCTGCACTGTCCTACTATCCTGACTCAATCTTTTGCCACCTGCCACCCTGCATATTTCGCCATCTCTGTATTTCTAGGGTCAGCTATAGAGGAAGCATAAGGAATTGGGGTTATGATGGTCAAGGGAAATTTCACTCAAATGTAACAATAAGTTACAATATTAATCATGATCCAATTTCATCACACTGTCTTACTTTTGGACTAACAGAATAATAATCTAAAACTAAACATAATATAGCAATGTATAAGAAATAGTCAGTAGGAATAAAACAATAACATTTAATAAAAGTTGCTCTCCCATATTAGTCCCCTAAATTTTTGAAGTTGCAGAATTTTTTATAACACACCACTTTTAGAAAACTAATAAATACCATAAATCTTATGAAAATTTGCAGAGCATTCAGACTATAAAAGGAGATAACCATTCATGTTTATAGCCCTTTATTGTTCATAGGATGCAAAAGACCCAGCTGTTTTGTGACCAAAACGTGTTATCCACTTACTGTTCATTGATGCACTGTTGAGCAAATATTACATGCCTTCATTTATCCAAAGAAAAATAATATGATGAAATTGAATGTGATATCATAAAATTCAGTTTCTTAAATGAAATTTTGAACTAGTATAACTAATATAGTTTCAAAGTATTGAGAGACATTTTTGCAGTATCTTACCAATGGTATCAGGAAGCACACACAGTTCCTCACATTCCTCTCGAGTTTGGAATTTGTTATTGTTGCCTAAACAGCCTCCATAAATGAATTGACCACACTGTTTTCTTTCAGAATCGTAGTACCAAGTTGGATAGTAGCCTTCACATGGTCCAGCTATCTTAGGCAGGAAACATGCCTCTGGAATTGCAAAAAATGCAAAAATAAATCATATAAATTAACATTGAACACTCCTCAGTTTTACCACCATTACAAACGAAAGATCCTAATTTAGATACAACTCACACTTCATGGAGAGTAATGGCCTAATTTATTCCGATGCCCTCACAATGGTAACAACAAGTGAATGCTTATGATTTTTTCACAATTACAATAGAGAAATAAATGACTAATCAATGGAATTTGGCCAACCAAATATCCACTGACAAAAACAAAACACAAGAATTTTACTTCAGTCTTAGAGTAACAAAGTTTGAAAATAAAAATATTTAAATATTTGGATGTGTGATTGATAAAAGACTATTGTAGAATGGATACATCTCTTTCTTAGGCTGTAAACTATCGTGAGTAGGCAAGTAATTTTGTTATGTAAAACACGACAAATTGCAAATTATGAAAATTTCGTTCTTCCACTCTCATATGTCTGCTATTGTGGGGAAATGCATCAGAGTCAACTTCAATGGCAAATGAAAGCCATTAGGTGCTTTCCCTCCCACAAAGACTCACAGAAGTCAGTTCAGATTACTTAACAAAAGACAATACACAGCTTTTACATCTATATGTTCTCCCATATACATCAAAGAAAATATAAACAGGCTTAAACTATGAAATAGTGTTCATTTGCATTACGAGAAACAGCGTGAAGTCACAGAACGAGTTTCTAGGATTGTGCCTAGAGTACCTGTACTTAAAACTATAACTGTATCAAATAATTTACAATGTATACATATATTATAAAAGGAGGCTTCCTGGTGGGAAAAATATGTATAAAAATAAAGATAGTTTGACATACGCAAAGCACAGGCTCGCAATAGACACAAAAAACACAAATGAAAACACACACAAACAAACATTCAAGCTTTTGCAACTAAGATGCTTCTTCAGGCAGAGTAGGGAAGGAGAGGGGAAAGGAAAGGATGAGGGTTTTAAGGGAGTGGGTAAGGAGCCATTCCAATCCCGGGAGAGGAAAGACTTACCATGGGGTAAAAAAAAGGCAGGTAAACAAATACACACACACCCACACATATACACACGCAAACACACCTAGGCAGACATATTTTAGAAATCAATCTACACAAGTCCAACATGTCCCATAAAACTCATTTACAAGAATGGTGAATGTGCTCCAGTAGCCTTTCAAAAGTTCTGGACACCCAGGGATATGGAAAACACACATTGGTCCAATGTATGCTAAGGACCTGGAGGGTAGCAGGTGGTCAGCGTGAAACGAAATACTCCATCGCAGCGAGGCCCTGGGCATGTGGGATATTTGTGTATAGGAAGTGGCATCAATGATGCCCAGGGCCTTGCTGTGATGGAGTATTTCCTTTCACACCGACCACCTGTAACCCTACCTAAAACCTCTTTCCTTATTACCCTAGCCAGCTTCATCCTAACCCACAACTTCTTCACGTTTGAGGGCCAGACATACCAACAACCAAAGGGAACAGCCATGGGAACAAGAATGGCTCCCTCGTGCGCCAACTTATTTATGGGATGCTTAGAGGAAGGCTTCTTGGATACCCAAGCCTGTCAACCCAAAGTTTGGTATAGATTTATTGATGATATGTTCATGATCTGGACTCACAGTGAAGAAGAACTCCAGAATTTCCTGTCCAACCTCAACCCCTTTGGTCCCATCAAATTCACCTGGCCCTATTCCAAATCCCATGCCACTTTCTTCTATGTTGACCTCTATCTATCCAATGGCCAGCTTCACACGTCTGTCCGCAACAAACCCACAAACAAACAGCAGTACCTCTATTATGACAGCTGCCATCCATTCCATATCAAACGACACCTTCCCTGCAGATTAGGTCTTCGTGGCAAACAAGTCTGCTCCAGTCCTGAATCCCTGAACTAATACACCAATAATCTGGTGACAGCTTTTACATCCCACACTACCCTCCTGATCTGGTACAGAAGCAAATAGCCAGGACCACTTCCTCTTCTCCCCAAATGCAGAACCTCCCACAGAAGGACCCTAAAAGTGCCCCTCTTGTCACCAGATATTTTCTGGGACTGGCGCGGACTCTAAATGTGGCTCTCAAGAAAGGATACGACTTCCTTAAATCCTGTCCCAAAATGAGATCCATCCTTCATTACATACTTCCCACCCCTCCTATGAAATCCCCAAACCAACTTCCCTACTCTCCGGCTCCTACCCATGTAACTGCTCCCAGTGTAAAACCTGCCCTATGCATCCTCCCACCACCAGTTATTCCAGTCCTGTAAACTGGATAGTGTACACAATTAAGGGCAGAGCCACTTGTGATGGTACTCACGTGATTTACCAGCTGACATGCATGCACTGTGAAGCTTTCTATGTGGGAATGACCAGCAAAAAACTGTCCATTAGCATGAACAGACACAGGCAGTGTTTGTTGGTAATGAGGATTACCCTGTGGCTAAGCATGCCTTGGTGCAAGGCCAGCACATCTTGGCACAGTGTTACACTGTGCGGGTTATATGGATACTTCCCACTTTCACCAACCTTTGAACTCAGGGGATGGGAACTTGCCCTTTCAACATATTCTCTCTTCCCATTGCCCACTAGGTCTCAACCTTCATTAGTTTTAAATTCCTGCCCACCATTCTACAACATCTTTGCCTCCAATCTGTGGACAGAGCCTCTGCCTCGACTGGCATCTTTCCAACTTCTTTGCATTTTGCATATGTCTGCCTTGATGGTGTGTGCGCGTGTATATGTGCATGGGTATGTGTGTTTGTTTACCTAACCTTTTTCCCCCAATGTAAGTCTTTCCTCTCCCAGGATTGAAATGACTCCTTACCCACTCCCTTAAAACATGCATTCTTTCCTTTTTCCCTCTCCTTCCCTGCTCTTTTTCTGAAGAAGCAACCTAAGGTTGTGAAAGCTTTGTTTTTGTGTGTGTGTATGGGTATGTTTTTATTTATGTGTGTGTCAACAAACTGGTGCCTTTTCGCCTGGTAAGTCAAACTTTCTTTTCTTTTTAATAATATTTTTCCGGATGGGAATGTTTCCCTCTAAAAAATATCTCAATACACAGAACTGCAGAATAGGGGCAACAGGAAATCAATGTGCACAACAAGTACCACTTCATTCTTGAAAAGCAACTGTGTGGTGCAGGTTGACAACAATCTTCATCGTAGGGCCATATTTTTTCAGACAGATGTGCCCTGCTTGTCCTGTTACATGTATTGTCAATATAAACACTATGAGAATCTTTTGCAAACTAACATCGTTGTACCTCTTCAGCAGTGTGGAGATGTGGATGGGATAATTTTTATGCTAGATGGCACTCCCACACATTTCAGAAATGCTAACATTGTCGACTGTCATTTCCGTACTGTATGACCATCCAAGTTTCCTGGTCTTAATAGATTAATCTGGCTATGGGATAAGCTGTAATATGCTGTGCTCAGTGTTCCAATTATAAATGTACCAGAACTGAAATTACAGATTGCTCAATGCATTTTGGATGTCATCCTCAAGACATCCCAATCTGTTACGAACCATACTGCTTGAACTCTCAGTAGAAACTGGTGGTCAGCATAATAAACATATCTTGCACCCAGCTCACAACAATTAGAAAGCAATGTCATATTACTTTCTGTGCATGTTTTGTCCTCGGGCAATTAAAAATTAATTTAACAGTTGATTTTTATGTGGTCTTTTGCATCAGGACACTTTAAAAATGAAGTTTCCCATCCAATATGATGTGACTTTGTATCGTGGTTGTGCTCACCTAACTGTCGACTGGAGAACTAGTAATTGCTGAATGGTACAGATGGTGTAATACACAATTCACTCCATAAGCAACATATAGCGTTTGATCTCACATTTGTGGGTATCCCCCTTTACATTAAGATGCTTATAGTACCATATATTTGTATTTCTATTTATTTATTCAAATATGATGTAATTTGGGCACTGGTTTTCTTTTTACAGTGTTTTGAAACAGAAACTTTAATTATGGAGACCATTGGTGGTTGAGAGTTTCAGAGGGAGCATTAGGCAAGGATTGGCTGAAACGGAGGGAAGTAATACAGCAGAAGAAGAATGGGTAGCTCTGAGAGATAGGGTAGTGAAGGCTGCAGTGGACCATATAGGCAGAAGGAGACGGCCTAATAGAAACCCCTGGATAACACAAGATATACTGAACTTAACTGATTAGAGGAGAAAATGTAAAAATTCAGCAAATGAAACAGAAAAAAGGGAGTACAAACATCTGAAAAATGAGATTGACAGGAAGTGCAGATTGGCTAAGCAAGAGTGGCTAGAGGACAAATGCAGAACCATAGAAGAATGCATAACTAGGGGAAAGATAGATACCACCTACAGAAAAATAAAAGAGATATTTGGAGACAAGAAAAGCAGCTGTACGAATATCAAGAACTCAGACAAAAAACCACTACTAAGCAAAGATGGGAAAGCTGAACTGTGGAACGAATATATAGAGGGCCTTTACAAAGGAAATAAACTTGAAGGCAGTATTCTAAAAATGGAAGACGAAGTAGAAGAAGATGAGATAGGAGATATGGTATTGTGAGAAGATTTTGAGAGAGCGCTGAAAGATTTGAATCGAAACAAGGCCCCTGGAGTAGATGATATTCCCTCTGAACTGCTGATGTCGTTAGGAGAGCCAGTCATGAAAAAATTGTATCACCTGGTATGCAAGAAGTATGAGACAGGGGAAATACCTTCCGACTTCAAGAAGAATATTGTAATTCCAATTCCAAAGAAAGCAAGTGCACACAAGTGTGAAGATTACAGAATTATCAGTTTAATAAGTCATGGTTGCAAAATACTAACACGAATTATTTACATATCAATGGAAAAACTTGTGGAATCCGACCTTGGGGAAGATCAGTTTGGATTTAGGAGACATGTAGGAACACAGGAGGTAATACTCACATTATGACTTATCTTAGAAGATAGGCTAAGGAAAGGCAAAACTCTGTTTTAGTGTTTGTTGATTTAGAGAAAGCTTTTGACAATGTTGATTGGAATACACTCTTCCAAATTCTGAAGGTATCAGGGGTAAAATATAGGGAGCGAAGAGTTATATTTAACCTATACAAAAACCAGACAGCAGTTATTAGAGTCGAAGGGCAAGAAAGGGATTCAGAGGTTGGGAAGGGAGTAAGACAGGGTTGTAGCCTTTCCCCAACGTTGTTCAATCTGTACATTGAGCAGGCAGTGAAGGAATGGAAGGAGAAATTTGGAGATGGCATAAAAGTTCAGGGAGAAGAAATAAAAACATTGCGGTTTGCCGATAACATAGTAATTCTGTCAGACACCGCAAAAGACCTGGAAGAGCAATTGAATGGTATAGACAGTGTCTTGAAAGGAAGATACAAGATGAACATTAACAAGAGTAAAACGAAGGTAATGGAATGCAATGTCAGAAAATTGGGGGATGCTGAAGGAATTAAATTAGGTAATGAGACAATAAAAGTAGTAGATGAAGTTTGTTATTTGGGTAGCAAGATAACTTCTGATGGCTGAAGTAAAGAAGATATAAAATGCAGAATGGCCATGGGAAGAAAAGCGTTTCTAAAGAAGCGAAACTTGTTATCATCTAATATTAATTTAAATGTTAGGAAGTCCTTCCTGAAAGCATTTATCTGGAGTGTAGCATTGCATGGAGTGAAACATGGACGATAAGGAGTTCAGATAAAAAGATGAAAGAAGCTTTTGAAAAGTGGTGCTACAGATGAATGATGAAAATTAGATGGCTAGATCACGTAACTAATGAGAAGGTGCTTAACCGAATTGGGAAGAAAAGAAGTTTCTGGCATATCCTGACTAATAGAAGGGATAGATTGGTTGGACACAGTCTGAGTCATCAAGGAATTGTAAAATTAGCATTAGAAGGAAGTGTGTGGGGTAAAAATCATAGAGGGAGAGGAGGGACGAATATAGTAAGAAGATTCAAAAGGATGTATGTTGCCGAACATATTCTCAGATGAAGAGACTTGCACAGGACAGGGTAGCGTGGAGAGCTGCATCAAACCAGTCAGCGGACTGAAGACTACAACAACAACAACAACAACTGTATAAGTAACCAGTATCCTATGTTACTATGAATTAATATACATGTAAATAATATTAACATGTCTAGGGTGAGCTTTACATGGCTTATAAAACCACCATTGTTTATGGGTTGTTCCTGAGAAAACTATATTTGGGACCAAACATATGAATTGTGGGGAGGGTCACTTCTATACTTTCTAGTCATTCCAACCATTGAAATTTTTATGATATGTTCTTAAGATAGTATTCTCAAGCTACTTTATTTACATTTTTGTTATATCTATCCATTACCAAGATCCATAGGTTCAAAGTTATTGAAATTACACACAAAATTACAAAAACTGGTTTTCAGCCACTGTCTTTTTTAATATAAGCTGCAAATATCTAAACAACTAACTATAGCATAAGGCTTAAATTTTAATTGTATATGCTTTAGACATTAATCTAGAAATGTTGTTTTCCCATTATTTAAAACCTTAATCCATTACCAAGGCACTCAAAAAGCCATCATGTTTTGGTACCAAAAGTGGAATTTATGCTAAGAGACAACATTCTGCTCACTACTAAACTGATGAGCAAAATTTAAGAAATATACTCATTCAAAAATTTTGATTTTTGTGGATCATGCAGACTGATATCTTCATTTGATTTGATTTTATTTTCATCATTTGTCACAGTTACAGTGCAGCATCAAATTAAGTAAAGTATTGCAACAATTTTTAAGGAGTTCGTAGTGCTAAAAACACATTGTATAGACTTGCAAGTTCTTGCTTTCAGAACAGATATAAATTTTTTATTTATAACTGAGAGCACAAGAGTATCTCATTGCATTCTCAAGATACTGGTTTCAAAACTGGCAGACAAACATCATGTGTGGTGTATCCCTTCTTTCTAAACGGACTTGGCAGTTGTTATGAAATACATACGAGGTTTGTATTTTAAGTAAGGGCCGTTTTTATTTAAAAAAAAAAAAAAAAAAAAAAAAAAAAAAAGATACAAGTACTTTTGTAAAAAACTTTTATTTTCTGAGTCTACACACTTTTACCTATTTTTCTACATAGTTGTTGTTGTTGTTGTTTGGAGGTTTAGAGGGGACTAAACTACATGGTTATCAGTCCCCTTTTCCTAGCAAACACAAGAAATCCAAGTAGGAAATGGTAAAATACACATCAATACTCGAAAGGGCACACTGTGGCTATAAACTTGATACTCTCACAACACTGGAGTAGACGGGAATAAGAGAGATCAAGTGTTGAACTAAGGTGAAATAGAGCAGGGAACAGTGGCTGGCTGATCAAAAACAAAAGAGGAGCCAGTCACTCTGCACAGACTAAAAACTCAGGTAAAAACAGGGTAGAAGTAAGAAAAACATCAGGTTAAAAGCTGAGGTGGGAGCCTGAGACACCAGGCACAAGCCCACCACTAACTAGAATGATAAAATCCAGCTGCGCATATTTGCCTTGTTTATTTAAGCACTTGTCATACCGTACAACAAAGTTTTTAATTCCCTCTTCAAAGAATTTGGCCGCCTTCTCCGATAGCCAAGAATTCACGGCCGCTTTCACTTCATCGTCGTCATTGAAGCGCTGCCCGCCAAGATGGTGTTTCAGGTACCGGAAAAGGTGAAAATCGCTATGAGCAAGGTCGGGGCTGTATGGTGCATGGTCCAAAACTTCCCAGCCAAAAGAATCAATCAAATCCCGAGTCTTTTGAGAGGTGTGAGGCGTAGCGTTATCGTGCAGGAGCAAAACTAATTTTGTCAGCATGCCGCGCCTTTTGTTTTGAATTGTTCTGCAGAGCTTCTTTAGAGTTGAACAGTAGGCATCGTTCCTCGTGGCATAATGTCCACTAGCAAAACACCGCATCAGTCCCAGAACACAGTTGCCATAATCTTGCGCTTTTGACAGCACCTGTTTGGCATTGACCTTGACGGGTGAGGTTGTGTGTTGCCATTCTATCGATTGTCGCTTGCTTTCGGGAGTGATATGGGATACCAATGTTTCATCTCCAGCGACAATTTGACTCAATATGGCATCCCCTTCTTCCTTGTAATGAATCAAAAAGTCCAATGAAGTGGCTAATCTCTTCCCTTTGTGGTCCTCTGTGAGGAGTCTGGGTACCCACCGAGAACACAGTTTCTTAAAGTTTAGGTTTTCAGACACAATTTTGTACAAAACCAATCTTGAAACTTGTGGAAATTTCCAAGAAAGAGTGGAAATTGTGAATCTTCTGTCCTCACGAATCTTTGTTTCGACTACAGCCACCAAATCATCAGTGATTACAGAGGGCGTTCTTTGTCATGGACGTTTTGAAGGCCATTTTTAAATTATCTAACCCATTGACGCACTTTACCTTCACTCATTGCATTCAAGCCATAAACTTCTGTTAACTGACGATGAATTTCTGCAGCTGATAGGCTTCTCGCAGTCAAAAAACATATCACTGACCATATCTCATACGTGGCGGGCGATTCAATAATCGTAAACATTATAAATTAGTACAGCTTACAAATCAGCTACAGAGCTGCAACAGGCATCAGTGTGAACGGGAAGGATGCCGGCAAGTGGCGCGGTGAGTTGTTGTGGCGTCTGCAAAAGCTACGGGACTATACGCGCAAACAGCCCTGACTTAAAAAACAACCCTCGTATTACTCCATTTTAAGAAAACTATTCAGTGAGAAACTTGATTTTCAACATTTTACTGACTGAAATCTTCCCTTGCTAAATTACTGAATATCTTTGTGATATTCATCATACCCTGTGAATAAATTTGTTGGAACATATAAAGAAATTGTCAAATCTTTATTAAAATACAGAATTTGTCTTATGTAATCAATGCATCTTGAAGGTAATATTAAATTAATTATAGAAATTATCTACTGAGACTAAGGTTTCAGTAATCTTTCCCTTCTGTCCTCTTTCTCTTCCCTCCTCCCCTACCTGATAAAGAAAATATAATTTCTGAAAGCTAATGGAAACATTTCCTTTTGTCACCATTTGTGTGTGGGTGGTTTTTTTTTTTTTTTTTTTTTTTTTTTTTTTTTTTTTTTGTGTGTGTGTGTGTGTGTGTGTGTGTATGTGTTACTATCTGTGGTACCAAACTAAGGTAAGTATTGGCCAGCCACTCTTTTGAACATGACAATCAGTCCATACTGCTATAACAAGGAAAAGATGGTAAGCAACTGGAAAATGTTTCTTTTGAAACACAAAAAAGGCAAAAACATTCCAGCTTAAAACACTCAAACAAATGAGTGGGGAACCAGCAGCCTCAATTCCCATTCTGCCTTTCTCATCAAAAAGTTTGGCATGTGAATATATTTGCAGTTTTTGTGCTGAAAGAGAACATCAGAAAGATAATGCACATTCAGTAGCAGTAGGAAAGAGAAATGGATGGATGGGAACAAAACACAAATGATGCAATGGAAATAAGAAAAAGATATGACTGAAGTTAGTAAATGAATTTTTTAGGTCTAGATCTGCCACCTGGTAAATTTTGTCTACTTCCCCCTTCCCTTAGACATTGACAGTGAATGTGTCAGAGAAAGAAACAAAGAGACAAATGGATCAATACAGTGACAGTGGGAGAGAGACACAGCCAGGCAGAAGAAGTGCAATGGGGGTAAAAGGAGTTATGGGGGGAGGAAGGAGAGAGAGAGAGAGAGAGAAAGAGAGAGAGAGAGAGAGAGAGAGAAGCAGGCAGTAGTAGTGGGGGATATAGTGTGTATCAAATCTTTAGCATCTTCATTGTTACGAGAGTGTGAATGTATTTGCACACCAAATTTTTGGCGAGGAATGCAGAACGATGACTCTTTTCTGTCCAAGTCTTTTAAACAAGAACATATTTGTCTTTTGTCTTTTTTGCGTTCCAAAAGGAGCATTTTTTAGCTGCCAAAAACTTTTACTTACGAAGTGGTAATATTAACTGTATTAGTTAGACCTTACACGTCAACAATCTCAGTTGTATCAAAATTATATTGAACAGTTGATAACAATAATATGAGGACAGATAGCAGCTCACCACAAAGATGATCACTGAGCATCAGATAGGCACTTAGAAGAGACAGTAACATTCACACAAATTTTAATTTTCCTTCATCAGAAAAAGAAACAGAAACATTCACAGAATTTATTTGATCTGGTGACTGGTGGTGTACTGCGTGGTCGTAATCATTTCTGATTGCTGGTTCTTTCAGTGATTTGTTTTAGTACAGCAGATTATTAACTTGGTCGTAAAAGTTTCTGATCGTGAAAGAGAATTAGCATCAGATGGATTTTACGGTTTTGATAAAATGCTGGACACCCAACCTCTAGCTTTTCCTTTGGTCCTTTATGTCACACTGGTTTCCAGTGACCTTGTGTTTTCAGCTCCTTCTCCCACTCCCTGATTACTTTTCCAGCACTATGTTGAAGAGGAGCAGTGAGAGTCTGTCACCTTGGCAAACGCCTGTCTTGATTTGAAAGGGCAACTCCACAGATGTAAACAATTACAGGGGCATCTCACTAATACAAGTCACATTCAAAATATTCTCAGTGTGCCTACTTCAAACAACACAGGACCGGCTGGAGCACAAGATCGGCGAGTACCAAGTGGGCTTCCGCCCTAGTTGCTCCTGTGCATAACAAATCTTCATTCTGAAGACTATGCTGAAAAATCAAAGCCCTCAGGAAAATTCCAGTTATATGCACCATCACTGATTTCAAGAGGGCATATGACTCTGTCGACCACCAGTCATTGTTCAATATCCTACATGAAAAAGGTTTGGATGGCAATACACTGTGACTGATCAAACAAACACTGACAGACGACATATAAGATGAAATTCTTAGAATTATTATTATTTTATTATTATTATTTTACATCACTTATTTACAATGACACCATGACTGCACAAAATTAGTAAGGAAGTCAGACATAGTATATACAATAAAATACATCAATTACTTCTGTTAAGAAATTCAGAAATGTAGTAGGAGGAGTTGGCCTCCAAAAAATCCTTTAGACTCTTTTCAAACTGAACTTTATTGTGAGTTAAATTTGTATGGTTATTGAAAATGTGTATTGTTGAATACTGGACACCTTTCTGAGCCTTGGATGAGGCCCGATAGTTCAGTATACATCTCTTTCCTATGGACACCCTTTGTTTCCTGTTAGAGATCTACGATTTGAGCCCTTCTGCAGCATTTCTTGTTACAGCACAATAATTTACTTTGCTCAAAAGGATATTGTGATTTACACAGTCAAATGCCTTTGATAGATTTCAAAATATACCAGTGGCCTGCAATTTATTGTCTAATGAATTAAGTACATTTTCACTATATGTGAATACACTGTTTGGCCACGATAACTTGACAATTCGCGCGGTGGCTGCTGGGAGCTGAAGGAGCTTGCACGAACATTAAGGTTGCTACGGGGAGTGGTAGCTGCTTGCTTCAGTGCTGGAAACGTAACCCTAACAATGTGTACAGTAAAACTTCGCATTAAGGAGTATTGTAATATTGGCAGCACTAATAAATAAATGAATATCTTTCAACTAGTGCCGGTTTTCTCCACTTGTGGCAGCACCAAAAAATTTGTCAAGTTATCGTGGCCAAATAGTAAAATAGCCTTTTCAATACCAGAACCCTTTAGAAATCCAAATTGTGACATGGATAATATTTTCTTAAGTGTTCTGATATTTAAGAAGATGACTGTACATTATTTTTTCTAAAAATTTTTGAGAGTGCAGGCAAAAGTGAAATTGCATGGAAATTCGATGGAGTTTATTTTCTTTCTTATATAATGGCTTAACTTCAGCATTTTTCAACCATTTAGGAAATGTTTGTCTGATAAAAAACTGCTTACACAAGTAACTTAAAATATCACTAAACTCAGAGGCACACTGTATAATCAAATTCATTGATATATTATCATAGCCACTGATTTTTTTTTATTTTTAAGGATTTTACAGTGGACATTACTTCTATTGATGTTCTGAGTGTCATACTCATATTACTGTAGTTATTTGTAGTGACAGATGTGAGATATTCCATTGCAGCAGATACTGACCCTGATAACCCCATCTTTTCAGTATTACAGTAAAACAAATAACTTGCAGAAATACCTGGACCATCACCTCCTGTTATGAAGAATATCACTGACATGGATCACAATATTTTTGGATTTAGAATTATTCTTGCCATCAATTGCATGAAGTGCCGTGTTGTAAGTTGTAAACATGAACATGGAACTGAATGTAGTGGGGCGAGAAAGTTAACACTTGTTTGTTCTGCAGCCAGACTTCAGTTCTCACTTATTCCAAACTGAATTAATGAATTAATTAGAAAAAGTAAGGATTACCGATTATTTGGATTATAGTAAAAGTGTTAACTCTCCAGAAACATTATGTATCTTTGAAAACCAAAACATCCTGTGTACATAACTCAAGTGTTAAAAAGTAATATTGAAAATTCTAGAAATCTTATAATTTTGGAAAGATTAATGTATTACGTTATCGTTGTAATTGTCAAAAACAAACAAGTAAGTATTGTTTTCAGAATAGTTAGTTCATTACCTCTTCCAGGAGGTTCAACACAGACATTCTTACATTCTTCTTGTGTTTTGAATCTGTTGTCATTGCCTTCACAGCCACCATACCAAAACCGTGAACAACCTCCATATTCAGTGTCAAAGAACCACTTGACAGTAAAATCTCGACAAGAACCTCGGGACTTTGGTAATGTGCAGATTTCTGTAATAAAGATTTAACATTTAATGACTAAATCAAGATGTTAATAGAAAATGGTGTAGTAGAATATGAGAGCAACAGTTACAATCATGAACACGAAATCCTGTAAACAATAAATGAAACCGTAGTTCATAGCTTCCACATGGAGCACGTTACATATTGTTGAAATCACCATGACATTACAGATATAGGAGCAAGCTGATTGTTTCCATATGAAGGGCAGGTTTTGCCAGGCTGTTGGGTTCCCCAGCCGGTCGGCTAACAGTTTGGAATACAAGTAGTTAGGGTTTCCCTAATGTGCTCAGAAACAGGAAGCGACTGTCTTGTATGAACGAGAGCGGCTAACCCAGATTGCAACTGAAATACAATATAGCCACACACATTATTCTAAAAATCCATATAAAATCAGGGAATGATCATACGGAAAATATAGTTATACGAATGGATTCAGGTGACTTGGTAGAATCAAATGCTGTCATTACAATTTCAATATCCCTTACAGATAAAAAGCCGACAAATTTCAATACTATAATAATAATAATAATATTATAGGACTTATATTTACAATTATTCATACATAATGTGTATCAGAAACAGATTAAGAAGCAAATGGGCAGCATTGAACCACGCTACCTATCTTAAAAGATGTACCTCATTATTTCCATATTCTTTCAATAAACTTTGTTTTACTCTCTTGTTCTGCTTTTCTTTGATGTAATAATATTCTTGTGTCAGAACATAGATTCCACCACAGAAACACAAAACATGAACCCAGCAAAGTGCATTACATTTATATATGTATTTTATTATATTTAATATTATTCTTAGTAACGTTCATTTTTTATGTTGTAGACTTGCCACTTAAAATATTTCATGGCCGACTAAAAATAGTAGATATGCAGCAGATAATTTATATATTAACAATTATATGTATTTGTGGACAAGAACTGAATATATTTACATAAAAGGCCATGATAAATTAAATATTAATTGTGTGAATATATTTCGACAGCGGCAGTATATTTGAACAGTGAGATGCTATCTGAGCAAAGAGCTTCAGTCTCAACCATTTTTAGTATTGTTAAATAAATATTTGTTTGTTAAATTTGGGAGCAGAGAGAGCATGCTTTCGAACGCTTGGGAAGGGATTCATAACTTGGACATGGTAGTGAAAGGTTGTGACGCCGGGCAATCTGAAGCCGCATTATGAACTTGTGATTTGAAGGCATGTGTGGACTGTGACTGCATTCTCTGCTTGAAAAGTAATAAACTATGCATGGAAGTAGGGTTGTGGAACTTTGATAATTCAGCAACCGTGTACTTGTATGATTACAAACTGTGTTTTATAACAAATACTTTAATCAAGGATTAATTTGGAACTGCAACGTTCGATGGACTACACTAATTTACGAATGATAATTTGGAACTTTTACTCTCGAGTGCATATGATACTTATTGTTCCTCTCATGAACAGTAGTAGAAGAAATATTCAGTTATTTACCATTGTATAAAGTAGGACCACCTCCTCATTTCATGTCTAATAAGAGTAATAAACTCCATTTACAAATAATTACTTCATGAGTGAATCACTTCTTTATCTTAGTTAGAATCCATTTCGTTAGTCATTCAGAGGTCTAATTTATGTTTGTTAAATATATTTTCAAGTCGTATTTCGCAGACTGATAGACTGGCTAAACTACAAATTAATTATTGACCTTGTTTAAACAGATTGGGGAGCTGTTTAGGGCATAGAAGCTGACATACATAACTCACCCCTATGAACAAACAATGAGCCATAAACTTTTACTATCCTGAGTCATGTATCACCCAATTCTTATTGGTGAGTACCGATAGGAAGGTCGCATAACAAACAGGGTACTTTCATTTTAGAAAAAACATACACATATATATGTTAACATACCTCTTGTAGTGTCACAGAAGACCAAACTTGTATACAGAACTCAAAGACCGATTTTAAATTATATTCAATAGTTTTTAGGAAAGCCAATACTTACAAAGTAAAAGTCAATTATTGTATTTGCTCGAATTTAAGCCACAGTTGATTACAAGCTGCACCCACAAAATGAGACTCAAATTTGAAGAGAAAAAAAGTACTCGCATCTAATCCACACCCAAAAATAAGACTTGAAATTCTAGAGGGGAAAATGAGGGCACATTTCAAAATCAAAACAAAGTTGTTCCTTTGTAACATGAGATACAAATTAGGTAGAATGGATGAAGACACAGCTACAGTAGTTGGATTTGAGTAGCGAGACTAGTCAACAAGCACCCCCTACCTTGCAAAGCACGGCAGTGAAGTGGTGGTACATGCTGCGACCCAGCTAACAGGGTCAGTGAGAAAGCTCAAGTCATTGAAACATGGAGCACAAAACGGAGCAACATGTCAACATCAAATTTTGTTTAAAATTAGGCAAAATGGCAACAGAGCCCCATAGGATGTTGGTGGAAGTGTTTGATGTTGAAGCAGTGAGTAAAAAGTGTGTGTGTGAGAGTGGTTTAAATGCTTTAGAAATGGAAAGGAAAGAGTCAAAGACGAGCCATGTTTGGGTCAACCATCCATCATTACAGTTCGAGACAACATTGAACCAATGCAATGGATGTTTGCAGATGATCTGTTTCCCCACCTTAATTGCATCCCAATTGCTTTGCACGATTCCACAATAAGTGTTTACTGACAGTTTGCAACAGCTGTACAACCAATATGAGAAATGTATTGTAGCCAATGGCAATTACTTTGAAGGCCATTAAAGGCATTTCGTTTGTTAACTTTTGTTCCCTATATTTCCTGAGACCATTCATTGAACTTTCCAGACACATCTTGTATGCCAATGTTGGTCTCCCACAACCAGAATATACCGATGCTTTCCTGTTGCATTTCAATATCTCCATTTTAATGAGACTGCATCCCTACTTTTATTAAATGGAAGACATCATCTTTAACACAGATATCTACTTTAAGTCACCACGTCAAACAGACTTATGAAACAACAGTAAAAAGTTTAAAGTCTCATTTAGTAAGTATATTTATAACAAAACTGGTGTCTATTAGATCTTATATTAGCTTTCTTTACATAACATGTCTTGTGCTGTCCTTTTGTTGCCTATTGTGCTTTACTACAGTGGTACTTTTGTTATTAATTTTTAGATATGCATATTGAACAAAATATTGGAACAATTTCCCACCTGATGCAATAATGGGTGCATCTTCACAACCCTCAAATTTTTCTCCTTCAGCTTCTGAAACCCCATCAGGACAACAGCCATACTTCGAAGCTTCACAACCACAGCCTTCCTTGTTTGGTCCAGATGCTGGGGTCTTATCATCTGAGCAGCAGCCAAATTCTGTGTTTTCACATCCACAACCTGTAATATAAAATGAGTCAAAGTAAATACCATGCCCTAATTGCAAATTTGCTCAGTATTACCAGTTTGGTCCTATACTCAATACTATGTAGCTCAGTATATAATATCAGTTTCAGCTATCTGAATAAGGCTTAAGTCATAGTAGAATGGATTCAATAGCAATACACATCACTGCACAACCAGGAACATTAATAGTAAATGTGCCACAGTAAAATATACCTGTATGGTGGTGCTAGATTTGAAGGTGACCAATCTGGATAATGAAGGTGAAGAAATTGTCACTGGAAGTATATGGCCAGCAATGGTAGGTATGAGGTGGCGCATAATTCGTGATCCCCAGACGTTAAAACAATGTCCTGAATTAGACTGAAACTTCTCCATAGTTCCTCATACATGCACTAGCCTTTCCTGATTAGGTAGGAGAACTTAAGCCTCAGTATCACCCTACCATCTACATCTACATAAATACTCTGCAAATCACATTTAAGTGTCTGGCAGAGGGTTCATTAACCACTTCCATAACCTTTCTCTGCCGTTCCATTCTCTAATAGCGTGCGGGAAGAAAGGACACCTAAATCATTACATTTTTTATCTGATTTCTCTTATTTTATTGGGATGGTCATGTCTCCCTATGTAAGTGGGTGCTAGCAAAATATTTTCACATTCAGAAGTAAAAGTCAGTGATTGAAATTCCACAAATAGATCTTGCCGCAACGAATAATGTCTTTCATTTAATGATTTCCACCTCAAATCGTGCAACATTTCTGTGGCGCTTTACCCCCTGTAATGCAATAAAACAAAACAAGCTGCCCTTCTCTGGACCTTCTCAATGTCTTCCATCAGTCCCACCTGTTGAGGGTCCCACACTGGGCAACAGTACTCCAAGAGAGGACGCGCAAGTGTGATGTAGGCAGTCTCTTTGGCTGCCATAGTCCATTAATGCCAAATTGCACTATGCTGTCCTAATCCATATGTTGATACTGATGTAAGTAAACTTTAAAGAAGCTAGTAATGACATACAACAACTTTTTAAAGAACTCACAAAACTCATCTTACCCTAGTTCAACTCAGGTCTCATCATTAAAAGTTGGCAGATATTGTGCCTTTTTTCATTGCTGCCAACACCTGAACACTTGTCATATAATACTTTGGCATGGATTAGATACACTACTTCACTTTAAAATATGATTAGTCTTCTACTTACTGGGAAGCTGCCATTTGAATTTTTGGCTACTGTATCATTTCATCAGTAACCTTAGTGGCTGGGTAGCCTGTGAAAATTATCAAACATCTTCTTCCTTGGACAGTAAAATTGTGATTCTCAACATAACTGAACCATTATGGGGGCCAAATTTACATCTCCAACATTTTTGAGGTAATTGGTGGATGTTTTAGTAAAAAAAATTGGATAACATTCTGCTGCAAACTATAAAGAAACATCACAACATATCTGAAAGAACAGACACCATTTCTGATCCTCCAGCTATAGTAATAAAGCCAGAATGGAATTTGTGGCCCAAAAAACCAACACAATGGAGTGTGGGGCACTGACCACACCCCTCCATACCACATCTTCTGACACCTTTGGGCACAGGATGACATGGTGGCTGGTCGGTACACATTGGGCACTTGAGGCCTGTGTGAGATTGAGTTTAGTTTAGAAAGGAATTTGCATTAGCTGTTGCTGGGCATTTAATTACAACAATGAGGAAAGCTGAGGAGTTGTACCCATCCAGAATTCATTCCTGGGTCTCCTGCTAATTAGGCAGTTGGGCTGAGCGAGAGTGGGCAGGGACACTATGTTTTAGGTGTGTGTGGGTAAACTGAAAATATGTGACTAGTGGGAGGTGTGCTAGGGTAATGCATGCAGATATGGTACAGTAATGAGTAGTCAGTGCAGCTGCCTAGTAAGCAGGAGACCTGGGTTTGAATTTCAACTGGGCACAAATTCTCAACTTTGCTCATTGATTTAATTCAATGCCTACTGGCAACTAATGTCATAAATTTCTTTTCTCCTCAAAAACCGTATTTGCTCGAATATAGGCCGCACTTTTTTTCCCAAATTTCGGCGTACAAAATCGTGGTGCAGCCTATAATCGAGATTCAGTCTCCCCCCCCCCCCTCGCAACTACTCCTTTTTCCAAAGTCGTTAGTTTCAAAAATTGCACGCTCACTTTTATGTTGGTTTGAGAAACGTAATAAACTAGATAATTTTCAAAAATGCTACAGTAACAGTTTTGCAGAACTACATATACGTTTTTGTACATGTTCACGCAAACGGCGCGGGAATTCGTGGATCGATATTTTGATATAAATCGAATGGTGTCATTCTGTACCGCAGCCAACAAAAGCTGATGACTTTTTTTTTAACACGTCCGCGCGGCCTTAAAACAAAAATAATACGTAATACACACTTCCTAAGCACTCAAATGATTTTAATTTGATGTAGTCAGTGAAGTTGGTTTTCGCGATAAAAGTTTAGTGTGTGTTGCGAGAGATTTTACCGTGATGTTTATATTGGTACGGTAACGCTACCGTGAGCGGTGATGGGAGGTTAAGATAGCGGAACAACTGATTTGTGTAGCTAATGCTGATGTTGAGTTCCAATGCTACGTTTTAAAATAACGTACTTCACTACGACCAGATTCACTGGTTTCACATTAATTGGAGGTTTATTTCCATGAAACGATGTACGTGGAACTCGGGGCTAATTTGCAGCCTTGCAGCTGAATCATTTCTGTTGTAACGGCAAAACCACAGTTTCTGTTTAGAATTATGAAGTCAAGCAAACATTAGTATATTTACATTTTAGCCCTTGAAATGCACGATGATTCTTCAAACATTTTAATAGTTTATCCTCACTTATACTCCAGCATCAAACGTTTTTTCATCAGCGTCAAATTTACATCGAACTTTCCATTTTCCATGTCCGTTATTGTGACTAGGCAACCTGAGGCTTACATTCGGCAGTGTAACCTGTACGTTCGTTTCCCGCTATAAAGTTGCAAGCCAAAGCATCGTCACACACTCACACACACACCGAAAAAATGCTATATTTTCGCAGCACACGCCTACGCTTCATACAACACTTGAAATGCCCGGTAACACGCCTTGGTTCAGCGTCCCCTCACTTGGGGCGCCCGGATCAGCCTGTCGTCTCGCTTTCTTATTCGTTTGGTTAAATTGTATGACGCTTCTCACGGGGCTGCAGTGGTTACGTTGGCACCAATGGTAATGACGGCAAGGTCTTTGAACTCAGATGACCAATAAATGTCTTTTCATGACAACTTCAATTAAAATGAAAATTATTTTTTTCTGAACAGACAAGGTTACATACAAGAACCTGTCAACCACAGAGCAGGTACAGTATTTATTTTACTGCGAGCGAAACAAGCAGCAATAACATTTACGAAAAATATTAGCGCGATTCTACACTTCATTGTTTATCTGTTGCCAACATCAGCACTGGAGCCCGGCGAGAAGCATCGTAAAATTTTACCTATTCGTTGATTTACAGTTTTGCATATTTGTTGTGAGGCTATTGAAAAGAGAACATTATTTTGTTAACATTGTGTTTCTGATTGCGAAAAAAGTTCGATTATACAAAAGAATAAAAATAAATAAAATAAAAATTAAAAAACCTGTGGCCTATAGTCGAGATTTTTTTTTTTTTTTTCCTCTATAATCTCTTGTCAAAAGTTTAGGTGCGGCCTATATTCGCACATGGCCTATATTCGCATAAATATGGTAATCTTTATTTGCTTGTACATAGAGATCACTTGCATTTCATATACAATAATGAAAAGTCCAGGTTGGAATTAACAATATAGTAATAGGACAGTTTACATTCACCACAAAGATGTGACAACAAGCTGTGACAAACACATAAAAAAGACACACACACACACACACACACACACACACACACACACACACACATGCAACACTTTTAGAAATAGGAACATTCATGAAGAAGGCCATGGCTGATACTTGAAATAGTTGTATGTGTGTGTCTCTTTTATGTGCCTGTCACAGCTCGTCGTCACATCTAAACGATACAGCTTCCCTTCTCGCACTTGGAAAACGCCTTTTTCGTTATTAATACCAGTAACAAATGTACGGACACTGGGAGGATGCCCATTTTTCTGTGGACTGCTAATTGCAATTTGCATTACATGATCCTACCTATAAATTAATATACATAATTTAATGAATGACTACAGTCAAAGCAGCGGCAATAAAAGACCAGGTTCCACCGAGATTCGAACTCGGATCGCTGGATTCAAAGTCAAGTGTGCTAACCATTACACCATGGAACCTGATGGCCGTAGGTCTTCTGAATAACGGTTCGCTATGTCATGCAGTACATAACTCATGTCTTTAGTACAATATACTAGAGAATTCTCAGCAAAATTTGCGTGAAAAACATGATCAACGAAGTGGCCACATTTGTAGTGCAGATGGAATGGTATAGATTCGCTTGCAGCAAGGGTCTTCACTTGTTTTTCTTAAATAAATGTTGGTAAGTCAGGTAAATAGAATGACATTTCAAAAGGAAAGAAAAATAGCTTGAAATCTCAGACTGCTCACATGACAATATGAATCGAAATATGTGTCAAATGGCGACAGTTGTACTTCACAGGAACGCAGTGCTATCACAGATTTGAAAAACATTTTTCACATTTTTCAGCAATGCTGGCAGAATGGCTGCCTGTATGGTTGTTGTCTAACGAAACCTGTTACAGTAGAAGACAGTCGACATACGATTCCGTAGCTAGCAAGCACGATAAGAGCAACGCTAGTGCTGCTGTGCAGAACACAACGTTTGAGCGGCCTGTTGGTCTAGGGATATGATTCCTGCTTTGGGTGCAGAAGGTCCCGGGTTCAAATCCCGGACAGGCCCTACTTTTCGCTCTCTTCGCTTTGGCACATTTGCTGGTCTCTAAAAGAATCTCACGTTCAAAACACGATGCTTGTCTGGCGCTGGACCAATGAGACTGCCGACTGAATGACGTGAAACATGTCTGATGGGACACGTAGTATTTGTTTACTTCTTTGTGGACATCATCACCTGCACTGCATGTACAGCTCACCTCGTTTCCATAGAGCAGCATGATCAAAGCATCCATGCTTTTATAGCACCAAAAATGCGGTTTTTTCCCCACTGGCAGAAACGATTCAGCTTCCCTTCTCGCACTTGGAAAACATCTTTTTCATTATTAATACCAGTAACAAAAGCACAGACACTGGGAGGATGCCCATTTTTCTGTGGACTGCTAATCGCAATTTGTATTACATGATCCTACCTATAAATTAATACATCATTTAAAGAATGACTACAGTCGCAAAATATTTATTCTAAATATATAACATATAGTGTCAACTAGGATGATTTCAGAGATAATGGTTTAGCTTATCTTTCCACTGCATAGTGAAAACTACCATTAATTTCACCTGTGTGTTATGCTTATTTTGTACACAAGACTGTACTTCCCAACATTCTACATTCTGCAACTTGTATTTTGGGTCATTGCAATGCAATGATCCTACAGTCTCATTGTTGAAATTTCATGCTGTGATGGGGATTGTTATGATTTTTTGTGTAGCTTACAAAAAACATCCAAAATAGTTGGGAGGACAATCAGTGATAAACGAGGAAGGAGAAGAAATGTTGAAGCCAGGTATCTTGAGGGCTGCACATTAAGGATTTCCTGTCAATAAACTGGACATTAGTTATTTAACGAAAGGCTACCATGACAAATTTGGCCAAAAAGAGAAAATATTTCCTAATAACTTACCAGGAGAAAAATGGATTTATTTATTTCTCAAGTGGCATTCAGAAGATCTTGTGGGTTTTAATGTGGGGTTGGAGCCCCAATAACAACCAAATGTACTTGTTACAACCCTTTATTGCTACTTTAACAAAGGCTACACAAGAACTGAAACAAAACATGGCTGGCAGGCCCAGGGAGGCTGAAAACCCAAAGATGCCAGCTGTAAAGGTATGTCACACATTGTCCTATCAATTCAGCAGTCAAGCGGTCACCACAATCTCTTCTTTTGCCTAAGCAAAAATATTAGAAGAGCTTGCACAGAAGAGAACATAGAGAGTTATTTTATTTATTTATTTTTTTTTTTTTTAACATAAAGCCAATGTTGGAAAAATGCCCCACCTAGCAACATAATTAAATATGAGGGAAGTCACTAAAACTGAATAGACAGAAAGTATAAAAAAATCAATTTATGTCTGAAATCACCACTTACACTTCGAAATTCCGGACAGAGGATTAAAATATGCACGTGATCGAAATCATCCCAGTGAGTGGGATGAATTGGACACTTAATTTGTCTGTCTCAGACAAACATATATTCAAACATATATACACATGGAATTTCTTTTTTTGGGATATTTTATTGGTAATACATATACCCCACAACTTCTGTAACAAACTATGCAATCTGACAAAACCTGCAAATTTATGGTTAAAATAATCTCAAATTGTCCGAAATCACCCTGTTTGACAATAAATTAAATAATAATATAGTATTATTGTGTTTAAAATACAAACAATCACTCTATACAAGCAAGTAGAGATTACTTTACAGCTACTGGAACTGAATTCTCATAAAATGTTGTGTTTCAACATAATACAAGCTGCTGACCGTACTGACAAGATACAGTTCTAATGACTTAACTACAAACAATTAAGTATTAAGTACTAAAAATCAATTACAGTTATAATACTGCCAATAACTAAAACAAAACTTAGCTCAACAATGACGTGTTCAAGACAATGAAGGCTTTATGTACAACATTCAATCAATATTCCTGAAGAAGCACTTCAAATAAAATATACTGTAAAGTTGTCTGACAAGTCAGTCTGTTCTTTCTTTATGATTGTCTCCAATAAATCAATGACATCTCACCTGTTCAGTATTATTCTGTCTGATTCGAAAGTCTCAGTAACAAAAAAAAATCAAGCATCAAAGACCTTGTGAATTATATGACCATCAACTGAGGTTTCTTAATGGACCAGATAAGATAAACTTGCTTAAGACATTGACTACATTGGGAATATATAGAATTTTAAAGAAGAAAAAGCTGTTACTGGTATTGCTAATTTCTTGGTTCAGTTTCTTTAAATTTTCTAAGAACACTTCATAATTTGTGTTAAGGCAGTTATGAAAATTTAGAAATTAACATACCTTGGTTATGCAAGCCTCTAGCTATCGTTATGCCATCAGGGCAGCAGCCAAACTGGAATGTGTGACATGGACAACCATCATAATTTGGTCCTGCAGCAGGAGTGTAATTATTTGGGCAGCAACCATGCCTGGTGTACTTGCAACCACAGCCTTCATTATCAGGTCCTCGTGCAGCAGTCTTGTTGTCCGGGCAGCACCGATAGCGAGTGTACTCACAACCACAACCTGTATGCGCATGTTATGTGCAATTTCAAGCTGGTGCTGAGAAGCACACTACAGTTACCATGGAAGAAAATCAGTGCAAGTGAAAAGGAAGAGAAAGATTAGATCAGTAGTTAATTTTCACATTTGATAATCTATGTTTCCTTTGCATGCAGATCTAAACTACTGGCAGTACCAAATTTAATACTGAAATACTCAACCATTACAAGAAAAAACAAGAGTGTTATTATTTTCCTCATTTATATGCATTAATTTACATCTTCAGACTTTCTCGCCTTTTCTCACATTTGTTTCTGAAAATCACAAGTCTAGATGTTTCCATTTTTTTCTTATGTACTTCAAATATTCTTCAAGTAAGTCACTGGCTTTCTATTGCATACATAATGTTAAGTAAGTAAGACCCACACCCTTATCTTCCACAACAGAAAAGAAAATTGGGAAAAAATTACAAATTTAATATTTGATTTATGCCATACATTCAAACAAAATTTCACTGAACTATGTACTCAGAAAGCAATGTGCAAACATTATCCAAATCTAAAGTGAAATATTGTGTAGAAACACAAACATTCTGTGTGAATCTAAGTGAATTATGTTAGAGAAATTTTGAAAGACTACAACTAGTAAAAGTGTTAGAATAAAAAAAAAAAAAAATAATAGACAACGATGGTGCATGTTCATATTGTAATAGCAAAAGGTAGCTATATTTTATGAACCCCGGCATATTTAATACAAAAGAAAAGGTTTTTTCAACTCATTTTACCATTCTGCAGACTTCAGAAATTAATGAAACCTTTGAAAATTAAATGCACTAAATAATTAATAAATTTTAACAACTACTATTTTAAATCCCTTATTTATTGCATTATTTTGATTACAAAGTGCAATTTCAAGCACAGTTGCTACAGTTATGCTATAACATACTGAAACAAAAATATATTTGGTAATAACGAAAACTGCTTAAAAATTCTGCCAGGTTACAGAGTGCCGATTTTTCGGGACTACTGTATTGTTCTAATCATGATGTAATTTAAAGTGTTTTTCCTGTTGATGGATTAGTAATCACACCAGGCACTGAATCATAACATGAAATTTGCAGCTTGAGAAAGTGTTGAGATGAAAGTCATACAGAGAACAGGTAACATGTCATATGACATACAAAGTGGCTTGTCTTTTTCCTTGAAATTTTCTTCAGACTCTGTGGTTTGAAGATCACATTTTTAGTGTCTCTTAATGATTTGAAGTCAAACTGACTTTCTGGTGTGTTAATATCAACATTAGTTTGTAATAATGTGCGGAATTGTTTTACTTGCACAAAAAAGCTGGTGCACCATTCAGTTTTTGCACATCTGACATGCCATTGGTCTTGAAAACGGACTTTTAGACTGCATTTGAGATGCAATTCGACTTCTACAGTCTCTCATAATTATTGGATAAGCTCATTCTGCAGCTGTACCATGCACATAAAGGCAGGAGACAAGGGGTACACCTGGTTGGTTTGTCCAATTAATTCCTTTGAATTTTGTTTTTTACATAATCATATTACCAAAAATAAGCTGTTACTTACCTTCTAAGTTTGGACCTTGTGCTGGCAATACATTGTCTGGACAGCAGCCAAATTCTGAATTCAGGCAACAACCTTCCTCATTTGGTCCATGAGCTGGTGTAATACCATCTCTGCAGCAGCCGTACTTCTCACTTTCACATGGCATTCGGCAACCAATGTAGTCTGGTCCTAAAGCTACAACAGGGAACAAAATTTCATGATCACCCCTTGTGTGACATTAAATTCAATATTCACAAAATGAAACTGAATTTGAATGTTTGAGTGATATAGTAAAGAATAGGAAGTTGATAAAGGCTGCCATTACAGTGAGTGTTATGTCTCAATCTCATGCTTCTAAATAATGATACAGTCACTTAACAATGAAAATATTATGAAAGTTAATGCTTTCACAGGGAGTGCAACTTGTAGAACTGTAGCCTACTGTTTCTACTGTAACTTGTCGTAAAGCCGGCAACATACTAAGAAAAGTCAGCCCCATGGTCTTCAGAGCGAGTAATGCCCACAGGGGTTTCTATCTCAGCTGTAAGAATTAAGCAGCAAACAACCTTCTGTGACTGCTGTAATAAGTTTAATAATGGAAAGTCTCAGTTGTAATACAACAATATAATGAGAATGGTTCGCAACATACTGCAAAGATGTTCCTAAAGCTGTGACCCACACATAAAAAGACACTCATACACATGCAACCTAGTGTTTGGTCACAGCCTTTGTCAGAAAAAGGACACTTACACTCATTCATACTATCACACAGGCACAGTTCACAGACACACAACTGTCATCTCTGGCTGCTCCACTCTGAACAATGCTCTGTAGTGATGGGATCAAGTGGGGGAAGGGAAGGAGAAAGGATGCAAGGTGGTGGTGGGGATGGATGTAGGATGCAGCAAAGTCTTTTGAAACATGTAGGTACTAGATGGGTCAGAAAGAGATGCAGCTTAGATATGCAGGTGAGAAGAAGCAAAATGGACACACACACACACACACACACACACACACACACACACACCTTCCCAAAGACACAATTCGAGCAGTGTCAGGTATACAATGAAGATACTCATACACACAGAGGATATAGGTTCCTTATGTAAGGGTTTCACAAAAGAGGATGATGTGATAGTGGGTGGAGTGGGAAACAGCATTGATAGGGATCAGGGCTACAATATTGAGTGTGACCTGGTTAATATAGCTTCTGCAATGACCCAGACAAATGTTGGACTGTTGCCTGCTTTCATGCATTATGATCGACCCCAATTGAACCGCTCTGTCAGACGGGTCAATATGGAGATTCATCAACTGCTTAGGGCAGTTACAATGTCGGACATAGGTCACACACACACACACACACACACACACACACACACACACACACAAATGCTAGCTTTCACAGCCTAGCTGCTTCGTCAGGCAGAAGGGAAGGAGAGGGAAAAGAAAATGATGAGGTTTTAAGGGAGTGGGTAAGGAGTCATTCCAATCCCGGGACAGGAAAGACTTACCTTGGGGGGAAAAAAAGGAGGGTAAACAAATACACACACACACCCACACATTTACACCAAAATAGATGAAGTATATATATTGGTGTAAATGTGTGGGTGTGTGTGTATTTGTTTAACCTCCTTTTTTCCCCCCAAGGTAAATCTTTCCTGTCCCGGGATTGGAATGACTCCTTACCCACTCCCTTAAAACCTCATCAATTCCTTTTACCTCTCCTTCCCTTCTGCCTGACGAAGCAGCTAGGCTGTGAAAGCTAGTGTTTGTGTGTGTGTGTGTGTGTGTGTGTGTGTGTGTGTTTATTTGTTACTATCACTGCCTGTGCTCCTTTGCCTGGTAAGTAGACTTCATCTATTTTTTACATATATAAGTTCAGGGGGCGGAGGCTGCGATAGCGTAGCTAACTGGCCGAGTGGCTATGCCCTGGGGCACGGCCCACTGTCTCATGACCACCAGCCAGTCAGCTACGCTGTCATAGCCTCCGCCCCCTAAAGTTTGAAGGGTTGTAGCTCCCAAACTAACAGTGATAGGAATGTAGTTTAAATTGATTTGGACGCAGCTGGTTTCAACGAATCCAATGCACGATAGAAAAAACTATCTTTGGAAAATGATACAATAAACTATGTTCATAGCTCCGCAGAAAGTGTAACATTTCTTGTGTTGACCTACTGCATTAAAATTTCCCGTCACCTATTATTTTATAAGTTACAGAGGCAAACACACTTAGTGAAACACCCTGTATATCAGAGATATGAAACTGAAGGAGAGGCATTGAATTAAAATGTGTGCCATGGCTGGAATGGCAGGAGGTCCTAGGTTTGAATCCTGCCTATGGCACAAATTTTAATTTAAGGTCTCTCCTTCAGTTTCATATCTCTTATATATATTGAGAGAAAATATGTCCCTGGACAATAATTTATTATTTGAAATTTATAAGTACAATAATTATTGCTCTGTGTTTGCTTCTGTTTAACTGAATAAGTATTATCAACTATTTTTTCTTAATCACTTTAAAGGCCTCTCTCACCCATGTCAACTCAAAATTTAAATCAAGCATTTGTCAAATTTTGTTCTGAAATAAAATATAATAAGCAAACAATACAGCAGAAAAATTGAAAGAATGAGTAGTTCACCTATAGTTAAAAATCATATTACCTGGATTTATTTGATCGGGGCAACATCCGAAGTATGAAGCAGTACAGTTTTCTACATTAATAACACCACATCCTTCAAAGTAAGGACCAGTAGCTGGTAGGTAACCATCTGGACAACATCCATGCTCAGATGCAGTGCAGTCAATGTCTGTCTCTGTTGCATTCGTCAATGGTGTAACACCAGATCCTAGACAAGAGGAAGAATAAATGTTGGTTTTATCAACTAATGAGACAAAGTTGATGGGCAGTATGCCTACTTCTGTTGAGAAGGCACAATGTTAGTACTATTAAAAGGCACATATAACAATAACTGACATTATCCTAGTTTTTTCCGCATTGGGAATGAGAGAAGGATGAATGAGGAAGGTTAAAAAAGGACAGACACTTACGAAAGAATTTCAAAAGATATTACATCAGCCTGAAAATTAAATTACAACTTTAGTGGTGATTTTAAGTAGGTTTGTGTGCCTAATATTTCACCTCCCACTGCTGGAGATAACTTCAGGACTCAGCCTGTTTGAGTTTCAAAATCAAGTAACAAACTCTTTATAGCACCTCCAGATATCTCTAGCAACAGAAGACAAAAAATTGTATGTTTAACTTCCAAGTTAAATTATAAAATTATTGCAAGATTTTTTTAACTCAATTTTCTTTTTTCCTATCCATAGAATTCTACAACTAATGTGTGATAAAGCTGTACAGATGACACCACGCAATACACACATCTATGCTCATTGAGCACTAACTACAAACTATGACTTCAGAAGAATGTATAAGAACTATTCATTCTGTTCTGAAAGTCAGTTTGCACCAGGTGTGTTGTGCCAGCAGTGCAAAAGCAAATGTAATGTTGCTTAGAACATACCACAGGGTAAACACGCAACATAAAATGAATTCTAATAGCAATAATAGAATAAACACAAAATTAAGAAAAGAAATAATAACAAGAGTGGGATATAAACCAATATAAATACAATATACAAGAGTTTATTATTAATTTAATGCATTTAAATAGCTAGTATTTGAAATTACTATGTCAGTTTTAATCTATTGTTTTAATTTATTTTGTGTTATATAACTGAATGATATGAGACATATAATAAGAAGCTAAAATATAAAGAGAATGAAATAAAGAGTTGTATATCATCATATATTATACAAGATTTGTACCTTCAAAATCGTCACAGCCAGCATTATTAGGCCCACTTGCAGCCCTACGACCATCAGGACAACAGCCGAATTTTGTATCATCACATGTGCATTCACCAGAACCTTCACATTCAAAGCAGCCTGTATTGTTAGGTCCAGAAGCCTGTGTCATGCCATCAGGACAGCAGCCAAATCTTAAAACAAAATCATTATAAAATAATAGAAAAATATCACAACATAAAAAGACAGTATCTAGTAAAAATTATTAGTTTTTTCATACTGAACCAAGAAAGCTTTTTACACAAATCAGTAAGATTAATTTCTTTCCACGTTTTAAAATAAGTTTTATCTCTAAATTGGGGAGACATATGTAATAGCTTTTATTACTATTATTATAATAATAATTATTATTATTCACCAGGCTTCTGACTGGTTTGATGTGGTGCACCAAGAATTCTTATCCAGGACCAGTGGTGGCCCATGCTCAGTTTCATTGGTAGGGCACAGACATAAAGTTCGTTCTCATTATAATGAAATCTGTCTGAAGTATTCTTTATATAACTTCCATTTATATACCATCATTTAAACACATTTGAAAGATATTAAATATGCTAATTATGCAGTAATTAATAAAATCCACAAAACATTGTAGCTAATAAAAATTTATACAAATGTGCAATAAACATTTTTGTTTTATTGCCATTTTTTCTTTTGAGGGGCGGGGTTGGGTTATGTGTGTGTAATATTGTAGTTGGTCTGGTCTACCAGCTCACTGGTTTTCTGTGTACTTTTGTGGGAGTCTGAGTTTATGCTGGGGTGACACAATTTATTGAAGACAAAAGGGACCCTCCTGGTTTTTGCCTTACGGCCAAGAGAAAAACTCTGGGGAAAACCTTGGCTAGGAGCAGTTTCATGTGTATTTTACATAACTAGCACATTAACTAATGAGGTCTGTGGTCTGACAGATTATTTATACAGTAAATGTGCACATCTGTCCTTTTTACTGGCAAACTTGTCAATTACTCTGTTGTTGAAGTTTGGAATATCACTGATTTCCTCCTTGTGAATGGAACAAACAGCCAGTAAGTTCAGCATTTCCTGACACATATTGTTCCTGATGAAGGTTTTCAATCTTTTTAAGGTGCTGAAACTATGCTCTGCTTCTGCTGTTGAAATTGGCATAGTTAGTGCAATTTCTAATGTTTTGTGCAATTCAGTGAACGATTCTTCAAAGGAATGTTCCAAGAAGAAAATAAACAGCTCACAAACCGATATAATGCCTCTAAATGTATCATTGTGATAAATTACTGACAGTTCATTTTTCCATTTATCGTGGGAAATAAAGGGACTGTAGTTTAATGACAAAGTATTGACCGAAGTGGCTGGGAAATGTTCTCTAAAAGAAGCAAACTTTTTTGGATCAATGATTTTGAAGCTGCTAAATACATGAGAGTTTTGAAATCTTCCTTTCAGTTGGATCGTCATAATGTCACACATTTCTTTGGTAACTGCTGTCAGATTAAGTTCACTGCTACATTTGGAAAGTTTTCTTGGAGGAGCAATACACTCATCTTCAGAAGCTCAAAACTGTTGAATGTTCTCTTGTATTTCAGATACAGCACACTCAGAATGATGTAATGCATTGGATATAGTAATGGCATTTGCACTCTGCATCTGAACTGTGTTGTAGAACATATCAACATGTTTCATAATATCATAGAAAAAATTTAAGAAGAACAAAAAGTGTGGATTGTGAAGTAAATTTCTTAAGGCAAATGCTTCTCTTATTGTAACATCATCCCAAGAATCCTCTTCCTCAATCTTTTTAAAACATTCCAATAAGTGCAATTTGTTTTCTTTGATATATTTACAATGCGGTACTGAAAGTTCCATCTAGTTGAAGAGAGTGAAGGAATTCTCTTGTTGCAGATAGTCTGCAACTAATCATTTTGCTTGGAAGATGAAGGAAAAAACATTGTAAAACCAGCAATATTTGCAAAGAAAAACCATATCGGCTTAATAATTTTACTGTAAGCATTCTGATGAACCAAATTCATTTGGTGCACATAGCAATAAATGTACTTGGCATGTTGGAAAGTGCTCTGCATAAGTGTCTGCACACCTCTGATACTGCCGCTCATTACTGGGGCGCCATTGTATGCCTGAGTTATGAGTTATTGAATGAAAGGTTTGAGACGCCTTTTTGAAACCTCACTAAGTCCATACGCTGGCCTATCATTGACATTTTCAAAGGAAAGAAATCTTTCAACAGGTTTCTTCCCCTTAATATACCACAGTATAATGACAAATTGACTTTATCACATAATATCTTTTATTTCGTCAGCCTGAACAGAAACAAAAGTGCCATTGTTAATCTCTTTAATCAGTTCTTTGATGTAAGCTTGATACATATAATCGAGAAGCTCATTTTGTATTATGTGTGACATATATTTACACATGGAATTACTAGAGCTGCTTAAGTGATCATTTAATACACAGTCAAGATTTCTCACAAGAGTTAACAAGTCTAAGAAATTATCAGGGTTTGCTGACTCTTGTTTTTCATTGTAAGCTCTTAGTGCTGACTCATGATTTCCACCAAACAATAAGCACTCTACTATTCTGTTTAATATGTGTCTGTTCTTCGTAACTAATTCATTATGTTTCTGAATTGACATTTCATACACCAAATCAGTCTGAGCAGTAACGTTAATTGTGCCAAACATGTTATATTTACAAGCATTTTCTAAATGAAGTCCACTTTCCTCAAGTTTCTTAATTCGTTCACCTAAATGCTTTAGATTCTTGCAGCCGAATGTATTCCACAATCCTTCACCATCAAACAACATACATTAGAAACAAAACAATTTTTGTTTCTCTTCACTTACAGTTAGCCAAGACTTTTTGCAGAACCATGTATAGCAGAAAGTTCCCTTCTTCTTTCCGTCGAGTTGAGACATCAAGAAATCTTTTAGTTGATATGTGCCTAACCGCATGATTTCTAGCTTCTCTTCCATACTTAATAAATGAAAGGGCATTCTGAAGAGTCTACTTTATTCATTTTATACTCAGTTTACGAACACTCAAGTTTCAACGACATTGGTACTAAGGGCCCCATGAACCACAGACATTGCCAAAGTGGGGTGGCTTGCGTGCCTCTACAATACAGATAGCTGTACCGTAGGTGCAACCACAGCACAGCGGAGGGGTATCTGTGGAGAGGCCAGACAAATGTGTGGTTCCTTAAGAGGGGCAGCAGCCTTTTTCAGTAGTTACAGGGGCAACAGTCTGGATGATTGACTGAGCTGGCCTTGTAACATCAGCTAACATGGATTTTCCATGCAGTTACTGCAAATGGCTGAAAACAAGGGGAAACTACAGTCATTACTTTTCCCGAGGACATGCAGCTCTTCTGTATGAATATATTATGATGGCATCTTCTAGGGTAAAATATTCCTGAGGTAAAATAGTCCCCCATTTGGATCTTCGGGTGGGGACTACTCAGGAGGATGCCCTCATCAAGAAAAACTGGATAGATTAAAGTTAGATATGGTAGGGATTAGTGAAGTTCGGTGGCACGATGAGGAGGATTTCTGGTCAGGTGAGTACAGGGTTATAAATACAAAATCAGTTGGTGGTAACACAGGAGTAGGTCTACCAAGAAAATAGTACTGCAGGTAAGTTACTATGAACAGCATAGTGAATGCATTATCATAGTAAAGATAGACACAAAACCAACACCGACTACAAAAGTACAAGTGTATATGCCAACTAGCTCTGCCAATGATGATGATACTGGACAAATGTATGAGGAGATAAAAGAAATTATTCAGAAAATTAAGGGAGATGAAAACTTGATTGTGATGGGGGACTGGAACTCGGTTATAGGAAAGGGAAGAGAACGAAATGTAGTAGGTGAATACAGATTGGGAAAAAGGAATGAAAGAGGAAATTGCTTGGTAGAATTCTGTGCAGAGCACAATTTAATGAATATGTGGAAGAGACCAGGAGACACTGGACGGTACCAGAGTGATTTTATAATAGTAAGGAATAGATTTAGGAACCATGTTTTAAATTGTAAGGCATATTCAGGGGCAGATATAGACTCTGACCATAACTCATTCGTTATGAACTGCAGATTAAAACTCCAGAAACTGCAGAAAGGTAGAAAAGTGAGGAGATGGAACATGGACAAATTGAAGGAACCAGAGGTGGCGGAGGGTTTCAGAGGGAGCATTAGGCAAGGATTGGCTGAAACGGAGGGAAGTAATACAGTAGAAGAAGAATGGGTAGCTCTGAGAGATAGGGTAGTGAAGGCTGCAGTGGACCATATAGGCAGAAGGAGACGGCCTAATAGAAACCCCTGGATAACACAAAATATACTGAACTTAACAGATGAGAGGAGAAAACATAAAAATTCAGCAAGTGAAACAGGAGAAAGGGAGTACAAACGTCTGAAAAATGAGAGTGACAGGAAGTGCAGATTGGCTAAGCAGGAGTGGCTAGAGGACAAACGCAGAACCATAGAAGAATGCATAACGAGGGAAAATATAGATACTGCCTACAGGAAAATAAAAGATATATTTGGAGACAAGAAAAGCAGCTGTATGACTATCAAGAACTCAGACAGAAAAACAGTACTAAGCAAAGAGGGAAAAGCTGAACTGTGGAACGAATATATAGAGGGCCTTTACAAAGAAAATAAACTTGAAGGCAGTATTCTAGAAATGGAAGACGAAGTGGAGCGAGATGGGATAGGAGATATGGTATTGCAAGAAGATTTTGACAGAGTGCTGAAAGATGATATTCCATCTGAACTGGTAATGTCATTAGGAGAGCCAGTCATGAAAAAATTGTATCACCTGGTATGCAAGATGTATGAGGCAGGGGAAATACCCTCCGACTTCAAGAAGAATATTGTAATTCCAATTCCAAAGAAAGCAAGTGCAGACAAGTGTGAAAATTACAGAACTATCAGTTTAATAAGTCATGGTTGCAAAATACTAACACAAATTATTTACAGATGAATGGAAAAACTTATGAACACGGGAGGCAATACTCACGTTACGACTTATCTTAGAAGATAGGCTAAGGAAAGGGAAACCTACGTTTTTAGCATTTGTCGATTTGGAGAAAGCTTTTGACAATGTCGACTGGAATAATAACAGCAGCGCCATGTATTGGTTCTATGGTGTAGTACTAAACTGCTTATCTCTCACAGTAAATGTATGCTGAAGTATTAGTGCAATGCAGTGTTGCACTGGGGACAATGTAGTTATTCTGTATGCAGTGCTCCCTGTTATTGAAAACTCGACAAATGCTGAGAGCCTGGTAATTCAATCAACAGAGCAGTTCATGTCTGTTTAAATAAGACGTCATGGTGGTTTCAATTTGCAATAAAGTAATGAAGGAATGACGTCAGCTGATCATCTGTATAGAATTTTCCACTAAATATATTATTTCCAGTGAATTGTCTTGACTGTGGTAGCAGCATCGGCCACTCTTTCAGCTAATACATGTCCCCACATCCTGCAGTGATTACTTCGTAAAGCATGAAGTTGAAATCGACCATGTGTAACAGAACTATATATTCAGGAGTCGGATTATAACTCTAAGTACAACTGTCTTTGCAAAAGAAGATGTCTTTTTCTATCTCAATGTAGTCTGTATCAAAAGTAAGTTATTACAAATTTTAATCACAATATTGTACCGAACAATTTTGAAAGCAGAGAAGTTTCTGATGAGTTTGTCGTCGCGTGTGTATATTATCACTAGTGGCAGGCACAGAGCAGAAATATATCTGGAGCGAGTATTCTGATGCGCAGAACAAATTTTGTGTCCTCAACATTAAGGTGGAAATGTCAAATGATAGGAAAAATCTACTAATCGCTGACTTTATCTTGGTCCTTTTTGTTTGGTTATGACAGATGACTATGTGTAAATGGATCTTTTAGCAACGTTTATTCAACTTTCTTGTTGCTTCTGTGACACATTTATTTAGATTATATTTCATGTTATGTGGTTGCTCTGTGAAAAGGAAGTGGGGCTTCTTTGAAGCCATAGCGGTACAAACCAATCATAAGAGCAAATAAATGTGTGGAAAGTGTGGATTTGTCTCAATATCTAGTGGTAATTCCAGCTGAATGTCAAGAAGATACACAGAAATAATATGCTCTCTCCATAGATATTTCTACTCTATGTACAATTTAGTGGTTATATCTGTCAAACGCAGCAATGCCATAATTATTTATTTGGTGTACCATGTAACTAATGTCACCTCACTTTTTCTTTCCAGTACTATGGCGTTTTCGAGGCATTCCTAAACAGAACGCACTCAAAATGTAATGAGGAGACACCGAAATCAGAACGGGAACTTCATCAATTCTATTTTTCTTGCAAAGAATTCTTATGTAAATTAGAACATCGATAGACATGAAGGAATGTTGTTATGTTTTAAATTCAAATGTTTCCTGTCAAAAGAATCAAAGAAATGTCGTTAAGCTGTGAATATACAAAGCGTTATCAGTGACTCGCTGTTCAATGTTTGTATTTTCAGAGATAAGATTGCAGTTCCTAATTCAAAATACTTCTGTTACGGAGGGAATATGCATAACATGATAATGTATTGTTTCTTTGCAGCATTACAAAACCAACAGCACCTTTAGTGGTTCGTTGCTGTTCTACGACATAACCACCGAAAAGAACTGAAAAAAATTAAAAGAATTTAAAAGATGCAGCAGCGCCAACTATTAGTTCTTTGGTGCATTACGTAACTAACAGGGCCTCCATTTGTTCTGTACTGTACTTCACTGTTTTCTAGGCATTCCTAAACAGAATGGACTCAAGATGCAATAAGTACCCACCGATATCAGAAAGTCAACTACGCAAATTTGTGTTTCCTTGCAAAGAATTCTTAGTACCTAAATGAAAACATTGATAAACACGAAGGGACGTCGTCTTTTTTTTTTTTTTTTTTTTTTTTTTTTTTTCCTCCTTCAAATGATATGTACTCGCAGAAAGAAGCACTATTTTTCTTTCCATGGCATTGCAAGGCATGCAGGATACAGTTAGTAAAAAAATAATTTTTGGTGTCGTCTTTGGGTTAAATTTTATCTTGCAGTGGCAGCGGTTTTGTATGTTAACATTGGCAATTAAATATTCACTTTATGGGGATCATTAATTTACTTATTTCATTATCAACACAGAGAATTATTCCCTTCATTGTACGCGACTGATTTTTCGAAAAGGATTCAACGGCTGTTGCCAACATCAATACACTACACTTCTGCCATCACAAATATTGTAGCCCTTGTTTCAGTATATTACACCTTAGTTATGTGAATAAAAAAAAGCAGCATCAGCATCTATTAGTTATTTGATATAGTATGTAAGTGAAACCGCCTCTATTGGATCTTTGCTATACTATGCTGCAAATCAAGCGTAGCACACCAGCACTACTCATGGAGATTTGCTGTACTACACCACACTTATAAGCATAGTATACACATAAAACTTCAAATTACGATTATCTTTCCTTCCTCTGATCTCCAAGCTATTCTCAATTTACCTGTTGAAACCCATGGAAATTTGTGTAATACCTTTGGAGATTATCCTCAACAAATAGACATACACGATGGCTTTTAAACAAATGATTAAATTATGATACCTTTATTTTCTCTGATCCGATTTTAATTATTGAATCCTTCATGTAACCGCACGATATGCTCAAGTTACTTGCAAAAACCCCATGAAAATCCGTGAAGTAGTTTTGGAGATAAGAGGTTTTTAATAGTTGAACAAAAAGACATGATGGTTACTGAAAACACTGAATATTATGATATATTTTTTCCATGATCTGTTTTTGATAAAATTATGCCTATATGTTGAGCCAAACTTTTCTCATGTTTCCTGTGAAAACTGCATGACGATTCGTCCAGTAGTTATGAAGACTGAAGTGAACAGCGATGGGCCTACATTTACAGATTTATTATTAGTATACATTGCATAGAGTATACATTTCAGAATGTCTGTTGTTACATCACCAGTCTTACAGATTCTACACACCAACTTCTAGAGCACTTTTAAATTCTGATTCTAATGCTAGACCCTCTATCTCCACCATACTGGTTCTAATTTCTTCTCCAAAGTTATCAGAAAAATCTCCCCCCTCCCTTCGTCAACAAAGACCTTCAATGTACTATTTCCACCTATCTGCTCTCTCATCTGAGTCAACCAATAAAATAAATAAATAAACTTTATTCAACATCAAATGATAGAAATATTGCCGTGAGTCTACCGATGGTACATGTGGCCCAGTGGTGAGCATCACAGATCACTGTACTTGCGGTCTCAAGTTCAAATCCCGCCATGAGCAACACAAAATTTGTTTGTAATCACCATTTCTACAATGTTTTACATATTTCTTATGCTTGATGTACTTTTAAGTTCCAGTAAATTCTTTCTATGTATAAATAGTGGAGCGCTCCAAGCAGGAGGCAGTCTGTACCGAGTGTACACTTGTGTTGGTAATAAACATGTTCTAAGTGTAAAGTGCTGTGCTCTATCAATGACGAGCCTTCGAATTCCGGACCACCTGCAGTTTTCAACGTGACACTATCTGGTGGAGGTGCCGGGTATCCTGCAACACATCTGCATCATCGTGGCTTCGATTAGGCAGCGTAAGAGCTGTCACTTACATGGACAAGAACTGGAATACAAAGGGTATACTGATCCATGGATGCCAAAACAGCGGTAAGTCAGCTGCACATCAGACACCCATTCGTGTTCTTGGGAAATGCTAGACAGGATTCAAATAAATGGCCGAAAGGATTCGACAGAGTCGCCAAGTATAATAGGTGAGATCACATTATGTGCTTGGCAAACGTATATTTCTACCTGGACGGGATGGCCCAGCAGTGGTTTGAAAATAAAGAGGACAAGCTTGATAGCTGGGAAAAATTCCAGACAGAACTTAAGAAGATATTTGGAGGCCACCAGTGGCAAGTCCATTTATCAGAAGAGCAATTGAAGAACAGGGCCCAGCGACATGGTGAGTCAACATAGCCTATATATACAGAGTGTGGCCCTACGTCACATAGTCAACCCAGACATGACGGAGGCCGATAAAGTTTTACACCTGATGAAGGGCATTGCGGAAGACATGTATCAAGGTCTTCTGTTAAAAAAGACATTTTGAGGACATAAGAGTTTATCCAATGCTGCCAGAAAATTAAAGAGATGCAACAGAGGAAGCTTGGACGAAAGAAGTACAACAGACTCTCGAATGTAGTCCCAGTGGCCTAAGTGGAAGAGCAGCATGACTTTGCTTCTCCCATATGGCAAATTGTGAGAGAGAAGAATTACAACAGTTTATGGCAGCCGGGACTTTGGACCAAGCAAGCACCAAATTATGGCCACGGGTATCAGTCCTGTGTGTCATGAGGAAGCTGATGTTGCTGAGGAAGAGGTATTTCAAACATTAGGGCCTGTCAGTCACGTCATTCACACCCGACAAGAAGAATGGTGTTGCCCTACTATGACTTATGCAACAACTGCCAAAAGGCAGTCCACAAACCAACTGCTGCAACCACAACCAACTCCTCCAGCAACTATGATGCCTCGCAGTAGGACAGATATCTGGAGAACAGAAGACAATACGCCATTGTCCTTTCACTGTGGACTTCCCAGGCATGTCTTATGATACTGTAGGGAGAAAGGATGGTATTTGACAATTATTATGCTGCAAGACTCTGACCATCAGAGCAGTCCTATCAATGGCAGTCAACTGCAGATGACTACTGTCAACATATGGGACAAAGCCCGTCACCGTATCCTGGAAGTGGTCGCTCTCAAACATGCCGCCACCATTCACCGTCACCTTACTGAGATACCAGCCGTTTGCCTAGGCGTCATGTTCTGGAAAACTTGGCGATGCAACCATCTACGGAGGTGAGGCCTCCGTAGATGAAAACCTCCATGGATGACAGTCACTAAGATGTCAGGAAATATCATTGACGTCATCATCGATGGTCAACCTGTCCAGGCACTAGTCAAATCAGGAGCTTCCTTTTCTGTATTCTCGAATGACTACTACTGCAAACTAAAGAAGTTAATGTTCTGTGATACAAGAGCAACTGTGCTGAACGTCGCAAATGGAAAATACTTCCGGCTGGCAGGAACGTGTGTCGCAAGAGTAACTATCAATAACAGGAAGCAGCCTTTTGAATTTGTTGTTTTAACAGAATGTAGCCATAATGCCATCCTCGGATGGGACTTACTTCAGGCATTTCAGGCTGTCATTGACTGTGGAAGATCTGAGTTACAAATTGAGGAAGCTGTTCCAACGAGTACAAGTAATGTGTACTCCCCTGTGAGGTTGTTTGCTGTTAAGAATGTTGAGATCCAGCCAATAATAATGAGAAGAGTACCAGTCAGCAGCCAAGATGACCAGTTGCATGATGAAGTGCTTGTCGATTGCAAAAAGCTAATCAGTATAACAATGGAAATCTACATACCAGGGACTATCATAATCATCACAGGTGGTCGAGGAAAACTTTGGACCACTAATTTTCAGGAACAATTCCAACTCATTCCCAAAGGAATGTGTATTGGAACAGCTGAACCAGCCCAGGATGGTGAGGTCAATGTCATCAATGAAGTCTCATGCTGTGCTGTTACTGCCGACAATGCAATGGCATTGCATATAGCGCTTGGTCTGATGCAGGAACAATGTTAGCAGGTGTTAACCATACTACACCAATTTTCAGGTGTATTCCAGGCCACATAGGAGAAAAGCAAGATGAAACAGCCCACGATAAAACACCATAACAAAACTGGGGATCATCCACCAATTAGCCAATGTCCATACAGAGTGTCACCAGCTGAAAGATGGATAATTCGGGAAGAAGTGAATAAGATGTTGCACGATGACATTGTTCAACCTTCAGAGAGTTCCTGGTCCTCTCCAGTGGTCCTTGTGAAGAAGAAGGATGGCACATAGTGTTTCTGTGTCGACTATCTGCGGCTGAGCAAAATGACAAAGACAGATGTCTACCCATTGTTGCACACTGACGACACCTTAGACTGTTTGAAAGGAGCTACATACTTCTCAACCATGGACATGCAGACAGGTGACTGGCAAATCAAGGTTGACAAAGCTGACAGGGAAAAGACTGCTTTTATTACACCTGACAGTCTCTATGAATTCAAGGTCATGGCGTTCAGCCTACGTAATGCCCCAGCTACAATCGAACGGATGATGGACAATTTGCTTCGACATCTTAAATGGATGACATGTCTCTGTTATCTAGATGACATTGTCGTTTTCTCAATGAGATTTGTGGTACATCTCAGCCGCCTGTCGACTGTGTCGAAGTGTGTTCAGACAGCAGGACTCCGTCTCAACCCAAAGAAGTGCCTTTTCATCACCAAAGAGATAAGAATCCTGGGGCATCTAGTGAATGGAGATGGTGTGCATCCTGATTCAGATAAACTAAGAGCAGTCATAGAATTTCCAACTCCTCAACACATCTGTGATGTGAGAAGTTTCCTTGGGCTGTGCTCATAGTACTGTTGTTTCATAAAAGGTTTTTGTAACAAGGTACATCCATTGCAATAACTCCTGCAGGGATACGCTAAGTTTTACTGGAATGAGACAAAAGAAAGATCTCTCCGAGCACTTAAGGATGCTCTAACTTCCGCACCAGTTCTAGCCTTATACGATGAGAATGCGGAAACTGAATTTTACACAGAAGCCAACGGTTATGGGATTGGTGCATTGCTCGAACAAATTCAGGAAGGTGCTGAGAAGGTGATAGTCTATGCATCAAGAGTTCTCTCAGAGTCAGAGATGAACTACACTACAACCGAGAAGGAATGTCTTGCCATTATCTGGGCTATCAACAAGTTCCGGCCGTATTTATTCGGTAATACATTCACCTTCATGGCAGACCACCATTCTTTATGTTGGTTGACCAGTTTGAAAGATCCATCAGGTCAATTAACAAGATGGACACTAAGACTCCAAGAGTATGATGTCACAGCGGTATTCAAAAACGGGTGCAAACACAAAGATGCTAACTGCCTTTCGAGAAATCCATTAGCTGAACACAACAGCATGGATGAAATTTTAGCCCTCACTGTGTTATGTGACATTACAGCTGAACAAAGGGAAGATCCGGCATTATTACAAACCATAGAAGCCTTGGAGAAAGGAGAACTGACCAAAGTAGAGTTTAAACTTATAAACGGGACATTGTATAAGACCATCCACTGAGTCCCAAAAGGCTACTGGTTGTTCCAGCTCATCTCTGGTTAGCTATTCTCAAGTATTTTCACGATTCTCCAATATCCGGTCATCTGGGATTCGTGAAGACCCTAGACAGAATCAGACACAGGTATTACTGGCAAGGTCTCTAACGATCTGTCAATCACTATGTGAGTCACTGTAAGGAGTGCCAGCGACGGAAGCATGTGCCGCAATTACCTCCAGGTCATCTGGTACCAATTCCTTCTGCAGTAGCTCCATTCCACCGGATTGGAATCGATCTTTTAGGAAGGTTCCTGAAGTCGACAACTGGTAATCAAAAGATAATAGTCTGCACTGACTACCTCACCAGCTATGTCACCATCCCTGTGCTGACTGCCGAAGCTCCTGGGATCGCAAAGTTCCTAGTAGAAGACATTATTTTGAAGCATGGGGCACCACATGTGATGATATCTGACCGAGGAAAAATATTCATGTAAATACTACTATCAGAGGTAATGTCACATTGTGACATTGTTCACAGAGTAACAACTGCCTACCATCCTCAGATAAATGGTCTTACATAACGCTTTAACAAGACATTAGCAGATATGCTGTTGATGTTGAACAGAAGGACTGGGATACAATACTGCCAGTCGTGACATTCGCTTATAATACAAAGCAGGGCAAGACACCGTTTTTCCTGCTCCATGGTCGTGAAGCTGAGACGACAATGGATATGTTGATTCCATTCCAACTGGATAACACCCAGGATGACAATTTGAAACAGCTCATCACCAGGGTTGAAGAAGCAAGACAGCTGGCTTGCATACAGACACTGGATGCCCAGGAGGACCGTCAGCAGTATAATGACAAACAATGACCTGTTATGTACAGTCAAGGAGATCTGGTTTGGATTTTTTCCCCTGTGTGGAAAGTTGGGCTATCCAAAAAGTTACTGAAGCGATACTTTGGTCCGTATTGAGTCATATGCCACTTGTGAGATGTCACATATGAAGTGGAGGATTATGAGCCGTCGTCAAAAAGACAAAAACGAAGAGACATTGTACATGTCCTCCGTATGAAGCCTTACCATGATCCCAAAGAACAGATAGAAATGGCTGCTTATTCAATGACTCGGCAGATGTTATGATAATGCTGAAGCCACAACAGGGCAGCCTGGCACCGATCATTGTCACTGTAAGGAAGGCATGCAGGCAGAATGGAAGGATTCCCCAGAACTGCCATACAGAGGACCCAAACAAGATCCAGGACACTGTGGCTGGTTGCAAAGGGAACCTAACAGCGTGTTGCTGTTCTTTCAGGAAGAGGAGTAATGCCGCAAGTCTACAGACGCCACGCGTGACTCAATGGTTAGCATCACAGATTGCTGTGCTTGCGGTCCCAAGTTCATATCCTGCAATGGGCAAAACAAAATTTATTTGTTTGTATTTACTATTTCTAGAATGTTCTACATGTTTCTTGTGCTTGATGTACTTGTAAGTTCCACTAAATTCTTTCTGTGTATAAATAGTGGAGCGCTCTAAGCAGGAGGCAGTCTGTATCGAGTGTGTTAGTAATAAACATGTTCTGAGTGCTCTATCAGTGGCCAGCCTTCAAATTCCGGACCACCTGCAGTTTTCATTGTGACAATATCATTTTTCTGAATACATTAGTTGGTTACAAGGGAATACATGTGAGATACACAGCACAATATTAACAAGGGGAATACATGTGAGGTATATAGTACAATCTTTACAACAAAACTGATACGCTCAATTTTGATTAGCTATTAAATAAACAACATCAGAATAAACATGATTGTTTATATTGTACATTCCACTTGAGGTGTAGTCAGGAATGGAAGTGGTGTGGGCTAGAAATTAAAAGATAGTGTTCAGATTTTGGAGATGAAACTATACAGGTTTATTTTCTAATTGGGAATACATGGTGAGGATTGCTGGGTTTCTGCAGGGGGTGGGGGAGGGGGGACGGGGAGAGGGAATGTGAGAGAAGGTAGCTCACATGATCGCGGACCCATCTCAAAAGAGAAGGGGAAATGGACAGATAACGGAACTAACCCATGAAAGTGTCTTTTCTGGTAGACGTTTTGGAACAGAAGAGAGTGATAAACTGCGGTTCCATCTACCTGAATTTGTGCATGTCAGGTAATACAGCGGCATGATCTGATTGGCAGGGCGGCTATGCTGATGATGATTCAGCCTATTCTGGCGACAGCCGGTTGACATTGGTGCAGCAGCAGAATGGCAATGGGCAAAAATGACGGTCTCTTTGTAATATTTCTAAAATAATAAAATTATCTGCATTTTGGTCTGGGATTCCTTGAACAATAGTAACAGAGATTAAATATTCTTAATGAATATGCGATAAAATTGTCTTTATTCTGCACAAAACAGAAATACTCATCTAGAGAGTACTGTGGGTTGGAAATTAATATTCTTTTTAGTCTGGCTTTAAATTTTTCAGTGGGATGTGATGTGATGGAGCTTGGTAATGTGTTGGCAAGCCTTAACCCTGCAAACAATTGGTTTCTTTCATAAATAGCAGTTCTGTGTCTAATGAGATGAAACTTATCTTCATTTCTAGTGTTGTAGTTGCATGTGTCAGAGTTTACATTTAGGTTCAATTTAGGGGTCAACATAATTGATTTAAAAATATACACATCTACAACATTAATATGCCAGATTTAGGAAATAGACAATGGATGGGTCTTTCAGTTTTTCTCCACATATTATTCTTAGAGCCTTTTTCTGCCACTTTAAAATCTTGTTAAGGTTGACTTATGCTGTTGCACCCCATACTTCAATTCCATAGCTAATATTGGATGACATCAGTGCATGTAAACAGACTGAAGTACTTGAGTATCACTGCAGTGTTTACTCAGCATATTTACAGCAAATATATTTTTAACAAGTTTGCTTGCCGGAGTGTCAACATGTACATCCCATTTAAGTGTGTCTGGTGTGATTATTCACATAAATTTTACACAGTTTTCTTTGGAGGCAACATCTGTTCATATGCACTATTGAATTTTAAAGTCTGTTTGCTACATTGGGTTAAAATTGATTACTGTCATTTTTTTTAGTGCTGACACTGAGATGGTTGGTTGTATGTTTTAGGGGGAGAAAACTGAGGATGCCATCAGTCCCCCATTCCATCACAGGGTGGCACAAAAAGCATCAATGCAGGGGTGGGGGGAAGAAGCATACAAAGTTAAAAATAGCCATGGCATGAAAATCAGTAAATGTCAACGAAATCAACAATAGAAAACACAAAATGAGACAATCATACAGAAACATCCAACAATGAAAGGAAAAAAAAAACAACAAAGCCAATGTCTGCGGTTACCGACCATGAGATTAAAAATATGAAGGGTCAACCACACAGCAACACAAATAAACCTCCAATCAGGAGACACAAAACAAGAGGATCACAGATGATAGACTGAAGCATAGCTTTAAGGAGAAGGATTAAAAACCCCACCATGACTAAAACTTAAAACTGAATCAGCCATTGTGACATTGTCACATAAAACAGCTGATAAAACTGCTGCAAGTTGGCTAAAATAGAGCACTCCAGCAAGATGTGGGCTACCATCAAGCAGGAGCCACAGTGACACTGGAGCAGGTCGTCACCACAGAGGAGAGGCCATGTATGAGCCAAGTATGGCCTGGATCACGGTACTAGAGTCCCAGCGAAAGGCCCACTTGGAGAAATGCCACAGAGCCATGCTACACAAAGCCAACATGGCCCTCAACCAGTGAACCATCCGTGTAGACCAGGTCATGTCCAGGGAATGCAGCAACGACAGCAAGGAACTGACAAAGGAGAGTCTCAGAGGGAACTAAGTCTTTGGGATTGTGGACCAAGTCCAACTGAGTATGCAGCTTTGGCAGGCACCATGGAGGTGTATGTGCACAGGCCTGATACGGAGATGTATGAGGGAAAGACTCAAGTTCCAACAGAAGGGACCAGACTCTAAAGCGATTGAATGACCTGACATGGGTGTTGTTATTGAGGATGGACGACCATGTCGGAGAAAAGGAGACGGTGGTTTGGGTGGCCTGGTGAGCTATGCACATGGGCTGCATAAGCTGCAAGCAGTTGTTGGCAGCAAAGGTGGCACCCCAGCCTCCACAAGTAAACTCTTCACAGGGCCGGTATGAGAGGCACCCGTCGCGATGTGAACCCCACAGTTGGGAATGGGATCCATGAAGCGCAGTGCCGAATGTGATGGAGAACCATAGGTAAGGCATCCAAAATCGAGATGGGACTGCACCAGAGCTTTATATAGCTACAACAGTGTGGAGTGATCAGCAATCCATGCAATATGACTCAAGTGGCGGAGATTGGAGATTGTTAAGATGGCACCAGCAGAACTGTTTCAATTGACGAATGTGAAGAAGCCATGTCAGCTGGGAGTCAAAGACCAGCTCTAAAAACCTATGGGTTTCCGCTATGTCATGTAAGTGGTCATCAAGATCAAGTTGGGGGTGAACTGTCCAATGCCGACAAAAGTGTATAAGACTTGTCTAGGTGGCAGAAAACTAGAAGCCATGGGCAAGAGCCCAGGACTGCACTTTCCGAATGGCTCTCTGCTTTCGGCAACTTGGTTGCTGGATGAGTTAAAAGAGACACAAATGTCATCAGCATAGTGGGAAGGGGATACTGATGATCCAACTGCTGCTGAGATACAAAAAAGATACAAAAGTCATCAGCATAGCAGGAAAGGGATACTGATGACCCAACCGCTGCCCATAAGCCATTAATGGCCACTAAAAATAATGGAATGCTCAAAACAGTGCCCTGAGGAACCCAATTTTCCTAGACATGAGAGGTGCTATGGGAGACACCCAACTTGAACACGAGAGGTATGGACAGCTAAAACGTTTTGTATAAAAATTGGGAGTGAGCCCAGGAGACCCCACTCCTGTAACGTGGCGAAAATGTGATGTTGCCAGGTTGTGTCATATGCTTTGTGCATGTCAAAAAAGATGGCAACAAGGTTATGGCGCCTGGAAAAGGCTGTGCGGATTACAGACTCGGGGTACACCAGATTATCAGTAGCAGAGTGATCCTGGTGGAAATTGCCCTGGCATGGAGTCAGTAAGCCCCAATTCTTGAGGATCCAGCACAACTGTTGACTAACTGTATTTTCCAACAGTTTACAGGGGATGTTGGTAAGGTTGATGGGTCAATAGCTATCCAAGTGAAGAGGGTCTTTACCAGGCTTAAGCACCGGAATGATTACACTCTCCCACCTTTGTGACAGGAAAGTGTAGTCACACCAGATGGGGTAGAAGACAGAAAGAACATTACACTGGCTCTCTGCTGAAAGGTGTCTCAGCATTCGCCTATGGATGATATCAGGCCTAGGGGCCATGTCAGGACATTGTGCAAGAGCACTGAGGAACTCTCAGTCACTGAACAGAGCATTCTATGTCTCAGAGTGGTGGGTGGTAAAGGAGAGGGGCTGGCATTCTACCCACTCCTTTAATGTACTGAAGGCTGGTGGGTAATTCTGAGAGGCAGAGGTGTGAGCGTAATGCTCAGCAAACATCTCTGCAAGGGTGGTTGGGTCCATAGATATATCTCCATTCGTGGAGATTCCAGAGATACCTGCTGGCATCTGGTATCCCTTTAGGTGCCCGATTTTGTTCCAGACCTGCAAGGTGGAGGGACCTGACCCAATAGTGTAGACATACCTCTCCCAACACTCTTGTTTAAGTCGTAAAATTAATTGGCAAGCTGAGCATGGAGCCATTTAAAACTGATGAGAGGCTCCAGAGAGGGATGGCGCATTTATCACTGTAACGCCCACCTGCGGTCATTAATGGCCTCAGTGACTTCCGGTGACCAGCAGGGTAAAGACTTCCACCATGGGCACCCTCAGGAATGAGAAATTGTAGCTTCTTTGGCTCGTGTAACACTCCTGACCATCAAATTGATGTTGTCAAGTGGAGGAGATCCAACGCCGGCAGCAGATATGTAATCTTCCCAGTTAACACGTTGACTGCCACAACCAAAATGAGTAAACTGCTACCAGAAGCCATGTTAAGCAGTTCATATAGTTTGATTCGTCATCTCATTTGAAGTACATCTGTATCATCGAAACTTTAAAAATAACATTTTTGGTGGGAAAATGGGGCGTGCGAGTTATCTCGTAGTTGGCATATGGAGTAGAAAGTTCAGCTCAGACGCCAGCTACGAGATAACTCATTGTCAACAATCAGCGACGTACATTTGACAACAGGACACATGTCATTGTTGTAACCACGTCAGTATTTATACAGTTTTCATTGTAGATACTTCACTGACGTTTATCGTTATCTGTGTTCAATTTTCCTCATAAAATGGCTAGTAATAAGAGGAAACTGAGTGACGTAGAACTTGAACAGCTAGCTAACATGGATGAATCACAGTGGAATGAGTTTATGGATGAATTCTCGGATGGTGGAAGTCTCTATGAACCATTTTCATGTGAGCACTCAAGTCAGAATTCAGATGCAGACAGCAGTGAATGCAATGAAGATAATGAGCACAACAGCAGCCACTACAAGTAACAGTGATGAGTGGAGTGACATTCCTCGAGATCCACCACTGTTTGTGTTCAACGAGAATGTGGGATTGAAATTAGACTTACAAAATTTTGGTATCAATGCACTTGTTGATTTGTTTTTTTCTGATGAGTTCCTAATATTGTTATGTGAACAAACAAATCTATATGCAAGAAAGGAAGCAGAAAAACAGGGTGGGAGAAGATCAGCAAGGCTTTCCAGATGGAGGGATGCAGATGTTGCGGAAATGAAAGTATTTCTTGGTCTGTTGCTGCACATGGGACCTTGTTGTTTTCCATCGATAGAACATTACTGGAGTACAAATCCTTTTTACAATGTCACGTTCTGGGGATCTATTATGAGTAGAAACAGATTTCAGCTGTTATTGAGATATCTACACTTCTTAGACAACTCATTACAGTATAATGATTGACTTTACAAAATTAGACCAGTTTTGGATCATTTCAATAACATCATGAGCAATAATTATGTACCAGACAAGAATCTCTGCATAGACGAATCAATGGTTCTGTGGAGCGGCCGTCTATTTTACAGACAGTATATCAAGAAAAAGAAACACAAGTATGGTGTAAAACTTTGAGCTCTGTGAATCTAATGGAGTTGTTCTCAAAATAAAAATCTACTGTGGCAAGTCAGAGAAGAATGCCGAAATGGGCCATGTGTCTGACGTAGTCTTACACCTTATGGAATCTCTCTTGAACAAAGGATATGTGCTTCATATGGACAATTTTTATAATTCTGTATCACTTACAAAACTCCTGTCGACTTACAAAACCTATGTGTGTGGAACATTACGTAACAACAGAAAGGAAAACCCAAAATAATTAGTTGCTATGAAACTGAAGAAAGGTCAGATGGCATGGAAAAGAAATGGAATGTTGTTGTTTGCAAATGTAAGGACAAAAGGGACGTTCTGACCATTTCTAATATGCAATGTGCCGAAATGGTGAAAGTTCGCAATCGAAATGGCAAAGTTGCCTTGAAACCAAACATTGTCAGGGACTACAACAATGGCATGGCAGGAGTTGATCAGTCAGATCAAATGCTGTCGTATTATTCAGCATTGCGAAAAACTGTTAGATGGCCAAAAAAGCTTGCTCTACACATAATAGAAATTTATGTTCAGAATACTCATCGTTTCTATAATCAGACAGCAAGAACGAGTATCAAGTCTCTAGCTTTTAGAGAAAAATTTGTTCAGGCACTGATGGGGATAGGATGCCAGACACCCAGAAGAAAATCAAGATGGAGGGCAGCTTTCATTATTTAGAGGCAATACCACCCACAGAGAAAAAACTGCGGCCAACAAAGCTGTGCAGAGAGTGCACACAACAAAAGAAATGCCGTGAATCGCAATACTTTTGTCCCATTTGTGAAGAAAAACCGGCTCTTTGCGTAGAAGAGTGCTTCAAGACATATCATCAATAAAGAAAAAACTTCGTTTTCATTGCCATTAGCAAGACAAAGTATACATTTTAAGTTTAAAGCTAAAATATTTGTATGATCATTTGTATGACTTTTCTGTAACTATATTCAAACTGTGAAATTAAAAATCCTGTTCCACCACGCCTAGATGATTTACTTTACCTGTCCCCGACACTCAAGAACTGTAAATCGCACGTATTTGCTATGAATGTTCTCGTATCTGACTTTATGTAGGAACTCGTTTCCTACGAGTTAACTCATATTGGGCGGCAGTGGCCAGTTTGGCACATACAAGATAACTCGTAGTTGGCAGTCAACGTGTTAACCTTGCTTAGAGCCCACCTGGGCAGATTCCCTCGGGACTGAGTGTGGGAGTGATAGGGAAATTGGAAAATGATTAGTGGAACACAAATCATCTTGGGCTCTCCAGTAAATGGAAGGCTGTGGTTGTAGACTGATAATCGATGGCTGAAAACATGTCACGTGCTGCACCTGTATTTATGAGGCACAAGTGAAGTTGAGAGAGTAAGTCCTCGACAACTCTGCCATGGCCAAAAATTGTGGAAATGCCTCACAAGGGATTAAATTCACTGAGAAAGGTGGGGGCAGTTGGGCTATAAGTGCAGCCAAAAACATCAGGGGTACATCACCATTGGGGGGAGGTAGAGACTACAGACAGTTAGCTCCTGTGTTGTCCTCACCCTGACAGCCACTGATTCTAATGTTGTTTGAAGGAGCACAGGTTCACTACAAACAGAATTATGGTTCCATTATTAGTATACTGAAACTAAATTCTCGAAATAAGAGCTGTAATCTTTTTGTGGTGGAGTTATTGGACAGAGTATCAATATTTATGTTACCAGTTATTTCGAGTGCCATTACAAAAGTGGTACCCGTTAGCGCCGCATTAAGAGCTGATGATTCAGGCAGATGGTGGGCAGGGTCAGACCACGTCAATGGCATGTGTGTCTGCTTTGTGCAAGGTTGTGTGATGCTGTGTGTTGCCTGTGTTGTTGCTGTGACCATTTATAATGTTTAAACAAACTGATTACCCCCCCCCCCCAACCGAGTCGCAAAGTGAGGGCCATGATTAAATTTCTTAATGCACAAAACATCTGACCTTGTGAAATGGACAAGGCATCTGTTCGGCACTGGTGTCGCAACTTCAACCTGGGGAGGGGAATACACATGATGAGGAGCATTCAGGGAGACTATCTGTCATTACAGACCAACTGCTGCACTTCTCCAATTAGCCCACATTTGGCCCCACGGATTTTCATCTCTTTCCGAAGCTTAAAGACTTTCTGGCGGGAAAAAGATTTCACAGCGATGAAGAACTCAAAAACTAGACATGGCTACGTATCTCAATATGCTGGCGGCGGAGGACGCTGATGGTGGGATACAAAAACTTGTCACATGTTATGACAAATGGCTAAATTTGCTTGGAGATTATGTGGAGAAGTAGTGTGATGTATGCTCTTTCCAATAAGAATGTTTATATGTGTTAATATTTACTGCATTATATTCACCCAGCCATTTTTTTCCAGAATATTTATTATCTATCTCTACAACAATTGATTTACATTATCAGAAAAATAATAATATATTGCCTTTCCCATCTATAGTTTATAGCAGACAGTTCAATGACTTATTCATCAGTTAAAGAACTTACATCTATGGCACAATAATTATTACCACTTTTTGCAATAAAGCAAAACCTCCACCAAACTTCATTCTACCAAAAGATAAACACAGATTTATCATTAATGGGTCATAATAGATTTTTTCCTTCAGATTTCCAGTGTTCAATAATAATTAAAACATCTGGTTTATTAACAAATGATAAGACGTGTAAATCATTATGTTTATTTCCTAGGCTTCCAAAGTTTTGGTGGATGATGCTGAAACTGCATTGGGACTCTTTGAGTGTATCTGAAGATTTAGCTCCCGCTTGTGTATTACTTAAGTCACTGTCTTGTTCTCTTCTTGGGCCGAACCCATAAAAAATCCTTACTAACCAAAGCAGATCTTCTCAGTCTTTGGCGCCACCTGTGTTGTGCTTTTGTTACTGCTATAGGTGATTTATTTTATTTTATTTATTTTTTGTGCTGCTACTGGTGAGGAAGTTCCTGTTGATGTTGGTGGTTGCACTATTTGTCCAGTTGCTGCTATCAGTGGTGGCTGAGCCATAGCAGCTGCCTCTGATGATGATTGTTCTCCAGTTATTGCAGTTGCTTCTAGTGATGGCTTTTGTTCATGTGACTAAAGATGGCATGCTATTGGTGGATTCCCTTTTGTTTATGCACAATTTTTACAGTAGGCTGCAGTCAGCATTTCTTGAATTTTATGGCTGAGAATTCTTTCCTCTTGCCGTTTAGGTGCAGTCCATGACTGATAAAACTCTCTCTCTCTAGGTATCAACAGGTAGAAACTGCATGCTATGATGGATTTTGCAGATCTTCTCGAACTCTCTGTTGGCTTACAAATTTCTGCATCTACACAGGAGCTGTTAAGGAGATCATGTCTATGGGGTTTTTCAACAATCAAAAGTTGTTTGCATGAATTTACTTCCACTACCAATTTTAAGTTTGTACAGCACTGGATAATTCATTCTTGTAGACATCATTGTGAATTAATAATGAAGGACAGGTGTAACAACTCACCATAAAGATGCTCGCTGAGCTGCTGAAAGACACGATATGCACTTGTTGGACTTCCAGACTGGATTTTTTTTTTTTGGATCTCATACATATCTGCACAATGTTTATCAAAACTGCAAAAGTTCACTCCAAGTTTATCACATAGTGTCAAAGTATATGATTTATTTATACAATGTTTTATATATATGTACTATTATTTGTGTGGGTGTGTGTGTGTTCTTACTCTTTGAAGGTGACAATTGAAGATTCCATGAACTATTTTTTAATTAGATGTGCAGTTGTTCAGTTGTTTTGGTGATTGCTAGAAGTATCTAAATTATCGTTCTTTAGCGGAATTTTAACAAATGTTTATTTTCTTCAAGAAAATTGCATTTGATGTTTAATCAACATGGTAGCAGATGTGCGCAGTTGTTGATAATTACGTTTTTATGAAGAACGATAGTTTTGGTCGAGTTTAAGATACTAAAAGTGAAGAAAGACGAAACCATGGCTGAAGAAAGACAACAAATTGAGAAACTCACAGGCGAAGAAAATTGGGCGACTTGGAGAATCGTAATGAGAACTATTTTGGAATGTGACGAAATCTTTGACGTCATAAATGGCGCACTGCTTAAACCAGAAGAAGGCGGACAAAATTATGAATCTGATATTAAGAAATGGACGAAGGCAAATGCAAAAGAAAGGAAACGGCTAATTTTATCGCTTGATACTAAGCCTTTACTTCGTGCTGGTGAATGTAAGACTGCTAAAGAGATTTGGGATAAGCTACACAAGATTTACAATGTTCACTCAGCCGAAAATATTGATATGCTTCGACATAAATTTCACAAAATTGTGTGGGAAGCATCTGGCGGTATACAAGCCCATTTAGCGAAATTTGATGAAATAAAAACGCAGCTTGCTTTGCTAGACAAGCCGATCAACGATGGTGATCTTTGTGCGCGATTTTTGCAAATTTTGCCGAAAGAATTTGACTACATATATATAACATGGCACGATTTACCTGCTGAAGAGAAGACGTGGAATAAACTGCAAAAACGGTGTTTAAATTATGAATTGAGAATTACAGATTGTGATGAAGAAAGTGTTGCTTCAGCAATGATGTCGAAAATGAAGATTAATAAAGAGCGACAAAGGCGCAAACAAACTACCGAAACAGACGCATTAAAAATGTCTAATCACAAAAGAAATGAAGATAGAAAATGCTTTTCTTGCGGTAAAGTAGGTCACTTATCAAAACAGTACAAAACAGGCCTAGTGTGTTTCAAATGTAAGAAAAAAAGCCATCGCTCAAATGAATGTGCGAGTATTTGTGTGAATAAAAATGAAGACTGTGCTATGTTAAGTAAAGTTTTAATGCTGAAACGCAACAGTAGTTTTTTAGTAGATGTAAATACGCTTGATTGTGATGAGTGGTACATTGACAGTGGTGCGACGCATCACATAACAAATCAGCGTGACTGGTACACTACCTACGAACCTTTTAAGACTCCAAGGAAGATGGATAGTGCCAAGAATGGTGTGCAAATTGAAGCACTTGGCACAGGTCGTATTGATGTAAAAGTTTTTAATGGACAGAAGTGGACAGAACGATATTTTGAAGATGTTCGTTTTTGTCCTGATGGATCCTGCAACTTATTATCTGTTAAGAAGGCTGCACAAAAGGGAATAAATCAAGTAATCGAAAATGATGGAAAATCATGGGTGTTTTTCAAAAATGATATTCCGATTGCTGTTGCTACATCCATTGCTGAAAATGAACTTTATCGTTATCTGTGAAAGTTGTTCGTAAAGTAAAGTCCTGTGTTGTTGCTGAAACTGATGACACCTTGCAGACTTGGCACGAAAGAATGGGTCATCAAAATAAGCGCCATGTGCAGCAGTTCTTGAAGGATCATGGTATAGAGACAATGTTTGATAATAGCCTTTGTGAAGGGTGTGTCTATGGTAAACATAATCGCCTGGCATTTGGTGAAAGAGTGGAGAAACGTACAAAACCTGGAGAATTATTTTATGCAGATGTATGTGGACCAATGGAGGAAACTGATTTGCAGGGTCATAGATACTTTGCTGTTTTTAAGGACGATTTTTCCAGTTTTAGAGTATCATACCTTCTGCATCACAAAGATGAAATTAAAGAAAAATTACCAGTATTCATTAAGATGATGAAGACTCAGGCAGATGTTACTGTAAGAGAATTACGTACAGACGGTGGCAAGGAATTCCACAACAAAGATGTACAGAAGATTGCTGACTCAGTTGGGCTGAAACATTCAATAACTGCACCATATACTCCTCAGCAGAATGGAGTTGCTGAGCCGGAAAACAGGATTCTTTGTGAGATGGCACGATCTTGGCTTTGCTCAGCTGAATATTTGCCAAAAGCATTGTGGGGTGAGGCTATTCTGGCTGCTACATACACTCTGAACCAAACTGGTCCCACAAAAATGAAAGGTAAAACTCCAATTGAAATATTTATGAAGAAGAAAGGCCATTTTGATAATTTAGTGATTTTTGGAACAGTATGTTATGCATGGATTCCTACACAAAAACGGAAGAAGTTTGATGCTAAATCTTATAAAGGATATGTGGTTGGTTATGATGATTGTGGGTACCGTATTTATTTTCCTGAAAAAGGATGTGTGTGTGTGTTTGCAAAGATGTAAAGTTTGCAGTCAAACAGTTACAGAAATCATATACTCATAAGACTAAAAATGTTGTTGATATGTCAGATATAGATGAAGATGCTGCAGAATATGAATATAAAAATTTTGATTTTGAAGAGGACAGTCAAACTAATACTGTTAACCAAGATGTAACTGTAAGTGATGAAAGGGTTAGCAATGATTTCAATGGCACTGAGGAACAAGCTGAAAGTAACTTGGAGGCAAGACATGAAGAGAAAGGAAGCCTCAATTTACGTGAATGACGGAATTTGAAGAAACCCTCTTGCTACTGTGAAGATTCAGACCATAAACCTAGAATGATGTTGCTTTGTGAAACACCAAGGAACTATAAAGAAGCAATGCAGTCAGAAAATTCTGAAACATGGAAGAAAGCAATGGAGGAAGATATAAATGCTCTGCAGAAAAATGAAACATGGGAACTAGTGTACAAAGAGAAACCAAACAAGCTAATTGAAAATAAGTGGGTCTTTGCTACAAAATTAAATGAAAATAATGAAGTGGTTAGGTACAAGGCTTGCCTGGTGGCAAAAGGATATACTCAGCGCTTTGGAATAGATTATGTTGACACTTTTAGCCCTGTTGCAAGATTTGAGACAATGAGATGCCTGTTGAGTGTTGCAGTTCAACACGATTGATGTATAAGGCAATTTGATGTGAGGACAGCATTTCTTAATGGTATTTTGAAGGAAGAAATATACATGTATCAACCAGAGGGTTTTGACGATGGTACTGGACATGTATGCAAATTACTGAAGAGTCTATATGGTTTAAAGCAAGCTTCAAAATGTTGGTATGAATGTCTTGTAAAGTTTCTTATTGAATGTAATTTATGGGAGAGTCATTCAGATCCATGTATGTTCTATGGTGAAAACCTAGTACTATTGTTTTATGTTGATGATGGACTGGCTATGGGTTCCACTGATGCAACATCCAAGTTTATAGAACTGTTGAGTAAACGTTTTCAGATTACTGTGGAAAAGGTTGATTACTTCTTAGGTTTACAGATTAAGAAGTTTGACAACTGCATTCAAATAAACCAGTCGTAAAAAGAATTTTAGAGAAATATGGTATGGTGGATGCAAAACCATTATCTTTACCCATTCAACCAGGATGGATACCAGGTGAATCAACATCTTTTAATAATACTAAGCTATATCGAGAAATGATTGGAAGTTTAATGTATTTAACACAAGCTACAAGGCCGGATTTATCATATGCTGTTAATGTTGCATCAAGAGTTCAAGACTCACCAACACAGGCACATTTTGCATTGCTCAAACAGATACTTAGGTATCTAAAGTCAACAATAACAGATGGTATTCGGTTCATAAAAGATGACAACTGTAATATTGAAGCTTACAGTGATGCAGATCATGGTGGGGACAGAGGGACTAGGCGGTCAACAAGTGGCATTCTACTCAAGTTCCATGGAGGGCTAGTTGTATGGAAGAGTAAATTACAAAAGTGTGTTGCTCTTTCTTCAATGGAGGCAGAATATGTGGCTGCAAGTGAAGCCTGTAAATCACTTGTGTGGTTGGATCAACTTCTGAAAGAAACTGGAGCTGTTAATGAAACTTCAGTTCCTGTTTTACAAATAGATAACCAAAGTGCTATCAAATTCATTAACGGTTCAGGGTTTTATGAACGTTCAAAACATATAGAAACAAGGTACCATTATATTCGTCAACTGGTTAAAGAGAACAACGTCAATGTGAGTTACATACCAACTAATAGACAAGCAGCTGATATTTTGACAAAAGGACTACCATTTACAAAGTTAAAATTGATGAAGGAATTTGCTGGTATGGTGTCTACTTCACAATATATATGAAAACATTGCGAGAGAGTGTCAAAGTATATGATTTATTTATTCAATGTTTTATATATATGTACTATCATTTGTGTGTGTGTGTGTGTTCTTACTCTTTGAAGGTGACAATTGAAGATTCCATGAACTATCTTTTAATTAGATGTGCAGTTGTTCAGTTGTCTTGGTGATTGCTAGAAGTATCTTAATTATTGTTCTTTAGCGGAATTTTTAATAAATGTTTATTTTCTTCAAGAAAAATGCATTTGATGTTTAATCAACACATAGAATTTTGAAGAGGCCACAATTGTGACTATCAGAGTGAATATTTACACTGAAAGATTAACTATCTTTCTCGTCATGTCTCTTAATGTACTTTTGATCAAAGTTTCATTAACACATGATTCTTCTACACTTTTGTTTCCTTGTATGTTGCTGGGATGGTTTTTCGGTGACACCTAGAGCACAGTGTCACTTTGAATAGAGGAATTGAACTTTTTAGGCCTATAAACATTATCATCTTTGTTTCACACATCTTGCAAAATATTTATACTGTTCAAAGACTGAAGGTATTTCAACTCAAGTTGCAACGTTATTATATCGTCACGAAGGATTTTAATGATATTTTCTTTTGTAGCTATCTCTATCTCATCACGAATTTCATTGATATTTTGTTGCAAGGATCTTCTTCTTTTTTTTAAGTTAATCACAGTTCTTTGTACTTACTCATGGTTTAACTGGTATTTTGTCTTGTCTTCCAGTGTTTTATTTATTTAGGGACTGATGACCCCGTAGTTAAGTCCCATAAGCTTAACAAACATTTTGTTTTATTTATTTATTTATTAAAATATTATCATATACTGCATTAAATTTCTTGGATAAAGTACACTTATAAACACATTTTTCCTCACTAATGCCACCAAATATGGAACTCAGCAACTGTACATTTCTAACAGTCGGAATCTCAGCATCCCTACTTCCATTGCACAATTAATGCCACCACTATTCATTGTAAATTCACTGAAGGCTGCTTTGACTTTTCTATATGCTGAGTCAGACCTTCCAAAAATCACTTATTTTTCATTTCCTTCAAATTTTTCCTGCAGCCATTTTTTGTTGGCTGCCCAGCATTTCCTCATTATACCATTCTTACGTGATATATCATATTGCATTCATGTCTCATCCTGAAGATTTTGTACTTCCTTCTTTCACCAATCAAGTGAAGGATTTCTTCCATTCCTCAATGATTCTTTGGAGTTAACGTCTTTGTAATTATACATGATTGTCCAATGTGTATACTGCCATACTCCCTTCATTTTCTTTGAGAGGTCCATTCCTCTTTGAGTGAACTCCTTATTGTGATATTTCTTATCAAAGTACCTACATCCTCAGTGAACTTTAAACATAGTCTCAACATTTCCCAAAATTTTAATATCCCCCTTTCTTTCACATAAATTTTTCCATACATTTATGGTTGAACTCCAGTGTACCATAACTGCCAACCCTCAAAATATAAAAATCGGGTGATTTTAGCCTTATTCAATGAAAATGCTTTATAAACTCTATGCTATACTGTTATCTGGGAGCATTTCACAGAACATGTGACCCACTTGTACTATGCTTTTAATTGTTAAATTGTGCTTTAAAATAAAACTATGTTAATAAGCACAAGGCAAGTAACACATGATAACTTTCATTTCTATCAGCAAATTTTAGTTTTCTGTTGTTACTCACTTCTCTTTTTCTCTGACCTTATTTGTTCTCACGTTTTTCAAAAATCACTTTCCTGCAATTCCTGAATGAAACTAACACTCCTCTCAAAAGGTTTACACCAATTAAAAAACTACTCGAGCAACTTAATTTATGCAAAATGACAAAAATCATGTTCAAAAAACAGCACAACACTGAAGCAGTTTGTGTGTATCTGCAAATTCAGGGGAAAGAGCATAAATAATTATTATACAAGTCACTTGTAACTACTAATTTATATGAATTTGGATATGTACAGTAAAACCTCATTTTTACGTTCCTGGCTTTTACGTTTTCCTGCCATTTACACCATTTTTTGTCGGTCCCTTCAAATTTCCTATGTTCACAATGTTAATTCGCCCCCATTTTTGCGTTAACATATATACACTTTTCCTGCGTTTTACACTTTTCATAGGAAGGTTCATGAAGAAAAAATGATGTAATCTATATAAATTGACACTGGCATGGCTTTCGCCTCGACGTATAGTGCTTAAAAATTATTCACAGTCGAGTTTCTTAACGCTTTGCATTTATTCAAACGTATATTTCGCATTTTGTTGGTGGCAGTACGCATCTAGTTGACTTACGACACGCCGATTTGTGGCAGTGTAGTTCCTCTTTCCACCAGCTTCTTTGCCAGAGCGGCTGGCGTGTACTAAATCAGTACCAGATGCTTTGTTGACATGAGAATAAAGAGTTGCATTGTTTCTGTGTTTCATATTTCTGATTAATAAAGAACGTTATTTGTTAAAGTTGGGTATCATAATATCCACAACCCCAAAGAAGCGATAATAGTGTGAGATGCCGATCCTATGCAAACGTCACAAATATACTTATGCATATATTTGCACTCGAGAACACAAATAAATTCTTTAATATCATATGTGAAACATCGAAAAATACAAAAAGAACAGAACTTTAGGAGTTTTACTATGTAAAAGGCAGTAATTTTGAAGATGTGTTACGTAGCCCAGCAGCGGCGTCCAAATAATATCTATCGAAGTGGGTCAGGTAATTTTGAAGATGTGTTACATAGCCCAGCAGCGATATCCTCGATTATAATGAATGAAATTACGTCAAAAATTTCTACTTCCCATAAAATTACCAGTTCTGCCGGGCACTTAAAATAGTAAAATTTTGGATGACCTTTATTATATAATAAACTTCCTGGCGAGTATTTAGATGCCAATTATGTACATATATCACAAATAAACTACGAAAATGCAAGGCTGATCCAGTAATCATATTTTACCATTTAAAACATTATTTCCTGCATTTTATGTTTTCCTGCATTTTACACCATTTCACTGAAGTCCCTTGAAAAGTGTAAAAATGAGGTTCTAGTATTGATTAAACTGATAAATAACAAAGAACTTTCAACCACTTGCTAAAACATCCTGAATGATTTTTAGGTTATAGGATGAACACTAAAACTTGGGAGAAATAAAGTCAAAAAGTCAAAGTGAAGAATTGGGAGACTCCCACCTTAATCGGGAGAGTTGCCAGGTATGGTCTACTAACTACAATTACCCATGCATTAGCTTTAATGGGAAAGTCTGATACACAGAATAGAATTAATGTTTGAATGAACAAACCAACAAATGAACGAATGAATGGATGAATGAATGATAAGTTTCATGAAGAGCCAGTACACACTGCCTTCTAAAGGAAAAATCCTAGTACTGCTGGCAGCTTTTGGAACCATTAATTCCTTCCTCAGGAGGATAGATGTGTAGCTTTTGGAAGATTTTTGTATTCTTCCGGCACTTCCTGGTAGAACAATAGCATATTTCAGTTTAAAATAAATAAACCGTTTTGTTTTACTAATTTTTTTATTTACTTCACTACTGATGATGGCTTAATAAGCCAAAAACTAGTTTGAAGTGAATAAAAAATATTGTTGTTGTGGTCTTCAGTTCGAAGACTGGTTTGATGCAGCTCTCCACCCTACTCTATCCTGAGCAAGCCTCATCTCCTCATAAGAACGGCAATCCACATCTGTCTTAATCTGCTTACTATATTCATTACTTGGTCTCCCTCTGCGATTTTTAACCCCACACACTTCCCTCTAACACTAAATTCATGATCCTTGATGTCTAAGAATGTGTCCTACCAATCAATTCCTTCTTTTAGTCAAGGTATGCCACAAATTCCTTTCCTCCACAACGTTGTTCAGTACTTCCTCATTAGTTACGCGATCCACCCACCTAATCTTCATCATTCTTCTTCCTGTACAAACTGTTTATTGTCCATGTCTCACTCCCTTACAGTGCAACACTCCACACAACTGCCTTCAGAAAAAGACTGCCTTTTGCTTAAATTAATGTTCAATGTTAGCAAATTCTCTCTCTCTCTCTCTCTTATTTTTTTTATTTTATTTTTTTAAATTTTTTTTTCAAGTGTTTCTTCCCATTGCCATTCTGAATTTTATACCCCCTGTACTGTGACTATTATATGTTATTTTACTGCAGAAGTAACAAAACATCCACCACCTTTATTGATTCATTGCCTAATCTAATCCATTTAGCCTCACCTGATTTTCTTAGACTGCACTCCATTACCCTTCCTTTGTTCTTGTTAATTTTCATCTTATATGCTCCTTTCAACATACTGTCCACTCTGTTCAATTGCTCTTCCAAGTTCTTGACTGGCTCCGACAGAATTGCAATGTCATCAGCAAAACGGAATGTTTTTATTTCTTCGCCCTGAACTTTAATTCCTTCTCGAAATTTATCCTTGCTATGCCCCCCTTTATAACTTTCTCAATGTACAAATTGAACAACGTTGGTGAAAGGCTACAACTATGTCTTATTTCCTTCTCAAATGCTGCATTTTGCACTTTCTGTCAATCTCTGGTGTTGGGACTTTCTAAAGAAATAAAGCCAAAGTACTGGGAATGTATATTGATGCCAAACTTAACTGGCAACCACATATCAGTCACATCTGCTAAAAATTATCTAGAGTTTCTAATGGGCTGTTACTTTGGGGTCAAGTCAACGATGTGTTAATGATACAAAAAAAGGTGAACACTGTCAACCATTGTTGACTAATATAAAAATTGTGACAGTGTTAAATCTTTATATCTACGCATAATTGACTTATGCTAAAGAAAAAAGAAAAAGAAAAAATAAATAAAAATAAAAATAAATAAACATTGCAGAGTTTATTACCACAGAGGGTATACACAGCCATGATACAAGAAATAAAGAGGGTATGGACATACCTAGGCATAGATTGGTAAAAACAGGCAAATCATACAAAATAAACTGTTTAAAATTTTTTAACAAATTGCCACACTCTGCAACATGTACACCACTTAATAACTTTAAAAACAAATTGTACCAGTGGTTGATAAACAATCCATTCTATAGTATAAAAGAAATTTCAACACTTCTAATATAGAAATAGGTTTTTAAGGTTGTAATTGTACAGCTGCATGGAAAATTGATTAATGCAGGATAAATAACTTGTATAAGTATTATAAAAATTAATATTATGTATACTATTGTATATATGCAAAGCCTATGCTGCTACATGTGGTCAATGACAAATAAAGAATCTGAATCATTCCTTAGTCGTCTGTATTCCATTTTTCCTGTTTCATTTACTGTGTTTTTATATTTTCTCCTTTCATCAATCAAATTTAATATTGCCTCCTATGTTACTACAATTCTTCTGAGGCCAAACTGATCTGCCCCGAGGTCAGATTCTACCAGGCTTTCCACAATATGTCTGCCTAGGTGTGTTTTGCGTGTGTGTATGTGTGTGTGTGTGTGTGTGTGTGTGTGTGTGTGTGTACTTGTTCACCTTCTTTTTTTCCCCAAAGGTAAGTCTTTCCTCTCCTGGAATTGGAATGAATCCTTACACACTCTCTTAAAACCCTCATCCTTTCCTTTTCCCTCTTCTTCCTTACTCTGCCTGAAGAAGCAACTAGGTTGTGAAAGCTTGAATGTTTGTTTGCATGTGTTTTCATTTGTGTTTTTTGTGTCTATTGGCGAGCCTGTGCTTTGGGTAAGTCAAACAATTTTTATTTTTATACATAAATTTAATATTTCTTTTGATATCCAAGGATTTCTCATAGGTCTTGCCTTTCTACCTATTTTGTCCTCTGCTGACTTCACCATTTCATCTCTCAATTTCCATTCCTCTTACACTGTTTTATTTCCTCCCATTTCTGTCAACTGTTGTCTAAATCTCTCTCTGAAATTCTCAAAAACTTCAGTTTCCTTCAATTTATCTAGGTACCAATTCCTTTATTAGAACAAAAACAGTTTATTTGTTTTAACTCAAAAGAAACAGGAGATCACTCACAAACTCTGACTTTGATACTGTGATATATATAGCCAGATAAGCAACTGGTAATATGAAAATTGTTGTTAGTTATGATTAAGTTAAAACTTTCGAGTCATACTTAATTAGTTCAAGAAGAAAGCACATGTTGTTGAACAATCACAAAACCAAAATGCATTTTCTTTCCTATTTACCAAATTATAAAATAAGCGAAAAATATTTAGTACTTACTCAGATGTTTTGCACTCAAAAGGTAACTCTTCTTCAGGACAACCTTCAAAATCATTTCCTTCTGCTATGCTAACATTGTCAGGACAACATCCAAACAAAGTTTCTGCACAAAGTGAAGGTGGGCAACCTTCCCAGTTTAGACCTTTTGCTGGAGATACTTTGTCTGGGCAACAACCATATTTCGTCTCGTCACATGTCCTCAGTTGTGGGCAACCTTTGAGTAAATGTTAATATTCAGTTAAAAAAGTTCAATCCATTGTGATTAATTCAAGAAGTATGAAGTTATTATTATTATTATTATTATTATTATTATTATTATTATTATTATTATTATTACATAGTTTTTAGATACCACAACAAATAGTTGTGGGTACACTTGCAACTGTGCTACTAGTAAACATCTATAAACTGTTCAGACTTTCTCAAATTGGGCACATAAATGATATCTGTCTGTTTTGTGGGGCAAAATGCATGTCCAGTTTGCAAAGGTTTTTTCCCACCCTTCTTCAATTAAAGAGGGAGGGTAAACTGCCCTTAGTCTCCAATGCTTCTCGCTAGGTAAAGGCACACACTTGTGCACGTGTTCTTGGGATACAGAGAGGCTGCAATTTCAAGTTGATTAAGCAAATAACGATTTATGGCCTGAAAATATCACTGAGGTTTCCTTTTTATTAGTGATAATTAACAAAATAACCAGAGTACTGTTGATCAGAATGATATAATTAATAAAAGGAAACTATACTTTTTATGAATCTAACTTTAATAACACCATCATTTAACACTGATTATGCCTTTTAGTGTTCAGTCTGGAGCACAGTCTCAATTGCCACGGCGGATTAGCCGTGTGCACTGGGGTGCTGTGCTGTGGTGCGCATAGTCATTCACCATCAAGGGTTCGAGTCCCCCCTTGGGCATGGGTGTCTGCATTGTCCTTAGGTTAGTTTACCTTAGTATAAGTAGTTTGTAAGCTATGGACTAATGACCAAGCAGTTGAGTCCGATAGATTTACAAACATTTGAACAATCTCCATTATAAAATTCCTTCATGGTCACCTATTCAATGCTAACACTGCTGCCTCATCTGACGTAATGCCTGTTACATCAAAAAGATTCTTGACTGAGACCAAGCATTGTCTCCTAGGTCTACATTGACCCCTCCTACCCTCTACTGATGAACTAATAAGTCTTGCTTCTCCAATGTGTGTAATAACATGGTCCCATCATCTACAACTGTTTGCTCTAACTACTTCATCCATCGTATTCAGTCCCAGTTTTTCTCTGATTTCCTCATTATGGACACCCTCCAGCTGTTGTTCCCATCCATTGGTACCTGCAATCTTCCTTCCTATTTTAATATCTGTAGCCTCAACCTTATTAATAAGGTACCCTGTATTCACCCAGCTTTCACTCCCATACAAAAGAGTTGGTCAAAAGTCTGAACAATGCACTGCTAACTTAGACTTGTTTCTGACTTCCTTCTTGCAGAAGAGAGCAGATTGTAGCTGAGTGCTTGCTGCATTAGATTTACTACACCTTGAACAGAGGCCATAATGAGTAACATAGATGTAGATATCATAGGTGTAGTGAAGCAACAAAAATCATTTACAAGAACAAGTCTTCTGGGCCGGACTGTATACCCATTAGATTTCTGATTATGCTGAGGCGATCGCTGCCATATACAATCGCTCTCTCAAAGAAGGAACTGTACCAAAAGATCGGAAAGTTGCACAGGTCACACCTATATTCAAGAAAGGCAGTAGGAGTAACCACTAAACTACAGACCTATTTCACTGACATCAATTTGCAGCAGGGTTTTGGAACATATCCTGTATTCAAATATTACGAATTATCTCGAACAGAATGATCTATTGACCCAAGGTCAACATGGATTTAGAAAACATTGTTCATGCAAAACACTACTAGCTCTTTACTCACACGAAGTGATGGGTGCTATTGACAGGGGTTCGCAAATTGATTCCGTTTTTCTTGATTTCCAGAAGGCTTTTGACACCGTACCTCACAAACGGTTTTTAATCAAATTGCGTGGTTATGGTATATCGCCCCAGATTTGCAACTTGATAGGGGATTTCGTAAGAGAGGACACAGTTTGTAGTAATCGATGGTAAGGCATCGACTAAAATAGAGGTGATATCAGGCTTTCTACAGGGTACTGTTATTGGTCCTCTGCTGTACCTTATTTACATAAAAGATTTAGGGAAAATCTAGGTAGCTCTCTTAGGTTGTTTGCATCACTATGGTGTAAAAATTGGCAATTGAGTCTAAATAGTGAGAAGTGTGAAGTCATCCATATGAGTATGGAAAAAAAAAAAAAAAAAAAAAAAAAAAAAATCTGTTAAACTTTGTTTACAAGATAAATCAATCAAAAGTGTAGGTTGTAAACTCCACAAAATACCTAGGAATTACTACTACTTCAAACTTAAACTGGAAAGAACACATAGATAATGTCATGCGGAAGGCAAGCCAAAGACCATGTTTTATTGGCAGAACCCTTAAAAGATGCAACAGAACTACTAAAGAGGCAGCATACACTACGCTTGTCCATCGTCATTTGGTGTATTGCTGCCCAGTGTGGGATCCTTATCAGGTGGGTTTGATGGAGGACATCGAAAGAGTCCAAAGAAGAGCAGCTCATTTCGTATTGTCACCATACAGGGGAGACAGCGTTACAGAAATGATAAAGGATCTGAGATGGGAATCATTACAACAACGGCACTTATCGCTGCTGCATGGGCTACTTACAAAACTACAATCGCCAACATTCTCCTCCGAATGCAAAAATATATTGTTGACTCCCACTTACATAGGTAGGAATGATCATCAGAATAAAATATGAGAAATCAGAGTTCGAACAGAGAGATTCAGGTATTCTTTCTTCCCGCGGGCTATTCGAGAATGGAATGGGGGATAAATAGTATAACAGTGGTTTGATGAACCATCTGCCAGGCACTTAAATGTGATTTGCAGAGTATCCCATGTAGATGTAGATTCCTGTTCTTTCACTCTGTTGACAGCCTGTGAGAAAATGTATTCTAAGTACTTGAAACTGCTCATATGTTCTAACTCTGTTCCTCCTATTTGACACTCAATCTGTTTACATCTCTTTACCACAGATATTACTTTCGGTTTGGAGATGGTGATCTTTGTACCATAACCCTTACATCTCTGATTTGGCTCTGAAATATTAGACTGCAACATTTCAATCAAATCTGCCATCACCACTAAGTCATCCATGTATGCGAGACTGCATATTTTGTTTTCACCTATTTTAATATCATCCTGCTAGTCTATCATTTTCAACATATACCTCTGTAAATGTTACAACCTTTTATATTTCCTTCCTTGAAAATTAATGCTATTACTGCATTTGTTCAGTCAGATGACCCGACTCCAGCGCCATTTCAGTTATCCTGTGTCATCATTTGAGACCTGACATTCCACTGTGTTTTATGAATTCTGCTTTAATTTCATCTACCCCACCTGCTTTATTGCACTGCAATCTGTTGCCCATGTTCTCTACTTCCGCAACTGTAATCCTGTTTCCATCATCATTCCTATCCCATTGTTCATCAAAATCTGAAACAATACTGGGCATTTCACCTATACTGAACAACTTTTCAGAACATTCCCTCCATCTGCTCAAGGTATCCACAGCATTCACTAGCAGCTTTACTGAACTGTCAAAAAAAAACTTGTTATTTCCTTCTTCCCTCCCTTTCGAAGATGGCTAATTACACTACAGAAAGATTTCCAGCAGCTTGACCCAAAGTTTCCAATGTATCTTCAAAGACTTCACACGTTTTCTGCTTGGATGCTGCAATTATTTGTTTGGTGTTGTTTCTTTCTTCAACATAACTTTCTCTATCTGCCTGAGGTCTAATATAGAGCCATTTTCAAAATGCCTTCTATTTCCTTTTACAGGCTGCCTTGTCTGTGTCATTCCATCAAGCTGTCTGTTTTTTCCTAACTTGAAACACCACTGCTCCAAGGCATTCTCTAACTACTTCTAGTAAATGGGCTGTATGAATAAGAAAGATCACATGCTCCATAGAGGGTTCTCAGAGCAAAAGAGCATTCTCTGAGTAAGTTCTGAATTTCGTATGAATAAAAACTTTGAAGAATATGCTTTTAGCAAGAAGTCTATTCTCGTTAGCTCCCCTCCATCTTACAATCACCGTGTATCATGTCTGGCACAGCAGAGCTGTTCAATCATGTATTTTTCAAACTAGCCTAATCAGGCAAATTATTCAGTGTACAAATATGGAGTAGGCATAACATTAAGACTAAATGTGGACTTTTTACGAAAATGTGTTCATCTGATGACATTACAAAATTTTCGTCATGAGAAAAACTTTTTTGTTATTGAAGTTAGGTTAACATAATTTGGGAACAAACTTTTAAGAATCCATCACATTTTCATCTGTTTCAATGTACAACGCTTTCAGAACTTTCTAATACAAGACAATTTTTGTTAAATATGACACCCAATGGTCTGCTTGTAAGCAATAGGCCATGTGATTTCATTACAAGAAACAGACTGCTAGATATGCTATTAATAAATTATTAATTTTACTGTCAGGTCTACTTATTTCTAACATAACAGAAGTTATGATTACAAAAGCATAAAACACATCTTAAATAGGCCAACCAGTTTGGGTAGAATGAAAAAGAGTAATACAAAAATACTTCAGTACCCGGTACTACAGCAATACAGTATTTATTTTGTGATACAGACTATGAAGTCCTGGGATGCACTTAATTTTTTATTAATGACATAAAGTGTTATTAATAGATCCTATTTAACAACATACAATATTATTTTGCTATGTAGGTGTTTACAATTGTAAATATGCACTCCAAACAGAAGGGTTAACATGCACCTGAATTCATTTGTGCTTCATTTCTATGTTGGTAATGAAGAAACCCCTCCTACATCACTCTTGTCACTATATAAAATGCCTGAAGTGTCACACTTATGATTTTTGTGAAGGAAGCAACTCGTCAGCAAAATGCTTTTATTTGCATAAACTTTTTAGTTCCTCTTACATTTCTTCAGATTATGTATCAAACAACTTTTTTTGCCTTCTAAGCAACACAAATTTTGTTATTTTTATTGTAAACCACAGTAAAACATAACTTGAAAGAACTTACTCAGGTCGAAGTATGTTAGAGAGCGCACTTCAGAAAATGGAGAATGTTCTCCAGTCAAGAGAAACTTCTCTAGTTTTATTCAAACAAAATTTGAGAATGTTTTCCGTTGTCAGCAACTTCTCCCACCATTTTACTCATGCCGAGAACATACTCGGTTGAAGTATATTCTCTGACTCGCTTTATTCATGTGAACCTATGCATGTTCTCTAGAATCCAGAGTATAAAGCAGATAATCCATTTTATTCATAAGGCCTAGTGTCCCTGAACCTTCTCCATTCATTTTCCAAGAACTGTAAATGACAATTTCAACTAACTGGCATATTTGTGAGATCATTGTTATGTATTAGTACCAAATGTCATTGTCTTGAAGCTTTTCCCCCTCTTATTCTCCTACATATGGACCTGACTTCCTGCAGTTTTGTCCTCATAAAACTAATTTTGCAGGAAACCAAAGAACCCTCTGAATGCACCCCTGAATTCATGATCTGTAATTATATAGTCAATGACATACCTGGTTCTCCTGCTTCCCATGTATATTGGTGAATGTTCTTAAGTTTAATAAAACAGTTTGTGATAACAAAGCCCATACTGTCCCCCATAAAACCCATGAGTTGTTTTCTGTTGCTGTTGGCTCCATATCCTCTCCAAACTTACCCAAAACCTTTTAATACCCTTCTGTTTGATTTCATATCCTGGCATTGTAATCACCCAATGCTGTCCTTTACTCTAACAACTATATCAAAGAGTGCAATTAAAAAATCTCAAGTTTTTTGTATGGCTGTCTTCTGCAGCTAGTAAAGAAATATTTGTTTTTGGAAATGAAACAGCATTTTTGTTTTGTTTTGCTGCAATCTTTCTATTTGATTATGCCCTTAAATAGAGGGTGAAGCACATATGGACGAAATAAAAGGATTGATTCAAGAAAACAGGTGCTTAATTTCAAAAAACAAATAGTATAAAATCTGATTACTCATGGAAATTCTCCACTAAGATGCTAAACTATTCTTGAAAAGAGACAGACTGGCTGACCAGTACTTACCTGAGTTCTGTACCGCTGACAGCCACACAAAAACATGAAAATAATAATGAAAAATAGGACAATCTTTTGGCAATATTTTCCTTCATCAGGTATGAGAGGAGGGAAAATACTGCATTTCTGACTTCCACAAATCACCCATCATCTCCTCATGGCCTAGTCTCTGAATTCCACAAATCAACCATCATCTTCTCATGGCCTAGGCCCTGAATAACCTCTTTCCCTTCTGCTCCCTTTCTTTTCCCTCCTCTCATACCTGACGAAGGAAAATATTTCTGTAAGCTTGTGTCCTATTTTTCGTTTCTATTTTCATGTTTTTGTGTGACTGTTGGCAGTACAGAATGAAGATAAGTACTGGCCAGCCAATATATCTCAAGAATTTTCAAGAATATTATAAAATCTTTCCATCTCAAATTGAGCTGACCCTTCAAATGGCAAATAAAATGACAAAATCCTAACTTTCTTGCTGGAAGCTGTCAAATCAATATACATTAGTTGTTCATTTACATACCTTATTGCCATTAGTACATGTTCAATTGATTTCCTGGTGTAAAGCCCTACATCCCACTGTGTTCCTCCTGCTTTGAGTCCTGACAGGTAGACTTTCGTCATCCCAATGTCCCTAACATATGTAATTCCATATTGCTTGTAGCCTCTGCCAGATCTAACTTCTTTCCAGTGTAGCCCCTTTTGATGTTAATAGCAATCTCATTTCCGATCGTTTGCCCCATCGTATCTGAAGAGTCCCTGGTCTGTCAATTACAGGTGGGACTCTGTTAACTTCACAGGTTCGAGGCATTTTGCTCTAATTGTTGCCAGCATCAGATCAAAGTACCTGGGAAGCAGGTTGCTAGCCTTACTTGCCCAGGGTTCCATTGGATTTCACCCCTAACAGTTCAGGGACTAGTCAGTGATTTCATAGTGTCTGGCGTCTGAGCACAAAGGTATGTCCCAAGAGGCCCAAGCTTTTCCAAACTAACTGGTATCCCAACTATCAGGACCACTCACCTGGCCACTCATACACTGCCCATGGTTCACAATTAAGACAAGAACCGACACCATGAACCACAGCTTAATAACAGGAGCAAAAGATTAAAAAGTGCAATATGTTCTATGAATGACAAAACCTACTAAGTAAGATAATAAATGATAACACAAACATCCTGTAATGGAAACATTTATAAAATACTAGGAAAACAAATAGCATATCAAACCCACGAGGAAATCCCTAGGATTGTAACAAAAATAATCCTGATATCAATTATTTATGGCTGTTATTATTTAAATCATGTCGTTGAATTACACTAGGTGAGTACTAACATCATTTGTAGAAGTGTTTAATTGCCTTATGTTCCTTTAAAACATATAGACGTGTGTGTTTCAAATAAATTACCTATATGTCACACAATATCAAAATTTAACAATGGAAAGTCCAGATGAGACTATGAGCTGCGAAAGGTACATAAAAAAGACATGCACATACAACACAAACTATTGGCCATGGCCTTCTTCAGAAAATAGAACATTCAAGCAATCACACATACCCTCAACAAAGTCCCACAATCATCATCTCTGGTTTCCACACTCCAAATCACACTCTGCAGTGTGGGAAGTAGGGTAGGGGAGGAGGGGATAGGAAGGTTGTGTAACAGTGGTGGGAACAGCATTGCAGAACATGTACATATTAGATGGGAGGAATGAGATGCAGCTTAGGAATGGAGTGGGGAGGCAGGTGAGGGAAGGAAAGTAAACAAAACAGAACAAATACTTGTATGCCCCCACCATCACCCCCCCCCCCCCCCCGAACCCAACACACACAAGCACACTCACTGAAGGTCTCACAAAGGCCTTCACTAACAGAAACTACTCCACAGACCTAGTCCGTAAAAACATCTCCCTTGTCATATCCCCACAAACCCCAAATCCTCCTACCACCAGTAACCATCCACAAAAGAGTGCTCCCTTTGTCACCCAGTACTACCCTGGACTCAAACAACTAAATTGTATGCTTCACCGAGGTTTGGATTTTCTGTCGTGATGTCCAGAAATGAGAGACATCCTGACCTAGATCATTCCCACCACTCCTAAAGTGGTGTTCCGTTCCCCTGTCAACCTCTATAACATCCTATAACACCCCAAAATCCGAAACAGGGATCATATCCTAGATTCGGTCAAATTGGCTGCCATTTCTTCTTGCTTTATGTCGTGCTCGTGGCTTGCTCCCACTGGCTGATGATGGGTAAAGGGGGAGTGATGACATCACACTGCCAAGAGCGAGACATGTCGGGACGGGACGAGTCACGCTACTCACGCACTCATGTCACGCCGGCCAGGCCAAGCTGAGCTGGCTCAGCCTAGTCAGTGCACACCGCTGACCCGGGTGTTCACACTGCGCACTGAGCTGTGCCGAGATGAAAAAAAAGGTGAACAATCCACTTTTCTGATTTCCACGTAGTAAAAAAGTTTCCAGTATATAAGAACACTCCACATTGTATTATAAACTTATTTTTTCCTTATAAGCTTTGCCTTGCCTGTGCAAAAATAAAAAGTACTTTTTATTCCGCACAAGTTATTAGTTTCGTAATGCTCCTACTCGCTTTCGGTGAAGGTATGTGGTTAAAAAATCTGATTTTTGGAAACAAGGTAGTAAAGACTCTTAGCTGTCGAAAAAACCATTAACCTTTTTGTAATTTGTAATATTTATTTTTAAACAATGCTATTTGTCAAGTATGTGCACTTGATTTACAAACCATGCATTGAAAACATTAAATAGCGGGCAGCTTACTGTTCTGTGCATTTTAGAGCATACATTAAAGCAAGTGAAATGGAGTTAAAAGTACAGAAAAGTTTTTGAAATGTTCATTGGACTGATATCTACCTCCTTTCACAAGTAATTGCGAGTTATCCGAGTGGCATCATGCTATGATCACAAGCCTACGAACTTAGTCTCTGTTGAGCATAGCATGTAGCACTGCAGTGATGAAAAATTTGAATTGCTGGCCACGTGTGTTGGTTGCTCATGATGTGAAAATGATCCATAACCAGAAAACAAGTATGAAATGGTGACTGATTACAATGGACAACAATCTGATATGGTTTTACATCAGGTCATACTTGACTTTATGAGAGGCATACAACTGGTTTTTTTGTCCACATCATCCAATTCATGGAATATATATTTCATGTAACGAGAAGAGAAGAATAAATTAATGTAAACTACGACTTTATTGTTGATGGACTAAAATAAAATTTTCTGACATTGCGCTTAATAGCTTTCTAGTAGGAGATGATAAAAGGAAAAGGCTTTCATTTAGCATGACTCTTTAATTTGGCGCAAAGTTCTTAGTGATTGGAAAAAAGCCCAGGTGAGTGCCGTTTATAAAAAAGGGAAGAGAACTGACCCACATAATTACAGGCCAATATCATTGACATCAGTTTCCTGTAGAATTTTGGAGCATATTCTCAGTTTGAATATAGTAAATTTTCTTTAGACGGAAAAGCTTCTTTTGAACCAGCACAGGTTTCGTTCATGTGAAACTCAGCTTGCCCTTTTCTCAGATGACATCTTGTGAGCCAAGGATGAAGGGCAACAGACGGATTGTGTTTTTCTAGACTTCAAAAAGGCGTTTGACGTAGTGCCACACTGCAGACTGCTAATGAAGAGACGAGCTTATGGAATATGTTCACAGCTTTGTGACTGGCTGGAAGACTTCTTAAGTAATAGAATGCAGTACATTGCTCTTGATGGCGAGTGTTCATCAGAGACATGTGTATCATCAGGCATGCCCCAGAGGAGTGTGATAGCACCACTATTATTTTATATCTATATAAATGATCTGATGGACAGAGTAACTTGTAATTTGCGGCTGTTTGCTGATGATGCTGTGGTGTATGGGAGGGTGTCATCTTTAATTGACTGTAATAGCAATACAGGATGACTTAGACAAAATTTCTAGTAGGTGCAAAGAATGGCAGCTAGCTTTCAATGTAGAAAAATGTAAGGTGATGGACATGAGTAGGAAAAACAATTCCATAATGTTCGACTACAGCATTAGTAGTGAACTTCTTGATGCAGTCACATCATTCAAATATCTATGTGTAACACTGCAGAGCGATATGAAATGGAATGAATGTGTAAGGACAGTTGTGAGTACAGCGAACAGCCGACTTCAATTTATTGGAGAATTTTGGGAAGATGTACTTCAGCTGTAAAGGAGACTGCTTATAAAACGCTTGAATGACCATGTCTTGAGTATTGCTCAAGTGATTGGGACCCACAGCAGATAAGTTTAAAGGAAGACATGGAAGCAGTTCACAGGCGAGCAGCTAGGTTTGTTATTGGTAGGTTCGATCAATGTGCGATTGTTCAGGAAATGCTCCGGCAGGAACTCAAGTGGGGATCGCTGGAGGAAAGACGACACTCTTTTTGTGAATTTCTGTTGAGGAAATTTAGAGGGCCAGAATTTGAAGCTAAGTGTAGTATGGTCTTGGTGCCGCCTACTAACATTTCGCGTAGTGATCACAAAGACAAGAAACAGAAATTATACCTGGGCCACTGAAACTTTGCACTTTATAAGTAACAAGTGAAGAGCAAGAAGCGTGAGGCCCTAGTCATTAGGAATGATCCAATCACAGTGCGCTAAATACTTCCAGTGGTCATGTGCCATAACGTCAAAGTTCCTGCATTGCTGGCTTTTTTTAGTGCTACTGTAAACAACGTTGTGTATCGTGTCTACGGTGTGTTTATGTTATATGTGTTTTGTTTTTTTCCGCTGCAATTTGTTTTACTGTGAGTGGTTTAACTTGACTTTCTGAGCTCAAGTAATTGGATAATGTCACCGAAAAGACGTTTGTCTAGTGATGTTCTCTGCGTGAGTTCTCAATTTTGTATGAATAAAAAATTCGAAGCATATGCTCTGAGGAGGAAGTACATTCTTGCTTTAAACGATCAAAAAGAAGTTTCGGTGCTATGGCTACAAGAAAGAAATATTGCTGCAGATATGTCAATATCAAAACTTCTTTTATATTCAATTGTGAAACAAAATAAGCCTATTAAGCCCACATATGTAGTAGACAAAATTGCAAAGGAGCAGTGTCACAATGTAATAATGCTGCCCCCATGTCACTGCCATTTTAACCCTAGTATGGACTGATGTGATCACTACAATAAGGAACAACAGTAAGTATTTCACAATAACAGAGATGGAAAGGCTGTAGTGAGAAGCTGTTGCTAGTATGGATGTTGCATCTTGGAAACAAAAGGTCGAGCATGTTAAAAAACTGATTCGGACAATACAGACAATGGAACGGATAATCAGTGATCATGAACAGCTAATGATTTGTCTTGGTGATGATGACGATAAAGACGATTTTGGCAGTGACAACAGTGAAGATGGGGAGCTGGATGGAAGTGCACCACTGTCACCGTAAATTCGTGAGTGAAAAGCAATGTGATTATAAAACATAGAGAGAGAAGTTACTATCTTGAATATTTTTTATTTTGTATCTGTCATGATCAAACTCTTATTTTCTATATTTCCTTGCTTCATTATTGAAAGCGTGTGTGTTGTTGTGCTCGTCTGCATTAGTATGTCGTTAATTAATTGCTGCTTTGTGGTAGCAGCTCAAGAACGAATTATTATATGCAGTTTTATTGCTCAACAGATTACATTTATGAGATGCAACTGAAAACCATTTCATCTGCTACATGTATAGAGGCTAGTGTTGCAACGTTGCTATAGCACTGTAGCCAACATAACTCGAGGAACGTCAAGTACAATGTCTCGTACGGAGGCATATAGGCATTCTTTTTTTCCTCGTTCTATTTGGGAAAATAGAAAAAAGAAATGCCTAGTAGTGGCACAGTGTACCCTCCACCAGGCACCTTACAGTGAATTGCGGAGTATGTAGAAGAAAAAATGATGTAATCAACATAAATTGATGCTGGCATGGCTTTCGCTTTCAAGTATAGTGTTTATAAATTTTACAAAGTCAAGCTTCTTGACTCTTTGAATTTATTCAACCGTATATTTAAGGTTTTGCTGTTGGAAGTACGCGTCTAGTTAACTTACGACATGCCGATTTGTTGAGGTGTATTGCCTCTTTCTGCCAGCTTCTTTGCCAGAGTGGCTGGCGTGTACTCAAACAGAACCAATTGCTTTGTCGACGTGACAATAACAAGTTGCAATGGTTTTTTGATACATGTTTCTGATTAATAAAGAATGTTGGGTATTATTCGGTTCGGCATCACCATAATACCCACAACCTCAAAAAAGTAATAATAGTGTGAGATGCCGGCCCTATGAAAACATCACAAAAATACTTATGCATATATTTGCACACGAGAACGCGAATAAATTCTCTAATATCGCCATGTGAAACATCGAAAAATAAAAAAAGAATGGAACTTGTGGAGTTTTACTACGTAAATACTTAATGCCAGTAAAAGGTGGTAATTATGAAGATGTGTTACATAGCCCAGCAGCGGTGTCCAAATAATATATATCGAAGCGGTTCATATTGAGCAAGCGAATGTATAGCATGTTTTATTTATTTTATGATTTGTACAAAACAGAGATCATTTGAAGTGAAAGTTAGGCTCCCTGACTAATCGATTATAATGAATGAAATTACGTCAAAAATTTCTACTTCCCATAAAATTACCAGTTCCATCTGGCACATAAAATAGTAAAAATTTGGATAACCTTTATTATATAATAAACTTCCTGGCGAGTATTTAGATGCCAATTATGTACATATATCACAAATAAACTACGAAAATGCAAGGCTGATCCAGTAATCATATTTTACCATTTAAAACATTATTTCCTGCATTTTACCTTTTCCTGCATTTTACACCATTTCACTGAAGTCCCTTGAAAAGTGTAAAAACGAAATTCTAGTGTATCTCTAAATTAGTAAATTTCAAGTTAAAAGACATACCCAAACTGAATGGTCCTTGAGCTTTCGTAATACCATCAGCACAACAGCCGAACTGAGTTTCTTCACATTTTAATTCTCTAGGCTTCTTCCTTCTACGGCACTTCTTTCCTTTTGATTTTATGGTTGTTATTAATTCTCTCAATGTGGTTGCTGTCTCCCAAAGACCTAGGGAGAAAAAAAAATTAAAAAGATATTTAAAAAATTAAAAAAAGAAACATAAAGAAATGATGTTTACTGAAATTTTGATGTTTATCTCCTATTATTATATGAAGTAAAGTATATAGTAGAACTGCAGTGCTAAAATGTCAACAACCATTTTCATACAGTAAGAAGAGGTAACATTAAACAGCAGACCTACTGCTGTTTGTTCTTGTTTTCTCTTTAGTGCTTACTACTTCATGTATAAAATTTATATAGCCCTTTCTATAAATGTATTGTACATTTCTCCACTATAAAGCATTAAATGAAATGACTTCATAGGGGATAAAGTATAAAGGTCATTTTACAAAGATCTCTCCAAAAAGAGCTACTCTTCATTTTAAGGGAGGAAGGAAGCTTAGGGTTCAACGCCCTGTCGAAAGTCAGGTGATTAGAGATGGAGCTTATGCTCGGAATTTTGGGGAAGTGTGTGGGAGGAAATCGGCTGTGCGCTTTGAAAGGAACCATCACGACATTTGCCTGCAGTGATTTAGGGAAATCAAGGAAAACCTAAATCTGTATGGCTGGAGGTGGATTTGAACCACCATCCTCCTGAATAGGAGTCCAGTGTCTTACCACTGTGCCCCCTTGCTCGGTTCTTCATTTTAATCAGAGACTCAACCTTAAAGCATCAATTAAATCCCAGTATGAAATACTTATCACACTGCTCAGATGCATTCAGTATTTGTACCTATAGACAGAAATAGTTTACATGAATTTTCTGATGTAATTTTTTCCTGTTACTATTTTTTTTAATTTGAATTGCAGTCTTATATTTTGAGTTAGTTTTATAACTGTATTTAATATAAAAATGTTTCCTGTTTGTGGAAAGAAAAACAGTTCTGAAATTAATCTGTTGTGAAGCACAACATTCCAGGAAATGGAATCCAATCTAATATTTTGGAGTTTGGGCAATTGTAACAGATATTTTCTTTGAAAAAAATAGTTTCATAGGCACTATGTATCATTTTTGTAGGTACAGTGCAGACTTCATTAACCACACTGATTGTTGTTGTAAGTAATTCAGATAGTAAAAAATCAAGATAACTGAATGTGCGAAGAAAAGAAAAATTTGTATATTAACTCTAGGAAGATAATGTATGTTGATTGCATAATACTGTTATCTTTCTAGGATTATGTAGCAAATAGAGCAAAATAACCAGGAAAATGCAATAAAAATGCCAGTGATAAATACCCTCTCTCTTTGTTGTTACTACTGCTTCTGTAGTAGGTGAGTAGTCCAAAATTTCAGTGCTCCCAGTGAACATTTCATCAGTTGTAGGAGCGACTTCTGATGTTTCTTCAGATGTTTCAGATGTTGTTGCTACAGATGAAGAGGTCTCTTTTGAAACTGGTGTTTCTGAACTGATGGATGTTCCTTCAAAAGGTGAAACTGTTGTTGCCATGGAAGTTTCTGATATTGTTTCCTCTGTAGTTACCAATGTTTCTGTGCTGGGTGATACATCAGTAGTCATCAAAAGTTCTGTGCTTGTTAACACTTCTGTGCCAGTAGATTCTTGTGTTGTGGATATTTCTGTGGACTGTGAAACTTCAGGTTCTGAAGTGGAAACAGATGAAACTTCTGTTGAGTATGAACTTCCTGGGATTAATGTAGAAGACAAACTTTCTGAAGTTGATGATGGTATCAATGAGGAGCTATCTGTAGATGATGAATACAGTTCATCTGTAGTCACTTCACTATATGCTGTTGAACTTTCCATAGTTGTTTGTTGGGGTATAGTTTCATCACCAGTTTTTGGTAATGGAGCAAATTCTGCCTCAAACTGTGCAACTGTTCCTTCCTCTTCATCCGATATCACAGTTGTTGTACTAACTTCTGAAGTAACTACAGATGAAATAGTAGATGGATTGCTGCTTTCACTTGTACTTTCAGCAGTGGGTGTGCTGCTGCTTTTGTCACTAGCTGTGCTGCTGGAAGTGTCACTAGCTGTGCTGCTGGAAGTGTCACTAGCTGTGCTGCTGGAAGTGTCAGTGGAAGATGACTCAGTTACAGTATCAGTTTCTAATCCTGAAGATGTTGTCATTGAATCTGAAGTATCTGTTGTTTCACTTGTTGTTTCAGTTTCTCCATATGTTATCTTTGCAGTTCCACTACTTGTAAGACTTTCAATTGTAGTAGAGTCAATAGAACTAGTTGTTTCAGAGAAAACACTTGTTTCATACAAGTTAACAGTACTTCTGTCACTAATTGAGGCAGTAGTTGCAACAGATGTGGTATCAGGTGCCAGACTACTGGAAACTGATTGAGAGTCAATGCTACTAGAAGAGTCTGTGGTTTTAAGCTCCTCCCCAGTAGTGGTTTCTGGTACAGAAGTGGTTATGGGGACTTCAGAGCTAGTTACACCACTTCCAGATGTATCTGGTAGACCATGTGGTTCATCTGTGAAGCTTTCATCAGTGGAGTCAAAGTCATCAGTTGTCTGATCGTAACTGTCAGTTGTATAAACAGTGTCTTCATCTTCGAAGGTGCTTGCTGCGTCACTTAACATTAATTCCTCATCAGCCATTGCAGCTGTAGAGAAACTGGATTCTGGAGATCCTCTAGTATCTGTGTGGCTTTCAGAAAGACTGACAGCACTCACAGAAGATAAACCACTAACTGCACCATCAGTTATAACCGTTGTTGCAGCCGTTTGAGATGAGAGTCCATCAACGCTCACTGTTCCTAATTCTGATGTTGCTATAACGGTGTCCTTGATACTATGAGGTGATTCAGTTTTTCCCTGAAAAAAAAATTAAAGATGTATGATTATAAAGGAATGGAAAACTTTCAGTTAAGATAAGAATATTAGTTGTATGACAATGGACACTGGATATTATATCAATAATCAGAAGGTTGCAAGATTAGCTTGAAGAATCTAATTTCAGCAGCACATACATTGCTATTTTAATTAATATTAAGTAGTTTAGTGAATCAAACAAATAATATTGGTAGAACATTATGTTTAACAATCATTTAAATTTTTAAGCTTCAATATAAATGAAACAGAAGGCATTCCAAATATTACTCCATGCTAGAACCCAGGCAGACAAAGTTATGTTGAAGAAAGGAATAAGGACAAAGAGATTATTGCAGAAATTATGGGAAAAATTTGTAGTGTAATTAGCACTCTTTGAAAGGAAGGGAAGAAGGAATTAACAAAGTGTTTTTGACTGGTCAGGAAAGCTGCTTGTGAATGCTGTAGATTCCTTGAGCAGATTGAAAGAATATTTAGAAGAGTTGTTCAATGTAGATGAAAAATTCAGTGATGTGTCAGATTTTGAGGTACAATGGGATAGGAATGATGATGGAAACATGATCACATTTAACAAAGTGGAAAGAAGGCTCAAAAGATTTCAGTGCAATAAAGTGGCTGGGGTAGATGAAATTAAGTCAGAACTCATCAAATACAGTGGAACATCAGCTCTCAAATGGATACACAGAATAATTGAAATGACTTGGGAGTTGGGATAGGTTCCATCTGACTGGGTGAAAGCAGTAATCACACCAATTTTCAATCATAAGAACAGGAATTATTGTAACAACTACAGAGGTATCTCCTTAATTAGTGTTGTGGGCAAAATATTCTCAGGTATTGTTGAAAGAAAAGTGCAAGTATTAGTTGAAGACAAGGCAGATGAAAATCAGTGTGGGTTTAGGCCACTTACAGGCTGTCAGGACAGATCTTTAGTTGTGGCAGACAATGGAGAAGTCCTATGAGTGGAACAGGGAATTGTGTCTACATTTTATAGATCTAGAAAAGGCTAGGAGGAAGTTATAGTTAGTTCTACAAGATTATGGAATAGGTGGCAAACTTCTGCAGGTAATTAAAGGTCGCTATGAAAGACAAGGCTGTAACCTGTCAGCACTGTTGACCATACTATTTATGGATCATATGTTGAAAACAATAGACTGGCAGGGTAAGATTAAAATAGGTGAAAACAAAATAAGCAGTCTGGCATATGCGGACGACTTAGCTGTGATGGCAGATTCGATTGAAAGGTTGCACTCTAATATTCCAGAGTTAGATCAGAGATGTAAGGGTTATCATATGAAGATCGACATCTCCAAAACGAAAGTAATGTCTGTGAGAAAGAGATTTAAGTGGATTGTGTGCCAAATAGATGAACAAAGTTTTCAGGTGGACAGTTTCAAGTACTTAGGACTATTTTCTCACAGAATAGCCATATAGAAAAAGGACTGGTTTTAAAGTTTGTTTGAAAGTTAATGCAGTAAGTGCTCAACTACATTCTTCTCTCTTCTGCAAGAAGGAAGTCAGCACCAAGACTAAGTTAGCAGTGTACTGCTCTATCTTTTGACCAACTTTATGGGAGTGAGGGTGAGTGGATACAAGTCACCATTAATAAGGTTGAGGTTACAGACATGAAAGTATGAAGGATGATTGCAGGCAGTAAATATGGGAACAATGGCAGGAGGGTATCCATAATGAGGAAATCAAAGAAAAACTGGGAATGAACACCATACATGAAGCAGTTAAGAGTGAACAGGCTGAGATGGTGGGGGGAAGGTTACCTATGAGACTCATGGGTTCAGCAGGAGATGGTAAGAGTAATTGAGGTAGACAGAGGAGAAAGTACTTGGATTCAGGCAAGAATGAATTTGAAGTAACATGCTTATCATCAGCTGAAACATCAATGTCAACATTGATTAGGGGATCGTGGAGGAATTGTAGCAGGGGGACTATTTTTCAGACTAAATGCTGAAAGACATTATCAGTTTCTGACGATGATGATATACACTTCACTATGAAATTTTAGTTGTGTGTCAGACTTTTTACTGCAAAGAGGTGCAGGGAATGCAAAAATTTTAATAAAGTACTGACCATGTATGGTTAATATGACACTATTGGTGGCATTGTGTCATCTACGAATATTTATTGTAATGATGTGAAGGTTGAGTTCACTGCCAAAGAATTTTATAAGAATGGGGATGGAGTACTACCATGCAAATGGTATGTTGCAGTCATAATTAGATAGGACATTATCATCATGTTCCATAAGTTTGCTCAGTTAGATCAAAGCTATGTACACTGTTTACCATGCAAAATGCAACACCAAGAAGGACCGGAGATATTACAGCCAAAGTTATCTGGCAGATAATAAACTGTTCAAAGATCACATGATAAAAAATACAGACCCATGTGAAGTGAGGAAGAGGATGAAATTATATTTTACTTTTGTTGCCACGGTTGACTACAAATGCTTCCACACACCTAAACAATGAACCAGGGAGGCTCTGGATTTTGATGGAGTATAACAGTGAATGCAGCTCCCACAAATGGAGAGAGTTGATTTGGTCTAGCAGTGTATCCTGAGCCAATCATTCTGCTAACATTGACCAGACATTTTCAATAGGGGAGATTTCACGAGAACATGGGAGCCAAGGTAGCAATGAAATCTGAAAGAGTGATGAAGACATCTTTAACACTGTGTGCAGGTGTGGTCAGACATTAGCCTGCTGCAATATGAACATCAGCAAGCACCAAAGATATGGGAAAATAACAGACTCCAATACTTCAGACATGTAACACTGGCTGGTTAGTGTACCAGCAATGCAAATTGGAGGGCAGGGCGAGGGGGCTGGGATACCACCCCAAATCATAACACCACTTAAAGGACCTGTAGGGAGATTCAAAAGGCAACAGTTCAACATTATTTCACCAGATGTCTTCAGACACTAATCTACTGTAGAGATGCAGGCAGAAATGGTCAAAGGAGTGTCATTCCAATCCCAGTTCAGAGCGCTATTTCTACAGCAGATACATGTCAGAGATATAGGCCTCTAGTTTTGCTTATCTGTTTGATGTACCTTCTTGAAAAGGGGAATGACCTACTGTTCTCTAATCATTTACTCATCTAGAGACTGTACACTCCTGCAAAATGGGGGTATGCGTACTCTTGTAAAACTGAATTTCCTCTGTTGGGCAATTTCCTTTTATTATTTATTATCAAGAACTCAGATGGAAAACCAGTTCTCAGCATAGAAGGGAAAGCTGAAAGGTGGAAAGAATACGCCATTTCGGATGCAGAAAGTTTGACGCAAGAACTAGATCATCTAAAAGTTGTGTTTCAACAGAATGGCTACACAGATAAGCAGATCCACTGTGCTTTACAGTTTGGTCCTTCACCTGAACCATTAAATGAGACCCATAAATCAGTTGCTTTCCTACCGTTTGCTGGGAGTATTTCATCAAAGATAGGAAGAATTTTAAAAAAGTATGACATTAAGAGTGTTTTTCGTCCACCAGTAAAGACGAGAGCACTTCTTGGATCTGTGAAGGATGATTTGGGTCTGAGGAAGCCCGGGGTATATAAGATTCCCTGTCAATGTGGGAAAATATATATTGGTCAGACTATCTGTACCATTCAGGACAGATGTATTGAACATCAACGCCACACACGTTTGCTCCAGCCCGAGAAGTCGGTGGTAGCTGAGCATTGTCTCAATGAGGGACATAAAATGTTATATAATGAAACTCACATGGTTGCTTCAGCATCTCGTTATCTCGTTTCTGGGACTGTGTCTTAAAAGAATCCATAGAGATTAGATTATCTGACAATCTGATTAACAGAGACAACGGCTACCTTCTTAGTAAATCCTGGAACCCTGTGTTATCAGATGTTAAAAAACAACAGTTGGTACTTCAGAAATATGAATAATAATTTTCTTTATCATCGATTATCGATTTCGCCGGACTCTACCACCGGAGAGCTGTATGTCTTGTGCGCCAGAGGGCAGTTACTGTCACTTCTTGCGCACGCGCTATGGGTCTTCCTTGATGTATAAAGGAGCCGCCGATTGCACAGGGAGCTCAGTTCCAGCGAGATTGTCTATCAGCAAGCTCACTTGAGGAAGGCGGGCAGTTGCGCCGCTGAAATATTGTGTCAAGTTGACTTTAGTATCCAGCTGCAGACCTGAGAAGATTACAAACAGTTATTAAGCCGGGAAAACCTATGTGGGTACGAAAGAGACAGTAGATGAAGATGAAATACGAGACACAAGACTAAGAGATGAATTTGATAGAGCACTGAAAGACCTAAGTTGAAACAAGGCCCCTGGAGTATATGACATTCCCTCAGAGCTACTGAAGTCTCTGGGAGAACCAACCATGACAAAACTATTTCACTTGGTGCGTAAGATGTATGTGGTAGGCAAAATGCCCTGACTTTAAGAATATTTAATAATCCCCATTCAAAACAAGGCAGGCACAGATAGGTGTGAAAATTACAGAAGCATCAGTTTCATAAGTGATGCTTGCAAAATTTAAACACAAATTACTTACAAAAGGATGGAAAATCTGGTGGAAACTGATCTCAGATATGATCAGTTTGGATTCAGGAGAAATGTAGGAACATGGAAGGAAATACTCATAAGTTACCATAGAAGACAGATTAAGGAAGGGAAAACCTACATTTCTAACTTGATTGAAATATATTTTTGAGAAGGATTGGTTGCTTACTCATCACAGAGACATCCGATGAGCCAGAGAAAGGCACAAATAACAGATAACAACATTATAGCTTTCAGCCGTTGAGGCCTTTGTCGGTTACAGTCACAAACACAAACACACACACACACACACACACACACACACACACACACAGACATGACCGCCGTCTCCGGCCGATGTGGCCAGTCTGCACTACCCAGCATGGCCTAGGCGAATGCTATAATGTTGTTGTCTGTTGTTTGTGCTTTTCTGCAGCTCACTAGAGGTCTCTGTGGTGAGCAAGCAACCTGTCCTTCTCAAAAATACTGTTGAATCCTTCCTGGAATTTCCATTGTTTGATTGCAATATACTCTTCCAAATTCTGAAGTCATCAGGGGAAAAATGTAGGGAACGGAAAATTATTTACAATTTGTACAAAGTCAGACAGCAATTATAAGAGTTGAAGGGCACGAAACAGATACAGTGCTTGGGAAGGGAATAATACAGGGTTGTGGCGTTTCTCCAATGTTATTCAATTTGTACATTGGACAAATTGTGAAGGAAGGCAAGAAGAAATTTGGAGAAGGTATTAAATTTCAGGATGCAGAAATAAAAAAACTTTGCGTTTTGCTGCTGATATTTTAGTTCTGTCTGAGAAGAGCAATTAAATGGAATAGAGAGAGTTTTGAAAGGGGTGTATAAGATGAACATTAACAAAAGCAAAACAAGAGTAATGGAATGCAGTCTAAGAAAATCAGGTAAGGCTGAAGGAATTAGACTAGGCAATGAATCAATAAAGGTGGTAGATGAGTTTTATTACTCAGGAAGTGAAATAACATATGATAATCACAGTACAGAGGATATAAAATATAGAATGGCAATGGGAAGATAATTACAAAAGAAAAACAATAAACAATTTGCTAACACTGAATATTAATTTAAGCGCAAGGCGCAAGGATGTCTTTTCTGAAGGCATTTGTGTGGAATTTTGTGTTGTACAGAAGTGAAACATGGATGATAAGCTGTTTAACAGGAAGAGGATAGAGTATTTTGAAATGATGTGCTAAAGAAGAATGATGAAGATTAGGTGGGTGGATCGTGTAACTAATGAGGAGGTACTGAACAGCGTTGGGGAGGAAAGGAATTTGTGGCATTCCTTGACTTAAAGAAGGGATTGACTGGTAGGACACATTCTTAGACAACAAGGAATCATGAATTTAGCATTGGAGGGAAGTGTGGGTGGGTAAAAATCACAGAGGGAGACAAAGTAATGAATATACTAAGTAGATTCAGATGAGTGGGTTGTCGTTCTTATGAGGAGATGAAGAGGGTTGCTCAGGATAGAGTAGGGCAGAGAGCTGCATCAAGCATTTCCAGACTGAAGACCACAACAACATCGCATTATCAGACAGAAGGATTTGGGTTTGCCAAATGTCTGGAAATCATTACCTACAATTGTGTGTAAGGTTAACAGTACAGTTAAGGTATTGAAGTGTTTTATTTTATTCCCCCCTTTTTTTTAGTTGATGGGAGGAAGTCTTTTTATTGTACAAAATGCTAAATACAGTTTCTATAAAGGAATAAAGCAATGGCTTTAGACAATAACTTTCATGGAATAGAACTATCTGGCCAGAGTTCCAAACTGGAGTATGCAAAACGTAGGGCACTTTCTACAGTCTTGGATGAAGAAAGTTAACACCTTCCATATTTTAAATCTATTACATACGAAACAAAAATTAACAATAATGCAGACATCACACATACCACTACATCATGTGTATTTTTTTTTGTTAGACCAAATCTTTTTTTTAAATTTATTCCATTATCAAAAACATTTGTAAAAAGTCCAATTCAAATTACTAAAATAAAAATGCACTGTTCAGTTATACAAGACTTCATTTACAAAATAAAACAATATTTCTGTACCTTAGGCTATTTGGAAATTATAGATATGATGTCTTTACTTTTTGACATGTATAAATCATACGCACTAAAATCACAAAAAAGGTTTGAACATCACAATGCTTTACTACACATGGCCCTGATTGGAGGTCATATGCTGTTGCCTTCCTCCTGCTTTCTAACTGACTTACCCATCTAGTTGTAGGGGACTGTCAGTTTAACGTGGATTCTGAACCATGGTGCAACTTGGCATTTTTCACATCAACAACACTGCCAGAAGTGAAAAGTGGCAGATAAAAATCGTAGGAATGAGCAGAGTAATGTATAAAAATAATAACAATAATATGGTTTTCTGTTCCGTAGGACCTAATTGAGGAGTGATACTCCCAATACATGAAGTTTAATACAAGAATGGTAATAGAAAATTTTAAGTAGTCCTATGCACTCGACACTCTTAAGACTAAGGAGGGGAAAAAAAAAAAAAAAAAAAAAAAAAAAAAAGATAGCTTGTGAATGCAGACTTTCTCGGCGGATCTCGATGAGGAAATCTTCTCGGGTTGACAGCCAAGTCAGTGCCTCGTTATCTGGCAACGTTTCGGCAAGTTGCTTACTTGCCATCTTCGCCTGAAGATGGCAAGTAAGCAACTTGCCAAAATGTTGCCAGATAATGAGGTAATGACTCGGCTGTCAACCCGAGAAGATTTCCTCATCAAGAATTAGCTTAATTGCTTAATTTTTCTAGGAGTTCCACGACAGAATAAAAGGAGTGAGCCATGAGGTAACTCTTCAATTTTTTTTGAAAGTGTGTGGGTTAGGGTTGGTGCTAAGATTCTTTAGTTCTTGTGACAGCTTATTGAAAATGGATGCTGCAGAATACTGCACACCTTTCTGTACAAGTGTCAATGTGGTGTGAGCTACAAATGTAGATTCGACTTCTGTCTAGTATTCACAAAGTGAAAACTACTAACTCGTGGGAATAAGTTGATATTATTAACAACAAATTACATTAAAGAAAAAACGTATTGTGACACCAGTTTCAAAATTCCCAGACTACTGAAAAGGGGTCGACATGAAGTTCATGAACTTAAACCACATATTGCTCAAACTGCCCGTTTCTGAGACAAAATATCCTTTTGTTTCAGTCAAGTTATCCCAAAAAATAACGCTGTATGTCATAAGTGAGAGAAAGTAAGCTTAGTAGACTACTTTTCGTGTTGACAAATCACTTATTTCAGATATTGTTCTAATGGTAAATAAAGCAGAATTTCGTTTTGGAACAAGCTAGTGAACATGGGCTTTCCACAACAGCTTACTGTCTATCTGAAGACCTAGAAATTTAAACTGTTCAGTCTCACGATTCATATGCCCATTATGTGTAATAAAAATGTCAGCTTTCGTCAAATTATGAGTTAGAAATTGTAAAAATGAGTTTTACTGTGATTTAACATCAACTTGTTATCTACAAGCCATGAACTTATCTCTTGAACTACATTATTTGATACTGTGTCAATATTACAAACAACATCCTTCACTACCAAGCTGGTATCATCAGCAAACAAAAATATTTTACAATCACCTGTTATACTCGAAGGCACATCATCTATATAAACAAGAAACAGCAATGGTCCCAAAACAGAATCCTGGGGCACTCCACACTTAACTGTGTCCCATTGCGATTGTATGTCACAGCCATTTTCAACACTGCGGAGAATTGCCTTTTGTTGTCTATTATTAAAGTAAGAGGTGAACCAGTTGTGAGCTACTCCTCGTATTCCATAATGTTACAACTTATGCAACAATACTTTGTGATCAACACAATCAAACGCCTTTATTAAATCAAAGAAGACGCCTAATGTCCATGGCCTTTTATTTAACCCTTCAAGTGCCTCACAGAGAAACGAAAATACAGCATTTTCAGTCGTTTAACCACTTCTGAAACCAAGCTGTACATTTGACAACAAATTATTTGAACTGAAATGATCAATTAATCTTGAATATACAGCCTTTTCAATAACTTTAGAAAAAAGCTATGGCATAGAAATAAGTCTATATTTGTCTACATTATCCCTGTCTCCTTTTTTATAAAGTGGTTTCACTACTGAGTACTTTAATCTGTCAGGAAACTGACCATTCTGAAAGGAAAAATTGCAAATATGGCTTGGTACTGTGCAAACACTGCTATTCATAATTTAATTATTGTCTCTATCTCCCCTATGGAAGTATCATGGAGGACCATTTCAGGTAACAGCTTCGAAAGGCATTTTCTAAAAATGTTATATGATTACCTGTAGAAACTAGGATTCTGTTTAGTTCACCTGCTATATTCAGAAAGTGATTATTGAATACAGCACATACCTCTAACTTGTCAGTAACAGAAACATTTCTACTATGCACTGATGTTATATCTTCTATCTGCTGCTACCTACCACACTTCCTTCACGACTGACCAGATGCTTTTAATTTTATCCCGAGAGTTTGCTATTCTTTTTGCATACCACATACTGTTTCCTTGTTAATGACATTTTTAGAACCTTACAGTACTGTTTGTAATGAGCTACTGCATCTTCATTCTGACTGCTTCTAACAATTCCCGCTTTGTTCTACATGATACTCTTATCCCCTTTGTCAGCCACCCTGACTGCCTGTTACTGGAAGTACCCTGTTTTGAGCATTCTAGCGGAAAGCAACTTTCAAACAGCGTAAGAAATGTGTTCAGGAAAGTATTATATTTATCATCGGCATTAGCAGCACTATAAACATCCTGCCATTCTTGCTCCTTAATGAGGCTTAAAATGGTCACAATTGCAACTGGATTAACTTTTCTAAGTAGTTGATAATTATGTTTAATATTTGTTTGAGAACAAATACATTTTAGAATTAAAATTTGGGCATCATGGTCTGATAGGCCATTTACTATTCTGCTGACAGAGTGCCCCTCTAATAATGAAGAATGAATAAAAATAGTGCCAATGGTAGAACTGCTACTGCCTTGCACTCTTGTTGGAAAAAATACTGTTTGCATCAGGTTATATGAATTAAATAGATCTAACAGTTTACTTTTTCTTGAGCTATCACACAATTAACGTTGAAAACTCCACACACAACTAAATTTTTGTACTTCCTATAAAGTGAACCCAGAACCAATTCCACCTTGGGCAGAAACATTTCAAAATCTGACTCAGGGGACCTATAAATAATAACAATTACTAGTTTAGTTTCATTAACATTAACAACTCCTACACAACATTCAAATATCTTTACTGTGCAGTGTTAAGAAAAATCAATTGACTCTGATGAAAAATCATTTTTAACATACATGGCCACTCCCCCACACTGCAAGGAACTCGTAGAGAAGAAGGCAGCTAACCTGTATCCTGGCAAAGGAAGTCTCTGAATAGTCACATCACTTAAAAAGTGCTATGAAATTCCAATAATGTCAGAGTCAACATCAATAAGCAGTTCATTAACTTTATTTCTGATACCCTTTGCCAACCTCCCCTTCCCATACCTATTGAGGTGCAGACCGTGCCTAATGAAATCCAACCTTTAGATAGTCTCTACTGTCACCATTGCAATGTGATCCATGCCCTCCGTCATCAGCACCCCCTCAAGCCTCATGTTAATATGCCTGACAGCTGTATTAGGATGAGGCCTATTATGGCTCTGAAACAGCTGCATGAAATGCACATTCGTGCCACCACTTTGAGTTGCTATCCTTT